>JAECXF010000283.1:0-664229 GCA_018151655.1 Drosophila bocqueti | reverse complement strand
TAAATATATTGTTGCCCGCGACGCATATTGTGTTTAAATACAAATATACATATTTAACATATCTCGTGTCGGTCGCGAATACTCTGCTTCCAGAATTGCCGCCACCACCGAGGGAACTTTAAGGAAAGTGGCCGCTAAATTTAGCATTCGGAAATCAGAGGTATTTGTGCAAAAATGGAAAGCTAGAGTTATAGACAAATTTAATGTTTATTGTCTTGTGATGGAATATTGCACCTCGCTTTCAGTTCTTGGCACATATGTACGTATCAATATAGTAGAGCTAGATTGCATGCAAATTATTCAATTTATTTGTTGATAAAATACATACACATACATATATTGAACCGCTTTTGGACGCAACATTTATTTATTATTTGTGCTGTATTATTGCAATCACTGTCGCCCCCTCCCCCCTCTCGTTGAAACTCGCATTAATAGTTGGGAAGTTAATCCAAGCTTGCGCACTAATAGACAGACAGCCTTATATACTAGCAGCTGCAGTGGTGAACTTTTCGTTTTCGCTTCGCTTTTGCACCGCTACCTGCGTTGTTGTGTTTAGCCCTTTTCGTTGGCGCGCTGAGATTAGCGGACCGCCAAGTGACGCGCTACCCTGTATTCTGCGGGTATACCCTTTTCGGCGTCATTTCGCACCCACTATTATTTGATACTGCGTGACTTGAATTTCAATTTTAAAATAATTTGTTTTCGTTGTTCTCATCAGAGAAAATATTTAATATACATTTCGAACAATAAATTAATAATTTATTAAATTAAGAATAAATTAAATTTTTGGTTTAATGAATTTCTAATTATTGAATCGAAGGTTATTAAATTATATTGTCGGTCTGATTTGAGATAATTTGTTTCGGCAATTTATTAATTTAATTTATTTAAGGGGGTCTTCTACCTTCGCGGTTTGAAAAAATCGATTTTTTTTTAAATTTTTTTTAAATACTAGAGGATCTGAGGAATACGCCATATAAAGGGTTTTGTAAAATTCGCATTCCTTCATGGGTAAACGAAGCCCGAAAGATTGCCACCTCCATACGTTTCGACCATTTTTCCTATCTTTAAACGCATTTTCCCGAAAGTAGTGTTTTTCAAAAGTTTTGGCACGATTTTGACGAAACCATAGAAGATATCCTAGATCTGTAAAGCGTTACTTATTCACCAAACATCTCGCTAGGTCAGGACACAAGCTTTTTTCGAAAAAATTTTTTTTTAATTTTTTACAGTCATTTTTAAGTTGAAAAACATGGTAAAAAATTAAATTTTTTGTTCAAATCGCTGCCATTTTGTGAAATTTGCAAATATTAAAAAAAGCTTGTGTCCTGACCTAATCGACGTTCTTAAAATTAAGTTAAAAAATATGTTTTGTTGTTTGCATGTTCTGAAGCTGAGATTTCTTGCCAGCCGTTTGACTCTTTCGCGCCGGCAGAGGTTAATTCGACGACGCGCCAATGGCAAATGTTATGATAAATTCATATGGTTTTTTTTTTCAAGTTCAAGCATTAGTTAATCAAATAAAAAAAATTTTGTTCGGATATCATGTGTAGTTTTTTTGCAATCCATTTTTGAAAAATAGGCTCCAAATTTGAGCGCGAAGGTAGAAGACCCCCTTAATTTGGAAATAATATTTAATTAATTTAATTTAATTAATTTAAATATTTAATTTAAAATGAGCCAAGAAACCAAAAATAAATCGGTCCTGAAAGACCTGAAAAGCAAGCTCCAAAGTCGGGTCAGAACAATTCGCCGATTAAATGCGCGATTAGAAACGGGATCGATTCCGATATTAGAGGAAGAATTGAAATGTCGACTAGAAAACTTAAATGCTTCAATTAATAAGGCAAGTTAATTACAAGAACAGATAGAAGAAATAGATTGTGGCGATGAATTTGGCGACGAGTTGGAAGAACTTTGTATAGTAACCAAAGCAAAAATAATGTCCCTGTTGTCTGCCTTGAAGGTAGCAAGCGTTAGCGAAGCTCCGGGACCAGCTGCTGTAGCTCCAACTCGTGCGCGACTTCCGAATTTGGCATTGCCAAAATTCAGTGGAGATTATTCGGAGTTCAAAAATTTCATCAGCCTTTTCGAAACTTTGGTTCATAAAGACGCCAGCATTCCAATTATCGAAAAATTTAACCATTTAATTTCATGTCTCTCTGGTGAAGCTTTAGGAACAATTAAAAGCTTACCAAGTCACCGAGAGCAATTACGAAAAGGCACTAGCCAGCTTAAAAGGTTTACGATAACGAATGCCTCATCTTTATGAATAATATATCAACATTGTTTAGTCTTCCAAAAATATCGCATCAGTCCGCTTCCTCCTTGAGAAACCTTATCGATACTGTTTCGTCGATTTATGGTTCTCTGTTATCGATAGGAGATGATACAAAAATATCGAATGCAATGTTGATATATTTGGTATTGAATAGAGTCGACCCAGTGACCAAACAAAAATGGGAGGAGCAGCTCGATTATGAGACTTTGCCGCTTTGGGCCGATTTTGAAAAAATGTTAAATCGCCGATATCAGCATTTATCAGCTGAAGAATCGACAAAGCCGAAGCAAGACAAAATTGTGTCGAGCAGGCCACATAATCGTAGCTCATTTTCGTGTTCCTCCTCCAACAGCAAGCCTCAGCAAACTTGTAGCTATTGCAATGCAGCAGATCATTTGATACAGAATTGTAGCCCGTTTGGGCGTCTCTCTGTAATGCAAAGGTTCGACTTTCTTAAGTCTGCCTCCTTATGTATTAATTGTCTGCGAAAAGGCCATACTGTTTCGAAATGCAAAGGCAAAAAGTGTCGAGCTTGTGACCGCTCACACCATATTCTACTTCATAGATATACAGTGCCTGAGAATAGTTTAGCGTTGCCACCCCCGCCAGAGACTATGTCTCCTCCTTTTAACCAGGATCAGCCTTCCACGTCACATGTTATGCATGCTACGTCCTTGGACAGGGTGATTTTGGCTACGTCAATCGTAAGCGTCCGTACGAAAAACGGAGAATACGTTTTAGCCCGAGCTCTGCTGGACTCTGGGTCTCAAACGAATTTTATAACAGAAAAACTGGCGAACCGCTTACAGATTCGTAGAGAGGAGTCGTGTATCAACTTACTTGGTATTGGCGAGTCCAATTCTCAAGTCAAGAAAAGGTACACAGTGGTGAAGTCGCGAATAAATGGTAGTGAGTTCGCGTTCGATTTCTGGATCTTAAAATCGATCTCCGGTTACCATCCTGATCAGTCGGTGAACGTCAGTGATTGGAAGATCCCGAAGAACCTACCATTAGCAGACCCATATTTCTACAAGTCACAAAAAATTGATATGTTGATAGGAGCAGAATCATTTTTCGAATTGCTAGCTGTTGGTCAAATTAGACAAGGTCCTGACTATCCAACTCTACAAAAGACCCTTCTTGGTTGGGGGTGTTTCGGGCAGATACAAGTCTGCAGTCCCGAAACAAGTTGTGAATAGTTTCAGTTGTAGTGAAGAACATTTAGTATCGATTGACAGCACACTACAGAAATTTTGGTCGCTGGAGGAAATGCCAAATCCAAAGAAAATTCTGTCGCCTGTGCACAAGTTATGTGAAGACCATTATAGGAAGACTACTCAGGTATTGCCATCAGGTCGGTTTGAAGTTAGGCTGCCGTTTAAATCTGATCCAAACGGATTAGGCAACTCCTTCGAGGTTGCAAAGCGGCGGTTTTTGTCGCTTGAGCGAAGGTTGTCTCGAGATCCTAACATGAAGACCATGTACTTGAAATTCATGGAAGAATATCTCGCCCTAGGTCATATGTCGCCTACAGACAACAAAATCCCTTCCACTCCACATTATGTCATTCCCCATCAATGCGTGTTAAGGCCCCAGAGTACGTCAACAAAGTTGCGCGTCGTGTTCGATGCGTCTTGCAAAATATCGTCTCAGGTGGCCTTAAACGACATCCTGGTGGTAGGGCCGACAATTCAAGAAGAGTTGTACTCCACTCTACTCCGCTTCCGGCTGCACAGGTATGCCCTGACTGCCGATGTAAAAAAGATGTATCGCCAAGTAATGGTTAATGAAGCGGATAGGAAGTTTCAACTCATAGTGTGGAGGAGAGACCCCTCTGAATCCTTGAGATTATACAAGTTCAACACCGTCACATATGGTACTGGACCAGCCCCATTTCTGGCTATTCGGTGTTTAAAGAGGTTGAGTGAATCTGCTAAATTTTCATTCCCTAGAGCTGCCGACGTAATTGGATCCGATTTTTACGTCGATGACATGTTAACTGGTGCTGCATGCGTAGAGGAGCTGAAGACAATTAAGTCTGAAGTGTCTCAGGTTCTTCAAACAGCAGGTTTTGAATTGACAAAGTGGTTTTCAAACTGAGGTCACTGCATCTGAGAGCACAGTTAAGTCGATACCTATCTCGGATTCAGAGTCAACTAAGGCGTTAGGAATATCGTGGTTGCCTAGCGAAGATGCCTTCAAGTTCAAGATTGACACTTCTGTCATGGGTCTCCGAGCGACAAAACGGAACATCCTATCGGTGACATCAAAGCTGTTTGACCCCCTCGGCTTGTTAAGTCCCATTGTGATTAAAGGAAAGATCCTATTGCAGGAACTCTGGCTTAATAAGTTAGACTGGGATGAGTCAATTCCGATGCATTTGGAAACAGCTTGGGATATGCTAAAAGCACTCTGTCTCAACTGGATGAGATATCGATTCCTCGGTTCGTGCATACCGACCCATTGTCACCGGTACAGCTACATGCCTTTGCCGACGCCTCCATGAGAGCTTATGGAGCTTGCGTCTATATTCGTAGCAAAACTGCCGAAGGTTTTAAATTATCGTTGTTGACTTCAAAGTAGAAAGTAGCGCCGCTCAAGACCAAAACGCTCCCAAGGCTTGAGTTATGTGCCGCTCACCTTCTCGCAGATCTCTGGCATAGAATCAAACACTTATTAAAAGTCCCTATCGAACGAATTGTATACTGGTCGGACTCTGAAGTTACTCTTCATTGGATTCGAGCTCATCCATCTTCGTTGTCGACATTCGTTTCGAACAGGGTAGCGGAGATTCAAGAATGGTCAGGAGAAGCTACATGGCGGCATGTTCCCACAAAGCAGAACCCAGCAGATATCGTTTCGAGAGGTTGTGACGTTGACGAATTAGGGCAGTCGATATGGTTCACTGGCCCGTCATTTATGAAGGACGAGGAAGAAAACTGGCCCAAAAATGCTCATTTCGAGCCGGATGAGGAAGTCTTGCGTCAGGAAGCGAGGAAGACTGTGGTCGGACTGACCGCGGCGGTGCAAACTTCCGATTTGCTGGATGTCATCGAGGGATTCTCGTCACACCTCAAACTGCTTAGAGTGTTCGCTTATATGTTCCGCTTTATAAGAAAATGCAAAGACAAGAGTTATTATTTATTATTATTTATTTATTTATAAATGTCAATGTTTATTACGAATGCCAACATTAAAGATGAATGGCTTATTTGTCACATTTAGGCAGCATATTTTCTATGTATTATATTTATCATTTTATTCCTACTGTGTGATTCCTAAGTGCGCTTGATACATTTAGTACAAGCTGTGGTAATTGAATTATTTTACCTATACTAAGCAAGACTTCTTTTAACTGAATGCTGGGATACTGAGTAGTGTACTTTTTAATTGCCCTTACCAACTTTACTTTTTAGCTGGTAACAAGTTAGTATTTAGTCACCCAAATTGATGTCAATAGATAGAGCTATGATCCCGGATTTCAAATGCGATTAGTTTTTGGAAGATGCTGATATAATATTTGCACATATCCTTTATTTCCTCGACACAGCAAGGTTAAATATTTGTATTATTTATTTTCAGGGATAAATTTGGCTGACCTCAAAATTTCCTTTATACCTTCTTCTATTTACCCAGATATATTTTTTGTTCTGGGTTTTTTGACTCCATTCTAAACTTTTAACATGCCCGTTTGTTTTAGGTTTATCTTTATCAAAATAATTTTTTGATTTATTCTTCTTAAAAACACTTCCGAAGTGAAGTCCTGCCGGGGGAATAAGATACCGATCAGTTTTATCCTTATATATGTATTTTTCTGGATTGGGCTCTTTCCAGATATTTAATTTTTTTTTTACATTATGTTTATTTCCAACAACACTCTCTTTTTATACCCTGGCAGGGTATTATAATTTTAGTCAGAAGTTTGCAACGCAGTGAAGGAGACATTTCCGACCCTATAAAGTATATATATTCTTGATCAGCATCAACAGCCGTCTGTCCGTTTCTACGCAAACTAGTCCGTCTGTCAGTTTTTGAAGCTAGTCTGAATGAAACTTTTGCAGATAGTCTACCAAATTCGCTCACTGCTATATATGTCGGAACGTTTGCACGCAGATCGGAGTCTATATCAGATTTAAAATTTCCCTACCACTACCCGGAATCGATCAAAACTTTTTGCAGCAAAAAATATTACCATAGACTTCTTTGTGCATAGGCATGCATATTTAATATATTTTCATATAATTTGAGATATGGCCATTTTATATTATTCCATATTCTCGGTTTTAATTTTATTCAAATCGGAGCACTATATCATATAGCTGCCATAGGAATATATATATCAATTCATTTAGTTTGTTCGCAAAATTTTTTTGGATAGCACAATTTTTCGCCCGCAACATTTACTTTATGTCAGTACCCGAGAAAGCGGAAAGTCAGAACATTTTTCTTCTTCTACTTACTGCAAGGGTATTTAAACTTCGGCATGCCGAAGTTAGCTTCCTTTCTTGTTTATTTTTTAATTGAGTGTTGTTGTTAATTATAATCGTACTTGATACGATCGACTTTTTTACTTCGGATTTTTTGTGTCCGGAAACAATCCATCCAAATTCGTTTTTTGACCAAGAAGGCCGTTTATTTTTACAACTCCATTCTGTAGAATGTGAGTGTATATATCTGATCCTATAATCAGATCAATATTGCCTGGCTTGTTAAAGTCAGGGTCTGCTAAATTATAGTTCTTCCATTTGGCCGTGTCAAGATCTATTTCGCTGACTGGAAGAGTTTTCATTAATTTGGGAAGTACTATTGCTTCCACATTTAAAATTTTTGTCGAATTTTTGCTCTTTAATAAAATAATTACTTTGTGCTTCGAGATGCACTTTCCTGTGGACGAAACTCCACTAATCTCTGTTCGAGATCTAATTTTAGGTAAATTTATAATCTGCGCAGATTCTTCAGATATAATTGTGCTTTGTGAACCACTGTCAACCAAAGCTCTAAAATTTATAAATTTTCCTTTCCTGGATTTTATTTGCACTTCAGCTGTAGCTAATAGTGTTTCTCCCGACGCCACGCAAGATTTTACTTGTTCTATATTTTTAAATGGTAAATGAAGCATGCTATGGTGATTTCTTTTGCAAATAGAACACGATATATCGCTAAGGCATTTTTTATTATAAGAGTGTTTTAAACATTTAAAACACAATTTTGCCTTTTTAATTTCTTCCATCCTTTCTGATGGATTTGAATTTCTAAATGTGTGGCATTGTACCACTGTGTGTCCCCGACAACTATTTGCAGAGAATTCTTTCTTTACTACTTTTTCTTTTGTAGGATTCTCATCCTGAACTGAGCTAATAGAACTTAATCTTTGCTCAAAGAATTCAATGACGTCGGACAATAATTGGATCTCTTTTGTTTTTTTGGTGTGGCTCTCATATAATTGCAGAGCCTCTTTATTAAATTTTTTCAATATTATTTGTGCAAAGATTATATTTACTTCGTCTGAAATTTGTGCCTTTAGTTTTATCATGTGAATTGACTCATTAATGGAGTCAATACACATTCTTAATTGCCTCGCTGAGTTGACATTCACATTGTCAAGCTCAAGGAGGCGATTTAATTGTTCAGAAAATATTTTTCTTTTATTTTCATATCGCTTGGTTAACAACTCCCAAGCGGCTTCATAACTTTCCCCAGATCCCAGTAACAGGTGAGACACCACGTTTCTGGCTTCCCCTTTTACTGAGATCTTAAGGTAATTAAGCTTTAAGGTTGGACTTAAATCCTCCCTTAAATGGATGAGTTCATTAAACAACTCAAAAAATAGGTCCCAATCTTTGGAATCTCCATAGAATGTGGGAACCTGTATTTTTGGTAAAGTTGGCAATTCATCAATCCTTTGATTTCCAACATCTACCTTCATTGGCACATTTCTTTGAAGTTTAATATTTATATCAGTTTCTAACGCTGATATGTCGAATTCGATTTCTTCGAATCTCGAATTATAACTCCTATCTGTGACATCAATCTGGGTGACTTGTTTTAAAATTACAAGCCTTTTCCAATAAAAATCGATCTTTTTTACCCTAATCTCAAAGGTTTGAAACTTATCCTCCTGAATCGCGATAAGCGTGTCCTCTAAATATCTCTCTAATTGCTCGAGTGCCTTTTCTAAACTGGAAATTTCTGAACTAGCCTCAGCTTTGTCGGCCTTTTGTAACATTATATCAATTTTTTCTTTAATCGTTTTAAAACTGGCTATCATCACGTCAAAGTGCTTATTTGTGAAGTAGTCGTGATCGACTACTCCAATACGCAACAGTGTCGAGTGATTTCGCACGCATTCTGATTTTAATTCATCAAATTGCTTTATGAACGCAAAACTGAGGCTTGGCAGACCTCATAATTCATTACTGGCTTCAGTAATTTCGACTTGGTTTTTTTATAAGGGCAATGGATTCAGCGGACAACATTTTGTTTTTCTTTGTAATGATTTTTTCTTTCTTGAATGAAAATTGTTTTTATATGTACGTGTATTTGTGTGTAACTTTTTTATATGTTTTTTTGTTTTTTTATTTCGTTATAAGGTACATTTAGTTTGAGGGGGGAAAATACATAAAAAGGGTAGGGTAATAGTAACAAAACTGGGGTTCAACGCTCGTGCGGTACGGCCGCGAAGCAATGCTTCGCACGAGCAATGTTCCCAGCTAAGTCTCCTTCTGCTGTCTTCTTCGCTCCTCGCTTCTGAGCTTGGTCATCAACGTGGCCGCGAAGTTGGACACCGCCTGCCAGTTGTCCTCGCTTACCAGCATAGTCGGCACGAGATTGTCCGCCGAGATGCTGGTCCCCAGGGCGGCTTCCAGCGCCCGACGTTCGGTCGAGAATCTGCCACATGTGAACAGAACGTGCTCGGCAGTGTCGTCGGCTTCCCTGTAACACCAGGTACAACATGCGCTCTCATCATGGCCAAACTTGTGCAGATTGCGCCTTAAGCACCCATGCCCGCTTAATATTTGCGTCAGGTAAAAATTTACCTGACCGTGCTGTCTCCTCGTGCAATCCAACAGGTTTGGTATCAGTCGGTGTGTCCAACGACCTTTGTTCGACGCATCCTAACGGGCTTGCCACTCTGCTAACGTGGCGCTCTTCGCGAGGGAGCGCGCCTCGCACTTCTCCGCCGGCGTAACTGTTCTTCCGTGGATTTGCTCAAATATAACCGCCTGTTCCTTCGCCATCAGGTCGAGGGGAGGGGCTGCGTTCAAGCCGCGGCTGTACGACGGCGTCGTCAATGCTTTGCCCCATACAGGTGCAGCATACAGCATTGTCGCTCTAGCTGCACTCACTAATAGCAATTTGCTCGCCTGCTTCGGCCCTCTATGGTTGAGCATTATCCTCGTAAGCGCCCGAACTGACGTTGCTGCCTTGGTCCTCGCGTACGCCAAGTGCTCTCTAAATGAAAGCCTTGTATCGATCATCACGCTAGATATTTTATAGCCCTAGACGTTCTGATGACGACTTCGCTCACTCGCACCTCTGCCACTTCCACCTTTTTCCTGCTGCTCACCAGGACTGCTTCGGTCTTCTGTGGGGCTAGCTGCAACCCAACGCGCGACAGCCACGAGCTGATGGCGCTGATGCTCTGGTTGCATGCCGCTTCGGCTCCAGCAATCTCTTTGTCCACTACCACCAGCGCAATGTCATCTGCGAAACCAACCAGCTCCGTTCTCACAGGGAGTGGGAGCCTCAGGACCCCGTCATACATTGCGTTCCACAGCAGTGGCGCAAGGACTGACCCTTGGGGGACTCCGCATATATATGTATATATATGTGTGTGAATATGTTTATTCTAACCCTGCAGTACCACTGTCATCAATAGGCCTCTGTAATCAACGATTCATCAATAGCCGACGGCGACTTCCACCGAGCCGACGCTCTTTTTCGACCTTCGTGTCAAACCCGACTCTCTCGCGATCTCATTTTTCTTGATCTCTCAAACTCTCCCTCTCTCTAACTCTCCCTCTCCTAACTAACAAGCTTTTTCCAATTGCGTTTTAATTTTAAAGAAGTAAAGACGCAATATATTGCGGTCAACAAAAGTTAAAGAAAAGTAAAATTATATTAAAAACAGTGAAATATATGAAAAACAGTGAAATTAAGTGTTTTACGCGGACTTTTCTCTATTGGGTAATATTGTCTTTTTTCAATTTTGTCTTTTCGTTTATATTTATTTACTGTGTATTTTTTGTAGATCCCATTGGTCAGGCTGACCTTGCGGTCCAAAAAAGGAGGAAGGACGGAAAAAAGGAAGCTAATTTAGATTTATTTAGAATTATATATTATTTTTTTAGTTATTAGTTATTATATAATGTTATGAAATAAGGAAATAAATAAATGAAAATTAATTAAAAATCGTTGATTACTTATTGGTTAAATGTTGATGAAAAACGGATGAATTGTTGATTAAATGCTGATAAAAAACTGATGAATATGTGATTAAATGATGATGAATTGTTGATTAAATGTTGATGAATTGTTGATTAAATGTTGATGAAAAACTGATGAATTTTAGGTATAAATGGTATAAAATGTTGATGAAAAAATGATTAAATGTTGATGAATTTGTGTTGATGAAAAGAGCGGTCATCCCATACAAAAATTCATCAACCTTTTATATGGCTTGTAATCACTTTTTCATCGACACACCCCCATGTGTGTTGATAAAATGTTGATGAAACGTTGATGACAGGTACTGCAGGGAAATTATATATATATTTTTATATATATAATAATTTATTTCCACCTAACAATAAGTACGTAAATAAGACTAAAAACTAGGACTAAAGACAAAAGACTAAGGGCTACGCGCCGTGCGGTACCGCCGCTTGGCATTTCTTCGCATGCGCGGGGGCCCCTAATCCGTCTGCTCCTTCCGCCTCCTCTCCAGAGCTCTGAGCGTCTTCAAGACGTGCGCGGCGAAGGTGGCTGCCGCATCCCACAGTCTCTGCTCCCTCAGCATCGTCGGCACCAAAGTCTCCTTGCTGATAGAGCATCCCGCTTCTGCCTCCAGCTCCTGCCTTTCAAAGCCGAACCTGCGGCACTCAAAGAGGACGTGTTGCGCGTCCTCCACGATGCCAGAGCCGCACTCCGGGCACCAGTCTTCCGTCTCGTGACCGATGCGCTTCAGGTAGCTGCGGAAGCAGCCGTGTCCGCTAAGTGCCTGGGTGAGGTAGAAGTCCACCTACCCGTGCGGCCTCTCCATCCATTGCGCCAAGTCTGGGATGAGGGTGTGCGTCCATCGGCCCTTAGATGAGCAGTCCCACCTGGACTGCCAGCTCTCCATGCTTCTGCTCCTAACTGCAGCCTTGAGCTCGGATGTGGTCGGTTGCACCGCCTCCCTGGATCTCGAGGCTGTGAACAGCTCCTCCCGTTCCCTGGCTAGCTCGTTGAGCGAAACCAGCCCGGCGATGACCAGCGCCGCGTCCTCAGGGATGGTCCGGAACGCGCACGCTGTCCTGATGGCGCACAGCCTATAGGTTGCCTCCACACCACGCATATAGGATTTAACCTTAGTGGCTTTCGTCCACACCGGCGCTGCATAAAGGATTTGCGAAGTCACCACCGAGGTTAGCAGCCTCCTTGTTACCTGCTTTGGCCCTCTCGTGTTCGGCAACATCCTCGACAGCGCTGCTGCAGTCCCACTGGCTTTCTTGTGGACATACTCCAGGTGCTCCTTAAAAGCCAGGCGTGTGTCGATGAGGACGCCTAGGTACTTAATAGCCCGCTGCGACTGGATTGTAGTCCCTCCGACCGACACCCTGGAAGACTTACTACCTTACGGCTCGAGATCAGGACAGTCTCCGTTTTGTGAGCCGCCAGCTCCAGCCCAGCTCCAGCCCAGCGACGGCTAGCCACGACTCCACGGCTTGGATGGCCGCGTTGGCGCGGGCCTCCACTGTCGCGATCTCCTTCGCAACCACCACTATGGCGACGTCGTCGGCAAACCCTACCATGCTAGTGTTGGCTGGCATTGGCTCCATCATACATGGCGTTCCAGAGCAGGGGTCCCAATACGGAGCCCTGCGGGACTCCGGCTGAGACTTCGTATGCTCTGGAACCCAGACTCGTGTCCGTCGTGAGTACCCTGTTGCTGAAATAGCTGTGGGCTATCTTCTGCAGGTACCCCGGTATGTTGAAGCTCCTCAAGGACTCCAGCGTTCGGCCCCAGTCTGCCGAGCTGAAGGCGTTTCTGATGTCCAGAGTGACTATCAGGCAGTAGGACTTGGTCCCTCCTTTCCACCTAGATCCTGCGATCGCGTCTTCGGCCACCTTGACGACCCTCGTGATGGCGTCCAGCGTTGACTTCCCCTTCGTGAAGCCATATTGCTCCGGGGAGAGCCCACCGGCTGCCTCGATCGCCCCGCTCAGCCTGGTCGCGATCACCTTCTCAAAGACTTTCCCGATTATATATATATATCCAGAAATTATATATATATCTATATGTGTAAAGAAAAAAAAATGTTGTGTTGACTTAGCTGACGTCGTCTGCTGTTGTTGTTGTTGCTGCTGCTGCTGTTATTGATGCTGGTGTTGTTGCTGCTGTTGTTGATGCTGCTGCTGTTTTTGTTGCTGCTGTTGTTGTTGCTGCTGCTGTTGTTTCGGTGGACGTCCTTCCTTCTATTGGCAGTTTAGTTGTTGGTTTTTTTTATACCATGTACCGTAGGTACAAAGGCATATTAATTTTGTGCAAATGTACATATGTAACAGGCAGAAGGAAGCATTTCCGACCCCAAAAAGCATATATATTCTTGATCAGCATCAACAGCCAAGTCGATATAGCCATGTTTGTCTGTCCGTCTGTATGAACGCCTAGATCCCAGCAACTATAAGAGCTAGAGCCACCACATTCGGTATGTAGGTCGGAATGTTTTGCACGCAGATCAAGTTTGTTTCAGATTTAAAAATTTCCATCCCACTTCCCCTGCAAATCAATAAAAACGTTTTGCAGCCACAAATATTACCATAGATCTTTCTTTTTATGCATAGGCATGCATATGTAGAACATGTATCAATACCGAAAATCTGGTAAAGATCGGGTGGAAAACACAAAAGTTATTTTCTTATCAGTGTGCTATCTATTTGGCAGCTAGCAACAGGAGCATCCCAAAAAACAACAACAAAACTGATGAGCGCAAGAAACTAACTCCAGTGCGCAAAAAAGAGAGAGGGGCTATCTCTTTTTCTGTCTTGCACACGCAAGTGCTTGAGATGGTGGTGGTTTTGCAAAGAGCGAGTTTGTTTAGGCAAAAGTCGCAAAAGTTCCCTGGTTACCGATTTTATTTATAATCGGGAGCTAAATCGAGCGGCGATATATTTTGGTACAGGGTATATAACAGTCGTTCACGAACGACTGTAGCTTTCTTACTTGTTTTTTTTTAATCTTTCGGCTCTCTTTAATTTTGTTCTTTAATTTTGTTTTGGTGGCGCACTGGAGGTAGTTTATTTGGCGCACTGGAGTTAGTTTTTTTTTTTTGATTGATTTTTATTAAATATCTTTTTGAGATATTGTTACTGATGGAGTTATGTATAATATATATATAGTGACATATTCACATAGCTAGCACATAAGAATAATATCAGATCCCACGAAATCCAAATGTAAGAATATGCTGAATATGCAAATCCCACGATATAAACACTTGCACCCGGAGTAAGCGATGCCGCTCTCCCTACATACACATTGTATACAAACACATACTACCACAAGCGGGAGAGCTTGCTCCCGTTCCGAATAAGGGTCTCATTAGAAATATTCTTTGTCACCTGAATCAGTCTTAAGCCGAGAATTCAAGAATAAAGTATTAAAACTTATTTCGTTGATCTTTTATTTCTTGGCGTTGTCCTTAGTTCGCGGGCCATTTATTCGACTCAATTATAATAAACATTTTACTGGCGCTGTCGGTAGGATACAAAAAGTATCCGAAAAAAAGAACCTCGAGTAGAAAATAAATTAAATTTTATAATCCTGTTCTCGAAAAATTTCCCAACGCGATACGCGAAATCTCTTCTCAACTTGGATTATAATTCCAATTCGGTTGTCCAAAAACATTAAGTCCAATGGCAACTAGCAGTTAAAACCAAATAGATATTATTTTTGTGCACTGAAATAAAAATTAAAAATTTGCAATAAACAACAATAAAAATAAAACCAAATAAATATTATTTTTGTGTACTGAAATAAAAATTAAAAATTTACAATAAACAACGATAAAAATAAAAATAAAACCAAGTAAATATTATTTTTGTGTACTCAAATAAAAATTAAGTATTTACAATAAACAACAATAAAAATAAAAATAAAACCAAATAAATATTATTTTTGTGTACTGAAACAAAAATTAACAAGTAAGAAAGCTACAGACGTTTGTGAACGACTGTTATATACCATGTTCCAAAATATATCGCCGCTCGAATTAGCTCTTTGACAACAATAAACAAAAGTCAGCTGATCGCGACTTTTGCCTATTAGAGAAATGTAAACAAACTCGCTCTTTGCAAAACCACCACCATCTCATGCACTTGCGTGTGCAAGACAGAGAAAGAGATAACCCCTCTCTCTTTTTTTGCGCACGGGAGTTAGGTTCTTGCCCTCATCAGTTTTGTTGTTGTTTTTTGGGATGCACCTGTTGCTAGCTGCCAAATAGATAGCACACTGATAAGTAAATAACTTTTGTGTTTTCCACCCGATCTTTACCAGATTTATCGGTATTGATACATGTTCTACATATGCATGCCTATGCACAAAAAGAAAGATCTATGGTAATATTTGTGGCTGCAAAACGTTTTTATTGATTTGCGGGGGAGTGGGAGGGAAATTTTTAAATCTGAAACAAACTTGATCTGCGTACAAAACATTCCGACCTACATACCGAATGTGGTGGCTCTAGCTCTTATAGTTGCTGAGATCTAGGCGTTCATACAGACGGACAGACAGACATGGCTATATCGACTTGGCTGTTGATGCTGATCAAGAATATATGTTGGCTGATTCCAGATGGTCGCTTATTGTTTATTGTTGTTTTGTATTGTTGCCATAGATAGAGAAGGAAAAATTTGAAGTCTAGTGTAAGTTAGTTTAGGGCGAAGGCGGGAGCATAATAAAGCTCTCTCTCGCTCTTTGCGAATTCGCCCCGCCTTCGCCAACCTCTGTTAAGCTAGGCCTAAGAACATATATGTTAAATAGAAGTTATGTCGAAAATTGAATTTAACCCGAGCACACGTCGCTTTCGTCGTTCGCCGATTAAACCTTAATTATTCTTGCCACCAAAGTTCGGTCTTATTATTTTTAATAAACTAATTAAAAACTTCATGGCGCCCCCGGGTGGACAAGAGAATTAGTTAAACAAAAGGCAACATTAATAAAAGTGACAGTGACACATATATATATACAATACATATATATTAAACCTAACCATAAAAGTGCAATACAAAAAATTGTTCTTTGTTTTTTTGAGTGCTTTGTGTGCCAATAATAAATATATTGTTGCCCGCGACGCGATATTGTGTTTAAATACAAATATACATATTTAACATATTTCGTGTCGGTCGCGAAATACTCTGCTTCCAGAATTGCCGCCACCACCGAGGGAACTTTAAGGAAAGTGGCCGCTAAATTTAGCATTCGGAAATCAGAGGTATTTGTGCAAAAAATGGAAAGCTAGAGTTATAGACAAATTTAATGTTTATTGTCTTGTGCTGGAATATTGCACCTCGCTTTCAGTTCTTGGCACATATGTACGTATCAATATAGTAGAGCTAGATTGCATGCAAATTATCCAATTTATTTGTTGATAAAATACATACACATACATATATTGAACCGCTTTTGGACGCAACATTTATTTATTATTTGTACTGTATTATTGCAATCACTGTCGCCCCCTCCCCCCTCTCGTTGAAACTCGCATTAATAGTTGGGAAGTTAATCCAAGCTTGCGCACTAATACACAGACAGCCTTATATACTAGCAGCTGCAGCGGTGAACTTTTCGTTTTCGCTTTCGCTTTTGCACCGCTACCTGCGTTGTTGTTGTTTGGCCCTTTTCGTTGGCGCGCTTAGATTAGTGGACCGCCAAGTGACGCGCTACCCTGTATTCTGCGGATATACCCTTTTCGGCGTCATTTCGCACCCACTATTAATTGATACTGAAATTCAATTTAAATAATTTGTTTTCGTTGTTCTCATCAGGAAAAATATTTAATATACATTTCGAACAATAAATTAATAATTTATTAAATTAAAAATAACATATTTTTTTTGGTTTAATAAATTTTTAATTATTGATTTGAAGGTTATTAAATTATATTGTCGGTCTGATTTGAGATAATTTGTTTCAGCCATTTATTAATTTAATTTATTTAATTTGGAAATAATATTAAATTAATTTAATTTAATTAATTTAAATATTTAATTTAAAATGAGCCTAGAAACCAAAAATAAATCGATTCTGGAAAAGCTGAAAAGCAAGCTCCAAAGTCGGGTCAGAACAATTCGCCGATTGAATGAGCGATTAGAAACGGGATCGATTCCGATATTCGAGGAAGAATTAAAATGTCGACTAGAAAACTTAAATGCTTCAATTAATAAGGCAAATCAATTACAAGAACAGATAGAAGACATAGATTGTGGCGATGAATTTGGCGACGAGTTGGAAGAACTTTGTATAGTGACCAAGGCAAAAATAATGTCCCTGTTGTCTGCCTTGAAGGTAGCAAACGTCAGCGAAGCTCCGGGACCAGCTGCTGTAGCTCCAACTCGTGCGCGACTTCCGAATCTGGCATTGCCAAAATTCAGTGGAGATTATTCCGAGTTCAAAAATTTCATCAGCCTTTTCGAAACTTTGGTTCATAAAGACGCCAGCATTCCAGTTATCGAAAAATTTAACCATTTAATTTTATGTCTCTCTGGTGAAGCTTTAGGAACAATTAAAGCTTACCAAGTCACCGAGAGCAATTACGAAAAGGCACTAGCCAGTTTAAAAAAGGTTTACGATAACGAATGCCTCATCTTTATGAATAATATATCAACATTGTTTAGTCTTCCAAAAATATCGCATCAGTCCGCTTCCTCCTTGAGAAACCTTATCGATACTGTTTCGTCGATTTATGGTTCTCTGTTATCGATAGGAGATGATACAAAAATATCGAATGCAATGTTGATATATTTGGTATTGAATAGAGTCGACCCAGTGACCAAACAAAAATGGGAGGAACAGCTCGATTATGAGACTTTGCCGCTTTGGGCCGATTTTGAAAAAATGTTAAATCGCCGATATCAGCATTTATCAGCTGAAGAATCGACAAAGCCGAAGCAAGACAAAATTGTGTCGAGCAAGCCACATAATCGTAGCTCATTTTCGTGTTCCTCCTCCAACAGCAAGCCTCAGCAAACTTGTAGCTATTGCAATGCAGCAGATCATTTGCTACAGAATTGTAGCCCGTTTGGGCGTCTCTCTGTAATGCAAAGGTTCGAGTTTGTTAAGTCTGCCTCCTTATGTATTAATTGTCTGCGAAAAGGCCATACTGTTTCGAAATGCAAAGGCAAAAAGTGTCGAGCTTGTGACCGCTCACACCATATTCTACTTCATAGATATACAGTGCCTGAGAACAGTTTAGCGTTGCCACCCCCGCCAGAGACTATGTCTCCTCCTTTTAACCAAGATCAGCCTTCCACGTCACATGTTATGCATGCTACGTCCTTGGACAGGGTGATTTTGGCTACGTCAATCGTAAGCGTCCGTACGAAAAACGGAGAATACGTTTTAGCCCGAGCTCTGCTGGACTCTGGGTCTCAAACGAATTTTATAACAGAAGAACTGACGAACCGCTTACAGATTCGTAGAGAGGAGTCGTGTATCAACTTACTTGGTATTGGCGAGTCCAATTCTCAAGTCAAGAAAAAGGTACACACAGTGGTGAAGTCGCGAATAAATGGTAGTAAGTTCTCGTTCGATTTTTGGATCTTAAAATCGATCTCCGGTTACCATCCTGATCAGTCGATGAACGTCAGTGATTGGAAGATCCCGAAGAACCTACCATTAGCAGACCCATATTTCTACAAGTCACAAAAAATTGATATGTTGATAGGAGCAGAATCATTTTTCGAATTGCTATCTGTTGGTCAAATTAGACAAGGTCCTGACTATCCAACTCTACAAAAGACCCTTCTTGGTTCGGTCATTTCGGGCAGATACAAGTCTGCAGTCTCGAAACAAGTTGTGAATAGTTTCAGTTGTAGTGAAGAACATTTAGTATCGATTGACAGCACACTACAGAAATCTTGTTCGCTGGAGGAAATGCCAAATCCAAAGAAAATTCTGTCGCCTGAGCACAAGTTATGTGAAGACCATTATAGGAAGACTACTCAGGTATTGCCATCAGGTCCTTTTGAAGTTAGGCTGCCGTTTAAATCTGATCCAAATGGATTAGGCAACTCCTTCGAGGTTGCAAAACGGCGGTGTTTGTCGCTTGAGCGAAGATTGTCTCGAGATCCTAACATGAAGACCATGTACTTGGAATTCATGGAAGAATATCTCGCCCTAGGTCATATGTCGCCTACAGACAACAAAATCCTTTCCACTCCACATTATGTCATTCCCCATCAATGCGTGTTAAGGCCCCAGAGTACGTCAACAAAGTTGCGCGTCGTGTTCGATGCGTCCTGCAAAACATCGTCTCAGGTGGCCTTAAACGACATCCTGATGGTGGGGCCGACAATTCAAGAAGAGTTGTACTCCACTCTACTCCGCTTCCGGCTGCACAGGTATGCCCTGACTGCCGATGTAAAAAAGATGTATCGCCAAGTAATGGTTAATGAAGCGGATAGGAAGTTTCAACTCATAGTGTGGAGGAGAGACCCCTCTGAATCCTCGAGATTATACAAGCTCAACACCGTCACATATGGTACTGGACCAGTCCCATTTCTGGCTATTCGGTGTTTAAAGAGGTTGAGTGAATCTGCTAAATTTTCATTCCCTAGAGCTGCCGACGTAATTGGATCCGATTTTTACGTCGATGACATGTTAACTGGTGCTGCATGCGTAGAGGAGCTAAAGACAATTAAGTCTGAAGTGTCTCAGGTTCTTCAAACAGCAGGTTTTGAATTGACAAAGTGGTTTTCAAACTCACCTGAGGTCACTGCATCTGAGAGCACAGTTAAGTCGATACCTATCTCGGATTCAGAGTCAACTAAGGCGTTAGGAATATCGTGGTTGCCTAGCGAAGATGCCTTCAAGTTCAAGATTGACACTTCTGTCATGGGTCTCCGAGCGACAAAACGGAACATCCTATCGGTGACATCAAAGCTGTTTGACCCCCTCGGCTTGTTAAGTCCCATTGTGATTAAAGGAAAGATCCTATTGCAGGAACTCTGGCTTAATAAGTTAGACTGGGATGAGTCAATTCCGATGCATTTGGAAACAGCTTGGGATATGCTAAAAAGCACTCTGTCTCAACTGGATGAGATATCGATTCCTCGGTTCGTGCATACCGACCCGATGTCACCGGTACAGTTACATGCCTTTGCCGACGCCTCCATGAGAGCTTATGGAGCTTGCGTCTATATTCGTAGCAAAACTGCCGAAGGTTTTAAATTATCGTTGTTGACTTCAAAGTCGAAAGTAGCGCCGCTCAAGACCAAAACGCTCCCAAGGCTTGAGTTATGTGCCGCTCACCTTCTCGCAGATCTCTGCCATAGAATCAAACCCTTATTAAAAGTCCCTATCGAACGAATTGTATACTGGTCGGACTCTGAAGTTACTCTTCACTGGATTCGATCTCATCCATCTTCGTTGTCGACATTCGTTTCGAACAGGGTAGCGGAGATTCAAGAATGGTCAGGTGAAGCTACATGGCGGCATGTTCCCACAAAGCAGAACCCAGCAGATATCGTTTCAAGAGGCTGTGACGTCGACGAAATAGGGTAGTCGATATGGTTCACTGGCCCATCATTTCTGAAGGACGAAGAAGAAAACTGGCCCCAAAATGCGCATTTCGAGCCGGATGAGGAAGTCTTGCGTCAGGACGCTAGAAAGACTGTGGTCAGACTGACCGCTGCGGTGCAAACTTCCGATTTGCTGGATGTCATCGAGGGATTCTCGTCACACCTCAAACGGACTCTAAGCAGTTCGCTTAAATGTTCCGCTTTATTAGAAAATGCAAAGACAAGAGTATAGTTTTCGAAGAAACTCTGTCACCGGACTGAATATAATGAAGAGTTTCATAAGATTATCGAAATAGTACAAAAGCATGAGTATCAAGTAGAAATTGAAGAAGTTCGTAAAGGCTCCAAGGTCGGCCCAAGTCTTCAGCGATTGAACCCATTCATCCATGAGGATACGGGCACTTGGTGCAACTTTTCGTTGTTGCGAGTTGGGGGGCGACTAGCTAACGCTCCTATATCATATGATGCCAAGTTTCCCTTGCTGTTGACGAAACGCTCGCAATTTGTGCAGAGCTACGTCCGGCATTTGCACCATTCCAATTTTCATGTCGGCCCTCGAGCACTTGTGAGCATCCTACGACAGCGTATTTGGACCGTAAACGCTCAGGAACTCTGCAGTCAGACAGTTCGATCATGTGTGCGCTGCTTTAAATGCAAGCCTCGACTGATGACACAAATTATGGGAAACTTACCCGCAGATAGACTCCGTGCTCTCCGCCCATTTGCGATATGTGGCGTTGATTTTTGTGGCCCTGTCTATACGACATTAAAAATTCGAGGAAGGCCCCCCTATAAGTCCTACGTGGCCTTATTTGTTTGTTTTGCGTCCAAGGCGGTGCACTTAAAGATTGTCTCAGATCTAAGTACTGATTCTTTTTTATTGGCTTTTCAAAGATTCATTGGTCGACGAGGATGTCCGCAGACGGTGCATTGCGACAACGCGACGAACTTCGTCGGAACGAGTCGCCACATCCTGGCTCTTCGCGATCGGATCGAGGAGCAGGCGGACGCAATTCGCGAGTTCGCATCAAAAAGCGGATGCGAATTTGCGTTCACACCCCCTCGGGCTCCGCAAATGGGCGGACTATGGGAGGCAGGTGTGAAAACTGCAAAGCACCTACTCCTACGAGCGGTGGGCAGCGCACTCCTCAACGCCGAAGAGCTGGCAACAGTCCTCGTCGGGATCGAGGCCGCAATGAACTCGCGGCCCCTCGGAGCGCTCAGGCAGGACCCAAGCGACGGAGAGGCGCTAACTCCCGGGCACCTGCTGACAGGCGGGCCGCTCATCGCAGCACCAGCACTCCGGACCCTGGACCAGGCGGGTCTCAGTTGCTTGCGGCGATGGCGGCTTGTCTCGTCAGCCAGGCAAACGTTCTGGCGGCGTTGGTCCCGGGAATATGTCCTGGGCCTTCAGGTTCGGGGCAAGTGGCACGAGGAGAAGGCCAACGTCGAGGAGGGCCAACTCGTCGTCGTGGCAGAGGACAACCTGCTGCCTCAACAGTGGCTCCTGGGAAGGCTAGTCGCAACGCACGCAGGAGAGGACGGCAAGGTCAGGGTCGTCGACCTTAGGAGGAGCGATGGAGCGATCTTCCGGAGGGCGATCCACAAGCTGGCGCCGCTGCCGATTTGTTGAAGCCGTGGAGGCGTTCAACGGGGCCGGTGTTGGCTGATTCCAGATGGTCGCTTATTGTTTATTGTTGTTTTGTATTGTTGCCATAGATAGAGAAGGAAAAATTTGAAGTCTAGTGTAAGTTAGTTTAGGGCGAAGGCGGGAGCATAATAAAGCTCTCTCTCGCTCTTTGCGAATTCGCCCCGCCTTCGCCAACCTCTGTTAAGCTAGGCCTAAGAACATATATGTTAAATAGAAGTTGTTAACGCCAGAAGGGCGTTTATTTTCCGGAGGCAGTGTGATCCCGTACACTCGCTCTCTCTCTCTCTCTTCCACTGCACTTTCGTGCATAGAGCTGCTAATCCGCTCTCCCCAAGCTAGATTTAAGCCTTCTTCTTGGTCAGTACTAATTTACGATTACCCAAATAAAGACGCACGTCGCGTAACACCCCGGAAGTTCTTACGTGTTTTCTTATCGAGTGCATTTCAGAATAAAGCCACCCCCCTCCGAACATTTGGTCCTTCGAGCCGGATAATTCCATTCCAGCAGCTCCGGTGGCTTTAACACCGCACAAGATAAGTGAACATTCTATTAATGCTGCCGGTCATTTCCATGATATTGTCTAAATCCGAGTCCGATTGATCCGACACCACGGCAGCTTCCGATTCCGATTATTATAATCAAATTGTGCAATTAATTTCTGCCAGTTCCTAAATTAAAAAAGTGTGTATTTAAATAAATGCCATAAGCCACAGTGGAACTTCCAATTCGAATTTTCTCTTCGTTCACTGTGTTTCGCTTGCATTTATTTACACTCTCCTATATACATACAATACAGACCACTCCACTGCTCGACGATCGCTACTAGCAATTTACATAAAATTAAATAAATATATACCTACACTTACAAATATTCCGGCACGGGTATTTTAATAATTTAAATAATTTACCCCACAAATTATAAAATAAATATATTTACAATAATTCCTCAACGTTCAACTACAAAATTCTACAAATACAGTCCACTGCTCCAGCAAATAAATATAATATATCCAAAATCCACGGCACAGAAACGCCGAATTAATTTTATTGTATTTATTTACTCTTCCCTGCTCGATCCTGAGTGGAGCTTCATCCAAATAAACATAAATATATTTATTGTCTCCCCTTTGCTCTATCCTGAGCTCAGCTGCATGCAAACATAGGCAAACATTGCAATTACATATGTACATACGTAATCGTCGGCAAGTCGACGCTCCGACTTTTGGCAATTTTTTTTCGCCTCCGTTGTCTCCACTATTTTGCATTCGCAACGGCTATAATGCACAAACAGAAACAAATACAGCAGCGGGCAACTGAATAAGTCCAGGCACACAAAATAATTTGTAAATTATTTTTTATGAAATTCCAACTAACTAAGTCAGTTAGAAATTTAAGTGCGCTTCCATATCCGCATTAGTGTGACCGTATCCGTTTCGCAGCAGAGAGAATTTTATTCAGTTAATTTGTACACCTCCGCCACTACAAAATACAATTCATAAATTTAATTCCGAATACATTCCGATTGGTTCCTAAATTCCAATCCAGCTTCCACAAATAAATAATTCTAAATATATATATATATATATACGTTTTTTTTTCGATCCAATTGGTTGATCGCTTTATCCAGCGTCCCAAATTATTGTTTCTCTCTTCCAAGTGAACGGACGTGTTTTTTTCTTGCGCTCTCGTTTTGTGTTAATTTTTGCATTAAAACAACCGGGGTTTTATTTAAATCTTCTACTTTGTGATTAATAAAGTTCCCGTTCACTTCGTGTGCATGCAGCTATTCTGTTTTGTGTATTTAATTGTTATTATTTTCACAATTTAGTTGTGCTGCCGGTGTTTGCTTTGCATTTTTTGCATTCCTCTTTGTGCCTTCTCCGTTTAGTTTGCGCCGTCGCGACAGCTAAACGTTAAGTCCTCCCCCGCTCACCCGTTTACCCGCTCTCTCGTTCCCCCCGCTCTCTCGGTGCAGCTGCACTCTTATCTCTTCTACGTAAAGGTACAGTGGTAAGTCTTTATAATGTCCGCAATTGTCTGCTTCGCCAAGACCTGTAAAAAAGGGCAATTACTACTAATGATCTTACAGTCGGCTGCTGGCTGTGTGACAACATTGTGATGCCAAGTGCATTGGTGTTGTTGCTCGGACGGTGGACGATGTAAGAAGAAACATCGGTCTGCGTTACTGCTGCGAGGCCTGTCGCGAGATTGAAAGAGAAATGATGTCTTTTATGCGGCAGACCAAGGGCGGTTTTAAAGACATATTATCGAGTTTTCGTAAAACTCATGATATGCTCTTGGCGCTGGACACTCAATTTAATAGCCTTAAACTATTAAATGAGTCTCCTAGGCGCAAAAAACCGCAACTGGTCTGCAGCATATAGGCGGATCTCGACAACCAGCGGTGGACTCCCAACAGCAGCCTCTCTCAACACAGCCCTCCACCTCTGAATTCAGTCAAAGAGTTCTGAGATCGAGTGGCAAAAAAGATTCGGCATCCGAATGTGTTGCGGGAGGGACCGCTCCCCCGATAATTTCCGTTTTTTCCCCTGAGGGGTCTCAAATGCTGACCCCTCAAAGCCCCGTAAATTTACCTGCTCAGGGTATCAGGCCCGGACTACCGGCCGATATCGGCAATGCAGACAATCAGTCTGCAGCGCCGAAAGCCCTTGTAGTAGTACCACCTACGAAACAGATATTTGTTTCGCGGCTCTCCCCTGGTCAGACATCGGAAGATGTCATCGCCTTTATCCAAGGCAAAACTAGAGCCGAAAAAATACAAATAAAGGTGGAAAAATTCAAATTTTCTTATGCTAGGAATATTTCATCTTTCAAAATAAATGTCCCGAATGAACTCTTTGAAACAATATGCTCTACCAACTTCTGGCCAGAGTATATTGTCGTCAAAGAGTTTGAAGCTAAGAAATAGAAACGGCGGCCCGTAGGAATAAGTCTTCCCAGGCCCGACCAGACATCTGCGCCCTCTACGACATCCGCTCCAAAAAACTAATCAATTCCCTCTCTATCTCCTATCAGAATGCAAGAGGCCTACGTAGTAAGCTTCCCAAATTGTATTCTGATAGTCTCTCGTTTGCATCCCAGGTTATTGTGTTCACAGAAACCTGGTTAAAGCCGGAGATTCTGAGCTCCGAAGTTTTCCCAGATGTGTTCACAATATATCGGCTGGATCGGCCTATCAGACGTGGGGGGTGGTGTCCTCATAGCGGTTGACTCCACTCTCGCGTCGGAATTAATAACTTTCGAGGAGTTTGATGTTGAATTCCTCTGTGTGAAGCTAACCATTAATGGTAGCTCTATTTTCATCACCTGTTCTTACATTCCTCCTTTGTCCGAACTTCCTATTTATTGGAACCATCTTTCCGCCATCCAAACGGTTTTCAACCGACTTTCTAATAAGGATCATTTAGTAGTTCTTGGTGATTTTAATATCCCAGGGGCTATTTGGTCCTCAAATACTTCCTCTAATGTACTTTTCACCTCCACACAGCATGATTTTATTGCTGGCTTGCTCGACATTTCGCTGTCTCAAGTCAACCATGTACGAAATTCCCTAGAGCGCTTGCTTGATCTCTGTTTTGTCTCAGATCCGGCAAGAGTCAGTTTAGCCAGGGTGGCGCCGTTGACGCTTTCCGAAGATCCCTATCATCCGACTTTCGACGTGACTCTCGACATTGGGACTGACTTACAGAACATATCTGACTGTCCAGCCAAGAAAGCCTTTTGTTTTCGCAAAACGGACTTCGAACGGCTGAATAACTTTATTTTAGATTTTAATTGGTCCGATTTATACATGTGCACTGACATTTCAGCAGCCGTGGATATTTTTTACAGTGCCATAAATTCCTTTTTTACTGAATGTGTTCCGTTATACTATCCATCAACATCGAATAAGCCTCCTTGGTTTACTAAAGAGTTGAGTCATCTTAAAAACAAAAAATTTAGGCTGTATACTAAATATAAATGTACCGGTTCTAACTCTGCCCTATCTCTTTATTTATCTGCTCGGTCAAGATTTACCGTGTTGAACGCGCAGTGTTACAACAATTATTTGACTCGTTGTAGGGTCCAGATCTCTCAGGACCCAAAACAGTTTTATAATTTTGTTAACACTAAACGTAAGCCAATTACGCATCCTTCCTCGCTTTCGTTTGAAAATACAACCGTAAAAAATGATCGGGCTATTGCCGATCTGTTTGCGCAGTTTTTTCAAACCACTTACTCAACTTCAACTGACTGTAATCAGACCTATTCCTACATCATGCCCAAATCGAACCTTATTTTCAGCCCTACTTTAGACGAAAGCACTATTCGTTCAGATCTTCATCGCGTTAAGCCCATTTATTCGCCAGGTCCCGACGGTATACCTGGCTGTGTGCTTAGGTATTGTGCCGACGCCTGTGCAATCCCCTTCTAAAGTTGTTTACCTTGTCCCAGAAACCTCCCACTTTCCCTTATTTGGAAGGAATCATTTGTTATTCCTCTCCACAAAAAAGGTAGCAAATCGGTTGCCAGCAACTATAGAGGAATCTCTAAGTTGTCGGCCATTCAAAAACTTTTCGAGAAAATCATTACTCCACATTTGCAGCACCTGTGTAGATCAATTATTTCTCCATGTCAGCATGGATTTTAAACGAGATGAACGACAACAATCTAGAGTCACCCTTCTTAGTTAGGGGCTTCCATAAGGGCTTTCAGACAGACGTAATCATACGATTTCAGTAAGCATTGATTCGTCAACCATTCTCTTCTTGTTCGGAAACTCGATCTAATGGGATTTCCGGTTGATCTTCTAGTTGGATCTCAAGTTATCGAATGGGAACGCAAAAGTCCTAAAAATTCTTATCTAATGTCCAGGCCGGCGTCCAAGGACCATTGGGTCCCCTGTTGTTTACATTATTTATCAACGACCTGCCGAAAGTTCTGACTAACTCCAAAGTACTTATGTACGCAGACGATGTCTAACTTTGCGTGCAATATAAGGACGCTTCCTGCCAGTCTGATTTACAAACAGATCTCAATAACTTCCAAACATGGTGCCGTATAAACTTATTGAACCTAAACGGTTCTAAATGCAAGCTAATGATTTTCTCTCGTGTCGCTTCCAAGCTCGCGACTTACACGCTTAACTGCTGCTCTTTGGAAAGAATTAATATAGTTGATGATTTGGGTGTCCGACTGGACCCTAAACTTGACTTTATCGATCATATTTCGTGCATGGTGAATAAAGCCAGAGGTGTGCTTGGTTTCATTAAACGGTGGTCGAAAGAATTCAATGACCCCTATGTTAAAAAATCCTTATATTTCGTTAGTTCGTCCTATCATAGAATATGGATCTTGCGTCTGGAGCCCTCAGTATGGGGTTCACAGTACACGCATTGAGTCAGTTCAGAAGAACTTTCTGCTTTTCGCTTTACGCGGTTTGAACTGGGATCCAAACCAGAGGTTACCCTCGTACTCTAGTAGACTCCTCCTAATTAACTTACCTTCTTTAGCTAACCGTAGAACCATGCTTGGCATTACGTTCATTTTTAACCTTATCCACGGTAACGTGGAATGTGCTGACTTGCTGGGTCACCTTAACTTTCACGTACCGAGTAGAAATACTAGATCCTATATTCCTTTAGTTTTGAGCCAATGTAGAACGTCTTTTGAATTGCATGAACCCTTTAGAGTCTTATGTGCAAATTATAACGATTTGTACATGATAACATCAAACGTAGATAGCCTTCCCCAACTAAAAACCTTAATATTAACCCACTTAGTACGCATGCAGGCAAACAGTCTGGCAGCACGCCAGTAGTCACTTCCTCGTATTCCTTTTCTATACTTTCATCTGTCGCGCCTACTAACACCTAACACGAACAGGCACGTGCTTGGTGTCAGATGGGCCACTTAAATGTACTGATCGTAGTGCATCAACGTCCAATAAATCGTAAAAGTTGGTTTTCGATCTTTCAACTGGTTGTACGCTTTATTCAGCGTCCCGAAAATATAAGTTAATTTGATCAAAAATAAAACCATAAACAAACAATCCAGTTTGTTCTTTAAAATATATACAGAATGACTTCCTGCATTTTAAATAAATTTTCAATGACCTGTGACCGTCTGAGTCACTTCGAGTCCAGAGTCTGCAATCCAGCAGCAAGTCCATCCAAGTACACGTGCCAAATTCATCTCGACCAAGTCAGAGCGCTATGGGACAAGGTCGAGAAAGAGTACGAAGCTTGTTCAGAGCTAATTTCAGTTGGCTTAGAGGGCGCGGCGGACGCCTACTGTTAAGGCAAAGTACGATTTCTCCTATTTCATCTACGAACGGTGTGCCGCCCAGCTCATGGAACAGATCGATACGATCTCTTCTACCGCAGCTCCAGTCCAATCTTCTGCGCCCCAAAATTCCTATCCGTCTGGCTGTCAGCTTCCTCCGTGCGATACGGAAGTTTTCTAGGGCGATTATATTCGCTGGCCGACTTTCCAAAACCTTTTCACAGCGGTCTATATAGACAATCCTGCGCTGACTCCTGTTGAAAAGTTGTTCTATCTAACTGCCAAGACTAGTGGTGAAGCTCATTCCGTAGTTTCCAATTCGCCACTCACCAACGATGGTTTCCGCTCAGCCTGGAAAAACCTATCTGAGCGTTTCGAAAATAAACGAGCGCTGGTGAACAGCCAACTGAAAAAGTTATTAAACATGCAGTTCGTCGCACAAGAATCTTCGACAGCCTTGAAGGAGCTGCAAAATACAATCCAGAACTGTCTCACATCCCTAAATTTGTCCGGCCTTCCTACTGATAATTGGGATTGTCTCCTGGTTTATTTGTGTTCCACGAAACTTCCAAAGCTGACGCTCTCACTATGGGAGCAGTCCTTAACAAATAAAACCGAAATTCCTACGTGGCAAGAACTTGATTCATTCCTGACTGAGCGCCATAGAACTCTAGAAACTATAGATTCTATTCAACCTCCTAAGTTGCGCCTCCATCCGTCAGAAACGACACCCTCCGACGTGTCGCCACGAATACTGAAATCCTTCAGTACGAGGATCGTTCCGATACCCAAAGGATGCGATTTATGTTCCAAAGAGAACCATCCAGTACGTTTATGCCCGCGCTTTCTCCAAATGTCAGTTGACGCCCGTTCCGGCTACATCAAAAAGAAGCAGCTATGCCTAAATTGTTTAGCAAGAGGCCATCAACTGCGAGACTGCACAAGCACACACAAATGTTTCACGTGTCACGGTCGGCATCACACTTTGTTGCATCCAAGCAACTGTTCCTCCAGTGTACCGATTCCTCCTGATACTGTATCCGATCCGATCCAAAGACTTTCCTTGTTCTCCACACGAGTGACTACTGCTCCAGATTCTTCCAATTACTGGGTTCCATACGCCGATATGAAATGCAGACGTTCCCGAGGTATTTTATCCTACCCATGCCGAGTCTGCCAAGGGAACCATCCTCTTCGGAAAGGCCACCGTTTCCTTTGGCTTAGCGCTGAGAAACGGATCCAGGCCGTCATACAAAAGAAGTACTGCGTCAATTGCCTGGCCCACCATCATTCCACGGGATCTTGCCGCAGTGACGACCGATGCCAGTCGTGTGGCCAGGATCACCACAAACTTCTCCATGTCCACGAGCGCTCAGCGTATCCAACGCTTTCCCGAGCAAAAGCCTCCTATATTCCTACAGCGTATCCTCGCTAGGGGGCCTCGAAGGACTTCTTATATTTTTTGCTGCGTATCCTCGCAAGGGGGGCGGGGAGAATGTTCACGCCAGAAGGGCGTTTATTTTCCAGAGGCAGTGTGATCCCGTACACTCGCTCTCTCTCCCTCTTCCACTGCACTTTCGTGCATAGAGCTGCTAATCCGCTCTCCCCAAGCTAGATTTAAGCCTTCTTCTTGGTCAGTACTAATTTACGATTACCCAAATAAAGACGCACGTCGCGTAACACCCCGGAAGTTCTTACGTGTTTTCTTATCGAGTGCATTTCAGAATAAAGCCCCTCCGAACAGAAGTTATGTCGAAAATTGAATTTAACCCGAGCACACGAATTTTCCTCGCTTTCGTCGTTCGCCGATTAAACCTTAATTATTCTTGCCACCAAAGTTCGGTCTTATTATTTTTAATAAACTAATTAAAAACTTCAATATATATACTTTATGGGGTCGGAAATGCTTCCTTCTGCCTGTTACTTACATTTGCACAAAATTAATATACCTTTGTACCTACGGTACATGGTATAAAAAGTTACAATAATAATAATTATAATTTCTAGAGGTTAGGGTCTATTGTGCCCTCGTCCTAGTGAATGAGCTATAGCTCCTCGAACAGTTCAATCGATCGCAAAAATGCGATGATGTCGCCCTCATTTCCTTTGTGGTGAGTGTAAGGCCCCCCAAGTGGGCCAACCTCAACCGACTGATAGCCGGGCACTCCTCAAGTAGGTGCTTCGGAGTCTCTTCTCCTTCCAGACAAAGTCTGCAAAGACTGTCCTCCCCTATTTTGAGATTATGCAGATGCTTGCGCAGTCTGCAGTGCCCGGTCAGGAAACCCGTGACTATTCGGAGAGATCCTTTGCTCAGCTCCAAACATTTTTTGGTCCTCTTACTGTTGTGGCTGCCTAGCAGACGTTTACTCTGCCTTGCCCCTTTCGACGACCGCCAGAAGTCATCGCAGGCAGTCATGAGATCCGCACGACTGCTCTGGCTGATGACTCCTGGCCCTAGTCCACAGAAGGGCTCCGGACCATAGAAGGGGGTGCTCGCCCCCTTTCTAGCCATTATGTCGGCCACTTCATTGCCGGGGATCCCCGCATGCCCTGGTACCCAGTATATGGTTACTTTATTGTTCATACCCAACTCATTGAGTGTTCCTATACATTGCCAAACTAGTCTGGAAACAATCTTATGTGCACTGAGTGCTCTGATTGCTGCCTGACTATCTGAGAAAATGGCTATGTCTCTTCGATTGAAACCCCGCTCAATATTGAACGAGGCGTGTGTACCTCTGCTTGAAAGATACTGGCGAATTGCCCTAGAGGTTCGTGATATTTGAGTCGGGGTCCACAGACCCCCGCACCCGCGCCCTCCTCTGTTAGTGAGCCATCAGTGTACCACCTAATAGCATGTGGTTTCACATCATAGGTGGTAGACATGCTGGTCCACTCCGACTTGTTGCTAAGCTCTGTTTTAAAGAGCTTATCAAAGCTAAACTTGGCCAATTGAACATCCTGCGGATATTCTAATAACAGGTCAGTTGCAGTCGCGGCCGAGTCAGCTGGTCTTGCCCCTGTTATCCTCATGGTAGATCTGCGCGCACTGTGCTTGATATGCAAGTGCAGTGGTGGAAGCCTGAGCAGCACATCCAGAGCAGTGGACGGGCAAGTGCGCATAGCGCCTGAGATGCACGTGCAGGCAAGTCTCTGGAGTTTGCCCAGTTGCCTTTTTGTGACATCAAGGTCAGCGCGATTTGCCCAGACCGCAGCCCCGAAGCTGATTATGGGCCTCACCATAGCAACATACATCCACAGTAGAATCTTCGAAAACACTCCCCAGTTTTTCCCTGCAAGAGATCTACAGCTCATTAAGGCCATAGTGGCCTTGCGAGCGGCGTGTTCCACATGTTGTCTCCACATTAGTCTCTTGTCTAGGATGACTCCCAGATATTTGACTTCAGTGGTGATCGGAATCTCTGCGCCCCCAATGGCTATGGGCCGAATGGATTTCAGCTTGTAGCGATTGGTGAAGGCGACCACTGTGGTTGCTGCTGGATTGATATTCAGCCCCACGTCTCTGCACATGTCTAAGCTAAGTCTTAGGCCCAGTGTGATCCTGTCGCACAATGTGCTCTCAAAATTTCCTTTACATACTAGAGTGATATCATCGGCATAGCCTTGACATTCAAACCCATTTGCTGTAAGTTTAACTAGCAGCTCATCCACCACGAGGCTCCAGAGTAGTGGTGATAGGACACCCCCCTGCGGACAGCCTCAGGTGGTTTGAGCTCTAACAGTCACACTGTTGACAGTGACTTCTGCTATTCTGCTATCAAGGAGTTTGCCCAGCCAGGTCGTGAGACCCGTCTCCACTCCCCGTCTACATAGTGCTCTTACCACAACGTCATGAGATGTGTTATCAAAAGCAGCCTCTATGTCCATAAAGGCACAAAGGGCTACCCCTTTGGCTTTTACGGAGCGCTGTAAACTGTCAACCAGGCTCAAGAGAGCCGATTCAGTAGACTTTCCTTCTCTATAGACATGCTGGTTCGCATGCAGAGGCCTTCGCACCAAGTGCGAGTTTCTAATGTGGTTGTCCACAATCTTCTCAAGGGTTTTCAGCAGGAAGAAGGTTAGGCTGATCGGCCTGAAGGATTTGGGATGAAAGGGGTCTTTCTTCCTAACCTTCGGGATAAAGATCACCCTAGCCGTTCTCCATGCCCTAGGAATGTAACCCATTGCTAGGCTCCCCCGGAAAATACTTATGAGGAACAGCATTAGCTGTTCGACACCCTTCTGAAGATGGATGGGTAAAATTCCATCCACCCCCGGAGCCTTGTAGGGGCTGAGTGTACTCAACGCCCACCTAATCTTTTGTTCAGTTACGATCGCTGCAGCCAGGCTCCAGTTGTGTCTCCCGTTGGGTATCCTTTCGTAACTGTTGTCTATATCGGAGATGGTTCTACACATGGGGAAGTGAGTTTGCAGGAGAAGTTCCGCTTTCTGCTCCTCGTCCTCGGTGAATGATCCATCCGCCCTCTTCAGACAAAGTTCAGAAAGTACTTTGCCTTTCGAGATTGCCTTAAACACTCTGGCCGCAGGTGCTGCTTGCTCTATGGTGGAACAAAATTTCCGAAAGTGAGCACGCTTACTGTACCGGGTTTCTTTGTTATATTCTGTCAGCTTTTTGGTGTAAGATTCCCAACTTGCGCTGTTCTTTTTAGCTGTGTTAAACAGCTTCCTGACTTCTGCACGAAGTAGTCCTAGTTTCCTATTCCACCAGGGTTTGTCTCTACTGGACTCTATGGCCTTTTCGGGACAGCTTGCATGATATGCATCCAAGATTGTGTCACCTATTTCGCTTGAGAGTTGCTCAAGATCCTCTGGAGACGATACTCTCCTACTATGATTCAGTCTGCTCAGATTTAATCCCAAGCAGGACTGATAGGCTGGCCAGTCAGTCCGTCGTGGATTCCTGATAACCTTGCTGAATCTAAGACTACTATGAATGTCGAACAGGATGATCCTGTGATCCGACATTGACGGTTCTGAGGAGACCTTCCAGTTGCGAATCAACCGGGAGCCCCCCTCATTCCCGAAAGTGATGTCCAGTACTTCTGCCCTGGTCCTAGTAATGAATGTGGGTTCGGCCCCCACATTGAAAATAGTGAGATCCCTAGAAAAGCCAGGCACATCGTCGGTATTCGCCTTAGTGGGCACCTCCGCCCCCACAGGTTCCTGCATCTTGTGCAGGCGGCACTTAAGCTGGCCGAACCTGTAGCTCACCAGCATTTCGCGCTTCTTAAGGAGTGCCAACGCCTCCTCATCCAGGCCGAGCATCAGCACCTTGCCGCCCTTGGACTCCAGGTGCCGGATGACCCGCCAGGTCTGGGTGAGAAGGCCCCTGTTCTGCTCATTGAGCAGCCCGAGGGACCTCTCCATCGTCTCCCTAGCCGTACGGGGCAGGTAGACCGTGACGATGTTCATCGCCGGCAGATCAGCCTGCAGGCAGGTGCGGAGCTGCAAACCCACCTTGGTGCTGATGCTGCGGACCGTCAGCTCCAGCCACTTCTTGGCATCGCAGTCCATGCAGTCCACTAGTAGTAGACCATTACGGAACTGGATGCCGTTAAAGTTTAGAGCCGCGGTCCAGCCCTTCCTCATCTCTTCGACGAGGGCCTGCTCCACCGACGACAGCTCATCCTTCGTCAGGAGCCTCCTCGGGTAGTCCTCCGCCAGTATCGCAAGGTTCGTGCCCTTGGCTACACTGGCGTACGAGGCCACCTTCGGACGCTTCCCGACTAGCGAGGTCCTCGATCCCTCCAGCGCTGCGCCGTTCCTTGTCTTGGTCCGTTTGGACTCGGTCTTGGGGAGGTCAAGCGGCGACGTGTGATGCAGAAGCCTCTTCCTCCCCGCAACGGCCTGGCCGCCGACTCTCTCCACTGGAGACACGTTCGCCCCCGCAACGGCCTGGCCGTTCGGTGCACGGTGCTCCAGTGCTCTTTTCCGGGCCTCCTCCGGCCTCAAGCCACGCTCGAGGTAACGGAGGTACCACTTACGGCCGGCTCCGCTGAGTCCTTGCCTCAGGGGATCACCGGCTCCTCCAGGCTGACCTGCCGCTGGGACAGGCTGCTTCGATAGTTGCTGCCTCGACCTTCCGGAAGAGGGTGTTGCAGCGTCTCTCCTGCTGGCGTCGCCCGCCTGCGGGACAGCCGCTGGGGCAGTGCCGGGCACTGCGATCCCCCTCCTGCTGTCAGTACGTTTGGTGGCCTCACTGCCGGCCACTCGAGACTTGAAGGTCTCTGCACCCTTCGAAGCGCTCTGCATCGGGGTCGAGCCCTTCGGCTTTGCAGCACTCTTTGAGGGGCTCTGCGTCAGGGTCAGCACTCCTAGGGTGAGGGGCCAAGCCACTACGCAGCGACAGCTTACCACCGTCGTCCAGAGCCGCCTCCTCTATCCGCTCTGCCACCTGTGTTGCGGTTAAGTCCCGCGTGTTGAATTTCTTTATCTTTTTCGTATCCATGAATTGGTCCCACGAGTGTAGGGGAAGGTATTACCAGCGTGTCATAGCCCCCATTAACACGCTGGGGCCAGGTTTAATCACCGAGGCGGCCAGGTATCGGTGAGGCTCCGTCCGAATACAGTCGGTTACCCCTGACTGCAAACCAGCCAATGGGCACGGAAACGCATGACACCCTGGCTTAGGGGGGTATAGTGGCACCATTGCCTCAGGACGTTACCACTGCCCTTGTGAGATGTTGGGGATAGGATGTGGGTAGGAACACGTGTAGGAGGTATAGAGTATGTAAGACTATGTATTAAAGACGGTCAGACAAGCGCCTTGTCGGTACTACAACGGTGTGGTACCCGCTGTTGTCCGGGACTGCTTATTCACGACAAGTCGCTATTCGCAGCTAACCTCCACAGGAGGCCTTGCGCTATCCGCAACCTGCGACCCGTCCGGTGGCTTCAGCTTGCCCACCTCAGAACCATCTCACTAGTTCTTCGGTACCAGAAAAAAAAATACAATAAACAAATTTAAAATTAATTTAAACAAACTTTTACTCTTAAATAAGTAAAAACAAAATAATAAAAATAAAAATAAAACCAAATAAATATTATTTTTTTGTACTGAAACAAACATTAAAAAGTTACAATAAACAAATTTAAAATTAATTTAAACAAACTTTTACCCTTAAATAAGTAAAAACAAAACAAAAAATTAATAAAACCAAATAAATATTTTTGTTGTGTATTCAAGCAAAATTAAAAATTTACAATAACAGTGTCGCAACCAAATATTGCCGCACCCCAAATCGTGGTACTAAGGGATAACAACCTTGCCGAAGCCCGTCGGCAACTTAAAGATGTCATGCCATTCAAAGGCGATCCAGAAACCCTCTACACCTTTGTCAGCAGAGTGGACTACGTAATTTCACTCTACCCAACTAGTGATGTGCGACAACAGAGGATCCTACTTGGAGCCATCGAAAGGAACTTGGACGGTCAAGTAACAAGATCTTTGGGGCTTCCGAACATCGAAGATTGGCCCACCCTAAAATCGAGACTTATCGCAGAATTTAAACCCCAAACACCGAACTACAAGCTACTGGAGAACTTCCGGGAGACACCTTACAGAGGAAACCTAAGATCATTCTGCGAAGAATTGGAAAGACGACGTCAATTGCTGATTTCTAAATTACACCTGGAAAGTAACCATTCGGAATTTCTTATTTATGTTCAGGCTATTAAAGACTCTATTAAAATACTGATAAGAAAACTACCAATACAATTATTTACTATTTTTGCTCATCATGATATTGCAGACTTAAGATCTTTAATTACTATTGCACAAAATGAGGGAATTTATGAAGAACATATTAATTTTGAATTGAATAAAAATCCGGAAAATCGGAATAAAAACTCAAATCCTAATCAGAATTCTAAATCACACAAATTTAATACCAATAATACCCAAACTCAATATCGACCAAGTTATCCACACTATTCTCAACCCTTCCAACCTAATTTTAATCAATACATGCAACCATTTAGACCCACCTATACCCAGCAGATACCCAACAACCAACCTTTGTGGCACGCACCTAATTATTTTGGACCGAACCCATACATGAACCCACAACCAATTATTCACAAAACCCCTTTTCCACAACATTCCAATAAAACCCAAAACCCTCAAACAGCAAATTTTAGAGGAAATACATACCCTCAACTACAACAACCCTCCACATCTAAAAATACTAACTATATAATTACCAAACGACTAAGACCATCGGACAGTGAACAAACCAAAATGTCTATTAACGAATCGAGATTTCAAGACGCTTACGAATACGGACAATTTCAACCTAAATGACAAATGCCTTATAGACACAGAATCCACAATAAATATGATCAATAGAAATATATTTTGTCTTCCTATTCAAAATACTAGATGCGAAGTTGTAACATCAAACGGCTCAATTTCGTTGAACAATTTGGTTATGTTACCTAAAAAAAGTATTTTTAAAACAAATGAACCATTTTATGTACACAATTTTTCTAATAATTACGATATGTTAATTGGCAGAAAATTGATGAAAAATGCGCAATCATTTATAAATTACAAAAATACTACAGTTACCCTTTTTGATAAGACATACAAATTAATTACTTCAGAATCAGGAAGAAACCAAAATTTTTAAATTCAAAAAACACCAGAACCAATTAAAAATTCAAGTCAGGAATCAATTAATAAAATATATTTTTCACTGTTTCGATTAGATCATCTTAATCAGGAGGAACCCTTAAAGTTTAAAGGTTTATTTAAATTTAAATTTTATTAAATAAATTTATAAAGAAGGAGACAACTTAAGATTTACAAATATCATTAAACACGTTTTAAACACAAGACACAACTCCCCAATTTATTCAAAACAGTACCCACTCGCTCAAACGCACGAAATTGAAGTCGAAAACCAGGTACAGGAAATGCTTAATCAGGGTTTAATTAGAGAAAGTAATTCACCATACAATAGTCCTACCTGTGTAGTGTGTCAGGATGTTCTCTAATTATATTATTTTATTTATTATATGTATTCCGTTGGTTATTATATTATTATTTACAATGTTTCTTAACACAATGTTTAACTATCTTGTCTTTTCTAATTATCTTTTCACTTTTTTACTCTTGTTGTTGTTTGTTCTTATTATTCTTCCACTAAGTTCTCGTTCGTTCTTCTTGTTTGCGTGCTTGTACCGAAGTGATCCGCTGCTCTCCGGCAGTTCTCTTTCAACCCCCGTTAACAAAATAATGTGCCCAGAGCATACTAATACCCATTGGCCTGCTACAACTCGGCCGTCCTGACCTTGAGATAGCCCTCTATCTCGGCATTACAATGTCTTAACTTATTCTTACTAGTAGTTAACAAAATATACAACTTATATACTAATACAATTCCAATTTACAAATTTTCCTTGTTTTTACTAATATTTTTATTACCCACTAATTATCTGCATTTACTTTCATCATGCATCCAATGCCTAATATTATTTGCGCTCCAAACCCCTTGGTATGGATTTCGAGATAATTGAAACCCGTCGATGTCTTGTAACAAAAATCTGTCATTTCTTAAGACTTTCCCAATAACGTATGGTCCTTTGCTTTTCGGTATTAATTTGTTGCTCACTCCCGCGGTGCTATCAAAATTTTTTACCATAACATAGTCACCCTCTCTGTATTCCAAATTATTTTTCTTTTTCGCGTTGTGATAATTTTCATTTCTTATTTGAGCCTTTATTTGGCATCCTTCTACCTTTCGTCTAAGTTCTTCTAAATTTTTCCTATTTTCTTCAATAATTTCATCTTCGTCTTCTGATTCTTCTCTAACTTCTCTCTCTCCTAACTTCTCCTTTAATTCATCACTAACTTCTCCTCTCTGAGCTATTCCAAATAAAGTTTCACTTGGAAGATGTCTAATGCTGCTATGCCATGTATTATTTAACGAATATTCTACTTGTAACACTACTATATCCCAATGTAATCCTCTCTCCGGTTCTGTTAGTTTCGCAATCATCGGTCCCAAACTTCTATTCACTCGCTCAACTTGACCATTGGCTTGTGGTGACCCTGTAGCAATTTTAATGTGTTTTATATTTCTTTCTTCGACAAAATTTTCAAAATCCGCTGACGTAAAACAACTTCCTCGATCTGATATAATACACCTTGGTCTGCTGTACGCCCTAAAATAGTCTGCTAATGCGCTCAAAACTTCTTTTGTGTTTGTTGTTTTTGTAGTGTAAAGTCTAACAAATTTCGTAAATCCATCGATCACCACTAAAATACGTTTCTTTGACCTACTATTGTCTACTGGCCCATAGTGATCGATATGAATAACTTCAAATGGTTTATTCCCTTTGGGTTTACTGTGCAGTAACCCATCTCCCTTTCCTACTTTAGGGGAGAACGCTATACATTTCAAACAGTTCTGGATGTGTTCACAAACCTTCTCCTTCATGTTCGGGAACCAATAAATTTTACTAATTGCATCTAACATTTTATCCCTCCCAATATGTCCTAATTCGTCATGATATTTATAAAGCACATGTTGCTCCATTCGATTTGGTACATAAAACAATAAATTTTTGTTATTATCCTTCCTATATATGACACCGTTTCTCATTTCAAACCATTTATGCTCCCTATTTTCTAAAATTTTCCTAATTTCTTCTATCTTAATATCTCTCGCCTGACAAATTATCAAATTATCCTCAAATGTATTTGCATCAATTATCATAATGTTGTTACACCTGCTAAGCGCATCCACGTGCTGCATTTGTTTCCCCGCTCTGTGCTTCAATTCATAATCAAACTCTTGCAGTTCTAAAGCCCACCTTGCTATTCTTGGGTTCAACTCTATCTTATTCAACGTCAAAGTTAAGAGTTACAATCTGTGACAATTCTAAAAAGGTTTACCCTGTAAATATATCCTAAATCGCCTAAGTGCATAAATTATAGCTAATGTCTCTAATTCGAAGCTGTGATATTTAGCTTCCGTCGCCGTGGACCTTTTTGAAAAGTAAAATATCGGATGCAGTTTCCTATCTTCCTTTCTCTGAAGCAATACCGCCCCAAAACCTAACGCGCTCGCATCGCAATGAAGCTCTACTTCATCCCTATGAGCATATAAAGCCAACACTGGGGCTGCGACTAATTTATCCTTCAAAAGTGTGAAACAATCTAACTCTTCTTTTCCAAATTCAAAAGCTCTATCCTTTCTCAGTAAATCATATAACGGTTTTGCTAATATCGAAAAATCTTTTATAAACCGGCGGAAGTAAGAACATAGACCTAAGGAGCTTTGTACAGCTTGTACTTTGTTTGGCACCGGAAAATTTTGTATAGCCTCTAATCCCTTTTCATCAGCTTTAATTCCCTCATTTGAAATCAAGAAACCTAAATATTTTACCTTATCCTGCAGAAATTTGCATTATCCATTCTAAGTTCTAATTAAATTTCTACTAATCTTCTAAACACTTCTACTAATATTTCTAAATGTTCTTTGATGCCTTGACTCGCAATTTAAATATCATCCATATATATTATAACCTTGTTTTCTCGTATAATATCATAAAAAATATCATTCACAAATCTTTGAAATACTTGCGGTGCCGTTTTCAATCCCATTGGCATTCGCAAAAACTCAAACTGCCCTAGTGGCGTCGTAAACGATGTATACTTCACCGAATCTTTGTTTACAAACACATGAAAGTACCCATTTTTCAAATCTAATTTTGTAAAAACCGATTAACCAACTAATTCATCCAAAAGATCATCAATTAAGGGGATGGGATAATTTTCTTTGACCGTAACCTTATTTAGCCTTCTAAAATCTATGCATAATCCAAATTCCCCAGACTTTTTCTTCACTAATACAATTGGCGAAGCATATTCAGATCTACTATTCTGAATAATACCCTTTTCTAAGTATTCGTCTTACATTTTCTGCAACGCTTCCTTTTCACTATACGACAGCCTCCTAGGCGCACAACTAAACGGTTTTGTACTCTCTAATATTATATTAATTTCACAATTATTTTTCGGTACCTCCGGTCTCAGTACATAAATATATTTCGACTCTAAAATTTTTATAAGCTTCATTTTATCCGCATAACTAACCTGATCCCCAATATTGTACACTACTTCATTATTATCATCTTCTAAAATATTTATTTGTAACATTTCCTTCTCAAAATTTTCCTCCAACACTCCTATTTGTTCACCTAATTTATGTGTACCTAAACTTGTACCTAAATCATTATTTCCTCAATTTTTACCTAAACTGTTTTGCCCTAAACTTTTACCTAAACCGTTCTGACCTAAACTTTTACCTAAACCGTTCTGATCTAAACTTTTACCTAAACCGTTCTGATCTGATTTTCCTCCAACACTCCTATTTGTTCACCTAATTTATGTGTACCTAAACCTCTTCCTAAATATGTACTAAAATGTTCCTCTCCTAAGCTTGTCCCTAATACATTACCACCTAAACTTGTACCTAATATATGCTCATCTAACGACATCTGATCGTGGCACTCATTGACCGCAGTGACGAAAATGGAAAGATGTCCGAAGAACGGTGGAAGACGGTGCACACGAGGCTCGTCGAAGCGCTGTTTGCACGGATGGAGGATGACTCCCTTGGTCCCATGCCCACTTTTGATGGTGCAGGGTGGCTAAATGGGGTCAACATCCTGAAGTGCATGGACGACCCGACTCGGAAGTGGCTGACGCAAACGGTTAGCCAGATGGAGACGTTGTGGGAGGGGGCCAAACTGGAGGTGGTGGACAGGGAGCTAATCCCATCCATACCGAAGGCGAAGGTACTCTTCCCCATCGTCATCCAAGGTGACCGGGCGCTGAAGCTGCTACAGCGCCAAAACCCCGATATTCCCACCGCAGATTGGAAGGTGCTGCACATTGCGACCCCGACACCCAAAGGGGGCCAGTGCGCAGTCCTTCAGATCAACAAAGCGGCGGAGGACATCTTGTACCCCAGATACGGGAAGATGGCGTGGGGCATGGGCAGTGTCTACCTGCGCCTCAAAAAGCGCCACCCGGGGGACAAGGATGCGCATACCCTGCAGGCAGGCGAGGTGGAGAAGGACCTAGGTCTGGATTCCATTGTTGACGCCGCCCAGGAACTGACCCTCGACGTCTCGGAGGAGGAGGAGGACGGTGACCTGACAGTGATAGTCAACCCGTCCCGAGCTGACCCAGGTACCCATGACACTAAGGGTACTGCAGCTCAACCTCCATAAGAGCAAAATCGCGTCGGCGGAACTCCTGATTGCCATGGAGCAAGGGTCCGTCGACATCGCTTTGGTCCAGGAGCCGTGGGTTGCCTCGGGCAATTCCATTGCCGGACTGAAGTCCTCAGCACACCATGTGTTCTACGCACCAACGGTAAGCAGGAACGGAACCGCCGTACTCGTACGGAAGGGTCTCCACGCTAACCTTATGTCTCGTTACAGCACGGATGACCTGACTGTGGTGATGCTTGAAAGCAAGAAGAAGCGCCTCCTGGCAGCTTCCTGCTACATGGCCCATGACAGATCAGCCCCACCCGAGGAACTCAGGAGCCTGGTGGAAGCCAGCCCGAACGACCAGCAACTGCTCGTGGGTGCAGACGCCAACGCACATCACTGCGTGTGGGGAAGCCCCGACATAAACGACAGAGTTGAGTCACTCCTAGACTTTTTACTATCCACTAACATATGTATAGCGAACGTGGGGGAGGAGCATACCTTCGTAGGTCCCACCTCCTCGAACGTGCTAGACTTAACACTCACAAAGGGACAATGTACAATGGTATCAGAATTGAGAGTCCTTGAGAGACCATCATTCTAAGATCATAAGTACATACAATTCCAATACGATTTCGATCATTCTCCCGAACCAACCGTCTTTAGGAACCCCCGGAACACTAACTGGGGAAAGTTTAGGAAGACAATCTCAACACGACTCGCGACTGGCCCGGGCCTAGTAAAATCCAAGGAACTACTAGATGCGCAACGCGCAGCATGCCCAACATCTAGAGCTAGAAAGAGGACTAGGCCACCCTGGTGGAACAGTAATCTTTCGCTCCTACGCAATAACCTCAGAGAATTCTTCAAAATCGCCAAAGAGGCGAAAGAGGATGTGATTGATGAGGAATACAAAATCCTACTTAGGGATTACAAGAAGGAAATACGCAGGGCACAAAGAAGCTCGTGGAGAAACTTCTGCTCCAATATCGAGACGGCCCCAGAAACGGCTAGACTCCGGAAGTTGCTATCGAAGCAACCCACCATACAGAGTCAGCTCAAACGCGACGACGGACAGTGGACTGAGGGCAGCGAGGATGCCCTAACAGCACTAATGCATGCTCACTTCCCAGGATGCACCGAGATATCCGATGCCAACAAGCACCAGGATCTCGCACTTGGAGAAGAGAGTCTCCCAACAGATCTAATATCCTCTAGAAGAATCCAATGGGCTTTAGATTCCTTCGCGGGAATAAAAGCACCAGGATTAGATGGAATATTCCCAGCCATGTTACAGGTGACCAAAGAAGTGATCACCCCATGGCTACACGCTATATTCACAGCCTGCCTAAGCACGAGCTATATCCCTATCCAATGGAGGACCTCTAGGATTGTCTTCTTGCCAAAAGCAGGCAAGTGCAGCCATGTGAGCCCCAAGGATTACATGCCGATTAGCCTTACCTCATTTATACTTAAGACGCTAGAAAAGCTGCTGGACATACACATCAGAAACGATGTGGGACGACTGCTGTCATCCAACCAGCACGCTTACACGAAAGGGAAATCAGTGGAGACGGCACTACACTCGTTAGTAGCCACCATTGAGAGAGCCCTGCACAACAATGAATTTGCTCTAGGAGTGTTTGTGGATATATCCGGAGCATTTAACAACGTAACCACAGACGCTATAATCTGTGTGGAATCTGGTGGTAGACGAGCTGATCAAGAGATTCGAGAGGAAGGCCCCAAAGATAACAGCTTATGCTGACGACATAAGCATAATTATCACGGGAGTCTGCCCATCGACCCTCAGCTCGATTATGGAATCAACACTCAGGGAGATATGTGAGTGAAATGAGGCTGTCGTATAAGCTACCAAGCCAATGCAGCATATTCCAGGCGGAAGTATTCGCCATAGGGAAAGCGGCAGAGCTTGCGCAGAGCACAGATCGCCCATACGAAGCGGTCAACTTGTTCGTAGACAGTCAAGCGGCGATAAGATCCATGCAATCGTCAGCGGTCAGTTCCAAAAATGTACTGGCAAGCAGGGAGGCACTAGATATCCTCAGCACGACTACGTCAGTACTGGGTTCCCAGCCACCAGGGCATCGATGGTAACGAGACGGCCGACGAACTTGCAAAGGAAGGCGTAGGACTGCCGAATGAAAGAATAGAAAACGTTACTGTCTCCCTAAGAACGCTCCAAAGCGAGCTAGAGAGACGGGCCGACATACAAGCCAACAGCAGGTGGAGGAGTAATTCCACAACCTGCAAAATATCAAAAATCATGTGCAAAGAGCGCAACGAAAAACTTAGTCACTACCTGCTGCATCTTCCAAGGAAAGACTGCAGACTGCTAGTGGGAATTCTCACAGGTCACAGCCTAGCTGCGGCACATGCAGTCAAGCTGGGCATCACCGAAAACGCCAAATGCCGGAAATGCGATGAATCCGAGGCAACTGAAACCTTGGAGCATCTCATTTGCAAATGTCCGGCCCTAGCAAGGGCAAGAATAAAATACCTAGGCGCTCCGGTTCTGGCATCGCTAGAAGATGCCTCCAGGAAGAAGCCAGGCGAACTACTTGCCTTCGCGAAAAACACCTCGATCCTTAATGATTTCGAAAATCGCGTAAACACACTCTAGGTCCATTCAGAAAAATCTTTCGGGCAGCTAAGGGCCATACTGGCCTATGCGTGGCCCCGTGAGGGCCTTCCGACCTAACCTAACCTAACCTAACTGTGTACCTAAAATATTCTCGTCTAAACTTCTACCTAAAATATTCTCATCTAATATTGTACCTAAAGTATCCTTATCTAACCTTTTACCTAAAATATTCTCATCTAAACTTTTACCTAACATATTCGCATCTAAACTTTTACCAAACCTTTTTTCATCTAACCTTCTACCTAAACTGTCCGTTCCTAAGTTTTTACCTAAGCAATTTACACCTAAACATGTGCTTAAACATTTTTTCGTGAATACGTACCTAAATTTCTTTTATCAAAGCTTCCTAAATTTTCACAACTTAAGGGGGGTTTCTACCTTGTGTGGTCGAAAAAATGGATTTTTTTTTGCATTTTTGGATTGATATATGTTCCTAGAGTCCGCCCCCAAAATTCAATTGGTTATTTTAAGAATTACGGAACCTACACTTTAAAACAGGGAGCACCTACACCTTAAAACAGGTACTGAAGCAAAACTTCAAACGCGTTTTACTCGAAACGACATTTTTTGACCTTGCGGAAGTGATTCAAGCCAGACGAGTTGAGCAATCGCCACGAAATTTTAAAGTATCGTGTATTAGAGGCTTCTCCATGGCTGGTACCAAAATCTTTAAAAAATATTGAATATTTTTCATTTTATATAACAATTAATGTCGAAAAAAGTGCGTAAAAATCGAGTTTTTCATTTAAAATCTCATAAGTTTTTAAATTTTCATTATTTTTTCGCAATTCTGGTACCAGCCATGCGCAAAAGTATACAAAGTAAGAATATATTTAATTTTTGTGTTTCAGATCCTTTGGGGGCAGCAGCAGGACTTCCGTAAGCGTAAAAAGGCGTTCCATTGCTCAATGCCCCTCCCCTCCCCCCCTGTGCATATTTCCATTTGAAACTTTTTTTACTTAAACAATAAACTTGTATATACACCTGAAAAAAAATTAGAAGTGTCTATCTTCAATACATTCCAAGAAAAAAAATTTTGAAAAAGCACATTTTTTCGACCACACAAGGTAGAAACCCCCCTTAAATTTCTTCCAACATTTTCTACTTGATTCTCAGCATTAATCTCCGAGTCGCTAATTTCCATACAATTATTGGAAAGTTCTTTCAAAGTTGTTTTTTCCTTGTCATCAGTTTCAATACTCTCTACCGTAACCATTTTTAACGCGCCTAAATCAATCTTTAAGTCGCAAGCATTCATAAAGTCTCGCCCCAGTACAATATTGCAGCCCATAGATTCATCAGCCACCACAATTAATTTAAATAAAATCTTAATCTCTTTTCTCCAAATATAACATAAGATTTTACCAATGCTTTCCAATAAACTTCTATTAATTCCCCAATAACTTTCTTTTTGTGGTTCTAATTTTACGTTTTTTGGTACATAAGATCGTTTTATCAATGAAACTGGGCTTCCTGAATCTATTAAGCATTCCGTAATTATTGGCTGCGTCGGATTTTCAACACAACAAATTTTGAACAATCTTACATAATTATTTTCCGCCTTCTTCTTGTTCTGGAGACACTCAGCAATCCGGCGGTCCTCTGCGCCACATCCATAACACGAACCTGGTGACCTTTTTGGTTTGATGCACTCCCTCTTTCAGTGTCCCTTTGCGTTGCAATTAAAACAACGAGTCTCGCTACTCGCTGACACCGACTTCGCCGCTGGTAATTTTTCCGCTGCTGGAACCCTCTTTGGAAGTCTAATATCGGCAAAAACTTTTCGAATTTTTTCCGGCTCCTCAAAACATCGGATCTCTGCCAGTGTACGCAAATCTAATGTTGGAATGCCCTCCACGAGTTCATCCAGCAGTTCATCCTTGCTCATGCCGACTTCTCGAGCCAGCCTGCATTTTTCCTCAAGTAGACCGCAAACATTTCATTTTCTAACCAAAATCGCTCCTTAAATTTTCGTCGTAATGTCCACTTTGATTCCATTCCGCCGAACGCCAACTTCAATTGCCCAAGTAAATCGTTTATTGGTTTTGAAAACCGTCCTGCATCTGCATGCATCCATTTCGAGGCACTTCCCTTTAATTTGCTGATCAGCAAAACATGTCGTTGCACGTCCGACAAGTTAAAAAACACCGAAATGTTTTCCCATTGAGCGATCCAGAATCGCACACACATTACACCTTCAAAGTTCATCAGCATTTCCTTGGCCATATTAAATCCGGGCGACAAAAATCCATAATTTTCGAATTTATTGTCTTGCCGCTCTAGCATTTCATCATAATTTTCTCTGCTGACGTCTCTGCTAACGCTGGCGTCATCGCCTGTGCCGTCGCCTCTACGCTGTCTGATCCCGAAACTTCTCCCGCGTCGCTGTTCTAAACTCTCGAAATTTCTGTCGCCTTATTGCTCTGCATTCTCGAAGTTTTTATTGTTTTGTTGTGCCAAATTCTCCGAACCGTTGTCTCTGCCGCTGCTGTTTCTAAGTTGCGCCTTTTCGTCTCCTCTGCCTCTGCTGCTTCGCTCGCCATCTCTTTCGCTCCGCTGTATATCATACGGCGAACCGTTGCTAAGCTCTCCTTCTTGATCAAACACGTCGATCGTGGCGCCACTAAGTCGCGCGCTTCTAGTTTTTGAACCAGCACTGTCGATCTGCTGTTGAAGATTTTTGAGAACTTTCGCTGCCATCCCGATTTCCGGATGCACTTTCACTTTATTCTAGTCTAAATTCATTTTTGTTTTGTTATGTATGTAGGTCGCGAAAAATGTTGCACTTGATCCCACTTCTGAGATTGTGTTCTTTAATTATATTATTTTATTTATTATATGCATTCCGTTGGTTATTATATTATTATTTACAATGTTTCTTAATACTATGTTTAACTATCTTGTTTTTTCTAATTATCTTTTCACTTTTCTACTCTTGTTATTGTTTGTTCTAATTATTCTTCCACTAAGTTCTCGTTCGTTCTTTCTTGTTTGCGTGCTTGTACCGAAGTGATCCGCTGCTCTCCGGCAGTTCTCTTTCAACCCCCGTTTTACAGACAGGGCCTCTTTTGAGAGAGCCCCATGCTACAGTAGTACCAAAAAAAACGGATGCTTCTGGTAAAATTAAATATAGAGTAGTAATTGATTACAGAAAAATCAATGAAATAACTATTCCCGACAGATATCCAATACCGAACATGGACGAAATCCTTGGTAAATTAGGAAAATGTCAATATTTTACAACTATAGATTTGGAAAAAGGATTTTACCAAATCGAAATGGACCCAGAATCAATATCTAAAACTGCATTTTCCACCAAAAGCGGTCATTACGAATACCTTCGAATGCCATTTGGCCTTAGAAATGCACCCGCTACTGTTCAAAGGTGCATGAATAACATCCTTCGACCGTTGCTTAACAAACACTGTTTAGTGTATCTGGATGATATTATAATTTTTTCAACATCTCTTACCGAGCATTTAAATTCAATACAATTAGTTTTTTCAAAACTTGCTGAAGCCAATTTAAAATTGCAGTTAGATAAATGCGAATTTTTAAAAAAAGAAGCTAATTTTCTTGGTCATATCGTTACTCCTAACGGCATTAAACCAAACCATCTAAAAGTTAAAGCCATAGATTCGTATCCAATTCCAACAAAAGTAAGAGAGATTAGAGCTTTCCTTGGATTAACCGGTTATTATCGTAAATGTATCCCAAATTACGCAGACATAGCAAAACCAATGACAAAATGTTTAAAAAAAGGATTAAAAATATAGTAGACGTACAAAATCTTGACTACATAGAAGCATTCAAAAAACTTAAAGCTCTAATAATTAGAGAACGAATTCTCCAACTTCCCGATTTCGAAAAAAAATTGATTTTAACCACAGATGCCAGTAATTTAGCCCTTGCGGCAGTACTTTCTCAAAATGGTCATCCCATATCCTTCATTAGCAGAACACTTAACGAACACGAATTAAATTACAGTGCTATCGAAAAGGAATTACTCGCCATAGTTTGGGCCACTAAAACTTTTCGACATTATTTACTAGGACGACACTTTCTCATTGCTAGTGATCATCAACCTCTTAGATGGCTACATACCTTAAAGGAACCGAATGCTAAGTTACAAAGATGGAGAGCTAAATTAAACGAATACCAATTTAAAATCGATTATATTAAAGGAAAGGAAAATTCAGTTGCTGACGCATTATCAAGAATTAAAATTGAAGAAAATCATCATAGTGAAGTAACTCAACATAGTGCAGAAGAAGACAATAGCAATCTCATTCATTTAACTGAAAAACCAATTAACTATTTCAAAAAACAAATCATTTTTATTAAATCCGATAAAAATAAAATAGAGAATTTAACAATATTCGGGAACTCCATTACCACGATTCAATATGATTTTATGACATTCGAAAAGGCTTAACAAATTTTACTTGATCATTTTATTCATAGAAGCATAACCATTTATATTGAGAGCGATGTAGATTTTGAAATTATCCAAAGAGCGCACAGAGAAATTATTAATACCACCTACACTAAAGTAAATCGCAGTCTCTTCCTATTAAAGAATGTTGGCTCATAAGCCGAATTTAAAGAAATCATACTTCAATCACATGAAAAACTTTTACATCCAGGTATACAGAAAATGACAAAATTATTTAAAGAAAATCACTTCTTTCCAAATAGTCAACTACTAATTCAGAATATAATAAACGAATGCAACATATGCAATTTGGCTAAAACAGAACATAGGAACACCAAAATGCCTTTTAAAATCACACCTAATCCCGAACATTGTCGAGACAAATTTATGGTAGATATTTATTCATCTGAGGGAAAACATTACATCAGTTGCATTGACATTTATTCTCAATTCGCTACACTTGAGCCAATTAAAACAAAGGACTGGATAGAATGCAGGAACGCATTAATGCGCAATTTTAATCAGTTAGGCAAACCCAAATTACTAAAGGCAGACAGAGACGGAGCTTTCTCCAGCTTGACTCTAAAGCGATGGCTTGAATCCGAAGAAATGTAACGAATTACAGAGTTGGCCTAGATGTTGTCGAGATGCGAGGGGGGCGCACGCGGAAAGATCCGGCTGCGGCTCGTCGGCTAGTGGGGTGGTGATCTTGCCCTCCTGCATCTGGCCTTCTGCCATTCTTGAGAAATCAATTTGCGTGCTGCGACGAAAATAAGGGGGGTGAAGGCATACCCTCACTACATATAACCAAACGGACAGAATTTGTACCCCGAATCTCCTAAAGATCCTCTGGTGACATGAGGAGTCAAAGCCCTCCCTACCTTGGCCATTCGGAACCTATAATTATCCTACTCATTGAATGGCCCCTTTGCTGCGAAAAGTTTCTACAGGGGAGTCATCCTAGGTGAGGCAATAAAAGATTAAATTAAAACATTATAAAAATATATTAAAATTCTAGACAAACATTCTTAAAGCTAGGAGACATTGAATAACAATACATAAAGATAAATAAAATAATCCTAACAATTAAACAATAAATCCATATTTATGAACATAGAAAAATTCTGATGGAAGCAAAATCAGTCTGCGATCAGCAGCGGCGAAATTGGTAAATAAAAGCAAGTTTAAAAGCAACAAAAAATAATTGTGCAAGCTGAAAGCTTTCGCTCAGCGCTCTTTAGCTGGTGCAAAAACAAAGTGCTATGCCTTAGAATTGGTTTCGGTTTAGAAAATTTGACGACATAGGTGGGATTAGACGGGACAGTGGGACAAGTCCCTGTTTTAGGCGGACGCCGTATATAGCATTAATTTTTCCTTTTATTAGTCGACCTTAGCATGTGGTCTTGACCTTTAGTTAAACTTACTCTTTATATTTATGGGGAATCCATCGACGAAAGCGCTTCCGAGGCTGATGCCGCAAATCTGTGGAGTCAAAAAAAAGAATAATCGCCAATACAAATGCACTGGGCCCACCGTGCCCCGCTTATCTCGCTCGCACTATTGCCTCAATTTCCTAATTCGTCTTTCCACACAAAAAAACAACACCAACAATTTACCGAACATTGCACACAATTATTCTTCTCTGCCTTCGTTTTGAACGTTATGCTTTCGCCGACATAATTCCAATTTTCTTTGCACAAAAAAAACTAACACTAAAATTAAAACTATTTTTTTTTGTAATTTACTGCTGCGGCTTAAGCATCTAGCGCGATGCGGATTTTTCTTCTGCGGCTACTAGCGGGACACTTTTAGTCGGATTTTAAATGCGAACTAAATTACCAACATTATCGGCGGAGACTAAAGGGGTCATTATTAGTTGTTGGTCATTTATGCTGCTACAGAGCTTTTTGCCCTCGATCGGCGACTTCGATTATGGAGCGAAACTTGGGCCCAGTTCACCAAAACTAGCACCAGAAAATTAATATATACAACTGATTTTTATTTTTCCTCGCAGGGGATGACCTGTGTCCGGCCAAGTGGGCGAGTCGGTTCCTCCAGCCTTAGTCGAAGTACTTTCAGGGAACGGCCGGGTTGTGTTCATCGGCCACGCAAGCGCCAAAAGGGCGGTCTGACGCCGCGTCGCAAACTCGCAAATAAGCGCCAAATCTAAATGCAACACCAACCGTTAGCTGGCGGCAGCCAATAAAAATCATTAGTACCGCTTACCCAGGCAGTGGATCTAGCGCTGGTTTTCTTTTCGTAGTTAGTCTCACAAAAACTTCAGTCGATGGCCAAATTTTGATGAGAAGCACTTTTATTTTTGCGGGCATAAAAATGATACATTTTTCCCTTAAACACTTCCCTTCACGTGGATTTAAAGTTGACTTTTCTCGCTGACCAGAAAAAATGGAATGGCTTAACCTGGCTGACCGATCTTCGTTTGACCCTCTTCGGCCCGCCTCGGCTATCTTTTCACCACTTATCCAGAGAGATGACAGTTGCCACTGTTGCCTCTTACTCCGAACCCTTTGCAGGTCGCCTCTCCCCCTTTCGGGTTCCGCAGTCTAATACGCAGATGGCGCTCGCCAATGAACTCTCAAATCTAGATGGCGCTAGCAGCGTCTGCCACAAGCGTTGCAGAAATCGAATTGCAACTCAACACGGCAAAAAACGGAGTAGCAGACGTCGAAAGATTACATAAAACAATAAATGAAAAAATCCGTATAATCAATTCATCTGATGATGAAGAAGTAAAATTAAGCAAAAGAGAAACAATCCTTTACACATACAACCATAAAATTAAACATGACACAACTGGACAAAACCTGCTCAAATTTTCTTATACGCTGGTCATCCAATATTAGACACTCAAAAAATTAAAGAAAGGAAAATAGATAAAATAAATGAAGATCGACAGGAATTTAATATTGACGCTAAATACAGAAAAGGTCCACTTCAAAAGGGAAAATTAGAAAATCCATTTAAAGAAAATAAAAATGTAGAACAAATAGACGATGACCATTACAAAATTACTAATCGAAATAGGGAAACCAAATACTACAAAACACAATTTAAGAAACAAAAGATAACTAATACCGTTAAACTTCCACAGGAACCTTGTGTAAGCTAACACCTTTAATGAGTAGACTTAAGTCGATATAAGTCATAAGGTTATTACCCTAATATTTTAAATGCAGATTCAGTATAAAAGCCTTTAGGGACCGTGTCTGGTTCCCATTGGTTTCCCAGTATGGGGAGATATGCAGTTTTTGCTAGTGTCAGCACTTTGCTGGACGAGCGGTCGGCTTGCCGGCCGCGAATAGCTTGTGTAAAGTAGAATTAGAGTTTCAGTTTGATTTCAAGTATAATAAAGAGCACTCGCTCCAGAAACTCACTCCAGCGAAGACTGTATTTTTTATATTGGTTGTCTAGCCTTAAGGGCAGACAATAACGGAGAAAGTTCTCCCAACATATACTAAATTATCCAGAACCGAGCTGCGCAGCGAAACGTCTGCGCACCTATTGCGGAGAAGATCTCCGCTCCCCTCCCCGACCGAGAGGCTGGCCACGGCGGAGCTGACGTCATTACCCCTTTCCCGTCGGACTGCGGCGCGGGACGACCCAGGGCGAGACTTTAAATATAATTGGCACCCAACCAGATAGGAACTCACGACCCCCAAGAATGTAAGTGGGCTGATCAAACTAAATACAGCTTCAAATACACAGGGAAAAAATAACAAAAAAATCCCTATAAACTATTTTAATAAAGTGCTGAAAAAATAAATGGCGAAATAAATATGTTCAATTAAAATTATTTGTCCAGAAGTTTAACATATAAAATTCAAATAAAGTGTGACTGTAAAGGTGACCCACAAATAAAGGCAAATTAATATTAGCCATCTCTAAAAATATATTTTCATACGGTTATTAATATAAATATACCACGGTGAAATTACTTTCTGTCGAATTAAAATATTCGGCCTCTCTATACTTGTGTTTAGTGTTAACCAGTTAGGGGCCTTATGAGTTTTCCAGGCCCATATAGGGAAACAAAACGCGAATTAGAAAGTGATAGTGAAGAAGAGTTCGTCCGAGAGACCCTCAGATACCCTGTAGGACAGGCTATAAACACATACACCATGAATGCAAGCCAAATTGAAATATTAATTCAGGCCGCATTGGCTAATCAAGAGCAGAGGCTTAAAGCCGAATTTGCGGAGCAAATCAATGCTGTTAATCAACAGTTAAAAAATTTGAGTGTAGAAGCGCCAGAGGTAGAAACCTACCAGAGGATATCTGTAAAACCGGGAGCAAAAGCGTGTGATATACCTTTGCACATTGTGAAATCAATTCCAGATTTTACTGGTATACAGGATATTCATACGTGGCATGGAGGCAATCGGACACCGATGCTTTTGAATTATTCAAAGATTATCCAGACAGTAGCGGACATTTCCAAGCCGTTAACATTATAAGAAACAAAATTAAAGGGCCAGCGCGCGCGAGTTACAATCCTGTGGCCGAGGGAGAAAGGCTTTCAAAGAATTCAGCAGAATGACAAATCTTTATTTTTTCAATATCTTCGTCAGAGTTCGTATTGGCACCTCCTCCTTGTTCCTAGGTCCGTCTCCAAGTGTGCCCAAAGAGATAGGGGGCATGTTGACTCTCGGTATTGGTTCCAGTGTGACCGGAGAGAGGAGGCATGTTAACTCTGGGTCGGTCCTGTCTCCAGTGTGGGCATGTTAACTCCTCCCCCCCCAGTCCGAAGAGAAGGCCATAAGGGGAAATGGCCGGATCGGAGAAGGGTGATTAGGCGACGTGTTGTTGGTGTATGCCACGAACTCCGACGACATTTTGAATTTAACAGTTTTTTTATGGATATCTTAATATTAAACATGAGTGTTGTGTTTATAAACGTTACATCTAAAGCTAAAGTTACATTTTGTTTAATTATTATGTATTTTTGTATCGTAGATTGTTTCTTGTTAATGTGGGTTTTTAAGTTACTTGGTTTGATATATTTATTGAATAATGCTTGTCTATCTTATGTTTCTTCCATTGATTTCTTAACTATTTTTCTAATTTTTTGTTTGTGTAACTTTTGACCTTTAGTTGTTAGGAGAGTGACTGCTTTGTCTCTATCTACTTTGTGTATTGAAAATCTCGGTGTTATCTTGTTTCTACGGTTTTCTTTTCTAAATATTTTATCATTAGGATCGACTTGGACTGGTGTCTCCCTGTCCTTGTTTAATTTAGCCAATTTTTTTCCTGTGGTCGCGCTTAAATGTTCCTGTACTTTTGGGTATATGTCTTTTCTAAATTCGTTTAATTTCTTAAGGTAATCATGGTGATTGTCGAATGTTATTGTTTTGTTAAATATGTGTGTTCTTCCGTGGAAGAGCTCGAAAGGGGTATAGGAAGTGCTGGAGTGTATTGCATTGTTATATGTTGCTACTGCTTCTGCGAGTATTTGGGCATGATCGCGTTCTATGCCTGCTTCCTTTCTTTTGTTCAAGATTATCCTGTATAGTTCGGTTAAGGTGGAGTGCAGTCTCTCGACAGAAGCGTTGCCCGTTGATTGTTGAAACGAAATATGAAATGAAAATGAAAATATATATATAAAAATGAAATATATGTCTATATGTACGACTGCCAATGGTCCATCTGGGGCGGTTGGGGTTTACATCAATGGTTTATGGGGGTGTCTATCGTATTTTAGGGTTAGGCAGGTATCGCAATTTTTTATAATTTTTGTGATAATGTCTTTTAAATGCGGAAAATAAATGTCCCTTTTTAAATGGTTATATGTTTCATCTATGCCTCTATGATTGGTATTAAAGTGGTATGCACGAATTTCGTTTTCCTGATCATGAGGATTCGTAATTTCGGTTAACCATATATTGCAGCAGAAAATTTTGTATAAGTCATTTTCAAAGAAATAGTTATTATAAGACTCTTCTATTATTTTGAAAATATCGTTTGGTGCAAATATTGCGAATGTTTTATTCGGTTTCAGGATTGTTTGAAGGGTGTTTCTAACAGAGTCGAAAGTATGTACGGGTTCCGTGATAATATGTCTTACTTTATGGATAAATGGTGTTTCTACTTGTCTTAAAGTTGTTGATCCGATACGGAATATTATTTGGCAATTGAAGTGATTTAGTGGTTGCGAAGCGATTGGTATAATTTGTGGGTCCTCGTTTATGTTCAAGTTTGGCTCAATTCTGCTGAGTGCGTCAGCAACAACGTTTTGCGACCCTTTTTTGTAAACGATTTCGTAGTCGTAAGCGGCCAGGATTGTTTTCCATCGAAGTAGTTTTGGATTCTGACCTTTCAAATTTTCTAGCCAGATTATTGGCTTATGGTCTGTGACTATTTTAAATCTACGCCCGAAAAGGTATGGTCTGAAATGACCTACAGACCAAATGATAGATAGCATTTCTTTCTCTATCGTCGAATAGCGGATTTCCGTGTCCGAGAGTGTCCTGCTAGCGAAGGATATGGGTCTGTCATTAGTATCTGGGCCTTGTGACAACACAGAGCCTATAGCATAATTACTTGCCTCTGTGGTCAGCGTGAACGGTTTATTGAAATCAGGGTATATGAGTATGGGATCATTACAAAGAAGATCTTTCGACGTTTCGAATGCTTGTTTAAATTCATCGTCTATTATTATAGATTTCTTCCCTATTAACTGTCTCGTTATGGGTTTAGTTATTTTCGCAAAGTCCTTTATGAATTTCCTGTAATACCCTAATAGTCCTAAAAATGATTTAATTTCCCTGGTTGTCTTTGGGCAGGGGAAGTCCTTGATGGTTTGAATTTTAAGTGGGTTTGGTTTGACTCCTTCCTGGGTTACGATATGTCCCAGGAAGTCGATTTCCTTCCTTAAAAAGCTACATTTGCTTGGTTGGATTTTTAGATTTGCGTTTTGGAGTTTTGTGAAAATAGATTTAATATCTGCTATATGTTTTTGGAGTGAGGGTGAGAATACTATTATATCGTCGAGATAGACGAGACAGACGTTACCGACCAAGTCACCTAAAACGTTGTCCATAACGCGTTGGAACGTGGCAGGGGCGTTCTTGAGGCCGAAGGGCATTCTCGTGAACTCGTAATGCCCATTTTCGACGGTGAATGCCTTCTTGCTCGCGTCGCGTGGGTTCATTTGAATTTGGTGAAAGCCACTTGCTAAGTCTATCGTTGTGAAATACATGGTCTTTCCTATGCTGTCTAGTATATCTGCAATGTTCGGGATAGGGTATCTATCAGAGCTGTTTTTTATGATGTTTTTTTCGAGCATTTTTGAAATTCGCTTTCGAACTTCGTCTTTATGTACAAATGGGTAACGATAAGATTTTGTGTGAATCGGTATATTATCTGTTGTTGGTATAGAGTGTTTGACGGCGTTAGAGAACGTTAGTTGGTTATTTTCGTTGTGGAAAAGTCTTTTGAATGACTTGCATAGTTTGAGTATGTGTTGTTTCTCCTCGCTGTTAAGGTGTTCCGTCTGAATGTTTAATTGTTGGTCGTCCGGTCGTTCCGTATCTGTTGCCGTGGACATGCAGTTTAAATATTGGTGGGTTCGTGGAGAGAACTCTTCTGCCTGTAACGGTTCCTCGAGGTAAAGTGTTTGGATCTGGTCTGAGTTAGTGCAGACTTCTAAATAGGCGGATCCTTCGTTTGCGGTGTATAAACCGCCTGTTATGGATATTTGATTATCCAAATTTGTGGTTTCGCATATAAAGTCTCCCTGCATGAAGTTTACTGGGAGCGGAAGTAGCATTTTGGTATTTTGTGGCAGGTTATGTAATATGTCTACAGGGGTTGCCCTTGTGAGGATTGGGATGGCGGTTTCTGGTGTTTCTAGTATGGATTCGGCAAAGTTTATTTTTGCAATAAGTCTAGATAGGATATCCATGCCTAGGAGACCATTGAAGTGGGGGTGGAAATCAAATAATAAGATCTTAAAATTGATAATTTTTCCGAATTGTTTGAAATTTAATTTATCTGTATATTCCCGATTTTTGAATGTACTGATGTGTGGATATTGATATCTGAGGTTAGTTTTTTAATATAATCTTCATTAATAAGTGCTGGATTTATGAAAGAGTAAGTAGATCCTGTGTCTATAAGGAATTTGAGAGGGTTTAACACCATGGAGTTTAGTGATAAGAAAACAAATGGCAAGGAAGATCCGTAAGTCTTCTTGCTTATGTATCCGACTGGCTTCCCGAGGCTTCTACTAGAAAATTTGCATCATCGTTGATGTTACATAGCGGAGCGCTTGGATTATGGTTGTTCCTGTTTTGGTGACTTAGGGTAGAGGCCCTATACCTAGGCTTTTAATGAAAGAGAGCACTTTGGTAAGGTCTATTTGTTCCCAAATCCTGTAGGGGGGAATAAGTTCACCTCCTAGATGTTGAAGTCGACGTCTGATTAGCGATGGGCACTCACATAGAATATGTTCTGTTGTTTCTTGCTCCATCTCGCAGAATCTGCAGGTGTCGATTTCTGAAAGTTTTAATTTCTTAAGGTGATACCTAAGGTTGCAGTGACCCGTTAGGTAGCCCGTTAGCGTGCGAATTTCGCTCTTTGGTAGGTTGATGATGCGTTTTGATCGCGTCATCTGGGGGACGAGAAATTGTTTGGCTTGTCTCAGCCCTGCACTGTCGGTCCAGTGACGATTTATCTCCGTTTCCTCCCATTTCCTGAGCAGTTCTCTATTGTGTCCTTTCGATAGTCCACAGAACGGCTCAGGGCCGATAAAAGGTGTCATCGCCCCGCGTTTAGCTAGGGAGTCTGCCACCTCGTTTCCTATATGGCCTTCATGCCCTGGCACCCAGCCCACCGTTAGGGTGTTTTTGGAGGCAAGGGCGTTCAGCTGCTGGAAACAGTTCTCTACAAGTCCGGATGAGATCGTAAAGGAACTCAGCGCTATGAGCGCTGCCTGACTGTCAGAGAAGATGTAAATCCGTGCGCCTTGCATTTTCCTGCGAAGGCATTCACGAGCACAGATTTCTATGGCGTGTATCTCTGCTTGGAAAATGGTTGGAGACTTTCCCATGGCTATGGATTTGTTGAACCTTGGTCCGAAAATGCCAGCCCCGGTGTCACCGTTTTCCAGTTTCGACCCGTCAGTGTACCACGTTTGTGATCCACTGGGCAGAGATATTGATTTTGTTTTCCATTCATTCCTAGTGTACAAGACTACTGAGAAGTTTCTGTGGAAAACGAGTTTTGGTTTCTGCTCGTCAGTTACGCGCAGAATGGGATCATTTATTAGGGGTTCAAGGACCCTAAGATGCCCGGTAAGATCACCACTTTTTATATTGGTGATGTTTTGAAGGCGAAGTGCCCCCAGGCAGGCCTCCTTTTTCAATGTAATTGGTAGGGGGGGTATGCCAGTTATGACTCCTAGTGCTGCAGTGGGACATGTCCGGATGGCTCCGGTGATGCCTATGCAGACCAGTCGTTGTAATTTGGTAAGGGCAGCCGCAGCTGTCCTCTGGGTAGATTTCGTCCACCAAGCAAGAGATGCATAGGTTATGATCGGTTTTACCACAGTGTTAAAAGACCAGTAGATCATTTTGGGGCTTAGGCCCCATGTTCTACCGTAAAGCCTGTTGCAAGCAAAGTGTGCTCGAGTGGCTTTGTTTATAGTCTTTTCCAGGTGTGCATTCCAGTTGAGCTTGGAGTCAAGTGTGACTCCTAGGTAGTTGGCCTCAACCGAAAAGTCGATGATAGACCCATTTAGGGATGGTCTTTTTAGGGAGAGAGACATTTTCCTAGTAAATGGGACTAAAACTGTTTTTGATGGGTTTATGGACAGTCCTTTGTCCTGACACCATCTGTTGGCTATATCGAGGGCTTGCTGCATGCGGTCCGAAATGGTTTGCTCATGCCAGCCCACTATATAGATGACTAGATCATCAGCGTAGCCTTGAGTGGGGAACCCTAGGTTGTTGAGCTCATATAGTAGCTCGTCGATGACCAGAGTCCACAAGAGAGGAGAGAGTACTCCCCCTTGAGGGCACCCCCTTGTGGCTGTGATTGAGGTCATAGTTCCTCCAAGGTCTACAGTTATGATTCTGGATTTAAGCATTTCCAGAATCCACCCAGTGATAGGTGTAGAGACATTCTTTCGTACAAGAGAGGCACGTATAGCCTCATATGACGTGTTGTCGAAAGCTCCTGAGATGTCTAAGAAGGCACCTAGTGCTATCTGTTGAGCGCCAATGGCCTTTTCAATGGTTGTTGTAAGGCAGTGTATGGCGGTCTCAGTTGATTTACCAGCTTGATACGCGTATTGGTATTTGTTTAGGGGTAGTTCCTTGAGATTCACCTCCCTTATATGCTGGTCAATTATCTTCTCCATCGTTTTAAGGAAGAAGGAGCTAAGGCTAATCGGTCTATATGATTTAGGCAATTGGGAATCTTTCTTCCCTGCCTTTGGGATAAACACGACTTTTACTTTAGCCCAGTTGCTTGGTATGTGTCCAAGCAGGAGACTGGCTCGAAATAGACGGACCAGGGGGAGTGCGATTTGGTGCAGTCGCCGCTGCAGCAAGCATGGATAGATCCCATCCGGTCCGGGTGATTTGTATGGGCTGAAACTTTGTAATGCCCATTGTACGCTATTTTGATGAAACATCCTATAGGGCATGTTTCCAACACGTTCTGAGCGATGGGGGGTTCCCCTCTCAGCCCCATTGGAGTCTGCCACCATAGTCTCGCGCAGATGTGGGCACTCTCCAGTCTCAGAGAGGTAGGTTGGTGCCTCTCTCTGTGAGATGGGTTGCTCCACAGCCACACACCCAGGAAAGTGAGTAGCCAGGAGTAGGCTACTCGTCTCTTTTGGGTTGTTTGTGTATGTTCCATCCGGCTTTTTCAGAGTGCAGATGCCGTTTGAGTGGTCTTTGGAGAGGGCTTTTTGCAGCATAACAGCTTCCGGGAGAGATGAGATCTGCCCGCAGTGTTGACGCCAAGTAGCCCGTTTTGACTTTCTCAGCTCTTTATTATAGAGCGTTAAAGCAGATGTGTAGGAGTCCCATGAGGCCCTCCCACTTGTCGCCTTATTGAAGAGCCTGCGCGCAGCTTTTTTGAGATCGTCAAGGCTTTTGTTCCACCAGGGAACAGCCCTTCCGGTCTTGCGTACCTTTTGGTCGCAGCTGGCGTGATATGCTGATTCAACATTTGTATGAAGCACAGTAGCTTCACGCTCTAACTCGTCTATAGATGTTATCGGACGGGTTGAGCAGTCTCTGGATTGCTCAAGTTCAAAACAGAAGAGATCCCAGTTGGTTTTCCTGGGATTTCTGGTGACTAGGCTACATTGCAAGGCGTATCCTATGTCAAATCTAATGTGTTGGTGATCTGACATAGTGATCTCACTTGCAACGTGCCAGTTTGAGACAACGGACAACATATTTGTACTACAGAGAGTCAGGTCAAGGACCTCCTCTCTAATGGCATTAATAAATGTGGGTTCGCTGCCCTGGTTTAGTAATCCTATGTTATTACTAATAATGTATTCAAGAAGGTACTCACCCCTCTTGTTGATGTCACTGCTCCCCCAGACCGTGTGGTGTGCATTGGCATCACAGGCGATAATCCATCTGAGCCGGTTTCTCTGGCAGTGCTCTATCAGGGCACAAGTAGCCGCTGTAGGCACCTCCTCCAAATCACCGGGTTGATAGGCGGAGGCCAACACTGCCTCCTGCTCGCCGTGGGCGGTGGGTATTTTAGCCCAAACCGCCACCAGGTCCTCAGTTATAAACTGTGAAAGGGGAACAAATGTTAGATTTTTGTTAATTAACAACGCAGATTTAGGGCGAGGTTGGTCATTTGCATACAGCAACTTACCGGATGGGGTGGTAAGCCCTCGGACACGTCCTGCATTTATCCAGGGCTCCTGGATAAACGCTATGTCCATTGTAGCGAACTTCTCGCAAAGTACGTCGGATGCGGCCTTTGCGTGGTGGAGGTTCGCTTGGAGACATCGGAGGTGTCTCCTGGTGTTAGGGGGAGTGGGGAGAGGGGGAGAGGACATTAGTCCGCCCTCTTGCGGCCCCTGGCCGCCATCTTCCGGCCGCGGTTAGTGCCTAGAAGGGCCTCCTCCTCTTGTGTGCGCCTCGCACCCTTGGGTACGCGCCCGGTGCCTCGAGTGGGGCGCCCGGTTCCGCGCGTAATGCGCCCATGGAGTGGAGGGCGCAGGATTTTCCGCGGTGCTGCGGGCTCTTGTGCGACTGCAGTGCCCTGTGGTGTCGATGCAGCCATGACAGGAGCACTGGCATTCGAGCAGGTGGGCTTCTCCGTTGCGGGAACGGGAGCCGCTGCCTGTCTCTTCGCCTGCATATCGGCCTTTGGCTTTAGAGAAGCCGTGCCAAACGCGAAGTTGAGCCGATGCCCCAGCGCTTTTAATCGGTTGGCGGAAACCGGGTCTAGCGCGATCGTCAGGACAGCCGTGTTTTGCCTCATCTCACGGTGGAAGACCCGCCAGTCTCCCACTCGCAGGCCGCTGTTCTGGCCTTCAATGAGGTTTAAGACCTCTGCTGTCTTCAATTCCGCATTTGGAAGCGGGAAGTAGCCTACATAGACGGCGGCACGTGGTGCCTCTGCCTCGGGGACTACTTTGAGGTGGGCGTCTTTCCACAGCCGGAGCTTTGGCACCTCTGTGCTCAGCCACTCAGCCGTCTCTGCGTTCCCACACGTGATTGCCATCCACCCTGGTCGAAACGTGCAGCCTGAGAACAGCGGCTTCACAGAGCCGTGTCTCATGGCCATCACTCTCGCTAGGATGGCAGACTGGATGCTGTTCAGCTGATCCGTCGTGAAGAGTTGTTGAGGGTAGTCGGCAGGGAGTATCGCCATCTTCGATGAGCTGGCAACGTCCCTGTAGGAGGGCATGACACCGACTTGGGGTGATTGCTCCTGTATCTGCTGCCCAGCCACAGCTACAGCTGCGGATGTGGAGGCTACTGGAGCCTCCGTGGCAGGCGGTGCAGTCCCAAGGCCACCCCTCGTCAAGGCACTGGGTGCCGCGGTTTTTGTCATGGCCCTCTTGGTCGACACCTCCTCTGGGGTCGCGTTAGCCGATCTTACCCTTTTCTTAGTCGCGCCACTCCTGCTGGGCTCTACCCTAGGAGGGTCCATAGGCTTCTGGGCGAGCCTTTTGGCCTCCTCCATGGGAATGCCGTTCGCAAGGTGTCTGCGCAACCTTTTCCTTGCGGCGCCGGATAGATCGATCCGCTTGGGTTTATCCACCTTGGGAGAGGCGGGAAGGGCTTCTTCCTCTTCCTTGGTGATGGTGTCGGTGCCAGAGCCTTGTGAACATACGTCCATGGCTTCTTCGGGCTCCCGGATTGGTTCGATATTGATCGATTTGGGGCTGCTAGAGCACCCTGTTTCGGTATTTTTACTTTGTATGGTTTCCATAGATTGGTCCCACGAGTAGTGAGGAAGGGAGTATCCCCCGGGGCAGAGCCTCATACCCCGGATCGGGCGCTTGTACGACCGGAGGTGCCAGGAATCCGGAAGCCACCGTTAAAAGACACACTGACGTAGTGCCATTCATCACAGGGGCACGGTACGGTAACACCGGTGATTACGGGTTTTTTCGAGTTGTCCTCTCTAGTTCCGCCATATTTTGTCTAAAGCAGGGGCACCTCGAGCAGGATGTGATTCTTCACCACGTATGGTCGGTCTTTAGTAGTTGGCATGTGACTGCCAACCACCACTAGCCGAGTAGGATCGACGGGGCGACAGGCGCACACGCTTCACTAACCCAGCCTTAGCCCCCATTATTGTTGTTAAAATTTTGTTGTCTCTGCATAAAGCGGCTATTATTGTCATTGTTGGTGTTATCATGTCGGGTGTTATCATGACGAGCGTTGTTGCCGTTATTATAGTTCTGTTGTCGTGGTATGTAGCGACTGTTGTAGTCACTATTAGTTGGTTGTTCTTTCGCGTATGGGTGATTCCTGTATGTTGGGCTGTCGCGTCGTCGGTTTTCTTGGTGTTTGTTCAGGCTTCTAGAGAAGTTTAATTCAATCTGTCCGTACTCGTATGCTTTCTCGATTGTCTCTGGCCTTTGATACCTAATGGCTGACCTATGTGGGTCCTTTAATCCAACTAAAAATGCATTTAGGCAGAATCTGTCGTATTGGTCACGTTTGGCCGCGAGAGACTGTCCACTAGGGTCTGCTTCTCTGGCGAGTGACATTAGTTCGCTTCTTAGTTTTGCGGTTGAGTAATATAATTTCCCCATAGTGAGTCCGTCCGGAAAATTGTGTAGCTCTCTAACAAGCATTTCTTCTGTTTTCTTGCTAGAGTATAGTCGCTTGAGGTTTGCTTTGATGTCATCCCAACTAAGGAGTACATGGCAGACATTCAGCGCTTCGTCTGCCCTGCCTTTAATTTTGTCACGGATAGTTCCAAGTAAGTACTGTCCGCATGTTGCTTGGTCCACTGATGAGGCTAACAAGAGGAGCTGATCTACTCTGTCTATAAATCTATCAAGATTGTCAGGTGGGCCTTCGTAGGTTGGTAGTTGATGTACAAGGGTTAGTAGTTGTTGTAGATTAAGGTTTGTGTTTATTGAAGAATTGCTAACGGTGGGACTTAGTGGCCCTGATGCGTTACCGGAATCCATAACGTTGGTGGGATTATTGTTTTGGGATTTAACCGACTGGTCTTCCTCTTCTGTTCCTGTCGCTTCCCTTATCTCAGATAGTCTAGATCCGCTTCTTAGCCCTGATCTGCCCCTAACTGTGTTAGTAGTATTCTTTAACATTTACGTTTGTTAGGAATAAATCTGTATTGCAAATAATCGCGATTAATTATATATTGAGGTATGGTTATGGTATTTGTATATGGAAAATTTTGGGTGTTTGTTTGGTTTGTTTTGTTTTCGTTTGTATATTAATGTAGTAAACTTGTGACGTTCAGTCAAGCCTCGGGTAGGTCAGGGCTGGCCAGGATCATCCAGGACATTTATTTGATTCAGGAAAGTGGTGCTAGAAGGGGAAAATTCCGACCCGAGCCCCAGTAATAACGCTGGTTTGAACCTGGATTAGGCTTAAAAAATAGATATATATGGTTTATTGAACTTAATGACAGAGTAAATATTTCCGGAGTCGGGGTTCCGACCAGCGAGCGTCCGTGTCCTGCGGGAGGGGTCGCGGGTCCGGGGTCCGCGTAGGTGGCTTCCTGTCGTTCGAGTGGGATGATCGGGGTCCCGTGATGCGTCCCTGGCCTTCGGGAAGACGTGGATCAATTGAGACGAGACCGTCAATAAGGATACGTAGTGTTAATGGGACGGAGCCGTCAGCAGGACGAAGCCGTCAGCGGTGGGCGACAATTTGGACGAGGCCGTCAACGGTGTGTGCGCGAATAGGACGAAGCCGTCTGCAGGACGATGCCGTCAGCGAGATATGCGAGAATTGGGACGAAGCCGTCAACGATATTCGAGAAGTAGGACGGAGCCGTCTGCAGGACGAAGCCGTCAGCGATGTGAGAAGTAGGACGGAGCCGTCTGCGGGACGAAGCCGTCAGCGATGTATGAGAATTAGGACGGAGCCGTCTGCAGGACGAAGCCGTCAGCGATGTATGAGAATTAGGACGAAGCCGTCAACGATATACGAGAAGTAGGACGAAGCCGTCTGCAGGACGAAGCCGTCAGCAATGTATGAGAAATAGGACGAAGCCGTCTGCAGGACGAAACCGTCAGCGAGGTATGAGAAATAGGACGAAGCCGTCTGCGGGACGAAGCCGTCAGCGATATAGGCGAGAAATAGGACGAAGCCGTCTGCAGGACGAAGCCGTCAGCAATGTAGGAGAAATAGGACGAAGCCGTCTGCGGGACGAAGCCGTCAGCGATATAGGCGAGAAATAGGACGAAGCCGTCTGCAGGACGAAGCCGTCAGCGAGATATAAGGCAATAGGACGGAGCCGTCTACACAAGACTTAATATGGCAAATAGATAGACTTAGTATGGAGGAATAGGACGAAGCCGTCAACCAATACCTAGGTTAGTTAAGTCTTACTCCTTTGTTACCGCTGTTCCAGTTCCTGGGTTGCTGCTTGCTGCTTGCTGCTGCGCGCTAGGTGACTTCCACCTTGGTCGACTCCGACCACCGAATGATAGCTCTGAGGCTAGCGGCCGGCTTTATATAGCGCTTGGCGGGTTTTAGTGTGCCTGCACGGGCCGTGATTTGCCCGAATAGTGTGGCAGCTACCTGGGCATTTGCCCGACTTAGTGTGCCAGTGGTTTTGTTCGTTGGGCGGGCGCGCACCGTGTTTGAATTTGAATGTCTTTATCGTTGGGCGGGTGTTTATGGGCGTGGGTTCGCTATTTACAGTTATTATTTAGTTACTTATTTTATTTATTATTTATTTACAGTCCGAGTTGTATTATTATTTATTTAGTTTAGTTGTTATTATTATTTATGTACAGTTTTGTATTATTTATTTATTTAGTTTGTTTATTATTATTATTTATATACAGTTTATTTATTATTTTGTGCGCCCCGCGTCACACTCCCCCCTCCTTAGGGAAGTGACGCTTTATGGTCACAAAATTACCTCTATTGGAGGTAATTCGCCACCAATTTCCGCCGTCCCTCTCCAGCCAGCGTTTCTGCGTCCGCTTCTTTTTCTCCGCCAGCTTTGCCTTTATTTTTTCCATTGTTGATTTGGAAATCCGGGCTCCTTCTGGCATGGTCCATCCTGAAACTCTTCCTGCGTTATCGGAATCGAGTTCCAGAATGTCCTGGTCCGGTGAGCTGTCTCGCGGTGTTGTTTCCCTTGCCGCTGAGCTTGCTATTCCGGCCGTTCTGAAGTTGACTGGCGCTGGTGCTGTCGTCATTGGTCGGTTTCCGTATCCTTGTCCGGTTGGTTGTGCGTTGGTCGTCGTCGGTCTGTTTCTTTGCCTCTCCCCGCTGCTCTGCTGGTGTCTAGTGCCATCCCTTGGGAGATGCGCGATTCTGGTCCGGCCCCTTTGGACGGTCTCCGTCACCGGTCGGGCCTTTCCGTCGTCGCTCACCTCCCTTGGGTTTGTCCTGCCAGTATTCCCGGGTGGGGTTCCGACTTCCCCCGTCTCGGCCCTGTTGGACGATTTCCGTCGGCTGTCGGACCGTGGCGGGGTAGCCTGATCCCCTCTGGCGTGGCGGTTGAGACGCTCCAGCTTGGACCCTTCGCATGATTTCTGTCGGCTGGATCCTTGCTTCGTGGTTCGCTTCTCTTGTGTTTCGTGTCCCCTTCCTCCCTTCGTTTTCGTTTCCTCGTCTTTCCAACTCCAGTCCGCCGCATCTCAGCACGCTCTCTGCTCCTGCCAGAAAGTCCATCCCCAAGATGATTCCTCCTTCTACGTTCGGTAGTATCATGAATGTTATTTCAAATCTCCGTCCTCCGAACTCTACGTTTGTTTTGAAACCTCCCATCGCCTTCTGTCGAGATCCATCCGCGAGTGATATCTCCGCCTGCATCCTGTTCCACCTTCCTTCCTCTCTTAGCTCTTGGAACATGTTTCTGCTTATCGCGCTTTTTGTTGCTCCGGTGTCTATTATGCCCTTGGCACTCCTACACCCTACTCCAAATTGCGCTACTATCTGGTAGCCGTCGCATCTCATATCACCCGCTGCTGGACCTATTCTTCGTGCCTGAGCTGCCAGCTCTATCCGCTCAGGCCTCCGGCGTTTCCCCGACTTGGCCCGGCAACATTCTGTTGTCCTGACCCCGTTTCTCCCGCACACCCAGCAGAACAGCCTTGGTGGGTTTCCGCATGTGCGTGCCGTATGTCCGGTTCCGCCGCATTGCATGCATATTTCTGGCCTCACTGGTTGTGGTTGTGGTACTGTCTGCCCGGTTTGTGTTTCCATCTGCTCGATTTCCTCCACCTCCTCGGCGAGCTTGAGGAATTCCGTCAGTGTTGTGAATCCGGTTCTCCTTGCATACAGTTTCAGCTTGCTCCTGCAATTCTTGTACACCCAGTCTAGCTTTTCTGTTTCCGACAGTTTCGTGAACCTCATCAGCTTCCTTAGGTTCATCGCGTATTCCCTTACTGGCTCGTTTTCTCTCTGTCTTAACTGCGCTATCTGGGTTTCCAGCTGTTCTCCGTATCGTGGTGGTAGAAAGTACTCCAATAGTTCCGTTCGTAACTGTATCCACGAGGTGATCCTTGTTGGTGTCGTGTTCCACCAGTCTATGGCGCTTCCTTCCAGTATAAATGGCATTGTCTGGACCAGCTGATCGAGATGGAGTCCGTATCCATTTGCCCATTGCTCCATTTTTTCTAGAAATTCTAGTGGGTTAGATGTTCCCTGGTACCTGATGTCCCAGTTTCGTACCCTGTCGATAATCCCTGTCTCCTTCTTTCCCTCCATCTTTGTTTCTATTTCGTTGTCCATCCTTGTTTTTTCCTCCGTTACAATGATCTCTGGTATTCTAGCAGGGCTTTTTTCCCTCCTGTATTTTTCTGCCAGCAGTGTCAGTTTCTTCCTTACTGTTTCTGCGTGGTCCGTCCTTTTCGAGAAAGCGGCCAATGTTTTCCGTAATTCCTCGTTCTTTCCTGATGAATCCAATCCAAATTCACTTGCGTACTCTATCAGTTCTGGTTTTGTTGCCATATATACCCAACTGGACATTACTTTCTCGGCGTCGGCTCCTTCTAAACACCACTTAATCTGTTCGGGCGCCACCTGTGACGTTCAGTCAAGCCTCGGGTAGGTCAGGGCTGGCCAGGATCATCCAGGACATTTATTTGATTCAGGAAAGTGGTGCTAGAAGGGGAAAATTCCGACCCGAGCCCCAGTAATAACGCTGGTTTGAACCTGGATTAGGCTTAAAAAAATAGATATATATGGTTTATTGAACTTAATGACAGAGTAAATATTTCCGGAGTCGGGGTTCCGACCAGCGAGCGTCCGTGTCCTGCGGGAGGGGTCGCGGGTCCGGGGTCCGCGTAGGTGGCTTCCTGTCGTTCGAGTGGGATGATCGGGGTCCCGTGATGCGTCCCTGGCCTTCGGGAAGACGTGGATCAATTGAGACGAGACCGTCAATAAGGATACGTAGTGTTAATGGGACGGAGCCGTCAGCAGGACGAAGCCGTCAGCGGTGGGCGACAATTTGGACGAGGCCGTCAACGGTGTGTGCGCGAATAGGACGAAGCCGTCTGCAGGACGATGCCGTCAGCGAGATATGCGAGAATTGGGACGAAGCCGTCAACGATATTCGAGAAGTAGGACGGAGCCGTCTGCAGGACGAAGCCGTCAGCGATGTGTGAGAAGTAGGACGGAGCCGTCTGCGGGACGAAGCCGTCAGCGATGTATGAGAATTAGGACGGAGCCGTCTGCAGGACGAAGCCGTCAGCGACGTATGAGAATTAGGACGAAGCCGTCAACGATATACGAGAAGTAGGACGAAGCCGTCTGCAGGACGAAGCCGTCAGCAATGTATGAGAAATAGGACGAAGCCGTCTGCAGGACGAAACCGTCAGCGAGGTATGAGAAATAGGACGAAGCCGTCTGCGGGACGAAGCCGTCAGCGATATAGGCGAGAAATAGGACGAAGCCGTCTGCAGGACGAAGCCGTCAGCAATGTAGGAGAAATAGGACGAAGCCGTCAGCGATATAGGCGAGAAATAGGACGAAGCCGTCTGCAGGACGAAGCCGTCAGCGATATAGGCGAGAAATAGGACGAAGCCGTCTGCAGGACGAAGCCGTCAGCGAGATATAAGGCAATAGGACGGAGCCGTCTACACAAGACTTAATATGGCAAATAGATAGACTTAGTATGGAGGAATAGGACGAAGCCGTCAACCAATACCTAGGTTAGTTAAGTCTTACTCCTTTGTTACCGCTGTTCCAGTTCCTGGGTTGCTGCTTGCTGCTTGCTGCTGCGCGCTAGGTGACTTCCACCTTGGTCGACTCCGACCACCGAATGATAGCTCTGAGGCTAGCGGCCGGCTTTATATAGCGCTTGGCGGGTTTTAGTGTGCCTGCACGGGCCGTGGATTTGCCCGAATAGTGTGGCAGCTACCTGGGCATTTGCCCGACTTAGTGTGGCCAGTGGTTTTGTTCGTTGGGGCGGGCGCGCGCACCGTGTTTGAATTTGAATGTCTTTATCGTTGGGCGGGTGTTTATGGGCGTGGGTTCGCTATTTACAGTTATTATTTAGTTACTTATTTTATTTATTATTTATTTACAGTCCGAGTTGTATTATTATTTATTTAGTTTAGTTGTTATTATTATTTATGTACAGTTTTGTATTATTTATTTATTTAGTTTGTTTATTATTATTATTTATATACAGTTTATTTATTATTTTGTGCGCCCCGCGTCACAAACTATTGTATTATATTTTATGATACTATGTTTATGCATCTATTTTTTAGTGTGTATTATTGCCAAAATAAAAGAAAACCTGTATGTGTGTGTCCGTTACGCAGTTTTCTCTTTTCCTTGTTTCGCGTTGTTTATTGTCAGTTGTATGTTTTTCGTGCAGTGCTGCTGTGCTTCCTTCCACCTTTGTAGTTTTCTACTGTTTTTGGCTTTGACTGTAATGCATAAATTAAATTAGTATTCAATAGAGCGTATTTTAGAGGTTAGTGAACATGTGACACCAGTAGACGTTAAGTTGTTTGTGGATTGTTTCGTCGTTTTCTCTTATTTTTCTTATTTCTTTTTATATACATATGTTTAATATATTTCTAGAATTGATTTTATTGATTTTTTTTTTGTTTTAAGTGGTTCTATTCTCGCAGTGCGTGGTGTGCAAAAAGAATTCAATAGAATTCAACAGTGTAGAAGCGAACTCAGCGTCAAGCGTCGCAAGGGTTTTACAAGCGGCGTAACACAAACACATTCATGCTTACTTGTTTTTGCCGTATCACTGTTTATTAATTTTTTTTTAAATAAATTTGCGTTCATGTAAATTGATAAATGAAAACGATCCCGGTGCCTTAACAGCGATTGTTGTACACATATTCGGTCGTTAATCACACAACTCACATTTATTTTTATAAACCACTGTGCGGATATCCCGTTGTCTTGGCGGCGATTGATGTACATTCGCTTCTTGCGCAGCGAGTTCTGATTACAACTCAGCGCCAGTCTATCGTCACGGCAAGACTACAGAACTACAACAAATATAGGCTGCAATATTACTATAGTGATGAAATTGCTATTCTTTTGAAATGACCAAAAAGCATACCTATGGTGGTGTTCACGCAGCTAAAAATGCGTTCCTTGAACTTAGGACATCCAGTGACCAAGTCCCACAATTATTTATTTGTTTTCTTTGATGATTAGCGTTTTTTGTTTAGATTTAATTTGAATTTCACAATAGGAAAACTAGCGTCGCAGAAAGTGAAGTCAAGACTAAGAAAAAGTAGCGATGGTAAAAAAAAAGGACGCTATAGAGACTCGATAGTTGTACATAACTTATAAATCGATAAATCATGACTTGTGATATTTCATAAAAATATGTGTGTTGCCGGATGTCAGAATCAAGTGTGGCCAGATCACCATATACCAATACTCTCCCAAATACGCACACCAAGTGCTCTCCGACACACACAAACGGTCACCACAGAGCAGTTTTATGTCAAAAAAAATTAGTTTGATTCATTTTCCACTTTTAATTGGTAATATTTTATGATTTAAGGTGTATGGATGATCCCGGTGCCTTATCAGCGATTGATGTACACATATACGGTCATCACACACAGCATTTTTTTTTTGTTATATTGTTGTAAATTAACCCGCACAAGCGATCCCGGTGCCTTATCAGCGGTTGATGTACACATATACGGTCGCTTGTGAAGCAATTTTAACTTGATTTTGTTTGTTTCTTTTGTTTTATTTGCACTTGCACGTCATTATGTTTCAATAACTTTTTACTTAATTTACTGTTTTACCACTCACAACCACTGCCGTCACATGTTCATTACCTCTTTTAGAATTTCAACGAAAAGCGTAGTGGGCATTGTTAATCCCTTGTCCGTTGTCCGGCTGCGCCAGTTACAATCCTGTGGCCGAGGGAGAAAGGCTTTCAAAGAATTTAGCAGAATGACAAATCTTTGTTTTTTCAATATCTTCGTCAGAGTTCGTATTGGCACCTCCTCCTTGTTGCTAGGTCCGTCTCCAAGTGTGCCCAAAGAGATAGGGGGCATGTTGACCAGTGTTCCAGTGTGACCGGAGAGAGGAGGCATGTTAACTCTGGGTCGGTCCTGTCTCCAGTGTGGGCATGTTAACTCGCGCTGCTAGTTTCACATAACACAGTGCTTAATTTCAACGCCATTTTGGCTATACTAGACTGCTCCTATGCAGGTAAAACATCCTTGCGCCTATTACGACAGGGTCTCGAGTCGGTCCGTCAGGGCGACCAAACCCTAATGCAGTACTACGATGAGGTCGAACGAAAATTGACCCTCGTTACTAACAAAATTGTCATGACATATGAACTGGAGTGGGCGGAATTGCCAAGAGGTCCGTACGGCCGCTGGATAGGGTCGTGGTCGCTGGGTGGAGGGGTTGAAGTGCTGCTGTTGTTGGGGCCCGAAGTAAATAGGCGGCGGAAGCTTCGATTTAATTCCACTTTATTTCGCGTCCGCACGGGGTGCAGCGGGATGACGCCCTTTGCGGGCCGGAGGTGGCAACGCGGATCCCTTTGGAGCGGGGCAGGGTTCCTCGTGCATGTGGATGAGGGTGTGGTGGTTCTGCCCGCACTTCTTGCATCCTTCTTGGCTGCGGCAGACTCCTCCTGAGTGCTCATGGGCGAGGCAGTTCGAGCAGTACTTGTTGATAAGTGCTGCTCGAAGGCGCTTTTCAGCGCTCAGTTTACGGAACCTCTTGCACTTTCGAAGAGGATGGATTCCCGGGCAGACTCGGCAGCGGTAGGATTGAATACCTCGAGTAGCCATGGTGACGAGGAGGATGCTGTCTGTCGATAAAACAAAAAAAGAAACGGGGTTTAGAATGGGCAGACTACACTTCGGATTCCGGAATGGGGGAGGAGCCCTAATCCCTCGGAACGGAGGACTCTTGGTCATCCGCAGGCAGGAGAATGACCTTGTGGACAGGGCGCTTTATTGTGCCGCGAGTCGTACGGATCTCGACGACACGGATGCGGTCATCGGCTCCAGGAAAGACAGAAACTATTCTGCCGAGCCGCCATTCGTTTGACGGTAGATTGTCCTCTTTGACGACAACCATATCGTCGACTTGGAAATTCCGGGTCGGAAAATGCCATTTGCTACGTTTATGGAGTTCTTTGAGATACTCCTCTTTCCACCGTGCACTAAACTGCTGATGTTGAGCCTTGAGATGTTCCCATCGATTTAATATCGACTTAACTTCGCCCTTTATCTCGGGCTCAGCCGTGGAAAGCAACGGCCCTCCGATAAGGAAATGGCCTGGTGTGAGGGCCAGCAAATCTGAGGGATCTTCGGACATAGGGGAGAGGGGTCTGGAATTGAGGCAGGCCTCGATCTTAGCGAGAAGCGTCGCCAGCTCCTCAAACGTATATTTGCGGGCGGACGTCGATTTATAGAAAAGGGTTTTGAAACTTTTCACCCCCGCTTCCCATAGACCCCCCCCATATGTGGAGCCCCTGGTGGGATGAACCGCCACACGAGTCCCTGATGGCTATATGCATCAGTCACAGACTTTTTGACGGCTTGGAGGAAGTCCCTGGAAAGCAAAGTCGCTGGCCCCACAAAGGTCTTGCCGTTATCGGAATGAACCCGCTGAGAACAACCGCGCCTCGCTACGAAGCGAGCAAAGGCCGCTAGGAATTTTTCGGTTGTCAGGTCGGAAGTGGGTTCCAAATGGATAGCCTTCGTGGAAAAGCACACAAACATACCCCTTCGTTATGAGACACGCTCTCCCTGTATAATTCTTTATCTCGAAAGGGCCGGCATAGTCGATGCCCGTGTAGGTAAAAGCCCTCGAGAAAGAGACTCTATCTGTCGGAAGTTCGCCCATCAGCAGTGTTTGCAGTCTCTTCTTGTAAATCGTGCAAATCTTGCACGGATTGACCACAGCCTTCACCAGATTCTTGATTTTAGGAATCCAATACTTCGATCGGATAAGGCGTACTATTAATTGACTACCGCCATGAAGAGTAATCTGGTGAGTAAATTGGATGAGAAGGCGCAATAGTCTGCAGTCGTAGGGAAGAATGATCGGATGGCGTTCATCATATTGTAGGGCTTTGGAGGCAGTGAGGCGGCCACAGGCCCTTAAAAGGCCGTGCCGGTCAATGAAAGGAAACAGGTTCAGCAACGGACTCGCCACTGGAAGAGGCCTTTTTTCTGCCAGATGCTTCAGCTCTTGGCCGTATGCTCTGCGCTGCGCCATGGAGATCAGAGTCCTTTCTGCCTCTCGGATTTCGTCACTAGTGGGTTGTGAGTTGGACGAGAGCGAACCCTTGCGGCAGCTTTTTAGGAAGCGTTGAACATAGGCTAGAACTCGTAGCGCCTTGTCGAGTTTGGAAAACCGTTCGAGGAAGTCGATAGAAGGGGCCTTGACAAAATGCGCTTTGACCGCGCGCTGCTTCAGCTCTGTAACTGGAGGAGTATCGGTTTGCGCTGGTCATAGCTCTCGTGGCCCTTGCAGCCACTCTGGTCTGTTTTCACTGGAGCCACTCGTGTCTTGGCTGTAAGCAGACGAGTCAAGACTTCTTGCCTTATCTCGACGCGGACGTAGATAGCCGCTCCATAGGCTTTTTGAGACGCATCGCAGAATCCGTGATGCTCTATGGTTACCTCAGGCTGATACCAGACCCATCTCGGGACGCGGATCTGGTTGAGGTCGGAATACTCATCTAAGAACGATTGCCACCTGAGACTCATCTCGGTGGGAAGCTTATCGTCCCAGCCCAAGTCCTGCAACCATATCTCCTGCATAAATATTTTGGAATGGATAATGAACGGCGCGAGCCACCCGGCAGGATCGAACAACCTCGCGATTTGGGACAAAACTTCCCGCTTAGTATAGGAGGGTTCTCTGGAGGGCTACGTCTCCGATGGAAGCGAACTGGCGAGGGGCCTTCGCGAAGTTGGGATGTCCGAGGAGAAGGACGGGCTGGACGAGCCGACCTCGGACGCCGACATTACTGTGGTGGAGGTCAAGAAGCAGAATGTCTCTGACATTCCTGCAGATAAACCTCCACCACAGTAAGGCAGCTTCCGCTGCTCTACTCGACCACCTGGCGGAAGGTGGCACCGACGCTGTCCTCATACAGGAGCCCTGGATCTGTGGCGACAGAATCCTGGGGCTGAGGGCAGCTGGCTATAGGCTGTACGGGGCCACTATAACAGGTAAAACGCGAGCCTGCATACTCGCTAAGAAGGACTTAAACCTTTTTATGCTTCCTATTTTCAGCAATGAAGACTTCCTAACAGCATGTCTAGAGGGACCAAATGGATCCCTCCGGATATGCTCCGCATACCTGGGGCACGATCAGGACCCCATCCCCCCAACCCTGAGGCAAGTCACCGAGGACAGCAAAAAGCTGGGCGTGGACTTGATCATCGGGTGCGACGCCAATGCCCATCACCATCAGTGGGGCAGCACTGACACCAACGACAGGGGTGAGTCTCTTTTTGATTTTATCCTTGCATCCAATTTACTGGTGGGAAACTCGGGGAACGAACCCACCTTCATCATCAAAAACCGCAGGGAGGTACTAGATATCACCCTTCTCTCTGAATCTCTTAGGGATACTCTAAAGTCGTGGAGGGTGCTGGAGAAACACTTCTTCTCCGACCACATTTACATCCAATTCACGCTGGGCTTCGATAGATTCAACCCGGTCACTTTTCGGAACCCCCGAAGGACTGACTGGGTGAAATATAGATTCCAGTTGAATAAGGTCCTAAAACCCCCTCCAACTCCAACCAACCTGGACTACAGTCCAGAGGGGTTGGAGTGCCTTGTTAAAACCTTTACCGATGCTTGTAGCACGGCTCTGGATAGGTCCTGTCCCCGTAGTAAGATGTGGGGGGAAGACTGGGAAGAAGCCACCGTGGTGGTGCAAAGAATTAGGTAGCCTCAAGAAGACCACGAGGCAGTCCTTCAACCAAGCCAAGAGCGACAATACGGACGCATCGTGGCGCTTATACAAAACAAATTTGGCCCTATATAACAGGGAATTAAGAAAGGCCAAAAGAAGGGCCTGGTCCGACTTTTGCTCAGGAATCCAGGACTACTCAGAGGCGTCTAGGCTGCGGAAGGTCCTATCGACGACGCCCACCAACCCGGGCTTTGTCAAGCGTCCTGATGACAGCTGGACGACCTCTAATGAGGAAACTCTCGAAGTTCTCCTGGATGCTCACTTTCCTGCTAGCTCGTCTCATTGCAGTCCGCCTAACTCCCCGACACGGCGGGGTCCGTCCGAAATGGATTACCTTCTTAGTGATAGGAACATCAAATGGGCAATAAACAGTTTCAGCCCATATAAATCCCCACGGGTGGATGGCATCATTCCTGCACAGCTTAGCTACGCAGCCGATCTATCCACTTCCTGGCTTTGACTGATCTTCTCGATCATTCTCGACACAGGGGTCATTCCAAGTGAATGGCTCCGCTCAAAAGTCGTCTTCATCCCCAAGGCAGGTAAGCCATCGCATTGCACGCCGAAGGACTACAGACCGATTAGTCTCTCCTCGTTTCTACTCAAGACGTTGGAGAGACTCATTGGTCTGCATCTCAGAACTAACATTCCCCAATCATCCCTATCTGGATGCCAACATGCGTATAGGAGAGGCAGATCGACAGAGACAGCACTCCATTCGCTCACCACCATCATAGAAAAATCGCTCCACGAAAAGGAGTTCACACTCGTCGCCTTCTTGGATATAGAGGGCGCTTTCAACAACATCCTTCCAGGCTCAATCACGACGGCACTGACTAAGCTGGGGATTGATCAACACACAGTGGGTCTCATTGACCGGATACTGCGCAACAGAACGGTTGAGGCAACACTGGGGGGGTAAACCATCTCCAGACAAGTCAACAGAGGCACACCCCAAGGCGGCGTCCTCTCCCCTCTCCTATGGAATGTGGCGGTCAACGAGCTGCTACAGGGCATAGAGGAGGGTGGCTGTCGAGTTGTGGCCTATGCGGACGATGTTGCCTTGGCGTTCACGGGAAAATTCCCGCAAACCCTTTGCGATAGGATGAGCAACAGCCTTCGGTTTCTGGCGGATTGGACTGCCAGATGCGGACTGGGCACCCCAAGCTCTGCGGGGTGCCCCTACCCCTTAAATATCAGGCCAAGTATCTTGGTCTCATCTTAGACAGGAAACTCGATTGGTCCCTTAACACGGACGAAAGGGCCAAAAAGGCCACAATCGCGCTCTATACCTGCCGTAGGGCTATCGGGCTAAAATGGGGAATGACCCCAAAAATAGTCCGTTGGCTGTACACGGCCATTATCTGCCCGATACTCCTTTATGGAGTGGCAATCTGGTGGCCAGCTCTAAAGCGGTCCACCTGCCTGGGCAAGCTTAGGAAAATCCAACGCATGGCTGAGATCTGTATGACAGGCGGCCTGCGCACGACTCCTGGAGACGCCTTGGACGTTCTCCTGGACATCCTTCCAATTGAAATAATGGGAGAGATGACCGCGGCACTCTCAGCACTAAGGCTGAATGGCGCAGGTTTGTGGAGAAGGACGAGTTTCGGACACACGAATCTCGACTCTGCTTCACACCTTTTTGAGGGGAACACTGACTAATGTGTCCCCGCGGAACACCCAATCACACCCTTCCAAGTTTCCATTCCCGATAGAACGGAATGGAATCAAGGACCACCTGGACCACTAGGGTCCCTTCACATTTATACGGATGGCTCTAAATTGGACGGCCGGGTGGGAGGAGGTATATTCTCTGAACACCTGGGATTAAGCGTCTCTTTTAGGCTACCCGACCACTGTAGCGTCTTTCAGGCGGAAGTTTACGCCATCAAAGAGGCCCTTCATCAGCTCCCCTCAATCGGGGCTGGCGCCTCTATTTGCATAGTCTCGGACAGTCAGGCTGCCCTGAAGTCACTTGAAGCTATCTCTTCAAACTCGAAGACCATCAACGACTGCCGCAAATCTCTTCACGAGATGGCGGAGCAGTACGACCTCCACCTCATCTGGGTCCCAGGACATAGGGACATCGAGGGTAACTGCGATGCCGATGAGCTGGCCCGGCAGGGTACAACCTCCCTTCTCCAACCGGAGAGGGAGTTAGTTGACATGCCCTTGGCCACTCGCAGACTACTGTGCAAGGAGCACTTCCACCTTCTCGCGGACAGGAAATGGGAAAACCTAACCTCCTGCCGCCATGCTAGAATGATCTGGCCACGCCGATCAGCAAACCGCTCCAAGGAGCTACTGTCACTAAGCAGGGAAAGCTGCGCCCTTGCCATTAGGGCTCTTACTGGTCACTGGCTGCTTGGAACGCATGCGTCCAGGTTGCGGGTGCACCACAACGACTTCTGCAGAAGCTGTAGAGATGAGGAGGAGGAGGACGAGACCGTTCTCCATCTCCTCTGTCACTGCCCGGCACTAAGCAGACGAAGACTGCAGTACCTGGGCTTCTTCACCCTTTTAGATCTCGCCGATCTAAGCGGAACATCACCGAGGCAGATAACCCGGTTCATCCAAGGATCGGGTTGGTCCTCTCTCACGTAGGTCATTGGCCCATGACCTCCTGCAGCGGACGGGGGATCTAGCCTATGCGGCATCACAAGGAGCCTCCTTAGGCTCAAGTGGATGGCCCGGCTCTATTCCGGGCTAGTCACCGCCCTAACCTAACCTAGGAGGGTTCCAACGCTATTTCAGGAGGGACGAAATAGAATTCGTCGGACTTGGCCCTCCCCCGAATACCGAGCGTCTTGGCTGTGCTTTCGGCATCGGTGTCGAGGAACTCGGAATGAAGGAGGTGTTCGGCCGGGACTTCTTTCAGTACGCCCTTGTGGTTGGAGGTCCACTTTCTCAGCGGAAACCCGGAGAAACTTAGGGCTGCTTCCAACTCTTGAATGGAGCTTTGGGCGTCGTTCACGGAATTTGCCACTGCCAGAATGATGCGGCTGGCTTTTGGATATGACACTTGGACATCCTCTGCCAGCTGCTGCAGTACTCGAATGGCGAGGAAAGGGGCACAGTTGACACCGAAGGTGACGGTTTTCAACTCGATATCGCGGATATCTCCTTCCTTATTTCGGAACAGAATTCTTTGAAAGGGTGTATGATTTGGATCGACCCAGATCTGACGGTACATTTTTGTAATGTCCGCACTGAAGACGTACTGGAAATACCGCCACTTCAGGATCTGGATCGTAAGATCGGATTGTAGGACCGGACCAGCATGAAGGATATCATTTAAGCTGGTCCCATTTGCCGACGGACTTGAAGCGTTAAATACAACGCGAAGTTTTGTCGTGGTGCTTTCGGGTTTAACTACCGCGTGGTGTGGAAGATGGTAAGTCGGAGAATCATGAGTCGACGGAACTTCTTTCATATGACCCAGATCCAGATATTCTTGGATCACGCTGTCATATTGCTCTTTTAGGGGAAAGTCTCTTCGTAAACGGTTCTCGTTTCTAAGAAACTGAGCTAACGCAATGGACCTTGAATATCCTAAATCGGATCCGGAATTCTCGGGGTCACGGAACGGGAGCGTCACCACGTATCTCCCGCTTGCGTCTTTCTTCGTGGTTTGGAGGAAGTTCCTTTCGCAATAGGAATCGGACTCTTTTACCATCTTAACTGGTAGATCCTCCACCTCCCAGAACTTGCTGAGAAGCGAGTCGAGCGAATCAGGGTCCCTTATTTGGTGCACCTGAGTCGTGAAGGCTGCGACCCGTGTCGGACTACCGCTGGAAATCGGCCCCGTTAGCACCCACCCGAAAATCGTTTCTTGGCCCAGGAGCGAGCCGCAAATATTTTGACGGGTACCCTCCATCATTATGGACGGTAAAATGTCAGCCCCGATCAACACGTCAATCTGAGAGCTCTCAAAAAAGGTAGGATCTGCCCAGCGGAGCGCGGGCAGGTCCTTCAAAGAATTCCGGGGAATCGGATAGGAGGGCAGTTTGCCTGCCAGTTCCGGAAGGACGTACGCAGTGGTGTCTAAATGTAGACCCGGCTTATGCGGAGAGCGAATCCCGAAATTGCACAGCTTCGAGGACTTCGCAGAGACGGAATGATTTAGCCCGGATACTTGGGCCTGGATGTAACGGAATGGCAACTTCATGAGGTTGAACAGACGTTCGGAAATGAACGTCGCCTCGGATCCAGAGTCGATCAAAGCTCGTGCTCGGTAGTTGGTTCCCAAATGGCACACGTCAATGATTGCCGTGCTCAGAAGAACTGCTGAAGTGCCGCAAACGAAAAAGCTTTGCACCTCTGAAGTGCTGGCGGATGCATTCCTGCTAGAGGGTCTAGAGGATTGTTCTGTGGAAGGCGAGGAGGTTGCGGAACTCGTACTCGCGGAATTTGGGGTGCTGCAATGCAGCAGCGTATGATGCCTCCCTCTACACGTGAAACAACTGTGTGTGCTCGTGCAGTCACGCAGTTGATGGCCTCTAGCGAAACAATTTAGGCATAGCTGCTTCTTTTTGATGTAGCCGGAACGCGCGTCAATTGACATTTGGAGAAAGCGCGGGCACAATCTTACCGGATGGTTCTCCTTGGAGCATAAGTCACACCCTTTCTGTTTGGTGCTGACCTTTGTCTCGAAGGATTGAAGCTTTTTCGGAATTGCCTGAGTCGGTTTCATATCCTCGATGGCCTCCAATGTCCGATACCTTTCGCTCAGGAAGGTGTTCATTTCTTCCCAAGCCGGAATCTCGGATTTGGACGTAAGGGATTGTTCCCATAGAGAAAGGGTCACCTTTGGCAGTTTGCTCGCGCATAGGAAGACTAGGAGACAATCCCATTTGTCAGTGGATATCTGCGAATGGGCGAGCGCTGTTAAACACCCTTGAATCGTGGACTGCAACTCCTTGAGCGCATGACCAGATTCTTGGGATATTGAACTCAAGTTGAACAGGAGCTTGAGTTGGCTGTTGACTAAAAGTCGTTTATTTTGGAACCGGTCGTGAAGCGCTTCCCACGCCGAAGCGAACCCGTCATTTGTAAGAGGGGACTTGGACACGATGGCCTTTGCCTCGCCGCTTGTTTTTGTGAGAAGGTGAAAGAGCTTCTCGACCGGTGTCAGCCTAGGGTTACTAACATAAACTGCCGTGAAAAGGTCCCGGAAAGTGGGCCATCGGAGGTAGTAGCCATCGAAGATTTCAGTGTCGCAAGGAGGTAAGCGGCACCCGGATGAAATTAGCGGCTGGGAGGGCGTTTGAACAACTGGAGGTGTTGCCCTTTCGATACTTTCGCCAATCTTTGCTGCGCATGACTCATATACGGAGTAGCAGTAGTCATATTTGGACTGCAGCAGGTTAAATGTGCTGAGGGATCCTTCTCGGGCAATTAAGTCAGAGCATGTTTCATATTCTCTTTCCACTTTATCCCATAAGGCTCGCACTTATTGTAGACGGATATTTAACATGTGTAGGGAAGAAGAAACTTGATCAGGAGTGTTGATCTTGGCTTCGAACATGCTTGTCCAATGCAGCGGCGGCGGGCGTTGGCAACTCTGCGGATTCCATCTTTTTGCTGATAGAGCGAGTCACCCTTAGAAAATCAGTCTTGACTGTAGAGGGATTTTCGGATTTTTTCGCCAGTGAAAACTCGCTGGACGCTTTCGTCAGCGGACGAGAAATTAAGATTTTTGGAGTAGTCTTCCAACTGGTCGATGGTAGATCTCTCCCTTTTGGAGTGGAAATCGGAGGTCTAACCTTTGGACTAGCGGACTTGGGGGCTGGCTTCGCGCCAGCGGGTAGCGGACAGTGTGGATTAAGTTTGGTTGATTTTCCTAGCGCGGATGTCGCTTTTTTGACCAAACAACCAACAACCAACGACCAAACAAACACTTCGATTCTGGATGGGCAATCAAAATCCCGAATTCGAACGGAATAGTTGAATTGGAAACTTGGAAATGGATTCCGAAAAGAAATCACCGAAAATAGCTAAAAATTTCCCAAAGGAACCAAAAGACCTGGAAAATAGCAAGACCTCGCTATCACAAAAAAAAAAAACGAATGGGAATTCACGGAGATGGACCGACAAAATAACCTCGCAGCGGTCGAACGCTAAGTGCGGATATGAGGGCTCGCCGCTCGCTTTATATAGTCAAGCACTATACTATACGAGACTTAGTGTGCCCGCCGTTGGTGTGGAATCTTCCCTTTTATCGGGATTGCGATTTATCGATTGGCGCGCGCGCGTAAATATTTCAAATCGAATTTAGGAACTCGCCGACCAGTGAAGCAATGCGAAACATAAATATAAACACGCCAAAAACCTAGCTGGAATAGCTAATAAATTCGGAGGGAATTATTAAAAAATTATTGGAAATTATTTAGGTTGTTTGGGTGGTGTGGAAACGGACAAAAATTTAAAAGTAAACAACACCCGCCAAAAATTTACAAAGAGTAGCTAGAAAAAAGGGGGAAATTTAGCGATATTAAAATAAATAATTATTTGCAACTGTCGGTTTAGTATTTCCGAAACCCGACAAATATTTAAAAATTTTTTTGGGAAAACCCGCCAAAACTCTCTGGAGTAGCTGGAGTAGTAAAATAGCCAAGGAATTTGGCTATAAACAGTTGTGAATTTTTGTTTCGAGTGGAGGGTATTTTCTCGTCGGCACTGTGTCGCCGCTCTTGCCAGTGCAGTCTGTATGTGTGCCGAATAGCTTGCACCTGCTGTCTGAACAAGAGGAGAAAGAGGAGACGAGAGAACTCAAACTTAGGCGAGTCTATGTATGTAGGTATTGGATATATGTACATACGTATGAAGCTGTATAGCGAAAAGCTGGCAAATATATATATATGAAGGCGGCCAAGCTGGAGTTTGGCGCTCCGCTGCAAATATGTATGTATGAAGAGCGGAATAAAAACTCAATATTTGTTTCTGTGATTTTTGCATGTCGAATAAAATATATATTTTTAATTATTTCTGGAGCGAAGGGTTAAAAAATGGGATGTTTTATTTATTTTTATTAGTTGTATATTTTACACAAAATAGGTTAAGTGGCTCGGAAATTTGTTGGTGGGGTATAAATTTTATTTTTGTATGTATATTTTATATATGTATATTATGTATATAGTTTAAATATATTTAAAAATAATTTTTGTGTTGCGGATATTCATTTATTCGTATATATATATATATATATTTTGGATATTTATTTTTTATTGAAGACACAACAGCAGTTTAGTGACGGACGATATATGTGAGAATGCGGATGTATATATGTGCTTATGTAATATATATATGTATGTATATACTCGCTTGGAGACCAGCGGATCGCAGTGAGCCGAATTAGGGGGCCGATATTGGCAAAGCACTTATGTATGCACTTTAAAAAATATATTTGGAAAATTTACTGCGGCTGGGCGAATGTACATAGGTTACTATGTATGTATATATATATCACTTGCACTTTTCACTTTGAAATCGGTCTCGGATGGACGGAAAGAATTAAAAAACGCCTTTGGAAAAAGAGTATGGCGACCACGGACGGATTAGAAATAGAAAAGCCGTACTTATCTTTGGATTTTCCGCAGGGGGCGCTGGTGGATCAGGATAGATCCGGCTCGAAGGACCATGAACTGGAGTGGGCGGAATTGCCAAGTGGTCCGTACGGTCGCTGGATAGGGTCGTGGTCGCTGGTTGGAGGGGTTGAAGTGCAGCAGTGCTGCTGTTGTTGTTGTTGGGGCCCGAAGTTAATAGGCGGCGGAAGCTTCGATTTAATTCCACTTTAATTCGCACTTCTTGCACAGAATAATGTTTGCGTAAGATTTACTTATTCCTAACCAGAGAAAAGCCGCGGGACCGCGAAGTGGTGAACTTGCCGTTGGCGGAAAAGAGGGAGAGCGCGAGGAGAGCAAGAGAAGCGAAAGCTTTAGCTCGAGCGCTGGCCGCTCACAATGCCGCTCAATAGTTCGCGCCCTTCTGGCGTGAACAACATATGATGATGAAAGAGCCACATTGCTTAATACAGAGGTTAGGGCTGATACCCTACATGTATTTATTTCGGGTCTAAAAAAATCCCTAAGGGCCGTTGTGTTTCCAGCACAGCCCAAAGACCTGCCAGCAGCACTGGCATTAGCAAGAGAGGCGGAGGCCAGTATCGAACGAAGTATGTTCGCGGCCACATACGCCAAGGCGGAGGAGCAAAGAAATCAGAATACTGATTTCCACAAAAGCCAACAAAAATTTTGGTGCCGACCGTGGCCCAGAAAGAAACTCCCATTATTTCAACAAGCCAAACAAGAATAAAAATACCGGTTCATGGCGTAAAAATGACGACTGGGTCCCTGATCTACCCAAACAAAATCAATCCCCAGAACCAATGGACATAGATCCATCGTCTTCAATACTTCGACAACCCACGAACTTTAGGCAGGGAAGTAATAAACATGCTCTTAAAAGATCAAACTCTTCAGAGAGAAATTCTGGCCAAAGGCGCCAGAGGGTTTTCAAGGTTGAACAGGCCGCTAACGCTGAGGAAGAAGATGATTTTGAAAACGCGGCTGCATCCGTTCTTAGTGCAATTGAGGACGACAGTGACTCATTAGAGTCCAACGACCTGATTAATTTTTTAGAGGAAGGTCCCGCTTGCCCTTCATTGAACGAAGGCTGGTGGGGAGAGTTTTAAGAATCCTCATAGATACTGGAGCGGCAAAAAATTATGTAAAGCCCTTAAAGGAGCTGAAAAACATAACTCTTGTCGACTACCCATTCACTGTGAGTTCGATTCATGGCTCCAGTAAAGTAACAAAAAAGTGCCTAATGCACATATTTGGCCTAACGGCCCCATTTACAAAAATGATCCTTAAGAGGAAACAAGTGTTTTCGCACTCTAACGAGGCCCTTCCATTTAACACCTCGATCATTGCCACAATTCGTACGGAGACTAACGAACCCGTATACTCCAAGCTATATCCTTATCCTATGGGAGCAGCGGATTTTGTTAACGCAGAAATCAAACAGCTGTTAAAGGATGGCATTATTCGGCCTTCTAGGTCGCCATTCAACAGCCCAACATGGGTTGTTGACAAAAAAGGGACCGATACCGACGGCAACAAAAAAAACGGCTGGTGATCGATTTCAGGAAACTGAATGAACGAACCATTGCCGATCGGTACCCTATGCCAAGTATTCCTATGATTCTAGCGAACTTAGGAAAGGCTAAATTTTGTACTACCCTAGACTTAAAATCGGGGTACCACCAGATTTATCTGGCTGAAAAAGACCGCGAAAAAACAGCTTTCTCCATAAACGGAGGAAAGTATGAATTTTGCCGTTTACCATTTGGACTAAAGAATGCAGGAAGCATCTTCCAAAGGGCGATCGACGACGTGCTTCGGTAACAAATCGGGAAAATTTGTTACGTCTATGTAGACGACGTGATAATTTTCTCCGAAAATGCTGCGGACCACGTCATACACATTGACACAGTTCTTAAATGCCTGTGTCAAGCCAACATGAGAGTGGACCCAGAAAAAACCAAATTCTTCAAAGAAAGCGTTGAATTTTAGGTTTTATTGTCACATCTAACGGAGCCAAAACAGATCCGGAAAAGGTAAAAACCATACAAGAGTACACTGAACCAAAAAATTTGTTCAGCCTCAGGTCTTTTCTTGGATTGGCCAGCTACTACAGAAGTTTCGTCAAAGACTTTGCTTCTATAGCTAGACCACTTACCTCCATACTTAAGGGAGAGAATGGCACTGTCAGTAAACACATGTCGAAAAAGGTCGCTATTGAATTTGACGATACCCAACGCAGAGCGTATGAGCGCTTGCGAGATATTCTGTCATCCGAAGATGTAATACTGACATATCCAGACTTTAAACTTCCTTTCGATTTGACTACCGATGCCTCAGCAAGCGGCATTGGTGTGGTACTATCCCAAAAGGGCAGACCGATCCCAATGATATCCAAAATTACCTATATGGCACCAGAGAAATCCGTATTTTTACGGACCAAATAATCCTGGAAGAAGCAGTCCAGCCCTCACGGCGACATTTTATTGTTTTTGGAAACAAAAACCGACACCTTATCAACTTTGATAATAAAGATTCGCTGCTGGGATTGATTAAAGAGGTTGTAAACGTAAATGTTGTCAATGCTTTTTACTGCAACCTCCCCACACTAGCATGCATCCAGCATGCCTTGGTTACGGAATTCCCTGCGACCAAATTTTGGCATTGCAAAAACTTCTTTAATGATATCTCTGATGGTAATGAGCAGAGGGAAATTATTACATGTGAGCACAACCGCGCCCACAGGGCTGCCCAGGAAAATGTTAAGCAGGTCCTTCAGGATTACTATTTTCCAAATATGGCCAGACTCGCCAATGAGGTGGTTATAAATTGCAAAACATGCACCAAGTCTAAGTACAACAGGCATCCCAAGAAGCAAGAATTGGGTATCACCCCGATCCCCTCATATGCGGGCGAAATGCTGCATATAGACATATACTCCACGGATAAAAAGTTATTTTTAACCTGTGTAGATAAGTTCTCAAAGTTTGCCGTAGTACAGCCGTTAAACTCCAGGGCCATAATCGACGTACGCAGCCCCATTCTTCAATTGGTAAATTTTTTTCCAAATACCAATACTATATACTGCGATAATGGGGCATCTTTCAATTCGGAGACCATAACTTCGCTCTTGAAAAACCAATATGACATTGACATCGTCAATGCACCCCCTTTGCACAGCAGCTCCAACGGGCAAGTGGAGCGATTCCACAGCACCCTAACGGAAATAGCTAGATGCATTAAAATTGACAAAAAGGTTGACGACACCGTCGAGCTCATCATGAGAGCCACGGTAGAATATAACAAAACGTTACACTCAGTAACAAATTTACAACCTAAATATGCCTTACATTTTGCCAGTGACGCTCAGAGGCTGGCAATAAAAACCAGTATCAAAAAAGCGCAACAGGCTAACCTAGATAGGTGTAACCCTACTAGGCAAAACCGAATTTTTGAGGTAGGTGAAAGGTCTACCTCAAAAACAACAAAAGGTTAGGAAATAAACTAACCCCACTCTACACAGAAGAGCGTATAGAAGCAGAGATGGGAACGTCTGTGCTCATTAGAGGGAGGGTGGTCCATAAGGACAACCTTAGATGAAAATCCCTCCCGAATTTACATCTTCCACAATTTGTATACCTTTGTTCATGCACCTTATAATTAAACATACTTATCTTTATTAGACGCACATTCAATTTATTCTTCCGCTTTCTTACAGGATTGCCGGAATCATATTAATTATGTGAACCATAGTTAACGATAGGGTTACAGATTACTCCCATGCTAATTACATCCCCACTGCTGTGGGAGCAGAGAAGTTGGCTTAGGCATTCTAGTAACTTGTCCGAATTCCAAATTATGATAGAAGAGACTAGTAGGTTGTCCGAACTATTCCCAGAGTCGCATATGCGAAAATTATTAGATGTTGATACCGACCATCTCAGAAGTTTATTGTCTGTATTAAAGGTACATCATAGGATTGCCAGAAGCCTAAACTTTTTAGGCACCGCACTCAAGATAATAGCGGGCACCCCCGATGCCGCCGATCCGAATCCGAATGTCCGAATCCCGTTTGATAGAGTCGAATAATAGGCAGGTGGTCATTAATACACAAACTCAAAACAAAATTAACGAGTTAACAGAAGCAGTTAATAAAATCATTCGAGCAAAAGAAAAAAATATGGTTGACACTCCTCACTTGTACGAGGTACTCTTGGCTAGAAACAGAATATTAACAACCGAAATTCAAAATTTAATGCTTACCGTCACACTGGCTAAAGCCAATATCATAAATCCTGCCATTCTTAATCATGATGATTTGAAGTCTGTATTAATTGATCACCAGACAGAAATCCCCGTTATAAGCCTTATAGAAGCATCTAATATTAAAGTCTTCCAGTCAGGATAGGGTTACAGAATGTCCGATAGTATTATCCATGTAATAATTGCATATCCCAATATTAAAGCCACTTGTAGAAAGGTCACAATTTTTCCTGTATCACACCAACACATCATTCTGCAACTAACGGAGAACATAGTAGCGGAATGCAACAACGACGTCCTGGCAGTCACCGATTGCGTAACCAGTAACCGAAGCTGGCTACCCACGATACCTGTGCTCGAGGCCTGCTCGCGGGGAGCACTGCACTATGCAAAACGCAGGCCAGCCATTTAAGCCCCATCACACTGGTAGACGACGGCGTAATAATAACACAGGCCGACAAAATCAGCTCGACCCTCTGACCCAGAAACCAGTATATGCTTTTCCGAAGGTTTTCGGTGCGCTGAATCTGAATCCGAGGTCGAAATTTTCGAATTGACTCTGGTTTCCGAGATATCCTAAACTAAAAATTCAAAAACAGCGTTTTTTGCCTATATTTGAGGTTATGTAGCATCGAATTTGTTCTTTTAATGAATATACTAAAAAAGCCATCTTAAAGTATAATCTTTGCCCTTTCAAATGCTGTTGAGTTTGATTAAATATCTTTTTTTTCGCTCAGATATCGTACTTCGAAATTGGTATAGAGTATTCTTTGTCGAGTGAGCTGTCTGACATTCCCCGCGATTTCGTTTATGGTCGTTTTACGGTCGCCATATTGAATTTTTTACTTACATCTAACATCTAACATCAAATTTCATCATCAAATTTCAGAATTTTATCTCAGTTTGGTAAACAGCAACCCCGAAGACCCCCATATTCCCAGTTTCAGCTTGATCCAGTAACTTTTTACGAATTTGGTCCGCCATATTGGATCCACCATCTTGAATTTTAAAAATTTGAGTCCGGATTCGTGATCATCGACCCCAAAAACTCCCGAGTAACAGATTTAAGCTGTTTTATGTGCAAAGAAATATGTTTGCTTCATAGGGCCTATCCATAATGTTTTTTTTTAGGTAAATTCATTAACATGGAAATTTCAAAGTACGATATCTCAGCGAAAAAAAGAGATATTTAATCAAACTCAACAGCATTTGAAAGGGCAAAGATTATACTTTAAGATGGCTTTTTTAGTATTTTCATTAAAAGAACAAATTCGATGCTACATAACCTCAAATATAGGCAAAAAACGTTGACAAGTCGTTGACAAGTTCCAGATGACCGAGGACGGTCACACTTCTGAGGGGAGAGTAGTTAACACCGTTAATGAGTAGACTTAAGTCGATATAAGTCTGGGGTTATTACCCTAATATTTTAAATGCAGATTCAGCATAAAAGCCTTTAGGAACCGTGTCTTGTTCCCATTGGTTTCCCAGTATGGGGAGATATGCAGTTTTTGCTAGTGTCAGCACTTTGCTGGACGAGCGGTCGGCTTGCCGGCCGCGAATAGCTTGTGTAAAGTAGAACTAGAGTTTCAGTTTGATTTCAAGTATAATAAAGAGCACTCGCTCCAGAAACTCACTCCAGAGAAGGCTGTATTTTTTATATTGGTTGTCTAGCCTTAAGGGCAAACAATAACGGAGAAAGTTCTCCCAACATATACTAACTTATCCAGAACCGAGCTGCGCAGAACGTCTGCGCACCTATTGCGGAGAAGATCTCCGCTCCCCTCCCCGACCGAGAAGCCGGCCACGGCGGAGCTGACGTCATCACCCCTTTTCCGTCGCATTGCGGCGCGGGACGACCCAGGGGGAGACTTTAAATATAATTTGTATAATGATGTTGCTTCTATTATTCACCACGGGCCATACTCAACATATTCAAATAACCAACTCAGATTCCGACCTTGGCTATTTACTCTTCTCAAGTAATCCAATTCAAATACCGGTAGTATATGAACATCACTGTCTAAGAATTAATTTAACGGAAATCAATGTTACAACAAAATCTTTTGGTAACAAAATCGCAGACGCACCTAAAATGAAATATTTGTACAACAAATTATTGAAAGAATTAAATGGTTTAACTATTCATCAACAAATTAGGCAAAAACGTGGACTATTCGACATAATAGGTTCATCTTTTCAATTTTTATTCGGTACACTTGATGAAAATGATAGAGTAAAAATTAACAAAAAAATAGATCTAATTGCAGAAAATTTAATTCAAGTTCATGAATTAAATGATCTCGTAAAATTTGTGAATGAAGAAACTCACCAACTACGAAAATAATCGCAATAATATTGACACACTCGTCTATGAACTCACGCAATTTATTGAGTACATAGAAGACATAGAAATGGGCATGCAACTTTCACGTCTTGGTCTTTTTAACCCAAAATTACTCAATTACGACAAGTTAGAAAGCATTAACAGCCAGAATATACTTTTAATCAAAACATCAACTTGGATTGACAAAACAGTGTACAGTGCATAACCATTTTAATGTCCAGGTCACAAAAACAAGTGTCTGCGGAAATAGCACCGGCTGGTGTCGGCCAGTCCAAGAGAGGTTAGACCTGGAAGGTCCCCTTCGTTTTCAGTGGAATCTATTATTCAGTGGGTAAATATTTATTGGAAAGAGTGTTTTGTTTATTGGTTGCTTACTGTGGCAAATTTTAAAATCGACAGATTAAACCAAGTAAGCAGAAATCGAGTTCCGGTCCCGAGGAACACCCCCTAAGCGGGGCATGACGGGCTAGGAAGCGAGCAGAAGGATGTACATTTAATTCCTAGTGCAGTGAAATCGGCCACCAGCGCGGCTGCGCAGCATTATTCAGTGGCCGGCCTGCATAGCCAGCAGTTGCGGATGATTTTTTTTTTTTAGTTTGCCAGTGATCGGCGGCTGAACTCATTTGACCCTGACTTGACCTTCGTGCCCTTTCGGCTTTAACCTATATTCTTTGGTGAAGTTAATTAGTCCCGATTCGTGGCCATAGGCAACGTCCGTCGTCCGACAGCTATAAATGCGTGAACAAAATTTGTGAATAAAAATGTGCCAATTAAATTAAATTTTAACGATTACAAGCTGAGGTGCCTCACTCCTAGTTTTTTCAACGGCCTAACCTACTCGGCGTTGCGTAACTCTTACTTAAGCCCTTTTACGATTTTCGATGAAAATTTTTTGCTGAAGCTGAAAGCCAAGAATGATGAGAGGATGTTTTGAAATTATAATCCTACTTCTTAAATATTTAAGAATTCCCAATTAAGTTTAAGTAAATTTTTTAATTTTTCTCTTGCTCGAGGTAAAGAATAGGGTAAAAGAAAATGTCTCTTTTAGCTTTTATTTATCCCAAGAACCGCAATTAATTTTCAGCCACCATCGAGGGAGATCGATCTTTCGTCGACGGACATAATGTGTGAGTGTTGATATTATATTTATTTATTTATTTATTATAAAACCATATTTTTATATCTTTGGAAGAAACAAACGAAAGCCTAAAGAAATTAAATTAATTCTACCCTATGCTAAAAGTTAAAACAGAATTGAATATCACAAGAGATTAAATTAATGAACTATCGCTACATAAAATTAAACTTAATTTAACGGAATTTATGAACTAGAACGACATGAAGTCAAGAAACTGAACCAAGCAAGGATAAATTAAATTTTAAAAAGCGATCAAAGATTAAAGCGAACTAAAGTAATTCTCTACAATTAGATATATTAATTTATAATTCTATAATTATTATTAAGATGATATATATATAATCTATTTCTCTTTCTATCGCAAGACCAATAAATTTAAACGTAATGTTAGCCTTAATCAGTACATTTATAGTAAACTTTATTATCTAATGAAATCATGAAGCCTTAAATCCCTGTGTTTTTACCGACTCGAAAGATGACTCCACGGTGATCGTAGGTAGGGGGGGGCGATATGCGACCATAACAACATCTGTGTCTCTGCAAAGAATTTAGTTTTCTCTCTGTCCTTCTGTCTATTCTCTGATCTTCCGCTTTTCTTTCTAACTTTTCTCTCTTCAATGAATTTTGTTTATCATTTCTTCCGGTTTAGTTCTAGCTATTTTTTTTTGTCGCAGCACGCTCAATTTCTAGTCTTAATGATAATAATGTGTAGTCCGTGTCCGAGATCTGGGTAAGCAAGACCACCACCCCCAAAGCCGACGAGCTAGAGCCGGAAACATACAGCGTGCCCCAGCAGCTCAGATCCTCCCAAAAGCAGACGAACTTTGTAGGGGCCAGATCGAAAGACTTGCGAATGTATATATACATATAAGGATAAATTTCAATATAGAAATGTAAATATAAAATTTGCATATTAATATAAATAATCTGATATCGATAAGACCACCTTATCTAGCGAACCATGAATATCGGTTGCTGATTTTCTTTTGCCTGCAATGGCAACGCTCGCAAATTACATATGAAGTGGCGCTTGTCACGGGTTAAGAACTTGACTATAGTAGTGTCATCTACCCACTAACCTATATCTACCAATGCAGTAGATATCGAAATTGCAAGCCTACACTGGAATAAACCAGAAAACGCAATCTGGGCATACTAGTGAACGCCATGGCGGCCGTTCCTTTTCCGTTTTAGCAGTGGAGTTAATCAGACGTACCAAGTCTAATTATCCGCCGTATGGCCATCCAAACCACATGCACGCTTCTTGCTAACTTCTTTGGTTTTGGTCCTGTGTTGTGCACTAAATCGTGCACAAGCCCAGTTTAGTGATCCCAATCACTTTACTTAAATTTGGGTCAGCTATTTCGGTGCCAGAGCAAAGGTAACTATCTATTCGACCTGGTTCACTTCAGAATCTAATTGAAACTTAATAATTTCATAAAGGTTCTGGCACCTTGTGCTACGCACCATCAACGGCCGGCTCCAAAGCCGAACCGCCAGAGCAGCGCGCCCATAGTTCGGCCAACAGAGCAACCGATTTTACATTGATCAGCAGAACACGGCTGGCTGCCGAAGACATCGGATGACCTGTATCAAGTGTTGTGGAAAATAAGCTACACTTAGCCAAAAAAGTAGTGAAAAACAAAAGAAAAACATGCCGTGAGAAAAACCAAAACCCATTCCCATTAAGTTCTTATCAGTAGTTTTTGTGGTTAGACCACGAGGTGGCTACACTGTGAGAAGAAGTATGGGTTACCCCACACTCCACAAAAACATGTGCTAAAACACTAATAAAAAAAAAAAAAAACTAATCGCCAACGAAATAATAAAATAATTATAATAAATAATAAATATTAATCTATAAAAATAATTTGTGAGGTAATACATAAATACAAAGAAAAAGAAAAACCAGATGCAAGTTAAGTTAAATTTTGTTTCCTGTGCATTATGCAATGTAAAAGATTATCAACAGCCAACGTTATATGTACAGAAAACGACAAGAATAGAACCAATTTAAGAAGTTACGCAAACTACTGGTTTGCCATACCCTAAATAAAAATATATTTTAAATATTAAATAAAAATTAAACGAATAGGAAAGGTTAAGCGAGTGAAAGTCAGTGGTTAAGAGAATTGGCTATGCCAGTTAAGAAAAAAAATAATAATAATAATGAAAATAAAACAAATAGTAATACAAAACTAATCAAAATTAAAACCATACATAAAAAAGACAATAAAACTCTAGCCACTCATCCAACGCAATACTTCAATAACATGCTATAAAATTTTGCGCAAACATTTATCAATTCCTAAACATAAAACCATAAGAATTTCGCCGGAGAAAGTACTTTCGCCGTGGGAGAAAACAGCATGTAAGTGATATCCTAAAATTGGTCTATCTTGTTTTGCAGGAATATATTGTGTACACAAAGTATTGCAGTTGTTTTTTTGTGGTTTTTGGGCTCTTCAAGCCTTCTTAATAATTCGTTATCTATAATCTATTCTCTTTTGATCGTCTAATTCGTTGCGATAACAAAACCCAGGCCTGACTTACAACAACCTCTTATTCTATGGTACAGTGAAGGCCCAGAATATAATCCTACTTACAATTAAAAACAAAAAAAAAAAAAATTTAATGAATAATACTAATAGTAAATAAATTTTTTTTCTACCGTAGTAAATTGTAAAATAATCTAAATTTTATTATTGCACTTATTACTTTGATATTATATTAATACCTATGCGAATGGTATAGGTCGTTGTTGATCATATTTTCTTTTCAGCCACTGTATTTTCACTCATATATATATAACGTCTATTACGATGAATGAATAACTTTGGAATTATTTCTTTTGCATGAATAAATAGGATATAATAAAAATATATATATAATGATGATAATATAATAATCTAATTTAAGAATAATTAACAGAACAAAATAAGATTAGGATGAACAAATAATTTCTGGGAGTTTAATTCTTTTGGCTTGTCTATTAATATTTTCCTATCATCTAATTAGAATTTATGTTAAAAGTTGAGTTAAGTAGGAACAACAAATGAACTGTTTTGTTTTAATTATATTTAATGAATAAATTTATAATGAAGTGCGAATAGAAGTTATTGATCTGGGATTATGAACAGCGGATTTGATGCAGTGATATGAATTATTAGTGGGCCAATGGGATCGCCAATAAATATGGTTTTGCTCCTGGCGATCATGGAAGGGTGGGGCAGCAGCCACTCCAGAACTTGGAGTGCGCCTTAAGATCCACTATAAAATTTTGTTTTAGATTCCCTTTCTTTTAAATTCTATTTTTTTTCTTTCCGGCCTATCTTTTTCTGTTCCTTCAAGATTATTTGTTGGCTATTCGCACGCGATTTTGTTTTATTTGTTTAATTTTCAAGAGCACTTAGTATGGCAGTATTTAAATTCTATCCCAGCCCATTGCCGACAACCTAGAGCCGGAACCAGCGCGTGCCTCTGCTACCACTACTACAATCCCATCGGCTCGCAATCGAACTAATCTTCGTTATATGCTACAAATAAAATTATGGCGCCCAACGAGGGGCCTCAGCCGGCAGGCTCAGAATGAATACATACATACACTTACATCCTTCGACCGCGTCCAAATAATCTTGATTCTTTTTTTCTTTTGGGGACTCAGTTACAATGGATTTTCTAGTACCTTTGATGATGGTGCTATTACCAAGTAACACTCACATGTAATTATGAGCTAGACGCTGGATTAGGTAATAGCCTTTACTCACCGCGCTTGCCATAGTCACATGATGGCTTTTGCATTTTAGCTGGATTTTGTATTGTGGAAAGAATCTACAAGCTACCGCTAAGGTGTATCGTAGTCTTAGTTTACTGGACTTGGATCGTGAGTGGCAGGAAGTGAATTTGATGCCGTTTGCCTTTCTCATCTTCGGCTGTGCTTCGTGTCCAGTAAAGTAAACTTAGCTTCGCTCCTGTTTAGCATGGATTTAGGGCTATGGTGAATAAACAATACCCTACCTTTAAACACGTTACCATTTTTATGTTTCCTGTTTCCTTTTCAGGTTGGACCTAGAGTTGTGGGTGAATAAACTACACTCTACCACTGATAAAACTCATTCTTATCTATTTCCTTACTATTTTCTTCCCTTTTATTTTCTATCTACTCCTAATTGCAATCTAAATAAAGTTAATAGTCGAAACTGCTCATTGAAGTGATTCATAATCCCAAGATATATTTATACATTTATATAGAAAAACAGGAAAAAAATTAATAAATAACTAAAATAAATTTATAATAACTATAAAAAAAAAAATATATTCTTTCCTTAAAGAAAGCAAAATGCCGTTGTCTCGTAGTTATGAAAACCTTCAACAAGAAACTCATTGCTATATTTGTTTGAAACCTATCGAATACACTGCCCAATTATTGTCTACAAGCTGCAATCATACATTCCATTGGTTTTGTTTCAATACAAAAGTTACCAATCGCTACCGTTGTCCAGTTTGTAAAGCGTCACTACAATCTTCTTTACTTAATTTAACTGTAAATACTGAATTAAGTCAGTCAACACAAAGTCTTCCAGGGACCTCGCGCATAAATACTCGTGTTGAAGAACAGATACGGGAGGACTCTAGTCCAGGAACGATGGATCAATCTAACGAATTACCGAGCTCAGAGAATGCAAACAATAGGAATATGTCTCCAGGTCTAAATGATATGCAGCAGATTACCGAGGCGATGGCCGTAGCAACGGCAAACCAGACTGAACGTTTAGCGCAAGTTTTAAACACCGGGCTTCAAAACATTTTATCAACACTTCCTACTAGACCCGAACAGCCAAGACCTCCAGTAGCAGAGTTCATTAATCGGCAACAGCAATTGCAGAGTAATGTACCAAATCAATCTAGTTTCTCACCTATTGGGACCGGGTTGCGATTTGATCGCGTAAGCCAAATAATTGCAAACTAGAAACTTAAATTCGCTGGACGAACAGGCATGAGTATTGATAATTTTATCTATAGGGTCGAAGCTCTTACCAAACAAACATTAGAAGGTAATTTTATGCTTTTAACTAGCCATGTCAACACTTTATTTGAAGGTGTCGCTAGCGATTGGTATTGGCGTTACCACCAAAGTGTACCCCAAGTTGAATGGCAGGCCTTATGCAATGCCTTGAGGCATCAATTTAAGGAAGAACGTCCAGATGTTAGCATTAAAGCAGAAATTTATCGTCGTAAACAAAAGGAAGGGGAGTCCTTCGATGACTTTTACGAAAGTATCATCCTATTAACTGATAAGTTATCTGAGCCATTGTCAGAATTATCAGTGTTAGAATCCAGTAGGTCAAACTTATTGCCAGAAATACAACATGAGCTTCTATATAAGGAGATCAGTAGCATTTCTCAGCTAAGGAATATTATTCGCACAAGGGAAACGTTCATGCTGACTCTTAAGCCAGGATTGCGAAAACCTCTTCCTGCTCCTCGTAGGTTTGTGCAGGAGGTAAGTCTTGAGTCCGAAGGGGAGTCGGATTCAGACCCAGCTGAAATTTCCGCAATTAACTTATCCTGCTGGAATTGTAGCAAAATCGGACACAGATATCAGGATTGCTTAGCCGAACGTCGTGTGTTCTGTTATGGGTGTGGCAAAGCAGACACCTATCTACCTTCATGCCCTCAGTGTCGCTCAAAAAACTACCGAGGCCGTGCACCTGTGAAAGGGGCACACAAACAAGTGGTGACGAAAGCCACCAATACGGAGTAACAAATAGCTGCTCTGTACCCTCTCTCCCTGATTTGTCTCAACAACCAGATTATCCTTTTACCGAATTATGTCCACCCGGCGAATCTCTCAATAAACATCAGAGACGCGCTTCGCGATCTGCACAGCGCATTAAAGATTTTTATGATCAGATAAAAATCGAAAAACGGTTTTTGTTATCAGCAATTATTGCCTCTGATGTACGACCATACGCAGACGTAAAAATTCTTGGCCGATCAGTATCTGGATTAATGGATACTGGTGCCTCTATTAGTTGTATAGGTGGAAAACTAGCAGAAGAAATACTGTTCGAAAAGTGTCCTCATAAACCTGTTCAAAGTATTGTTCATACTGCCGATGGAAAATCCCAAAACATCGTGGGCAAGATTCGCACAGAAATTCAGTATAACAATACGACCAAGGATATTACTTTTTACATCGTACCTTCGTTAAAGCAATCGCTTTATTTAGGGATCGAGTTTTGGACAGAATATCAGCTATTACCAAATGCGATCATGAAACCTAGTCCAGAAAGTAATCTATCAGCAGTAGATCTGGACGATGTTCGTTTTCTGACTGAAGAACAAAAACAACAACTTGACACCGTAGTCAAATGCTTTCCTTCTTTTGCCGAAAAGGGAAAAACGACCATACTTTCCCATTCCATTGACGTTGGCGATTCCGTACCTATCAAGCAGCGACATTATCCTGTGTCCCCAGCCATCGAGAAACTTATGTATGATGAGCTGGACCGCATGCTTGATTTAGGGGTTATTGAAGAGTCGACCAGTGCGTGGTCGTCTCCTGTCGTATTGGTCCGCAAACCCGGAAAAGTGCGATTATGTATAGATAGCCGAAAGGTGAACCAAGTGACACGCAAGGATGCTTATCCAATGCCCATCATTGATGGCATCCTAAGCCGGTTGCCTAAAGCGGAATATCTAACGAGCTTGGATCTTAAGGATGCCTATTGGCAAATCCCATTAGAGCCAAGTTCGCGGGATAAAACAGCTTTTACGGTACCAGGTAGACCTCTCTACCACTTTACCGTAATGCCATTTGGCCTTACCAACGCGCCGTCAACCATGTCCAAATTAATGGACCGAATAATTCCATGCACTTTAAAACATGAAGTATTTATATATCTAGACGACCTTTTGATCGTATCCGATACCTTTGAACGACATGTATTAGTTCTGAAAGAAATGGCATCTTGTCTAGAAAAAGCTGGATTAACCATCAATGTTCACAAAAGCAAATTTTGTAGAAAGGAGGTCAGTTACTTAGGCCATATTGTAGGCAATGGCGCAATCGCAATGGATATGGATAAAATTAGCGCTATCGTAGATTATCCTGTCCCTAAGTCTATTAAGCAATTGCGACGATTCCTAGGTATGACTGGGTGGTACCAGAAATTTATTCGAAATTATGCTTCTGTATCAGCACCTTTAACGGATGCGTTGAAAGGAAAACTACGTTTTACTTGGTCCGAGGCAGCTAACGAAGCTTTTGAGAATTTAAAAAAGCAGCTTTGTAATGCCCCAGTGTTACATACCCCAGATTTTCAACGGCCGTTTTATATACACTGCGACGCCAGTCACACCGGCGTTGGCGGCGTGCTTATACAAATAAATGACGAAGGTGACGAAGTTCCTATCTCTTACATGTCCAAGAAACTTAATCAATGCCAGAGAAATTACTCGGTCACAGAAAAAGAATGTTTAGCGGCTATATTAAGCATAAAAAATTTCGTGCGTACGTTGAAGGACATGCGTTCACCGTCATCACCGACCATGCGTCGTTAAAATGGTTGATGAACCAATCTGACCTAAGCAGTAGACTAGCCCGTTGGGCATTAAAGCTCCAGGGTTATGACTTCACGATACAACATCGCAAGGGTAGTCGAAACATCGTTCCTGATGCGCTGTCACGGACGCACTCTAACGATCTCTCGGCGATTGAGGTTGATTTAAAATCAGCAGCTTTTGAAGCACCGATCTATCAGGAGTTGAAGAAACAAATTGATCAAGGTAGTCTTCTAAGTCCCGACGTAAAAGTGGTAAACGGTTATGTCTATCGTCGTACCGAACATGCTTCGGCTGAGGAAGTCTCTGATGAGCTAGTTTGGAAACTTTGGCTACCTTCGGAATTAGTGCCAGTAGTTATTAAGGCTGGCCATGACGACCCTTTAGCTTCTCACGGCGGAATAAATAAAACCTTAGAACGAATTCGTCGATACTATTTTTGGCCTAACCTGGTAACCGATGTCCGCAATTATATTAATCAATGCGAGGTCTGCAAAAGCACTAAGCACCCTAACCAAGTGCTTAGACCACCGTTAGCCAAAGTAACGACCAGTATGCGACTATTTCAAAGGTTATACGTGGATTATTTGGGTCCCTACCCTCGGACGAAGTCTGGCCACATTGGCATATTCATAGTCCTTGATCATTTTAGCAAATTTCCTTTCCTAAAAGCAGTAAAAAAATTTACTGTGGATGCGATTGTACCGTATATGGAAGAGTTATTCCATTGCTTTGGCGTACCGGAAACTATCGTATCAAATAACGGTGTGCAATTTAAGTCACACGCTTTTAACAATCTGTTGACTAGTTATGGAATTAACCACGCCTACACTGCTTCATACGCCCCACAAGGAAACGCATCTGAACGAGTAAATCGATCAGTTCTGGCTGCCATTAAAGCTTATGTACATCCGAATCAGACCAACTGGGACGAGAACCTGAGCAAGATTAGCTGTGCACTTCGCTCAAGTTTGCACACAGCCGTTCAGCAAACGCCTTATCGCCTTGCTTTCGGACAGCACATGATAACTAATGGTTCTACCTACGAATTGTTACGACGGTTGAATCTGTTAGAAGGTAGATCCATTGCATTTGATAGGGACGATTCGTTCGATATCATGAGAAAACAAGCTAAGAAAAATGTGGTAAAGCAACATGCGCGCAACGAAAGGGCGTACAACATGCGTAGTCGAGAAGTGTCATATGCGGTAGGTCAAGAAATTCACCGTAGAAACTTTCAACAGAGCAATTTTGCAAAAGGTTTCAATGCCAAGTTAGCTCCAGCCTTCTTAAAAGCTCGAGTGAGAAGAAAACTAGGCTCGGCATATTATGAGCTTGAGGATCTACAAGGGCGAATCGTGGGAAAATTTCACGCGAAGGATCTTAAACAATAGCTTTCCGTTCCAAGCGTGGATCACCCTTGATTGTCCAATCAAGCGTGATCTTAGTGGGGGATTTGAAGTGGCGCTTGTCACGGGTTAAGAACTTGACTATAGTAGTGTCATCTACCCACTAACCTATATCTACCAATGCAGTAGATATCGAAATTGCAAGCCTACACTGGAATAAACCAGAAAACGCAATCTGGGCATACTAGTGAACGCCATGGCGGCCGTTCCTTTTCCGTTTTAGCAGTGGAGTTAATCAGACGTACCAAGTCTAATTATCCGCCGTATGGCCATCCAAACCACATGCACGCTTCTTGCTAACTTCTTTGGTTTTGGTCCTGTGTTGTGCACTAAATCGTGCACAAGCCCAGTTTAGTGATCCCAATCACTTTACTTAAATTTGGGTCAGCTATTTCGGTGCCAGAGCAAAGGTAACTATCTATTCGACCTGGTTCACTTCAGAATCTAATTGAAACTTAATAATTTCATAAAGGTTCTGGCACCTTGTGCTACGCACAATCAACGGCCGGCTCCAAAGCCGAACCGCCAGAGCAGCGCGCCCATAGTTCGGCCAACAGAGCAACCGATTTTACATCGATCAGCAGAACACGGCTGGCTGCCGAAGACATCGGATGACCTGTATCAAGTGTTGTGGAAAATAAGCTACACTTAGCCAAAAAAGTAGTGAAAAACAAAAGAAAAACATGCCGTGAGAAAAACCAAAACCCATTCCCATTAAGTTCTTATCAGTAGTTTTTGTGGTTAGACCACGAGGTGGCTACACTGTGAGAAGAAGTATGGGTTACCCCACACTCCACAAAAACATGTGCTAAAACACTAATAAAAAAAAAAAAAAAAACTAATCGCCAACGAAATAATAAAATAATTATAATAAATAATAAATATTAATCTATAAAAATAATTTGTGAGGTAATACATAAATACAAAGAAAAAGAAAAACCAGATGCAAGTTAAGTTAAATTTTGTTTCCTGTGCATTATGCAATGTAAAAGATTATCAACAGCCAACGTTATATGTACAGAAAACGACAAGAATAGAACCAATTTAAGAAGTTACGCAAACTACTGGTTTGCCATACCCTAAATAAAAATATATTTTAAATATTAAATAAAAATTAAACGAATAGGAAAGGTTAAGCGAGTGAAAGTCAGTGGTTAAGAGAATTGGCTATGCCAGTTAAGAAAAAAAAAATAATAATAATAATGAAAATAAAACAAATAGTAATACAAAACTAATCAAAATTAAAACCATACATAAAAAAGACAATAAAACTCTAGCCACTCATCCAACGCAATACTTCAATAACATGCTATAAAATTTTGCGCAAACATTTATCAATTCCTAAACATAAAACCATAAGAATTTCGCCGGAGAAAGTACTTTCGCCGTGGGAGAAAACAGCATGTAAGTGATATCCTAAAATTGGTCTATCTTGTTTTGCAGGAATATATTGTGTACACAAAGTATTGCAGTTGTTTTTTTTTGTGGTTTTTGGGCTCTTCAAGCCTTCTTAATAATTCGTTATCTATAATCTATTCTCTTTTGATCGTCTAATTCGTTGCGATAACAAAACCCAGGCCTGACTTACAACAACCTCTTATTCTATGGTACAGTGAAGGCCCAGAATATAATCCTACTTACAATTAAAAACAAAAAAAAAAAAATTTAATGAATAATACTAATAGTAAATAAATTTTTTTTCTACCGTAGTAAATTGTAAAATAATCTAAATTTTATTATTGCACTTATTACTTTGATATTATATTAATACCTATGCGAATGGTATAGGTCGTTGTTGATCATATTTTCTTTTCAGCCACTGTATTTTCACTCATATATATATAACGTCTATTACGATGAATGAATAACTTTGGAATTATTTCTTTTGCATGAATAAATAGGATATAATAAAAATATATATATGTCGGATCTGAATCGCTGTTGTAATCGGCGTCGCGTTCTACCATTGCAGCGCAACGTTTTCTGGTGGGTTTTATTCGGGAGCGAGGCATGTCGGTCTTCTTCTGCGATTCAAAAGTCAGTGTCGAAAACCAGCGTTGCAATAATGCGTAGAACCAAAGTCTACTCGCAATACCAACGCACTTTGGAGACTTATTTCACTCCACACACATCAATACCAACACACATTTTCTCATTTTTCTCAATTCTCATTTTTCTCAATTCCTGGTTCCCATTCTTAACGGGAATATATATCCCTCTCGCTCCCGCCGACCAGACTACGTTCGACAGAAACAGTTATATTAACAGTTATTTGCCACGCTTCCAAGAGGTAGAGAATGCGTTTTCGAAGAATATGCGAAACGAAATGAGGAAACACAAAATAACAGAAAAGGTCTTTATATTTGAAATTAAAAATAAATCTGCGACACGGCCTTCCTGACCTTACGCGCGTCCTCGTGCGTTTACAATTCATAGCACGTTTTCTTTTCTTAATTCATTAACATTATTATTATTGTTTTATTCATTTATTTTTAAAGCAAATTAACAAATTTCTTCCAATTTTCATTTCTTATTTTTTTTTTTATCATTGAATTTTGAAGCCATGAGATCCGGATTACCACCAACTTTTATTCAGGACATACCATAATCATATTTTTTTTTTTTTTTCAAAGCGTTTACATTCTTAATTCAATACATTCGTTTTATCCACTAGCACGCAGTTTTTTTCAAACCGGCCAGCCCATATTCTTATTAGCCTAGCACTCAGCTTACAATTCGACAAACCGGCCAACATACATGGCACACAGTTGACGCAATCTATAAGCCGGCCACCTAACCAACACCAGCAATCGTGTCCGGAATTCGAACTATTCTGCAACAAAACGGCGAACCACATATGTAACACGGGCACCCATCTGAAGAGAAAGTCGTTTCCCAAACCGATCCGAAGGTTTACAAAAATCTTAATCAATTTTCAAGATCACAGCCCTCATTGGCTTGATCCATATCACAGCCCTCACTGGCTTGATTCATAGCGTCTTTTCCTGCGCCTTCATCCTCTATTTCTGTGGTAATCCCCTTCTCAGGCATACGTCGCAAAAATTCATGAGAATATTTATAAGTTCGATTATTATTCAATGCTTTCAGCTTATATCTATCTCCTGGTAGTACTTCGGCCACCAAAAATGGACCTTTAAACTTAGGATCTAGTTTGGTCTGGTGCCGCTCTTCATTTTTAAGCAGAACATGGTCACCAACCTTGTGTCTCACAACAGTAGCTTTGTTCTTGTCAAATCTTTCTTTATCAATTTTGGCATTTTTTTCCATGTTACATTTTGCTATTTCCCTAACTTTTTCAATATCGACAGTATTTTCATTGCCTACGATAGGTGTAAGACCAAACGGCCTCGCTTCTTTGCCAATAAGAATTTCTAATGGGCTAACTTTAGTCACTCTATTGGGCGTGCAATTAAGAGCCAGTTGAATTTCGCATAAAGAATCCTGCCAAGATCCCTGGCCAGTTTCAACCGCGGTTAGCATGGACTTGAGAGTACTCATGACTCGCTCTACTTGGCCATTGGCACGACTGGCACCTGTGGCGATTAAATGCAACTCTATTTTCTGTGCTGAGCAGAAGTCACGAAACGCTGTACTAGCAAAACTACGACCTTGATCGGCGATCAATCGTGAAGGAACACCAAATAAAGATATTAAAGTCCTTACTGCCTTAATGCAACTTATAGTGTCTAGCTTTATGGTATGGGATAAATAGACAAATTTGGTAAATGCGTCTATTAGCACAATTATATATTCCTTCTGATCATTTTTTCCGCTAAGCTTCCCCGTAATATCGACATGAACTGTATGCCACGGGATGTCAATCTTAGGAATGGGATGCAGTTCGGCCTGTATTTTGCCAGACGGAGGCTTTGACAACCTGCATGTAATGCAGTTGTCCACGAATTTGCGAACATATTTGGACATTTTATCAAACCAATAAAACTCGTACATTTTCTCAAGAGTTTTCTCCCATCCGAGGTGCATGATTGACTCGTGGACATTGTTGACAGCGGACCACCTAAATGGCTTTGGGATTATGGGCAGACAACGAGACTTTCCGTTTCTTTGGATTTTCCTATACAGAGTCCCAGACCGTAGTTCGTAGCTTTTAGCCAAATCTTCGGGCAATTCATCATTACGTAATTTAGAAACAATAGAAGCAGTTTCTTCGTCTCTTTGCTGCTCAGCCAACAACCAGCCATCAGATATTTCTGTCAGATTGATATGCTTTTCGACTGTGCCTGTTGATTTCCTAACACTTTCTGGAACTGGATTCCGAGACAGAAAGTCAACATGGGCCATACGTTCACCAGGTCTATATTCAATATCAAAATCAAAACTTTGCATGTACGACCACCACCTATGGACCCTGGGAGTTAACTCTATTTTTGTGCGAGAGGATTTAAGCGAATTGCAGTCGGTGAACACAACGAAATGACGGCCATGCAAGTAATGACGGAAGTGCTTTATGGAGTTGTATACGGCGAGAGTCTCCAGCTCGTATGAATGGTAACGCGATTCTGCTGATGATGTCATCTTGCTAAAATATTCGATAACTCGAGGCTTCTTTTCAATTCGGTGCAACAAAATAGCGCCATAGCCATCGGCACTAGCATCAGTGTGAAGCTCGATAGCAAATTGTGGGTCGAATATAGTGAGAACAGGTTCATTAGTTAAAGTAGATATTACTTCTTGCCTTATTTGCTCATGCTCAAATTCCCACACAAATGATTTACTCTTTGAAGTTAGGGCGTAAAGAGGTTTCATCAGTTGTGAAAACTTTGGTACAAATTGACGAAAATACGAGGCAAGTCCAATAAATTGTCTCAATTGAGTGATAGACCGCGGGGGTGGCAAATTAACGAGGGCTTGAATTTTTCTAGGGTTTGGTCGAATCTCACCTTCTCTAACTTCAAACCCCAAATACTCTACACAAGACTTGAGAAACGAGCATTTAGTGATATTAAAAGAAAATCCTGCTTGAGTAAGTGTTTGCAATACTACTCGTAGCCTGTCAAGAGCCTCTTCCTTTGTATGTGCAACTATCATTACGTCGTCCATGTACACGATGGCGTATGAATGAGTAAGATCACCTAAGGCACGATTTATGGCTCTTTGGAACACAGCAGGGGCATTTTTAAGCCCGAATGGCATAGCCAAATATTCGAATTGGCCTTCTGGGGTAACGAACGCCGTGCGCTCAATTGAATCCGGGTGGATTGGGATCTGGTGAAACCCGCTTGCCATGTCTATACAACTGAAAAACCTGGCACCACTCAGCCTAGCGATCTGATCTGAAATAAGCGGCAATGGATATTTCTCAGAGACTGTATTTGCATTAAGCTCCCTATAATCCACACAGAGGCGGTCTGTACCATTTTTCTTTCGAACAAGCAACATAGGGCTCGCAAAGGGGGAGTAACTAGGTCTTATAATGTTTGATTCTAACAGCTGTTGAATTAGATGCCGAACTTTTTCCTTTTCCTCTACACTCAACCTATAAGGGCGCCTTTGAACCGTCTTATTTTGGTCGATCAAGCGAATTTCTAGCTGTCCTGTAGTCACACGTCTTTGTGGAATTCCACTAATAAATGAACCCGAATACTCTTCCAATATTGATAACAATTGGTCTCTATCAGATCCATGCACGTCGGTGTCAACATTAGCCAAATCAGGATTGCATTCAGAAACTTCAATAGGTAATATAGATTTTTCGTTAAACATTGTAAGAGCTTTTGATGTAATTGTCACGCCGATTCCCTGGCTCAAAATATCTCGACCAATTAGAGCGTCATACCTGATGTACTCGTCTAAAACTACATGAAACAATATTTCAAATGAGCGTTCACAAATCACAACATTTGCCAATATCTGTAGGGTGCTACAAACAGTATTACTACCAATACCCTTCAAAATCACTGCGCTACTTATTCTAGTTCCAGATAGTCTCTGCGAGGCGGCTTCTTTGATGAGTGAGCATTCGGCTCCGGAATCGAAACAAAATTGGAACGGCTCACCAGATTGCAAGAAAGTTCCAACAGGCTCAAGGACGGTACAGATGTTCACTTCTTTTACAATGTTGGTTTTGTTGGATGAGAAACGCTCCTGACGATCAGGACACACTGTAGAAATATGTCCATCTTTTCCGCACTTGTAGCAGGTCACGGTAGATCGGTCTTTTCCTCCTATGTAACCAGAGTGTTGTTTGCCGGGTTGCTGGGTATGAGCTGCCACTGTTTTTGAGCGACATTCCACCCTTTTGTGGCCAGTTTTTCCGCAATTATGACACTTGATATGAGAATAGAGCTTAGCTCGCTTTCCTGGCGGCGCTAATGTATTGTCGTTGGGATGCTGGCTCGGTCTAGCGTCAAACGAATAAGCTTTTAGTTCTTGGTGCAACTCGTTCCGTGTTGTGATATTGGTGGTAAAAACTAAACGCCTCAAACGCCTGTCAATTCCAGCTGCATGCGCCAGCGCAACGGAGACTGCAATTTGTTCTACACTCAGCGACTTCCACCTGGCCATAAGTGAAGTAACCATTCGGCTTCCATATAATGACAAGCACTCTCCTTCTGTAGGGCATCCATTTAGCAGATTCATAACTGCTGCAGCTAATGTTTCTGTTCCTGCAAAATGTTGCAGAAACAGTTCTCGAAACTGAGTCCATGTTATGCCAGGAAAGCACGTCTGGGACAGCCAATGAGACGCGCTCCCTTCCAGTGACTTGCTGAGGGTCATCACTAGAGCGCTGCCGTCCAGTTGGTTTTCGGACAATATGTAATCCACCGTTGAGCACCAGGATTGAGCGTCTGAGCCTGTGCGTTCAGGATTAAACTTTGGCAATACGACAGCATTTGAGTACTTTGGATCTCTTTGTGAGTTTTGCACTTGTTTTAGCAGTTCAGAAAAATGGCGATTTTGCGACTCCAAAATTGTCAGCAAATTATTTTCAGTATTTAAAGTAGGAGTAGGCGATCCCACTTCTGATGTCGGATCTGAATCGCTGTTGTAATCGGCGTCGCGTTCTACCATTGCAGCGCAACGTTTTCTGGTGGGTTTTATTCGGGAGCGAGGCATGTCGGTCTTCTTCTGCGATTCAAAAGTCAGTGTCGAAAACCAGCGTTGCAATAATGCGTAGAACCAAAGTCTACTCGCAATACCAACGCACTTTGGAGACTTATTTCACTCCACACACATCAATACCAACACACATTTTCTCATTTTTCTCAATTCTCATTTTTCTCAATTCCTGGTTCCCATTCTTAACGGGAATATATATCCCTCTCGCTCCCGCCGACCAGACTACGTTCGACAGAAACAGTTATATTAACAGTTATTTGCCACGCTTCCAAGAGGTAGAGAATGCGTTTTCGAAGAATATGCGAAACGAAATGAGGAAACACAAAATAACAGAAAAGGTCTTTATATTTGAAATTAAAAATAAATCTGCGACATATATAATGATGATAATATAATAATCTAATTTAAGAATAATTAACAGAACAAAATAAGATTAGGATGAACAAATAATTTCTGGGAGTTTAATTCTTTTGGCTTGTCTATTAATATTTTCCTATCATCTAATTAGAATTTATGCTAAAAGTTGAGTTAAGTAGGAACAACAAATGAACTGTTTTGTTTTAATTATATTTAATGAATAAATTTATAATGAAGTGCGAATAGAAGTTTGTTGTTTGGGGATTAGGAACGGGGGTTTGGATGCAGTATAAGAATTAATAGGGGGCCAAAAAATATGGTTTTGCTCCTGGCGATCATGGAAGGGTGGGGCAGCAGCCACTCCAGAACTTGGAGTGCGCCTTAAGATCCACTATAAAATTTTGTTTTAGATTCCCTTTCTTTTAAATTCTATTTTTTTTCTTTCCGGCCTATCTTTTTCTGTTCCTTCAAGATTATTTGTTGGCTATTCGCACGCGATTTTGTTTTATTTGTTTAATTTTCAAGAGCACTTAGTATGGCAGTATTTAAATTCTATCCCAGCCCATTGCCGACAACCTAGAGCCGGAACCAGCGCGTGCCTCTGCTACCACTACTACAATCCCATCGGCTCGCAATCGAACTAATCTTCGTTATATGCTACACATATTACTATTTTCTACCTCCTCTTCCTCTACCTTTTCGCCCACCACTAGCGAGAGCGCTAAGAGAGGATTTGGGAAAGGTCCCGTTGCTTTGGCTCGCGAGCTTTTCAAGAACCACGCTGCTGTACCGAAAGCTCGGTAAAGCGCATCACTTGATCCTGAAAAAGAGCGCACGCATCGAGGAGTTTTATTCTTGGGTTTTTTTCCACACGTGGATTTGTGTGTTTAACCATTATCGACTAATAAAGGCTGAGTGCCTACAACTTGGCCGAGCCAAGAAAATAATCTATTTTGTGCATTTGTGAGATCGGGTAAGTGATAAACGGTGTTGTACATAAGCCGAATTAATGCATTTAATTAATGCAGCAGCAGCAGCTTGAGGCAGTGCGGCAGAGGAGGCCAAGGTGTCTGTCCGGCGGCCACGAAGTCAGCGTGTGTGCGCGACCTAGTGTGTGCCCCCAGCAGCCCCTGCGAGGGAACATAACCTCACTTTCTGGAAGCCCTGAGAAAACGGCGACGACGGCTGCGGCCTGGTCGGCGCAGCACGTGCACATAACCTCACTTGTTGGATGCCCTGCACATAACCTGATTCTTTAGAAACAGTATACGGCAGAGGCTGCGGCGGTGACCGAGTGATACCGCAAGATCGTACCTAACCTCACTTTTGGGAACCCCTGATTAGTGCAACAGAGGCTGCAGCCGCGTGTTAACTAGGCTAGAGGCGGCCTGCGCCTAAGCTATGGCAGCGGTATAACCGGCCACGTCCAGCACTAGGTTAGTGCGGAATGTGTGCAGCGGCACGAACGGCGGCGAGGCGCCCCAAGATTTAGCTAGAGGAAAGGAATAGCGGAAGGAGCAGTGGCCTTGGTGAGGCCATAACCAGGCCGAGGATCAGTGTGGCGGGCACATAGAACCCGGTCGCACTCCAGCATGTGAGCAGGCGGAGACGACACCGGTGCGAGCAGCCGAAGGCGGCGCCCACCCCCCTGGAGGAATCCAGCATCGATGAAAGGAGTTTAGAGAAGTCGTAAAAATGAAGTTTAATTAGATTTAGTTTTTTGCCTTAGATATATTCTAATTCTGGTTTCGATATTTCTGTCATATAGCGTATAAAGTTACGAGAGCGGCGTGTGCCATCCATGTTAAATAACATTTCTACAATTTTCAACTAATAGCACAGCACCTGCATCTTCGATGGGCCCAGCGAATCGGCAGCGGAGGATCTGTTTGTAAGTTTTTGCATAAAAGCAATCATGGCCTAAGGGCATATTTATATCCTGTCGAAAGTATTTGATAGGGATAGCAATCCGCGAATACGCGCTCTTTTTTGATGAAGATATCGAACGATAGAAAATTAGTAAAAGTAAAAGTATAATCTTAGCTTAAAAAGAATGTATACAAACCTCATTGAAACGACATGACTTGGAATTATAATGAAATGAAAATGAACAACTAACTTGTTGTTATCGGTCTTGTGTAAGTACGGTGAAGCGAATGTCGAATGACTTCGGACTAACGTAAAGTAGCGAGGAAGGCTTTGCAAAGGGGTAACTATAAAATCTCATAAGTTACCGCGGTAGGGAGGGTAAAGGCGCGGGGGCAAATAACATCATCGCCACCCACAACGCTTGTGTGTCTCTCTTATAAATATCTCTTTAGGGTCCGTCCGTTTGTCTGAACCTTTTGACCAATCATTTAATATACAGGAAATGCACTTAAAACCTTATTTTGTACTAAAGAAGTGTATTATATAGGTGGTGAGGAAGACCCACGCCATATCCGACGATCTTTGTACCGAGCATAGCAAGAAGTGCACGAACACCGACCCGACTATACGCTAGAGAACCTTTAGATTCTAGTGAACACTTTCCTCTTGGCTACTACAACACGTTACACACTACACGATGCGTGAGAGAAGGTCAGCGACGTTGTTTTCCTCTCCCGATATGTGCTGAATGTTATAAATCCAGTTGGCGGGCGCGTCGTGGTGATGCTTTCTCACTGTTTTGAATGAAAGCGAACATCAGATTCTTATGGTCGGTGCAGATTACAAAATTTCTGACCTCCCTTCTGCGTACTTGAAATACAGAATGGCCTGATAAATAGCGGTGAGCTCTCTATCGTAGGTGCTGTACTTCTTTTGCGCCGAAGAAAATTTCTTGGAGAAGAAACCCAGTGGCTGTGTTTGTCCGTTGACGATCTGATGTAAGGCGGCACCCATAGCGTCGTCCGATGCATCGGTGGTCAACGTTACTTGAGAATTTGGTGCCATGTAGTTCAGCAACGTAGCATTTGCGAGCTCGTTTTTACAGGCGTCAAACGCGTGATCGGCTTCTGTAGACCAGATTATCGCAGTTTTGTCGTTTTTCTTATTCCCTTGAATCAGTGTCTGGAGTATGTGTTGATTATCAGCAGCACGTGGGATAAACGGCCGATTGAAGTTGATCATACCCAGAAACTTTTTAAGATCCTTAGCGATAAGCGGTATTTTAAAGTGACGAGTGGCTTCCACTTTTAGATTCAGATGGTTTCAAACCGTGCTGGCTGATGTCATGACCCAGGATCGTGAGTTGCGACTTTCCGAACTGACACTTTTCGAAGTTCACGGTGAGTTGTGCCTTTCGGAGGCGGTGGAGGACTATGCGGGGGTGCGTCTCGTACTGCGCTGCGGACTCTGAAGCGATCAGAATATCATCGATGCGAAAGCAAAATCGAGGCCCTGTATGCCGTCGTTTATGTACCGATGAAAAGTCTGCGCTGCATTTCGCAAAACGAACGTCATAAACAAGAATTCGAATATTCGAATTCGAATTTGGGAATATCTTGCGGCTCGACAGCGATTTGGTGATATGCTTTTTGCAGGTCGATTTTAGAAAATATATTCTTAGCGTATAGAATGCTCGTTACATCCAGTATGTACGGAATCGGATATCGACCAGGCACTGTTACGTTGTTTAGTGGTCGGTAGTCTCCGCATGGACGCCACTCTCCGATCGCTTTCTTTACCATGTGTAAAGGGCTTGACCAGTTGCTCTTTGAGGGACGACATATTCCTTTATCCAAGAGATAGGAAAACTCGCTCTGCGCTGCTTTGAGTTTGTCTGCTGCCAGTCGTCGTGCAAGAGCGTGAGTGGGCGGGCCGTTTGTCGTAATAAAATGCGTTACTTTTGATGTTATTAACAGCCTGTTTGAATTGATCGTTGCGAGACCTCGATATTCGTGAAGAAGCTTGGTGTATTGGTTCCACGCATCGTAGGATAAAATCCGAGCTATTTCATGCGGAGGCGTGCCACAGGTCGATTCGGATAGCGTTGCTCGATCGATAAGTTTACGTCGCGTTTACGAGCAAGTCGAAGTGTTGAAGAAAATCGGATCCAATGATAGCGCAATTGACGTTAGCTACCACGAAAGTCCAAACTAAATTTCGCCTTAGTCCGAGTGACAATGTTATGCGTTTTTCTCCATAGGTTTGTATTTTTGAGCCATTGGCAGCGAAAAGAAGCTTCGGAGTGGGTTTTGGTTTTGCGTTTTTACAGGGTGGCAACACTGAAATGTCGGCGCCGGTGTCGATGAGGAATTTTATTTTGGAAAAGCTGTCGCTGATGCTGAGGCGAGCAATTGTACAGTGGCCCTCTTCAAATTTGCCTCCCGAATCCGAAGACTGCGTTAGTTTTTTGTTTGTGACGAAAAAGAGCATTGTTGGCGGCATTTCTGGGCGTCGCTACCGAATTTGCTGTGGTACCAACACATTCTTGAGGTTTGACCTGCGTCTTGGCTTGTGGAGCTGCTGCTGCGCCTTGTTGATGTGGCTCGATTGTTTTTGCGAGAACTGTTTTCACCAAGGTCGATCTCCGATATTAACTTTTGGATTTTCTTCTGTTCGCTTTCACAGAAGCGTTCCAGAATGCAAAATTTAAATTTTTCGTATTTGCCTACGTTTGTCTGGTTGACGACTGCGTCGGAAATTCGAGCCAAAACTGGTGCTTCGATTGATGCCAAAACTGTGATGAACTTTGTGTCGTCAGAAGTTATTCCCGCCAAAATAAATTGTGCTTCGATTTGAGACAACCATAATTCGGGGTGCTCGGGCCAAAACGGCGGTATTTTTACAGCCACGCGGTTGATTGCAGCGTCGGGAACACGAGCAACGGCATTGAAAAAACGTCAGCGTCGTCTTCAATGGCGTCGTTGTTTGCCAAAAATGATGCAGATTTTCGAGTGTAGTAAATAACGTCGGGGTCACCAATTTAATGTGTATCGTACAAAAAAAATAAGTTTAAGTATTTATTCACTTATTTACATAGACTGATTATTAATTATAACTAATTGGCGAATGTAAGAGGCAAAGCTAAGAAGCACCGATGGATGTCGTGGTTGTCGAGAATGGTGATGATAGATTCGCCTAAAGAAGGCCTCTCGCGATCTCAATACTCGTGTAAGCTATCGAGTTCGATTACACTATCGTAAGCTGCTGAGAGTTGCCACAAGTCAACAGTTTCACGCATGAGTGACCAGCAGTAATTAGCTAGCATCCTAACTTGGCTCTTTCCTGCCAATCGTTTTTCAATTGTTTATATTTCTTGGTGAAATCTTTCACTTTGTTCGTCGCTGAATTGACCGAGATTATCCAGGAAAAATTCCAAATGAGAGTGCAAAAATACTTATACTTATATGTAATACTTCAAAATTTTTTACTGATATGCGACTTTTTACTATCTTTCTACTTTGAGTGCAAATTTTGAATATAACAAATTAGAAAAGTGAGAAAAACTAAGTTTACAGAGCTATTATTATTAAAGTATTAAAGTAGTATTAAAAAGAATATATTCCAGAATGTCAATTTGTTGTTTAAACTCTGAATAACACTTTCATTGTCCTCATTCGTTCCCTTTACACATTGTTACTATAGAGCGCTCTGAAAAATAACTTTTTGAGGGTGAAAAATTGTTATAACTTTGTCAATTTTCGTTATTTTTTTATGAAATTTGTCTTGTTTTATTCGTAATTGACTAGGCCATAATAGGTGTGCATCATTGAGAAATATTGGTGATTTCTTAAAAAAAAAATGCCGTAAAAATCGAAAATATAGGGGAAAGGTGGCAGTTGTGGACATAGTTTTGTTTTTCGCTGATATCTTTTTAACTGGAGCATATTATGCGGACATGTGCATATCAATGGAAAGCTAGAGACCTTAGCTAACTAGTTTTTGAATAATTACAGTGATATTTATCACTGAGAGAAAAATTTTAAAGTTTTTGTAAAATAGTCATTTTTGCCAATTTCAGATTTTTGGGGGGTTGTGGACACCTTTATAGAATGTGCTTAAATTATAAAAGTATCAAGTTAAACACAATCAAATGAAGAAAAAATGAAAGTTTATTCATGCGTTAAGCAAAAAAAAATACAACGCATGTCATCATTCCCAATCGGAATCACAATTCTCGCATGTGAAATAGCTGGCACGCATGTCAGCACACTTCAAGTGCACTGGCCGATCACAGTCATTGCAGTGAACGGAGTTGGAGTCGGTCAATTTTTTTGGCAAAAAACATCGACGAAAATAATGTAAACACCATTAAAATATATTTACTTATATAGCTGCACTTATAATTCAATCAACGGCGATATTTTAAGATTTGTCAAACAAAAAATTGGGTGTCCACAACCCCCGACATTTAAGTGTCCACAACTTCCTCAAGCAGTCGTTTTAAATCATATGAAAAAAATTTGTATTGTGAAAATTTTGTCCAAACCCGGTGTGGTATCTTAAACATAACTAAATTGCACGTCAAAAAATCTATTGCACCCACCTTCTTAATTAACACACTTCACACGGTGACACTTTTAAAAACGTGCAATACAACTTTTGAGATTTTTTTCACGGTGAAAAAATTCATTTTTCCGGGACACAAAGCAGACGCGTCCGTTCCGTTTGGTATAAGGCACAAAACAATCGAGCTTCAATAGCGCACACATGACATTTGACAGATCCATATATCTGTCCTGTGTCAAAAGTTACACCGTGGTGTCCACAACCCCCCTGTCCACTGCTGCCACCTTTACCCTACGAAAAAAATGCGAGTTGCATATTTCATAGCAAAAATGTTGCCTTTCTCATTCGAAACAAACAAAAAGTTTTTTTTCGTGTAAGCTACTCCACAAACCTATAAAAGCCAGTCGTTTTTCAAAGTGGTCAACAACTTTTCGAGCAGGAATTTTTCAAAGTGAAAAAGTGCCGAAAAACTGTTTTTTGACCATAAATCAAGATTTTGAGGGTGTTTGATGAATTTCAAACATGGTTTTGTGTTATATTCGACCTGCTTAACAATCTCTTCTATGTCATTTCAAAAGTTTAGAATCACTGTTACACTGTGTAATTTGAGATATGGCCATTTTGTATTATTCTAGAATTTCGGTTTTAATTGGATCAAGATCGGACTACTTTATCAAATAGCTGCCATAGGAATATGTATATCAATTAATTTATTTTGAAAGCTTTGTTGCTAGCAACATTTAGTTGTCGCGCAACATTTTTCACTGTAAACCTGTTTCGCTCAACATTAATAGAATCTAAGAACACGCGAAAGCGAAAAGAACCGCAATCCTTAAATATACCAAATTTTAAATACTTACTGCAAAGGTATTTAAACTTCTGCTTGCCGAAGTTAGCTTCCTTTCTTGTTTAAATTTCAAAAGCCCTCCTTCTATAAGTATATGTGACATATAAGTAGGCACTGTTGTTATTGTTTTGTTGTCTGACTATGTCAAATAATTTATTCTAAAAGGATTTAAGCTCTCCATTAAGGCATATATTTTCTGTCTCACCCGATAATATAAAGATTTGTTAAAATGGATCCAGAAAGAAATGTTAAACGCTTACGCAAGCTTTTTGGAGTTTCACGAACAATATTAAAACGAGCAGCACGCCGCCCTAGTGTAAGTGACCAAGAGCGAGAGGAGCAGCAACGAAGACGATTTCAATTGCTTCGGGAAATGCGCCAGCAAAGGGTCTCAAGTATTGGAGCAAACCATCGTTACGTCTTAGAAATATGTGCAGATATGTTTAGCTTAGACACTGAAGAAGTCGTAACTGGAATAGTGGATGAGATCAAATATGTCGAAAATTTAAATGGGCTTTTTGAGGAAAAAGGGCCCCTGGCAATAATGATTAGTAATGCAGCAATGATAGGATATCCAACAGATTCGGGCCGTTACCAAGAAAAGCTTAAATACACCGAAGTTCAACGCACCATATGTTTGCGAGCCGAATCAGTTGACATGATAGGTAAATGGATGGTGGTTTACCGTCAACACAATGAGAAATCTATAGAAAATCGCGTGGTAAGTGATGAGGTTGCAATGTTTATTATTAACGCTGTGGAGCGAAACTCTTGCTTAAATGTAGTTAAAACATTTATGGATCATGTCTTAAAACCATCAATTGAGGCAGTAATAGAGTTCGGACTAGCGGAAAAGGAACAATTGCAAAAGTTTTTCCATATATTAAATATGTACAATACTTTTCTTAAGTCATCTGAAGCCACAGTTTCTTCTCGTGTTAATTTTGATGTATCACATGAGCTTTTTAAAGGATTTTTGCTTGTTCGATGGCAAATTGAAGCAAGCTCAAAAATTGTTACACGTGTTCGACTGGTTGAGCGGTATTTTGAACAATGGCTTCGCCAAATACAAGGTATTTTGGTGGAGGGCAAGCAGATTCAAAGGGACACTCCAGATGTGGGACCATTGCAAATGTTGGTCAATTGGCGACGTATGCTAGCGAGATATACGTCAATAACGGAATTTGTAACATCTCGCGCATTTAATAATCACAAGGATTGTCTGACATTGTCCCGATCGTCCAAACTTCTGAACGTAAGTTATATTTATTTACTTTAACAAATGAGACTTACAAGAAAATTGACAAACTTCGAAAAAAAAGTTTAATAACATGGCATATAATATAAATGTATAGTATACATATATTTAAGTATTGACGGTGCTGGGACTCTCACGGGTCCCAAGTGCTTCCCACATAAATTGAGTATCAGCTTAGGGGGACAGATAGGCTGAACTACTTTTGCTTTGCCGCACTTCAATTTCACAAAGACGCTTACATCTACAAATGTCTCGTTCTCGGAAACCAGTGTTACTCAATTACAATATTAGTGTTGCATAACTTTAACTTAAATTCAAACAAAAATCTTTTTGTAACTAACTTCGTGGCTGCAAATCCATCGCCAGCCTCGTAACATTCTCCACCTCGTAATTCTTCTGCGTGGGTACACTGATGATGTTGTGACGTTCAGTCAAGCCTCGGGTAGGTCAGGGCTGGCCAGGATCATCCAGGACATTTATTTGATTCAGGAAAGTGGTGCTAGAAAGGGAAATTCCGACCCGAGCCCCAGGAATAACGCTGGTTTTAACCTTAACTAGGCTTACAATATATATATAGTTTATTGATATTTGTGACAGAGTAATTATTTCCGGAGCCGGGGTTCCGACCAACAAGCGTCCGTGTCCTGTGGAAGGAGTCTCGTGTCCGGGGTCCGTGGAGGTGGCTTCCTGCCGTCCGGGTGGGATGATTGGGGATTCCGCGATGCGCCCCTGGCCTTCGGGAAGACGTGGTATGGATCAATTGCGACGAGACCGTCAATAAGGATACGTAGTGTTAATGGATAAGGACGGAACCGTCAGCAGGACGAAGCCGTCAGCGGGTTTGCGAGAATTAGGACGAAGCCGTCTACGATGTACGAGAAATAGGACGAAGCCGTCTGCAGGACGAAGCCGTCAGCGATGTATGAGAAATAGGACGAAGCCGTCTGCAGGACGAAGCCGTCAGCGAGGTATGCGAGAAATAGGACGAAGCCGTCTGCAGGACGAAGCCGTCAGCGAGGTATGCGAGAAATAGGACGAAGCCGTCTGCAGGACGAAGCCGTCAGCGAGGTATGCGAGAAATAGGACGAAGCCGTCTGCAGGACGAAGCCGTCAGCGAGGTATGAGAAAATAGGACGAAGCCGTCTGCAGGACGAAGCCGTCAGCGAGGTATGAGAAAATAGGACGAAGCCGTCTGCAGGACGAAGCCGTCAGCGAGGTATGCGAGAAATAGGACGAAGCCGTCTGCAGGACGAAGCCGTCAGCAAGGTATGCGAGAAATAGGACGAAGCCGTCTGCAGGACGAAGCCGTCAGCGAGGTATGCGAGAAATAGGACGAAGCCGTCTGCAGGACGAAGCCGTCAGCGAGGTATGCGAGAAATAGGACGAAGCCGTCTGCAGGACGAAGCCGTCAGCGAGGTATGCGAGAAATAGGACGAAGCCGTCTGCAGGACGAAGCCGTCAGCGAGGTATGAGAAAATAGGACGAAGCCGTCTGCAGGACGAAGCCGTCAGCGAAAGACTTAGTATTGAAATAGGACGGAACCGTCAGCACAAGACTTAGTATGGCAAATATAGACTTAGTATGGGGAAATAGGACGAAGCCGTCAACCGATAGCTAGTATAGTTAAGTCTTACTCCTTTGTTACCGCTGCTTCCAGTTCCTTAGTTGCTGCTTGCTGCTTGCTTGCTGCGCGCTAGGTGACTTCCACCTTGGTCGACTCCGACCACCGAATGATAGCTCTGAGGCTAGCGGCCGGCTTTATATAGCGCTTGGCGGGTTTTAGTGTGCCTGCACGGGCCGTGGATTTGCCCGAATAGTGTGGCAGCTGCCTGGGAATTTGCCCGACTTAGTGTGGCCAGTGCCTTTGTTCGTTGGGGCGGGCGCGCGCACCGTGTTTGAATTTGAATGTCTTTATCGTTGGGTGGTTGTTTATGGGTTTGGGGTTATTAGTTATTTACAGTTTAATTATTATTTATTTACAGTCGGAGTTGTTTATTATTTATTTAGCTTATTCTTATTATTTATATACAGTTCGTGTTATTTATTATTTATTTAGTTTAGTTATTATTATTTATATACAGTTTGTATTATTTTTTTATTTCTTTAGTTTAGTTATTATTATTATTTATATACAGTTTTCTATTATTTATTTATTTATTTGTGCGCCCCGCGTCACACTCCCCCCTCCTTAGGGAAGTGACGCTTTATGGTCACGAAATTGCCTCTGTTAGAGGTAATCCGCCACCAGTTTCCGCCGTCTCTTTCCAGCCAGCGTTTCTGCGTTCGCTTCTTCTGTTGTGCCAGTGTTGCCCGTATCTTTTCCATCGTTTCGTCTGATATTCGGGCTCCTTCCGGCATGGTCCATCCTGAAACTTTTCCTGTGTTGTCTGAATCGAGTTCCAGAATGTCCTGGTCCGGTGAGCTGTCTCGCGGTGTTATCTCCCTTGCCGCTGAGCTCACTATTCCGGCCGTTCGGAAGTTGACTGGCGCTGCTGCTGTCTTCATTGGTCGGTTTCCGTATCCTTGTCCGGTTGGTTGTGCGTTGGTCGTCGTCGGTCTGTTCGTTTGCCTCTCCCCGCTGCTCTGCTGGTGTCTAGTGCCATCCCTTGGGAGATGCGCGATTCTGGTCCGGCCCCTTTGGACGGTCTCCGTCACCGGTCGGGCCCTTCCGTCGTCGCTCACCTCCCTTGGGTTTGTTCTGCCAGTATTCCCGGGTGGGGTTCCGACTTCCCATCTCGGCCCTGTTGGACGATTTCCGTCGGCTGTCGGACCGGGGCGGGGTAGCCTGATCCCCTCTGGCATGGCGGTTGAGACGCTCCAGCTTGGATCTTTCGCATGGTTTCCGTCGGCTGGATCCTCGCTTCGCGGTTCGATGCCGTTCCCTCGGCGTTTGGCTGGGCGCTTGGGTCGCTTCGGCCTCCCTGGACGGGCTCCGTCGGCCGTGAAGTCGTTGCAACCGTTGTCCCCTCTTGAGTCCCCGGGCGATTTGGCGGTACCATTTTAGGTGGTGCCGTCCTTTTACGGGTTGTACCCTGTGCCGGTGGCTCGATCAATCTTGATCGGGGTTGCCCTGCCTTTGCCTTGGCATAACTCCTCCTAACTTGCTCGGCGCTTACTTTGAATTTATTCATTCTGCTGCCGCTCGCCTTCTGTGGCCCGGACTGATTTTGGCTCTTCTTATATAGGCCTCTTCCGCCTTTTTGTGTGGTTGTCTTCGATCTTGTTTTCGCTCCTTAGTGTGCCCGTTGTCTCTGCTAGGTTTAATCCATCATTTTCCGCTGTTGTCGATATATCGATATGCCTTTGTCCGATAGTCGATTGATCGAGTTCGTTTTGGTTTGTGTCCTCGCTTACGTGTGGTTTTGTGTCTCCGATATATATTCGTTTTGTTTTCCGTGTCGTTTGATTTCGAACTGTCAGTATTACCGGAGACACGAACCCTGTTACTTTCCACGGACCGTCGTATTTCGGGGCCAATTTCGCATTGAATTTTTCTGCCGCGTTGGATAAGTGGTGTGTCTTGCACCATACGAGGTCCCCTCTTGCCGGTTTCCATTCTCTTTTTCGCAGGTCGTACTGGCGTTTTTGTTGTTCCGCTGCTCTCCCCATGTGCCCTGCGGCTTCTTTCCGTATGCTTTCTATTCGTTCCCATCGTTTTTTCACGATTTCCTCCTTTATTACTGATCCTTCCGTTTCCCTGTCGAATACTGTGTTTGGAATTATCAGTTCCTTCCCCAGTACTATCTGTGCAGGGCTGTACTTCGTGGACTCCGACGTGCTGCTGTTAAATGCCAGCATCAGTTCTGGGAGTTTGTCGTCCCAGTTCGTCTGATCCTCGCCTGTTATCTGGGCGATCATTGTTTTGACGGTCCGATTTGTTCTTTCTGTTGGGTTTTCTTGCGGAGTGTATGGGGCCGTGAATTGTTGTCTAATGCCCCATCTTTCCATTTCTTGCTTTGTTTTGCGTCCGGTGAATTGGACTCCGTTATCCGATATTAATATTTTCGGTGCACCAAACCTAGTCACAATTCTTTCCCGGAACACCCGCAAGAATGAGTCGGCCGTGGCTTGTCTTATTGCCGCCAACTCCACACATTTGGAGAACTTATCTACCATGACCAGCAGTGCCGTGTTTCCGTGTTTTGATCGTGGCAGTGGTCCTACAAAATCGACGCATACCGTTTCCCACGGGGCTTCCGCGACCTTGGTCAGCATCTTCCCTGCTGCCTTTTGCTGTGCCACTTTGTATCTCTGGCAGCTATCGCAGCTTCTTACAAAGTTCCGTACATCCTTTGTCAGTTGTGGCCAGAAGTATTTCGTTCTTATCCTTCTTGCTGTTTTGAACATTCCCATGTGTCCTGTTTCGGCCTGGCAATGATTCTCTGTTAGAATCTGTTGCACTTCTTCTTCCGGCACGCACAGTTTCCACGGGTGTTGGTGTTTTCTGTCCTGACTCAGTTTGTATAGCCTTCTTCCTTCTATTCGGAACTCTGTGTCCTGTGGGTCTTCTTGTATTTCCCTGATCTTCCGGCTTATCCAACTTCCGGTGTTCTTGATCGCTTTTAGTTCCACTGGTGGGGCTCTTGACAGTGTGTTCCACGTTCAGCTTCCCTTTCCGATACTGCACCTCAAATTGGTATGGTTGGAGCCCCAGTGCCCATCGTGCTATTCTTCCTGCTGGACTTTTGATGGAGTTCAGCCATTTAAGCGCCATATGGTCTGTCACCACTATAAATTGATATCCTTCCAGGTACATCTTAAACTTCCCGATGCCCCAATGGATTGCTAGACATTCCTTTTCGGTTGCGCTGTAATTTTGCTCCGCCTTACTCAGCTTTCGCCTTGCAAATGATATTACGTGTTCTCCGTCTTCCGTTTCCTGGGTCAGTACGGCTCCAATGCCCACATCGCTGGCATCCGTCTGCAGTTTGAACTGCTTTGCAAAGTCGGGGCATACCAGTACCGGTGCCTCTGTGAGACTTTCCTTGAGACTGTCAAATGATTGTTGGAAGCGATCGCCCCATTCGAATTTTTTCCCTTTACAGATTAATTCGTGTAGCGGTCCCGCTTGTTCGGTGAACTTTGGTATGAACCTTCTATACCAGGAGGCCATCCCTAGAAAGCTGTGTACTTCTTTGGTGGTTTTCGGTGCTGGTAGGTCTTTGATTGCCGCTACCTTTTCGGGATCCGTTCGGATGCTCTGATCGCTCACCACGTGTCCCAGGTATTTTAGCTCCTTTTGGAAAAACTTGCATTTTTCTGGGTTGATGCGTAAGTTTGCTTGCTGTAATCTCCTGAATACTTCTTTCAGCTTTTCCAGGTGTTCTTCTTTTGTGCGTCCTATCACGATGATGTCATCTAGGTACGCGAAGGCAAATGGCTCCATTTCCGGTCCGATAACGTTATCAAGTGCTCTTTGGAAGGTTGCTGGCGCTGTGGTCAGTCCAAATGGCATTACCGTTCACTGGAACAGCCCTCGTCCCGGTACCGTAAATGCCGTGTATTGTCTGCTCTTCTCCTCTACTGGGATTTGCCAATAGCCCGATTTCAAGTCTATCGTGCTTATGAATTTGGCTTCCCGTAGTTGGTCGAGGATGGAGTTCATGCGCGGTACGGGGTACGCATCCTTTTCTGTCCGGTCGTTCAGCAACCTGTAATCGATGCACATTCTCCATTCGTTATTCTTTTTTCTCACTAGCACTACGGGTGCGCTATATGGACTTCGTGATCGCTCTATCAAGCCCAGGCTTAGCAACTCATCTACCTGTTCGTTGATTATTGCCTGCTGTTTTGGGTTTCGCGGATAATACCTCTGCTTGATGGGTTTGTCGTCCTTTAGGTAGATTTTGTGTACGGCTGCGTTGCTGACTCCCTTCATGTTTTCGAATATCCGTTTGTTTTCTTCCAGAAATGCTTCGATATCTTGTTCGGACAGATCCCCTGGCGATGTTGACTCCTGTATGCCTTGTCCCTCATCTCTTCCTCCGTTGTTGAATATCCTGATTTTCAGCTCTAGTCCGCCGCATCTGAGTACGCTTTCTGCTCCTGCCAGAAAGTCCATTCCCAAGAGGATTCCTCCCTCCACATTCGGTAGGATCATGAATGTTATTTCAAATCTCCGTCCTCCGAACTCCACGTTTGTCCTGAAACCTCCCATCGCCTTCTGTCGCGATCCATCCGCTAGTGATATCTCCGCCTGCATTTTGTTCCATCTTCCTTCCTCCCTTAGGTCTTGGAACATGTTTCTGCTTATTGCGCTCTTTGTCGCTCCGGTGTCTATTATGCCCTTGGCACTCCTACACCCCACTCCAAATTGTGCTACTATCTGGTAGCCTTCGCACATTATATCACCCGCTGCTGGACCTATTCTTCGTGCCTGAGCTGCCAGCTCTATCCGCTCAGGCCTCCGGCGTTTTCCGACCTGGTTCGACAGCATTCTGTTGTTCTGACTCCGTTTCTCCCGCACACCCAGCAGAACAGCCTTGGTGGGTTTCCGCATGTGCGTGCCGTATGTCCGGTTCCGCCGCATCGCATGCATATTTCTGACCTCACCGGCTGTGGTGCTGTTTGTCCGGTTTGTGTTTCCATCTGCTCGATCTCTTCCACCTCTTCCGCGAGCTTGAGGAATTCCGTCAGTGTTGTAAATCCGGTACTTCTTGCATATAGCTTCAGTTTGCTCCTGCAATTTTTGTATACCCAGTCTAGTTTTTCTGATTCCGATAGCTTCGTGAATCTCATGAGCTTTCTTAGGTTCATCGCATATTCCCTTACCGGCTCGTTTTCCCTTTGTCTTAGCTGTGCTATCTGGGTTTCTAACTGCTCTCCGTACCTGGGCGGTAGAAAGTATTCCAGCAGTTCTGTTCGGACTTTTGCCCATGATGTGATCCTTGTTGGCGTCGTGTTCCACCAATCTATTGCGATCCCTTCCAGTATGAATGGCATTGTCTGGACCAGCTGATCGAGATGGAGTCCGTATCCATTTGCCCACTGCTCCATTTTTTCTAGAAATTCTAGTGGGTTGGATGTTCCCTGGTACCTGATGTCCCAGTTTCGTACCCTGTCGATAATCCCTGTCTCCTTCTTTCCCTCCATTTTTGTTTCTATTTCGTTGTCCATCCTTGTTTTTTCCTCCGTTACAATGATCTCTGGTATTCTAGCGGGGCTTTTTTCCCTCCTGTATTTTTCTGCCAGCAGTGTCAGTTTCTTCCTTACTGTTTCTGCGTGGTCCGTCCTTTTTGAGAAAGCCGGCAATGTTTTCCGTAAATCCTCGTTCTTTCCTGATGAATCCAATCCAAATTCACTCGCGTATTCTATCAGTTCGGGTTTTGTTGCCATATATACCCAACTGGACATTACTTTCTCGGCGTCGGCTCCTTCTAAACACCACTTAATCTGCTCGGGCGCCACCTGTGACGTTCAGTCAAGCCTCGGGTAGGTCAGGGCTGGCCAGGATCATCCAGGACATTTATTTGATTCAGGAAAGTGGTGCTAGAAAGGGAAATTCCGACCCGAGCCCCAGGAATAACGCTGGTTTTAACCTTAACTAGGCTTACAATATATATATAGTTTATTGATATTTGTGACAGAGTAATTATTTCCGGAGCCGGGGTTCCGACCAACAAGCGTCCGTGTCCTGTGGAAGGAGTCTCGTGTCCGGGGTCCGTGGAGGTGGCTTCCTGCCGTCCGGGTGGGATGATTGGGGATTCCGCGATGCGCCCCTGGCCTTCGGGAAGACGTGGTATGGATCAATTGCGACGAGACCGTCAATAAGGATACGTAGTGTTAATGGATAAGGACGGAACCGTCAGCAGGACGAAGCCGTCAGCGGGTTTGCGAGAATTAGGACGAAGCCGTCTACGATGTACGAAAATAGGACGAAGCCGTCTGCAGGACGAAGCCGTCAGCGATGTATGAGAAATAGGACGAAGCCGTCTGCAGGACGAAGCCGTCAGCGAGGTATGCGAGAAATAGGACGAAGCCGTCTGCAGGACGAAGCCGTCAGCAAGGTATGCGAGAAATAGGACGAAGCCGTCTGCAGGACGAAGCCGTCAGCGTGTTGCGAGAATTAGGACGAAGCCGTCAACGATATACGAGAAATAGGACGAAGCCGTCTGCAGGACGAAGCCGTCAGCGATGTATGAGAAATAGGACGAAGCCGTCTGCAGGACGAAGCCGTCAGCGATGTATGAGAAATAGGACGAAGCCGTCTGCAGGACGAAGCCGTCAGCGTGTTGCGAGAATTAGGACGAAGCCGTCAACGATATACGAGAAATAGGACGAAGCCGTCTGCAGGACGAAGCCGTCAGCGATGGATGAGAAATAGGACGAAGCCGTCTGCAGGACGAAGCCGTCAGCAAGGTATGCGAGAAATAGGACGAAGCCGTCTGCAGGACGAAGCCGTCAGCGAGGTATGAGAAAATAGGACGAAGCCGTCTGCAGGACGAAGCCGTCAGCGAGGTATGCGAGAAATAGGACGAAGCCGTCTGCAGGACGAAGCCGTCAGCAAGGTATGCGAGAAATAGGACGAAGCCGTCTGCAGGACGAAGCCGTCAGCGAGGTATGCGAGAAATAGGACGAAGCCGTCTGCAGGACGAAGCCGTCAGCGAGGTATGCGAGAAATAGGACGAAGCCGTCTGCAGGACGAAGCCGTCAGCGAGGTATGAGAAAATAGGACGAAGCCGTCTGCAGGACGAAGCCGTCAGCGAAAGACTTAGTATTGAAATAGGACGGAACCGTCAGCACAAGACTTAGTATGGCAAATATAGACTTAGTATGGGGAAATAGGACGAAGCCGTCAACCGATATCTAGTATAGTTAAGTCTTACTCCTTTGTTACCGCTGCTTCCAGTTCCTTAGTTGCTGCTTGCTGCTTGCTTGCTGCGCGCTAGTTGACTTCCACCTTGGTCGACTCCGACCACCGAATGATAGCTCTGAGGCTAGCGGCCGGCTTTATATAGCGCTTGGCGGGTTTTAGTGTGCCTGCACGGGCCGTGGATTTGCCCGAATAGTGTGGCAGCTGCCTGGGAATTTGCCCGACTTAGTGTGGCCAGTGCTTTTGTTCGTTGGGGCGGGCGCGCGCACCGTGTTTGAATTTGAATGTCTTTATCGTTGGGTGGTTGTTTATGGGTTTGGGGTTATTAGTTATTTACAGTTTAGTTATTATTTATTTACAGTCGGAGTTGTTTATTTATAACGAAGATATCTACGGATCTTGACTTATTATACAAAGTTACTGGTACATAAAGGAACATAGATTTTTTTGTCGATTTGTCAACAGAAAACAGTTGACTCCTTGGTTATTATATCACTAGGTTTCTTTTCTGGTAAGATTTCGTCCGCGATTACAAGGCGCCCTAACCTAACCTAACCTAACAAGGCGCCCAATGTGCAAGAGGTTATTGTGCTGCAACTTGCATCCATCGAAATTGCAAGTCTGTTTTACTCTGCAGTTCCGGGCAATACGCTTTCCAAAACAAAAGTACAATCATCTATACCTTTATTAATTCCTTGGTTGGCACTCCCAAGAATCCTTCTTATTTCACAAGTTCATGGTCACTGTCACATCCTGGGCACGATGATTCTTGTAAATTCTCCTCGTCATCGCCTTCCACTTTACTGTGGACTAATAACCGTATTTTCACGCTATATCTTTTACGCTTGACTGATAGATTACTCAATAGAGCGAAATTGTTTAGAAATTCCTGTAGCCCCACTGAGAACTTCGAGATTCGGTGGGATTGCCGGATTATCCCTCAATTTACGTTGAAGGCTAGCGTGTACTATTTCTGAAAAGCTTTACAGCATTTTTAACGTGCTGATCGCATACCCCATCTAAGCTGAAACCATGAGCTTGCCTCGTACAGCATCTAGAGCTGATCCTCTAGGGCACTTCTGAGGTCTGATGAGATTCCCTTCTTTGCTTAATCCACATTTTTCTGTTGACTGCTCGTAGTTGCTTATAACAGCTACTCCTTTGGCTTACCGGAGAAAATAGGTAGGTAGATTGGTATAAGTGGAGAGGTTACCCTGGTAACCTCCAATAAGAGCTTAGCTCCGTTTTGATCCACAACCTCGTTTTGATCGTAGTCAGCGCCTCCCTTCCGTACCAGCCTGTGTCGTTCAGGTAAGACAGGATGGCAGTCACTGACTGCTTTCCCACTTCCCCTAGTGACCCGAGTTGGTAGGCTCCGAAGTGACGCGCTCTTAGCTGGTTGAATGCCGGTCAATGACACATTATATGCTCCGATGTCTTCTGGTCGTTCGGCTAATTGCAGCTGCAGCAGTGTGGGTTGTAAGGTAAGCCCATCTTACATGCATGCGTGCCTATCCCGGTGATGGCTCCCGATACCTTCCTAATGTGCGTTTTACTTTGGTAGATCGGCTCTTTAGACCGTCTCCTATTAAATTGCGGCCAGCATAGTTTCTATCTTGTGTTACGCCTTCATCGACCATTTCTTGCTGGCTAGTAGTTTGAAGTGGTCGTGAATTTCGGCCTGAACCGTGCTCAGAGATACAATATCTGTTGTTAGTGAGATTTCTTCTAAGCTTTTCCTGGCCAGCTCGCCGGCTTTTTTGTTAGCGGGGATGTCATTTTGTCCGGTATCTGCACCCTGTTCTATTCCGCGAGTCTATCAGGTGCCTCCTTATATTTGGCCACAAGTGTAGATGTAGTTCTGGCTGTTCCGAGAGATTTCATTCCCGCTTGGCTATCTGAGTATATCTTTACCTTGGTATTTAGGAGGTCTCACTGTTGCTGACCATGGGAGTTGGAAGGACTCTTCTATCCCCCAGGTTTCGGCAATTATACCGGCCGCTGCTGCAAAACACACTCTTAGTGCTCCCGTTGTACCTGCGCATGCCGATCTCTCTATCCAAGTGAGTTTCTGGATGTTGTATGCCCTAATTAGTGCTGGCCACCATACTACTGCTCCACATGTGAGAATGGGTCTTACAACCGTTGTATAGAGCCATATTATTATCTCGGGATTGATGCCCTAGTTCTTCCCGAACATCTTCCTACAGGAGTAGAATGCTATGCTTTCTTTCTTTACTATTTCGTTGATGTTTTGTTTCCATGATAGCTTCGTATCCAGTATAACTCCCAGATACTTGGCTTGTTGTGACAGCTCTAGTTTTGTACCATCTATCTTTGGTTTGCTGAATCTGGAGATCATTGTTCTTTTTGTGGAGAGCATAAGGGCTGTTTTGGGTTTATGACCCACAGGCTTTTTCCCATTGGTAGAATTTTTTCAGAGCAATCATAAGTTTGCTGATGACGAATGGAAATCGTCCTGAAGCGAGTAGGACTACGTCATCTGCGTGTGTTACCACTTTAACTATCTTGCTGTTGAGTTCTCTAAATAAGTCCTTAATCAGCCACAGCAGTGGCGACTGAGGTGTGACCCTATTCACATATCTCGTGTGATGAGTGTCACTCAGTTCGGCTGTTATCCTTCTGCTCGTTAACATTTCGCCGATCGATTTTTTAATGCCTTCTTCAAGTCCAACCGTCTTGAGGGTGCTCAGAATGGAATCTACGATTACGTTGTTGACGGCGCCTTCTATGTAAAGAAGGTGGCCAACGTGTATTTTTTGTAGTCCAATGCCTTTTCTATGTATCCCACTACTTTTTATAGTGCTGTTTTCGTGGATCTACCTTTCCTGTATGTATGCTTTGCTTCGGAAACGTTTTTCTCCGTTCTTCCTCTGATGTGGATATCCAGTATCCGTTCTATTATTTTCAAGAGGAATGAGGTCAGGCTGATCGGCCTGTAATCCTTGCCTTGGATGTGTCCACATCTTCCTGGTTTTGGTATGAAGACTACACTTGCTTCCTTCCACGGATGTGGTGTGCTGTTTCTCGTTTTTTCTTTCTGGTTTGCCTGGGAAGTGTGTGTCTAGCATTATCTCCAGTGTCTCTTCTGCTGACGTACTTCCTGTGCCGTCAGAACTGTTTATGAGCGTATGGCTCGATGCCCCCTGGCTAGTATTTTGCTCAACATAGCCGTATCTTGAATTCCTTCCAGCGATTCCCAGTACCTGCTCCAAGAATCTTTTTTGGCTGCGTATATCGCTTTTTGTATTCCTTGTCTTATTCCTTGTACGGCCGCCAGTCTATGGTTCCGTAACTTGTACTGATGGCTTTCATACCCTTTTTTCTAAGCTCGATTAGTTCTTTGTTTCACCATTTCACTAATACTTTCTCTCTTCCAAGTGAACGGACGTGTTTTTTTTGCTTGCGCTCTCGTTTTGTGTTAATTTTTGCATTAAAACAACCGGGGTTTTATTTAAATCTTCTACTTTTTGATAAATAAAGTTCCCGTTCACTTCGTTTGCATGCAGCTATTCTGTTTTGTGTATTTAATTGTTATTATTTTCACAATTTAGTTGTGCTGCCGGTGTTCGTTTTGCATTTTTTTGCATTTCTCTTTGTGCCTTCTCCGTTTAGTTTGCGCCGTCGCGACAGTTAAACGTTAAGCTCGCTCACCCGTTTACCCGCTCTCTCGTTCTTCCACTCTCTCGGTGCAGCTGCACTCTTATCTCTTCCTACGTAAAGATACAGTGGTAAGTATTTATAATGTCCGCAATTGTCTGTTTCGCTAAGACCTGTAAAAAGGCAATTACTGCAAATGATCTTACAGTCGGCTGCTGGCTGTGCGAGAACATTGTGCATGCCAAATGCATTGGTGTTGTCGCTCGGACGGTGGACGATGTAAGAAGAAACATCGGTCTGCAATTACTGCTGCGAGGCCTGTCGCGAGGTTGAAAAAGAAGTGATGTCTTTTATGCGGCAAACCAAGGGCGGTTTTAAAAACGTACTAACGAGCTTTCGTAAAACTCATGATATGCTCTTGGCGCTGGCTACTCAGTTTAATAGCCTTAAGCTATTGAATGAGTCTCCTAGGCGCAAAAAAACCGCAACTGGTCTGCAGCATCAAGGCGGATCTCTACAACCAGCGGCGGACTCCCAACAGCAGCCTCTCTCGACACAGCCTTCGACCTCAAAATTAAGTCAAAGAGTTCTGAGATCGAGTGGTAAAAAAGATTCGGTATCCGAATGTGTTGCGGGAGTGACCGTTTTCCCGATGATATCCGTTTTGTCTCCTGGGGGTCTCAAATATTGACCCCTCAAAGTCCCGTTAATTTACGTGCTCAGGGTATCAGGCCCTGACTAGCGGCTGATATCGGCAATGCAGACAATCAGTCTTCATCGCCGAAAGCCCTTGTAGTAATTCCACCTACGAAACACATATTTGTTTCTCGGCTCTCCCCTACTCAGACATCGGAAGATGTCATCGCCTTTATCCAAGGCAAAACAAGAGCCGATAAAATAAAAATTAAGGTGGAAAAATTCAAATTTTCCTATGCCATGGACAATTCATCTTTCAAAATAAATATTCCAAACGATTTTTTTGACACTATAATGTTCTACCAAATTCTGGCCAGAACATGTTATAGGCAAAGAGTTTGAAGCTAAGAAAAATAAAACGCGGCCCGTAGGAATAAGTGTTCCCAGGCCCGATCAGACCACTACGCCCACTACGACTTCCATTCCCGCTCCAAAAAACTAATCAACTCCCTCTCTATTTCCTATCAGAATGCAAGAGGCTTACGTAGTAAGCTTCCCAAATTGTATTCTGATAGTCTCTCGTTTGCATCCCAGGTTATTGTGTTCACAGAAACCTGATTAAAGCTGGAGATTCTGAGCTCCGAAGTTTTCCCAGGCTTGATCGGACTATCAGACGTGGGGGTGGTGTCCTTATAACGGTCGACTCCACTCTCGCGTCGGAATTAATAACTTTCGAGGAGATCTATGTTGAATTCCTCTGTGTAAAGATAACCGTCAATGGTAGCTCTATTTTCATTACCTGTTCCTACATTCCTCCTCTGTCCGAACTTCCTATTTATTTTAACCATCTTTCTGCTATCCAAACGGTTTTCAACCGACTTTTGAATATGGATCATTTAGTAGTTCTTGATGATTTTAATATCCCAGGGGCTACTTGGTCATCAAATAATTCCTCTAATATACTTTTCCCCTCCACAGAGCATGATTTTATTGCTGGTTTGCTTGACATTTCGCTGTTTCAAGTCAACCATCTACGAAATTCCCTAGAGCGCTAGATTGATCTCTGTTTTGTCTCAGATCCGACAAGAGTCAGTTTAGCCAGGGTGGCGCCGTTGACGCTTCCCGAAGATCCCTATCATCCTACTTTCGACGTGACTCTCGACATTGGGACTGACTTACAGAATATATCTGACTGTCCAGCCAAGAAAGGCCATTGTTTTCGCAAGACGGACTTCGAACGGCTGAATAACTTTATATCAGATTTTAATTGGTCCGATTTATACATGTGCACTGACATGTCAGTAGCCGTGGATATTTTTTACAGTGCCATAAAATCCTTTTTTACTGAATGTGTTCCGTTATACTATCCATTAACATCGAATAAGCCTCCTTGGTTTACTAAAAAGTTGAGTCATCTTAAAAACAAAAAATCTAGCATGTATAGTAAATATAAATATACCGGTTCTAACTCTGCTCAATTCCTTTATTTATCGGCTCGGTCAAGATTTACAGTGTTGAACGCGCAGTGTTACAAGAATTATTTGACTCGTTGTAGGGTCCAGATCTCTCAGGACCCAAAACAGTTTTATAATTTTGTTAACACTAAACATAAGCCAATTACGCATCCTTCCTCGCTTTCGTTTGAAAATACAACCGTAAATAACGTTTGCGCAGTTTTTTCAAACCACTTACTCAACTTCCACTGACTCTAATCAGACTTATTCCTACATCATGCCCAAATCAAACTTTATTTTCAGTCCTACTTTAGACGAAAGCTCTATTCTTTCAGATCTTAATCGCGTTAAGCCCGTTTATTCGCCAGGTCCCGACGGTATACCTGGCTGCTTAGGTATTTTTCCGACGCCCTGTGCAATCCCCTTCTAAAATTATTTACCTTGTCCCTAGAAACCTTCCACTTTCTCCTTATTTGGAAGGAATCATTTGTTATTTCTCTCCACAAAAAAGGTAGCAAATCGGACTCCAGCAACTACAGAGGAATCTCAAAGTTGTCGGCCATTCCAAAACTTTTCGAGAAAATCATTACTCCACATTTGCAGCACCTGAGCAGATCAATTATTTCTCCATGTCAGCATGGATTTTTAAAGCGTAGATCAACAACAACGAATCTTTTAGAGTTCACTTCCTTCTTAGTTAAGGGCTTCCATAAGGGCTTTCAGACAGACGTAATCTATACTGATTTCAGTAAAGCATTTGATTCTGTTAACCATTCTTTTCTTGTTCGGAAACTCGATCTAATGGAATTTTCGGTTGATCTTCTTAGTTGGATATGAAGTTATCTGAATGGCAGAACGCAAAAGATCCTCTTTAAAAATTCTTTATCTAATGTTCTCAGGGTTACTTCTGGCGTCCCGCAAGGGAGCCATTTGGGTCCCCTGTTGTTTACATTATTTATCAACGACCTGCCCAAAGTTCTGACTAACTCCAGAGTACTTATGTAAGCGGACGACGTCAAACTTTTCGTGCAATATAAGGACGCTTCCTGCCAGTCTGATTTACAAACAGATCTCAATAACTTCCAAACATGGTGCCGCATAAACTTATTGAACCTAAACGGCTCTAAATGCAAGCGAATGGTTTTTTCTCGTGTCGCTCCCAAGCTCGCGACTTACACGCTAAACTGCTGCTCTTTGGAAAGAATTGATATAGTCGATGATTTGGGCATCCGACTGGACCCTAAACTTGACTTTATCGATCATATTTCGTGCATGGTGAATAAAGCCAGAGGTGTGCTTGGTTTCATTAAACGGTGGTCGAAAGAATTCAATGTTACAAAATCCCTATATATTTCTTTAGTTCGTCATATCTTAGAATATGGAACTTGCGTCTGGAGCCCTCAGTATGGGGTTCACAGTAAACGCATTGAGTCAGTTTGATTTTTGATTTGATTTATTGATTTATTGGACTTCCTAACACCACAAGTTTAGAACTTATAAATTAGAGCGCTAGTCACAACGAATTACAGACAAATTTGGTGCACAAAATATTCTTAGTCTAACAATTTAATTTCTTATAATTTATAATTTATTATAATTAATATATATCTATGAATTTAATTTAACTTAATCCTAACCCTAAGTCGCTTTAATTTAATTTAATTTAAATTATTGGGCTGTTTTGATTTGTGAGAGTACCTTTTCCTTAAACTGCGTCGCATTGCTAATGTTTTTAATATTATTCGGAAGATGATTCCATAGTCGTATAGCATTTATGAAAAATTGTCTTTCGGAAGTCAGTGATCTGGGTCTTAGGCATATTAGATTGTTTATTCGTCTAGAAGCAGTGATCTGGGTCTTATGCATATTAGATTGTTTATTCGTCTAGAAGCAGTGAATGTTAATCTGGCTCTTTCTGATAAATTAATTTGTGAAGAAATGTCAGTATTCTCATCTTTATCCAACCATTAAGTTCAACGTCAAAAAGTTTATAGGCATAACCAGACACATGTTCCGTCCGTGGCAGATTGAATATATATCTTGCAATGCTATTAAAAACTATCTTTAGTTTATTATGGCTGATCGAATCGCAATTTGAAAAAACTTCTAATCCATAAAACAGAGAAGGGACTAAACATGTTTTTGCTATTAGCATACGAACATTTATAGGCAGACATCCCTTAGTCATAGACAATGTTCTCAGCATTCCATATATTTTCCTTACTGCCTTTGCGTTGTGATCATTCCAGGTAAGTGTCCTATTAAATGTAAATCCCAGATTCACGGCTTTTTCGACATACTCCAATGGAGTGTTATTAATCTGAAGTCGTCCTATATTATCTAGATTCATTTTTTTCCTACTTATTACGAGACACTTAGACTTGAATGGGTTTAAGCCTAGTCCATTTTTGATTGCCCATTCATTTACTCGCCTTCATTTACAAGCCTTGCTATAGTCCAGTAAAACTAAAAATGTAACATTGTTATCGTCCATTTGTTTCCGTATATCGTCAGTAATTTTTAAAATGGCTGTGGTACAGCTTCGATTTTTTCTAAATCCAGATTGATTATTACTTAGCATTTCATTGTCAGTGAGGAATTTATTTATTTGGTTTGCCATTATATTTTCTAATATTTTGGAAAGATAGGGCAGTATCGATATAGGTCTGTAGTCATTATTTGATTTCGGAATAGGAACAATTTTTGCCGTTTTCCAGCAATCTGGAAACGTCGAGGTTGTTAGCGCCGCATATTAAGAATATGCGTTAAAAAAGGTAGAATCTTTGGTAAAAGGATTTTAATAAACTTCGGATTTATGTCGTCAAGTCCAGTCGCATCACTCTTAATTATATTTATTGTCTGTAGAATATCACATTGATTAACGCACATAAACCTAAACCTATTATCACAGACAATTTCAGCTGCAGGTTGTGGTCTTGAATATTGATTGTCAATAACTTCAGGTACTGAGCATTTTATAAATTGTTTATTAAGTTTATTGACATCTATGTCCTGTTCCACTCTCCCTTTAAATTTCCCTATTCCCAAACTTTTTATTCTTTTCCAAGTTTCTTGATTAGAGTTTGTACTATTAAACTTGCGGGAATAGTAGCTTGTCTTAGCAATCTCAACGAGCTTAGTCACAGATCGTCTTAACAACCTAAATTTTTGATAATCTCGAGATGTCCTATACCTTTTCCACTTTTTGTAAGCTACGTCGCGTTCATTTATTGCAGTCCGAATGCCATTATGAAACCATGGTTTCTCCGATGCTCGAATTCGTTTACTTCGAACCGGAACGCAACTGTTAAACAATTTACTTATGTTGTCTTGAAAGTGCTTTACTTGATCGTCCACTTCTGTGAGAGAATACAGCCTATCCCAATTTCAGCAATAAAATTCTATATTTAAATGATCATAATTTATATTATATTTCTAAAGTCCCTAAATACTATTGTATGGTCATGATATAAAGTCATATTTTGAAAAGGACGGCACGATAAGTTGGTCATATAAAACAACTCTGTCAGTACTGGTTACAAAAAACACATCTAGTAATGAGCTGCGAGTGTTGCAAAAATGCGTGGGGGATAAAGTATTCACTGCATTTAACCCTAGCGACCCCATATTACTTGTAAGGTGTGATTCTCTTATTAAGTCACTATTAAAGTCTCCCGCTAGAATGACATCTGCATATTTTGTCGATAAATCAGTTAGGACACTTAAAATATTGTCATAGTTCGTCCGACTATTTGGCCTATAGGCGCACCCAATAAGCATTTTTGCAGTCTGTTGCAGCTTATATGTAATTTCAATAAATATATATTCCACCGAACTACAAGCAGGATGTTTACATACAAATTTGGACTTCAGTTTTTTGTTAACATACATTGCAACACCTCCACCATGACTTTCACGATCAGAACGATACAAGTTATAGCCGTTACATTCAACTAAGACATCACTAATATTCGGGACAAACCATGTTTCAGATATACATATAACATCGATAGCTGAGTTGATAAAGAGATATCTGAATTCATCTATATTTCTTGTCAGACTTTGAGCATTTATATGACAAATTTTTAGTCCAGATCTCTGCGTTCCGAGAAAGCGCAGTACGGCACGGCTATTTAGGTTATTTTGATTTATGTTGTCCTCCATGTATCCTAATAATTTTTAAAAGTATTAGCTCCGCTCGCATATTTACAATAATTATACGACAAATAAAGACTCCCACAATAAGCATCCTTATATAGCGACTGATTTTAAAAACTGCTAAACTTATTATATAAAAAATCCATTTAAAGTTAAAATTATGTTTAAAATTATGTTTAGGCGCGAAAAGAACTATTCTGTAAAGCTCCAACACTCGAAGCTTCTAAGGTAATGGACTCGTTACGAGGCCCATCTCCAGATGATCCAAGTCGCCGAAACTCTGCAAGCACCTGGTCTCTCCTCCTACTCTTTCCTTCACAAATATCTCCCCTCGCCGAGTGAAAACAGCTGATAAGCGCTTTATCCGTTTGAGATGCATTGCTCGTTTGAATATTTCATACTTTGGCTTCGTCAGCTGCTCGTTGATGTAGATAAACGCTGGCGAGTCTAACCCTACGAGCTTTAAGCTTAGTTGCGTTTAGCTGTTTCGCCGGTATGCAGCCACCGCACGTAACAGCATCGCCTTATCGGCGACGTGATCCAATTTTATAATAATTGGATCAACCATTGATTGTGCAGGTTGTTTTAGGTGGAGGAGTTAACTCGAGTGAGAAGCAGAGTGCGTGGAAAAGTGCCCTCAAGTTCTCCCCCTCCATGTGTGGGACTCCATGCCAGCGCAAGTCGCATTCGATTTCGGCCTCTGCCTGCACATTGCAAGTGGCCACTAGCCTGGCCTCGAGCTCCTCGTTTATTGTTTTCTGTGTCCGCAAGTTTCTTCTCCAGTTCCGAGACCCGCTGCTTTAACGCGCCCATCTCTCATAGCTTGTCATACCTCTCGGTCATCGGCTGAAACTTTTTCTTCAGGAAGATAGTCAGACTTTCCTTAAGGTCTGCGAATTTCAGGTCAAACTTCTGCAGCAGCTGGGCATCAGAGTTCCGAAATCCGCCCTGGTCGAGCTGAGTCTCCTTCCTTGATCGCTTTGCCACGGAAGTCATATTGTTGTTGGTTTGTGTGTTTTATGTGCGCGCTTTGTGTTTATGTATGAATGTATGTATAAGTTCAGAAGAACTTTTTGCTTTTCTCTTTACGCGGTTTTAACTAGGATCCAAACCAGAGGTTACCCTCGTACTCTAGTAGACTTCTCCTAATTAACTTACCTTATTTAGCTAACCGTAGAACAATGCTTGGCATCACCTTCATTTTTAACCTTATCCACGGTGACGTGGAAAGTGCTGACTTGTTGGGTCAGCTTAACTATCACGTACCGAGTAGAAATACTAGATCCTATATTCCTTTAGTTTTACGCCACTGTAGAACGTCTTTTGAATTGCATGAACCCTTCAGAGTTTTATGTGCAAATTATAACGATTTGAACATGATAACATCAAAGGTAATAACCCAAAGTAATAACCTTAATACTAACCCACTAAGTACGCATGCAGGCAAACAATCTGGCAGCACGCCAGTAGTCACTTCCTTGTATTCCTTGTTTTTACTTTCATTTGTCGCGCCTACTAACACCTAACACGAACAGGCACGTGCTTGGTGTCAGATGGGCCACTTGAATGTACTGATCGTAGTGCATCAACGTCCAACAATACAACAATATTGTGGGTATGTTTTCTTGGAGTACGTTATCCTGCACGACTCTTTTCACTCGTTGTTGAGAATATTCGTGAAGCTTTCTGTCTTTCAAGTAAACGGACGTGTTTTTTTCTTGCGCTCTCGTTTGGTGTTAATTTTTCATTAGACAAGTAAGAAAGCCACAGTCGTTCGTGAACGACTGTTATATACCCTGTACCAAAATATATCGCCGATCGAATTAGCTCCCGATTATAAATAAAATCGGTTACCAGGGAACACCACGTGGAGGCCAATGCATTATAATACATACATGCCTACATTTCTATCTATGGTACATAGTATATTAAAAACATAAATAAAGCGTTTCATTTAAAAATTTAAATAAACATACATATGAACATACATAATACTTCGGAAGTATATAAGAATGTTTGTATTTGCATATTTACATACATACATACATTTATAAGACTGAGACCCACTCTCTGTACCTTTCTAGCCATTTGGTTGCTCTCGTCCTTTTTACGCTTCTCCTTTGTCATGTCTTTGACAACGATAAACAGAAGTCAGCTGATCGCGACTTTTGCCTATTAGAGAAATGTAAACAAAACCACAAAACTGCACTTGCGTGTGCAAGACAGAGAAAGAGATAACCCCTCTCTCTTTTTTGCGCACGGGAGTTAGTTTCTTGCGCTCATCAGTTTTGTTGTTGTTTTTTGGGATGCTCCTGTTGCTAGCTGCCAAATAGATAGCACACTGATAAGTAAATAACTTTTGTGTTTTTCACCCGATCTTTACCAGATTTTCAGTATTGATACACGTTCTACATTAGACATCTGCATGAGTGGCGAAAAAGGCACATTCAAATGCACAATGCCGAAAATGAATGGAATGAGAATGAAAGCAAAGTCAAACTGGTATGAGTGAGTGAGTGAATTTACGTACGACTCAGTCGCACAACAACGAAACAGATGGATATGAATTGAATGGAATGAGAACACAGTAAATTGAGACGCTTCATTCGAATGATTCGAGTGAGAACTGAAAACAATGAAAAAGAAATGAAATTTGTTTTTATAGTTGTGTATGCATATATGTAATTTGGTTATATATTAAACCTATTACTAAAATAATAATAATAATAATAATGCGTCCATTATTGCGTCTTTGAAGTGCAGCTGTCAAGAATAAGCAAAGGAATGGACCGAATTCGCACGCAACAACTCGAATCGTTCGAATGTTCTAGGCATTTCCAAATGTTTCATTTCATTTTACGCTTCATTTATTTACGTTCATTTCGTTGCAGGTAGTAAGTTATGAATGGAATGAGAACCTCTCACTCACACAATGTCGTTTCATTTCGTGCGTTTCACTCATTCAATTCAATTCCATTCTATTCTATTCTATGTGACGTATGCTATGAGTGAAATCATGCAGATGTCTATTCTACATATGCATGCCTATGCACAAAAAGAAAGATCTATGGAAATATTTGTGGCTGCAAAACGTTTTTATTGATTTGCGGGGGACCTACATACCGAATTTGGTTGCTCTTATAGTTGCTGAGATCTAGGCGTTCATACAGACGGACAGACAGACATGGCTATATCGACTTGGCTGTTGATGCTGATCAAGAATATATAAACTTTATGGGGTCGGAAATGCTTCCTTCTGCCTGTTACATACATTTGCACAAAATTAATATACCTTTGTACCTACGGTACAGGGTATAAAAAAACGGGGTTTTATTTAAATCTTCTTCTTTGTCATTTATAAAGATCCCTTTAACTTCGTGTGCATGCAGCTATTCTGTTTTGTGTATGTATTTAAATATTATTATTTTCCACAATTTAATTATGCTGGCGGTTTTTGCTTTGCATTTTTGTTTCTGTGTATTCCTCTTTATGCCTTCTCCGTTGTTTGTGCCGTCGAGACACCTAAACGTTATGCTTGCTCTCACGCTCTCCCGCTTACCCGCTCTCTCAGTGTAGCAACACTTTTCTTATCTTCTCCTACGTAAAGGTACAGTGGTAAGTCCCCTTAATGTTTTCAATTTCAACGTTGTTAAAGGGGAAAGTAGCTCTCGTAGCCGAAATTTTTTTTTTTATATTTTTGTGGAGAAATATAGCGGCGCACATAAAAATTCGTTTATATTTAGAGACAAGTTTAAAGAAAAGAAAACATGTTTCATATTATGAAAAAAAAAATTAAAAGAGTTATGGAGTTTTTTCAAAACCATGTTTTTTAACTTGCCGTACATGATTACAAAAAAAGTTGTTGACCGATTTTCTTCATCCAGCCCTTATTTCAAAGAGGATAAAAAACTGCACAGGATAGACTACAATCGTTGCAAGTTTCGAATATTAACTATAAAAATCAGTGTTACAAAGAAAAAATGTCTTTTTTTGAGATAATTTTCGAGTCAAAAATGGTCTACAAATCTTTTTTTTTTAAGTTGAAGTTGAAAAACATTGTTTTGAAAAAACTCCTTAACTCATTCAATTGTTTTTTCATAATTCTTTTCTTCAAACTTGTCTCTAAATATAAACGATACCAATTTGTATGCGCACCGTTTTATTTCTCCACAAAAAAAAATCTCAAAAAAAAATTTTTTTTCGGCTACGTGAGCTACTTCTCCACTTAAAACCTATAAAAAGGATATTTCTGGTAATGATCTATTTATAGACTGTGCGACAACATTGTGCATGCCAACGGCATTGGTGTTTTGGCTCGGACGGTAGGCGATGTAAGAAAAAACATCGGTTTGCGTTACTGCTGTGAGGCCTGTCGCGAGGTTGAAAGTGAGATGAAATCTTTTATATATGCTCTTGGCGCTGGATACTCAGTTTAATAGCTGACTCCCAACAGCAGCCTCCCCCTACACAGCAATCGACCTCAGGATCCAATCTAAGGGTTCTGAGATCGAGTGATAAGAAAGATTCGGTATTCGAATGTGTTGCGGGAGTGACCGTGCCCCCGGGGATATCCATTCTATCCCCTTGGGCGTCTCAATTTTTCCATGTCAGTATGGATTTATGAGACGAAGATCGACCACCACAAATCTCTTGGAACTTACCTCATTTGTGATTAGGGGTTTCCAACGTAAATTTCAGACCGATGTGATTTACACGGACTTTAGTAAAGCTTTTGACTCGGTTAATCATATTCTTCTTGTAAGGAAGCGCGATTTAATAAGGTTTCCTACCGATCTTCTTAATTGGCTTCATAGTTATTTGAGTCACAGGACTCAAAAGGTTATTTTTAGGAATGCTTTTTCCAACTCCTTCAATGTCACTTCTGGCGTCCCACAAGGCAGCCATTTTGGCCCGCTGCTATTTACCTTATTTATCAACGATCTGCCGCTAGTTCTTCCCAACTCTAGGGTACTTATGTACGCAGACGATGTCAAACTGTGCGTGCAGTATAAGGACAGATCATACCAGTCAGACTTACAATCCGATCTTGACAACTTCCAGGCATGATGTAGTGTTTACTTATGAAATCTCAAGAGCTCAAAATGCAAACTGATGACATTTTTACGTGTCACTCCCCAGTATGCAACATACATATATGCTTAATGAGTGCGCTTTGGAAAGAATATCTCTTGTTGACGATCTAGGTGTCCGACTAGATCCTAAGCTTTCGTTTTCAGAACATATTTCTTGCATGGTTAACAAGGCCAAAGGCATGCTTGGATTTATTAAAAGGTGGTCGAAAGAATTCAATTCCCCATACATAACTAAGACTCTTTTTGCTTCATTAGTTCGTCCTATTTTGGAAATGGTTCTTGCGCTTAGAGTCCTCAATTTGGAATTCATACTACGCGCATTGAATCTGTTTAAAAAAATTTAATGCTTGTCGAACTACGTGGCTTTCTCTGGGATGCCGACCTAAGATTACCGTTTTATTCTAGTAGACTTCTATTAATTAACCTACCTTCCCTAGCTAACCGTAGAACGATGCTTGGTGTTGTCTTTCTAGAGGGACCTGAGATAGAGGTTGGACGATACATCGATGTATCGTCGATGTATCGATGTTCGGCGAAAAAAACTCAACATCGATACATTAATTTCAACATCGATGTTTTTTCTCCAACATCGATACATTATATACATTTTTCCTAATGTCAAATTTTCGCCCAACCCGCCAAAACGACCACGATTCGAGTTTTAAAAAACAAAATCGCAACAAAGCCTACTTCCAAAAGGTCAGACGAAATAATCCTGCTGAGGCAGGGCAAATTATATCCGACCGTCGCTGCGCACTACAGCCTGCGATAGTTGACAAATTATTATTTGTCAATAAAAATATTGATCTCTAAAGAAAATGAAAAAAAAAATGTTGTTTTTGTTTGAAACAAAGTAAAACATTGGATGTATCGATGTATCGATGTTTTTGCACTAAAACATCGAAAACATCGATGTTGGTCAAATCGATGTTAAGAAACATGTTTGAAAAGTTCGATGTTTTCAAACCTGAAGTAATAAAAGTATAATCCTTAGAATTCTTTACTGGGGATGACCGTCCCTGTTGATATATCTTTATTGATTGAATTGTCCAAAGTTTTTATTGATATATTAGAGCTAAGGGCCGCGCAACTGCGCTGCCAGCAAGCCCGGCAGCGGAGCGGCTGTCTTATGTATATTCCTATGTACTTGGTTGCTGAAGGCAGCGACCAAGCGGGAGAGTCATATTCGCACATTCGGTTATACGTTATTATGCTGACACTGCGGTCATACACTTTATGTGTGCGATCATATTATGTCCTACTTCTGCTTGGACTTCTGCTTATTAATTGACTAAGACGAAGAGTCATAGTCCGTACAGTGTGTACTCAATATGTGCGTATACTACATCTCCCTCCTTTTGAAAAATAACGTAATATATGAAGTTATTTTCCAAATATTATATAATATTTTTTAAGTATTATAATTTAAATGTATTTTATTATTATTATTATTTTTATTTTTTTTTGTGTATATATATATATATTTATTTATTTTATTTTTATTATTATTTTTTTTTTATAGTATATTTTTAAATTCAAAATTAGATAAATGTTTTATATTGAACTATAGAAAAAATATATGTATTTATGTTGTGCAAAAATTTGTTTTTGCTTTTAGTTGGTTGATATAAAATATATAAAATCAATTACATTGTTTAAAGACAATCTAATGTATTTGTTTCGTTTATCTATATATATGGTTGTTTCATATATGTGGTTGTTTTTTTTTTTTTTATATGTGGTTGTTTTTTTTTTTTTATATATGTGGTTGTTTTTTTTTTTTTATATGTGGTTGTTTTTTTTTTTTATATGCGGTTGGCCAACCCTACAAAATATATTAGGAATTAAAAATTTGTAACCTATCTTTATGGACTATCTGCTTTTTATTTTTATTTCCTACAATTGTAATATTATCAGAATCTCCTATATCTGAAACTAAATATGGTCCTAAATAATTATTGTCAAGTTTATGACCTGTTTCGTTCCTAAGTAATACCTTATCTCCTATTTTTAATTCAAAATTACAAACATTTTTATCATAATTTATTTTTCTATTGGCTTTTGCCTTTTCTAACATATTTCTCGCTCTTATATAAGCTGTTTCTAATCTTAGCTTAACTTCTTTCGAATAGTCATCCATGTTGTAAATTGGATCTATTCTGTCTATCTTGCCAAAATCTGTGAACTGTCTTGGTAATTTTCCAAATACTAGTTCATATGGACAATACTCGTGAACTACTGATGGTGTTGTGTTGAAACAATAAGCAAAATATTGTATCCATACATCCCAGTCAGTTTTGTCAACAGATATATACGAGCGAACATACTCGTTGAATGTTCTGTGACTTCGTTCTATTGTTCCTAGTGTCTGATGATGGTGTGCTGTTGAAGTAATGTTTTTTATCTTCATATATTTGCACAAGTCGTCTATAATCTGGTTTTTGTATTCCTTTCCCATGTCCGTAATGATTTTTGTCGTTGGACCGTACTTTAGAATAAAATTTTCGAATATTGCCTTAGCAACTGATCTTGCGCTTTTATTTGGTATTGGTACCGTTACCAAATATTTTGTTAAATCGCAAATTATAGTGACAGCGTACTCATTTCCATCTTCTGATCTTGGAAGTGGACCAATGGTATCTATCAAAACTATATCAAATGCTGTTGCTGGTGTTTCAGTTATTGTCATGGGTGTTCTTGTATGTTTCAGCGTTTTTGCTTGCTGACATTTCAAACATGTCTTAACATATTTACTTATTGTCTTTGTCATTTGTGGCCAATAATAAAAGTTTTTGATTTTCTTCAGGGTTCTAGAAATTCCTGAGTGGCCTCCTTCTGACGGGTCGTCATGGTATTTAGACAGTATTGCTTTTATTTGAACCTAATCGTTTTTATCTATCTTAGTCACCTTGTTCAATAGCGCTATTGTTAAATTTTTTAATATTTTATTGCCCTTTTCTTTAAAATTCTTTATAGTGACAAACTCGAAGATTTGTTCACTTGGTGACAATTGCGTTCGAATGATTTTATTTATTCTTGCTTCTTCATTAAGCCTTTGAAAAAACTGATCTAAATCGATTTTTTCATTAGAATAAAAATGAGTCATATCGAAACGTGTTATAATATTCTTGCCTCTTTTAACAAACACTTATGTTTGTCTATTTTGAGAACAACATATTTTTTGGCATCAATGTTATTGATTACCTGATAGATATTGGGCCTTTCTAAAATGTATTCATTCGTTTGTGGTTCATGCAATTTTTCACCTGCGCAGGTATTTTTCTGTCTTGTTGAAGATCTTGTTGTGACCTTAAATATTTGTCTATTCATTGCTTTAAGTTCTCCGATTGTTATTCGGGACAAAGCATCTGCAACGTGATTATCCTTCCCCTTGAGGTATTCCACTGTGAATTCAAACTCCTCCAAGTCTAGTCTCATTCTAGTTAATTTCGAGCTCGGGTTTCTCATTGAGAAAAGGTTATGATAGTGGCCTATGGTCACTTTGTACTAAAAAATGCCTACCATGATTTAAGTGATTTATTGCCCAATGAATAGCTGCTAGTTCTTGTTCTGTTGTGGACTTATTACTTTCGCCTTTTGTAAAGCTTCTTGAAGCGTATGCCACTGGTAGCTGTTGACCGTTGTGGTCTTGAGATAGTACCGCTCCACATGCCTGTTTACTGGCATCTGTGGTTATGCAAAATTGTTTGCTGAAATCTGGGTACTGAAGAAGTGTTGGTTTCATCAATTCCCTTTTAAGGTATTCGAATGCTTCATTGCATTCGCTTGTCCATTTAAATGGTACGTTCTTTTTACAAAGCCTCGTTAAGTGGCGTGATTTATCTGAGAAATTTTTAATAAATCTTCTGTAATAATTGCAAAATGCGACGAATCGTCTAGCTTCGTCTGCATTTACTGGTTGGGGGTAATTTTTAATTACCTCATATTTAGAGTCATCTGGTAATATACCTTTATCAGTACATTTGTGACCTAAATAAGTAACCTCTTTCATAAAGAAAGTGCATTTTTCTGGATGTAGCTTTAAATTATGTTGTCTACATAATTTGAAAACATCGGTTAAATTCTTAAGCATATGCTTTTCAGAACAACCTATAACTACTAAATCATCCATATACAGAAATGCTTGCGAAGGCGTTAAGCCTGAAAATGCAAGAGTCATCATTCTTTGGAAAGAATTAGGGGCTATTTTTAACCCAAAAGGTAATCGCGTGTAGCGATACGCACCTGTTGCAGTTGAAAATGATGTCATATTTCTTGATTTTTCATCTAATTCGATTTGATGAAACCCTGACATCAGGTCTAGGCACGAGAAATATTTTGCTCGTCCTAATTGATCAAGAATATCTTCTATTCTTGGAAGTGGGAATTTGTCTGCTAGCAGTTTCTTGTTGATTTGACGATAGTCAACTACTAATCGCCATCTCTTTTCCGCCGAATTAGGCAGTGATTTCTTGGGTACCAAGAGAAGTGGGCTATTATATTCTGAGATAGACGGCTCGACAATGCCGTCTCTTATTAATTTGTCAACTTGCCTTTGAATTTCTGGCTTTTGACTTTCTGGCATTCTATAGTTTTTAACGTAGACTGGAGTTTTGTCATTTAATCTCAATTTTTGTTTATAAAAGTTATTAGCTGATATGGTTTCTGTTTCGAGACCAAAAATATCGCTATACTCGGTGCATAGTTTTGTTAAATCGTTTTTAAATAACGACGGGAATTTGAGAAGTTTTAATACCTCTGAAGTTCTTTGTGCACTATGGTCTGCATTTGCATTGTAAACATCATAGTCATCTACTGATTCGCTTTTTATGTTTGCGCTGTTAACAATAGCGTCTTTATTGGTTGTATTTATAATGCGAATCAAAGCGTTCTGAGTGCTTACGAGTGCACTTGCTATTATAATGCCAGGTTGCAATTCCTGGTTGGGGATGAGAACATGTGTGTCAGTAGACATTAGTTGAATCTTTCGAATAACTTCCGATCTAGCTGGCAAAACTATTTCATTATCTAGTGAATGTATTATAGGAATGTTTATATTCCTGAAATTTTCGGGCTGCAAAGTGAACCAATCTTCTTGGTCGTTGAATTCTAAAAAACAATTGTATTTTTTAATGAAATCCAAACCAATTATACCATCCCCTGGTATAGGAAAATTGTCAGGTACGATATGGAATTCATATGATATTGCTGCATTTGCAGCACATATTTCCAAATTTATAGTACCTAGGGACTGAATTGCCCCTTGCCCTATGCCTGATATACTAGTTGTATTCAACGAATTTATATTATGTAAATTATTATTTCTGCATTTAAGCAAAGAAATTTCTGCACCTGTATCTACTAAAAGAGTTACCAGTGAATTGGTACTCATATTCTTTACTTGAATGAAAATGCAAAAATTGAGATTAATTTTATACAACTTTACTGTTGGCTGTTGCTTAAGGGGGCTAGTTCGTTTTCCGTATCAATATATCGGACGTTATTTCTATAGTTTTGGGTTTGGTTACCCCTTGGGTAACCTCCACCTCTATTATTGTAAAGGTTATCGCCGCGTCCTCTGTTTCCTTCACGGTAACCACCCCGGCTTCTATAATTGTTATTATAGTTGTTATAATTTCCTCGGCCATTACCTCTGTTGTGGTAACTTCCTCGGTTATTATTTCCTCGATAGTGTCTTCTGTTATTATAGAATAAAACACTATTCGAATTGCCGGTCATTTCAGTACTGCAGTGTATATATTTTTCAATCACACTATTCATGGTGTTGAAATTTCCTGCTTCCAGTATTGTTTTGAGCTTGCCATGCTCACAATTCATTATCATTGCAGATATCGCTTCCTTGGTAGCGAATTTGTCTGCATTACCATAATCTAAACCATCGTCTATGTAGGCTGCCTCAAGCGACCTACGTAGGTTTTCGATTTCTGTGGTATATTGCGTCGCAGTTTTGCCACGCTGTTGTGTATTGAGTAGCTTAGCTTTAATGACATCAGGCGATTCGCCTTTAACTGATGCCTTCAATACATTTATTATACCGATAATTGTCGTTTCATTTTCAACCTTGTATGATACTGGACCGATTATCTTTGTCTTGATTACCTCTACTGCTAGATTCTCATTATCTGATTTTGTCAGATTTGTTAATCGGAGAGCCGTGAGGAATCGATTTAGATTTACCTTTTTGCCGTCAAACTCAGGTATTGTGGACGAAATTTGTCGCACATATTCCCTTGACGCTGCGGCAGAGTCGGTCATTTTGTGTTTTTGTTCCGTTAATCTTGAATTATTGGAATCGGAGCTTTCTTCCTCCAGCAATTCAGGTAGTGTTATTACCGCTGGAATTGAAAGGTCGTGAAGATCTTCTTCTTTAATTTCCGATTCAGATTCCTCTGAGCTTTCAATATCCCCATCGACTTCAGCTACTACAGGTGTGCTTAATATCGTAGGGATAGTTAAATTCAAGTTGTGTCTGGATCGGACATTCAACAAGTTCTCTCGGAGTTTGTTAAGCAATTTAACTGCCTGTGTTAAATGACTTCTTGTCAGTCTTGCCCTTTCTTTATGTATTAATTGGCGTGCTTCATTAAAGCATCCCACTAATATCTGTGCGTGTTTTTTTAGAGTGCCTTGTTGCACTTCTCTATTTCGAGTCAAACCCTTGTATGATCTGTCGAAAGTTGTTTTAATTTCGGTAAGTTTGCTTTTTATTTCCTGCCAATCCATGTATATACTTATTCTTCTTTAAATCCTCTATTTATATATATATAGAAATGCGTATCAAATATTTTAAATTAACATATAATATATTTTATTTATATATCATTATAACTTTATTTGTGCCATATAACTTTTTTTTTTTTTTTAAATAGCTTAAATCGATCTATCAAATGTTTAATTAATCTATACCAAAATGACAGAGTTTCTAATTATGCCCTTTTTGGCAAGTATACTCGCATTTCGGCTCGTCAAGCGGGCCCTTGCAGTCTTTTCTGCACACAGGATTAATATATGTAATTATATTCCTTATTCTTATAGAGACGTAACTTTTCATGTATTTCATCTGTTTTTTAAGTTCAACGTTACTGTTCCATGGTTGGACATTGTTGTCCCTGTAAACGGCTTTATTTAATTCCCTCAATTTTTTATTTAGGAAATTTTTCTGACCACCTCGTTTGTTGGTCTTTTTCTTAACGCCCGTGTTCTTTGTTAGGGTTACGTTATCCATTTTTTTATCTTATCGTGCATCACTTGTTAATATGATTATATTGATTAAGTGCGCGTTTTAACTAGACCTTGTCTAGGTCGTTTGCCCTTTTTAGATACTTTTTCTTAAGTATCTTGTTATGCCTGCTATAAATATTAAATACCAATTGTATTATTTGTATTATAGCTATTATGAGTAATAGCCTCCACAACGATTGGATATCGTCAGTGTGGTCTACTATCTCTACGTTATTTATAACGTTAGCCGTATCTTCCTTTACTTCAGGTTTATTGTCGCTGCTCCACCAAGACCCCATTTTGAGAAGAGCTGCCCAGATTCCCACTAAGTTTTGGGTTTGTGATACTAGTTGACAACAACCAAAAAAAAATTACGAAATGGGATATCCACATACGTGGAAAGGAGCGCGAAGAATCATGAATACGTCATAGGACGGGTTAGAAAAGAGAAAAAAACCAATCACATGTATGCAAACCATTACATGTATGCTAAATAACAAAACAAAACATTATGATATCAAATCATCATTATTATTTTTTTTTTCATTCATTTGCTTTTGATTTTATATATGTACGTATATGTAGTTTAAAATGTATTTTGGTTTCCTAATAAGACCGAGCATAATTACATTCTAAAAAAAAATGTTTTTTTTCATTCATATATATATCTGCCTTAATGGCTTTTTTTTTTTTTAATTTAATTTACCTCATTTATAGTATACATAAAATAATGATACCTGCCTTTCAAAAAAATGTTTCTAAACCCGCAGCTAAAAACTGCCTGGTCTTACAAAGTTTGTCTTAAATATACATATATAAAATAAAATATGCTATATCCGCGCTCTTTGAAGCGCTGCCGGTCCTTTTTCCGTAGCCCGACTTGGCGCGCCGGGCGGTACCGGTGCTGGCTGCACAGGCTTGTCGTCCTTCACATTGGTTTTTCCCCCGTAGGCGCAGGGGGCGGTTTGCCTCCCACACTTGTTTTCTTCTCGTCTGTATTTGCGGCTGTTTTCCGCCGGGATGAGGAGACTCTGTGATTTTTATAGCTGGATAATCTCGGTGTAGACGGCTATGGCCATAGTCGTGTCGATGAGGAATCGACCAATTAAGAATGCCATGGATTTTCTCGGCCAGTAATGCCGGGATGAGGAGTGTTATAGCTGGGTGGTTCCGGCGGAGACGGCGATGAGGGATTGACCAATTTAATTCGGTTTTTTCGTTTCTTCTCCACTTCTTGTTGTTTGCTCGCTATTCCGCCATACCACACACACTCCACACCGTTTTACCGCTTGCAATTCACCGTTTGCTGCATTTTATGCATTTGCATTTTATGTTGTATGTCAATTTCAATTCAGCTTCGGAGATCCGGATGTCACGGTCGCCATGAAGTAATAAAGGTATAATCCTTAGAAATCTTTACTGGGGATGACCGTCCCCGTTGATATATCTTTATTGATTGAATTGTCCAAAGTTCTTATTGATATATTAGAGCTAAGGGCCGCGCAACTGCGCTGCCAGCAAGCCCGGCAGCGGAGCGGCTGTCTTATGTATATTCCTATGTACTTGGTTGCTGAAGGCAGCGACCAAGCGGGAGAGTCATATTCGCACATTCGGTTATACGTTATTATGCTGACACTGCGGTCATACACTTTATGTGTGCGATCATATTATGTCCTACTTCTGCTTGGACTTCTGCTTATTAATTGACTAAGACGAAGAGTCATAGTCCGTACAGTGTGTACTCAATATGTGCGTATACTACAAACCTCCAACCTGAGAGCCTCCCTCGCCTTAAAACTGTATTGCTAGTAACTTTCCTCGTACTTTCCTATATTTTCCTTCTCACGCGTCTATCTTGAACGCGATCGTGCCGTGCGTCAAACGGCTGCGCCCCTCGGTCGGTTGGGCGGGAGGTGGTAGTGGAACTTGTCTGCTCTGGGTATCAGGCCAAAACTACCGGCCGATATTTTCAATGCAGATAAGCAGTCTGCATCGCCGAAAGCCCTCATAGCAATACCACCTACGAAACATATTTTTGTTTCGAGGCTCTCCCCTGCTCAGACATCGCCTTTATCCAAGGCAAAACTAGAGCCGAAAAAATAAAAATATAAAAAATATAGGTGGAAAAATTCAAATTTTCTTATGATAGGGATATTTTATCTTTTAAAATAAATGCTACTAATAAGCTCTTTGAAACAATACGCTGTACCAAATTCTGACTTGAATATGTTGTCGTCAAAGAGTTTGTTCGGAGGGGGATGGCTTTAACCTGGAAGGCACTCGATAAATAAAACACGGAAGATAACTTTCGGGGTATTACGCGACGTGCGTCTTTATTAGTAGAATGGTAAATTGGTACTAACAAAAAGAAGCCTTAAAACTAACTTGGGGAGAGCGGACTAGGAGCTCGATGCACAAAAGTGCAGTGGGAGAGGGAGAGAGAAATTTAAGAAGACCTTTGAGGCCCCCTTAGCGAGGATACGCTGTAGGAATACAAGAGGCCTTTGCTCGGGAAAGCGTTGGATACGCTGAGCGCTCGTGGACATGGAGAAGTGTGTGGTGATCCTGGCCACACGACTGGCATCGGTCGTCACTGCGGCAAGATCCCGTGGAATGATGGTGGGCCAGGCAATTGATGCAGTACTTCTTTTGTATGACTGCCTGGAGCCGTTTCTCAGCGCTAAGCCGAAGGAAACGGTGGCATTTCCGAAGAGGATGGTTCCCTTGGAAGATTCGGCATGGGTAGGATAAAATACCTCGGAAACGTCTGCATTTCATATCGGCGTATGGAACCCAGTAATTGGAAGAATCTGGAGCAGTTGTCACTCGTGTGGAGAACGAGGAAATTCTTTGGATCGGCTCAGAAGCAGTATCAGGAGCAGTCGGTTCACTGGAGGAGCAGTTTCTTGGATGCAACAAAGTGTGATGCCGACCGTGACACTTCAAGCACTTGTGGGCGCTTGTGCAATTACGGAGTTGATGACCGCTTGCAAAGCAATTTAAGCACAACCGCTTTTTCTGGATATAAGATGAACGATCCTCTGTCGTCATCTGAAGGAAGCGTGGACATAAACGCACTAGATGGTTCTCTTTGGAACATACATCGCATCTTTTGGATATCGGAACGATCTTCGTACTGAAGGATTTCAGTATTTGTGGCGACACGTCGGAGGGTGTCGTTTCTGACGGATGGAGGCGCAACTTAGGAGGTTGATTAGAATCTATAGTTTCTAGAGTTTTATGGCGCTCAGTCAGGAATGAATCAAGTTCTTGCCACGTAGGAATTTCGGTTTTATTTGGTAAGGACTGCTCCCATAGTGAGAGCGTCAGCTTTGGAAGTTTCGTGGAACACAAATAAACCAGGAGACAATCCCAATTATCCGTAGGAAGGCCGGACAAATTTAGGGATGTGAGGCAGTTCCGGATTGTATTTTGCAGCTCCTTCAAGGCTGCCGAAGATTCCTGTGCAATGGTCTGTATGTTTAGTAACTTCTTCAGTTGGCTGTTCACCAGCGCTCGCTTGTTTTCGAAACGCTCAGATAGGTTTGTCCAGGCTGAGCGGAAACCATCGTTGGTGAGTGGCGAATTGGAAACTACGGAATGAGCTTCACCACTAGTCTTGGCATATAGATAGAACAACTTTTCAACAGGGGTCAGCGCAAGATTGTCTATATAGACCGCTGTGAAAAGGTCTCGGAAAGTCGGCCAGCGAATGTAATCGCCCGAGAAAACTTCTGTTTCGCACGGAGGAAGCTGACAGCCAGACGGTTAGGAATTTTGGGGCGGAACGGGTTGGATTTGAGTTGTTTTAGCAGCGATCGTCTCGATCTGTTCCATGAGCTTTGCGGCACACCTTTCGTAAATAAAATAGGCATACTCGTATTTTGCCTTTAGAGTAGATAAGGTGTCCCCCGTGCCCTCTAAGCCAACTGAAATTTGCTCTGAACAAGCTTCGTACTCTTCCTCGACCTTATCCCATAGCACTCGGACTTGGTCGAGATGAATTTGGCACATGTACTTGGATGGACTTGGTGCTGCTGGATTGCAGACTCTGGACTCGAAGTGACTCAGACGGTCACAGGTCATCGTAAATTTATTTAAAATGCAGGAAGTCATTCTGTATATATTTTACGAAATTTTACTGTCTGTATATATACATATATAAGTTAAGGTCCCTCCGTAAGGACCTGCTCAGGTCCTTACTGGGACTCTCCATACCTAGCCATATAGGTATCCACAAATAATAAATTCGTCAATCTTCGTTATAAATTTTATTCTTTAGAGTTTCAAATTTACACGATGAAAGTGATTATGATCGGTGCTCCGTCCAATTCGAACTAACTGGCCTCTCGTTTCGTTATTTCCATCAAACCTCGGTAGCCGGTGTTATTGCAGTCGCCGTCAGTTTGCAGTTGCAAACCTTGCAGTGCCGTAGTCAGCGATCGTTGGCCGTGTTACCAACCTTGCACTTTCCGCCGTGCTTCCGCTATACGGCGAGTGGTCAGCGTTCTACTTATTAGCACGGCGGATGTCGCTATGCTGAGCTGGTTCGGGGTGCGGGGGAAAGGTGAAGTCGGCTGGTCAACGCTCTGTCGTGCCGTTGCTCTTGTTGAGCTGGCCCGGGGTGCGGGGGAAAGGGTGGAGCCCGATGATTAACGCTCCAATATTTAACTCTTCCCCCTCTAAAAATCTGCGTCCCGCAGATCAGTGGTCCTTCGCGGAGGTTGCGGTTGCGGCCTCCGGTTCTCCGACGCCCAGGTGCGAGGGGATGCCTTTCGTGGACGTAATCTTTTTCCATACTATGTACAAAAAAGATGCGACGATCAAGATTAGTGCTGCTTCTGTGAGGATCGAGAATAAGAAGTTATTGGATATTGTTGATAACTTCTTTAGATTTTGCAGACTGAAATCGTGAACGTATTTCAGTGAGAGTTGGTATCCCGTGGCTGTTACTTTGCTTAGCACAGCCGGCACAGCCATTACATGGGTTGACGAGAAGCTGCTGTATGACACATTTCCGAGGTAGAGGGTCTCATTATTGTATTGCACAATAAATGATCCCAACAGTTGTCGTTGTTCCGTACCGGTTCGTAGCGTGCCATTGAAGTTCGTCAGGAAGAGGGTTCCGTCGTCTACTAGCTCTACGACTTCTTGGTCGTTTCTCAGGTGGTCACATAACGCGTGTCCTCCTTTAAGTAGTCTTGGAATGCAGCCACCCTCGTCCAGTTTTTTCAAATTTTTCTCTTGGCAGACGGTGGTGTTTCCGATCGTGAGGCACTGTCCCAAGACCGCGTAAGTTTCTTGGGGGCTTACTGCTAGCCGGTTGTATTCCAGTGCTATCTGCTTGCCCCCCGCGATCGTGGGGTAGAGGCGCATTAGCTTGTAGTTGGCGTCCACTACCTGCGGTAGTGCTAGTACATATAACAGGCAGGTTCCATTCGTTAGGACGGATGGCTTTGCAAATTCCACTGCTTCTATTACGCTCTGGTACGGTAGGCTGCGGGTTTCTGCCAGAAGTGTTTCCACCTCCTGTTGGTCTAGGAGGTTTGTGTTCACCACAGACGCCTTTGCTAGCTGACAGGCTCGCGTGATTTCTTCCACTTGTCTCAGTAATATCGTGGATTTTTGCAGTAGGATGGTGGCCACATGGGCCTCTCCGTTGATAGAGTTTACTCTTGCCATCACACCGTCAAGCTTCTGCAGCGAATCGCGCGTGGCATCAAACAGTCTTTCGTTTATCTGCACTTGTTGGTTGTTGTTCCGTACTACCCCATCCTGGGATTGCAGGATCGCGTTCCAGTCGGAGGCGTCAGGCGATCCCGCAACCCACTTCCAGGCCGACCCCAGCCAGTCGATGGACCGCGGGTGTCGGTGTGTCGAGGTCATCCTCGTGATCCCGCTTGTGGCCTTTTCCAGATAGTGGCGTACCAGGGCCGCGATTCCTTCGTCAACGATCGCCGAAGTCTCTTCGGTGGTTTTATCGATTATCCGTTGAATTTGTTGCAGATCCATTATGTGCGCGAGTTTGAACACTCCATTCACTCGCCACACTACGCCCTGTTGCAATGGGACGACCGGCGTGTCATACTTGAAGATGTGGAGCCCAGTCGCGACTTGGATTAACGCGATACTTGGGGGAGAGACCCAATTTGTTTAAAATTAATAACATAGTTCATAGGGTATTTTTGAGTGTGTATGTTAGTTGTTTATTGTATTGAATTGTGTATCTAAATATTTGTATTGTATTGTATTGGATTGTATTTTTTTTTTTTTTTTTTTTTTTTTTTAAATTAATGACATAGTGTTTATTGTCTTGTATCTGTTTGTTGTTTGTTGCTTTGTATTGTGTATCTAAATATTTGTATTGTATCGTATTGGATTGTATTTTTTTTTTTTAAATTAATGACATAGTGTTTATTGTCTTGTATCTGTTTGTTGTTTGTTGCTTTGTATTGTGTATCTATATATTTGTATTGTATTGTATGGGGTTGTATTTAAATTTAATAACATAGTGTTTGCTGTATTGTATTGTGTACCTATGTTTTTCTTTTTTTCTTTTTTTTTTTTTTTTTTTTATATCCTAATTCTCATGTTTTCGTGTTTGGGGAGGATTTTGGTGTAAAAGGCGGCTGCATTGACCGTCTTCCACCTGATATACTGTGTCAGTTCGTTTCTTGATCTTTCCCTCCCCATCGTTTCCCTCCTAATCAGGTCTAGTACCTGCTCACTCGTTGTCACCTCCTGTCCTTCTTTCGGAGTTGGCATAGTGTTTGGTTGTTGTGTTTGTGTTGGCGGTGTGTCGTGTGGTGTCTGCGTGGTTATTGGTGTTTCCGTGTGTGTAGCAGTGTTCTGTAATTAATGCATAAGTTTTCTATTATTATTACATGTGTTATTTCTTATATCTATTTGTTTTTTATTAAAAGGGGAAGGGTGAAACGTTTTCGGCCGGTCTCTAACTTTTGATGTGAGACTTATGAACTGTTTTCCCTGATTTAGTTTGAATCGTGACCCTGCCGTCGCATTGTACTTCTTCTGGCTTGAACCGAGGCTTGTCTTTGCTTTTAATTTGCTTGTCTATGACATATACTGTGTCACCCTGGTTATATTCAAGCGGCTTCGCTCTGTGTTTGTTAAGTCTGTCAATGGCTATTTTTTGTCTATGTTGGAGTAATCCCCTTATATCTTCCTGTGTCTGCTCTTTAAAATTAGTAAGCCCCTGATAGTTTATTCGCGACGTTCTATCAAAAAAAATGTCGACCGGTTTGTGACCTGTCACCGAGTGGACAGAGTTGTTGTATCTGTCTACAGTAATAAATACCAATTCGGTTATCTTGAGGCTACGGTTGTCATTTTTTAGGCACCGGTATATCTCGAGGAAGGTAGAGTGGAATCTCTCAACTTGGCCGTTCACTTCGCTTTTTTGGGATGGAGTGTAGTAAACGGCTATACCCAGGGTCTGGAGGTAGTTAAGTACTGTGGGGCAAAGCAGGCCCCTTTCGTTATCTGACACTATTGTTTTTGGTGCTGTAAAGTAGTGGAGAACTTCGACCAGCCTCTCGCGAAGGTGCACTGATGACTTGGACTCTATTGGGAAAAGTTTGGCGAATTTGGAAAATTTGTCGATGCAACTGAGGAATTTGAGTTTTTCGATTGTGAAGAGGTCGATGTGTAGAATTTCGCATGGGTATGTGGGTATGGGGGTCAGTTGGAACTCTGGTTTGGCTGGGTGCCTGTCATACTTGAACATCTTACAGGCCTGACAGGGAGAGACTAGAGCTTTGATGCGGCAGGCCATCCTGGGGAAATAGAATTTTTTCCAAGATTTGCAACTTCATTTCTTTCGGCCTCCTGTGAGCTCTAGCATGCTCGGCGTTTATTACCCTACACACTTCTTCTTCGTCTGCCAGGTCAGTCACCCTCCTTTGTGTAATGCGGATCTTGTACCCCGAGAAATTTCTGCGGCAGCACTCTTGCAGAGGCTGCAAATAATATTCTGGAATTTTTATCCCATTGACTATTAATGGCTTCAGATATTCTTCCAGGCGGGTTTGTAAGTCTTGTTCGGAATTGATAGGGATCAAATGGCGCACATAACCCGGGTGGGGGGTTTCGCGAGCATATCCTTGTCGGTCAGGGTCAAACGCGAGCTGATTCTTAAACGCATTAATAGGAGCCTCTACATGGGGGATCAAATCAGACGCGTCCTGAAGTGCGCTGTGGACGGTGGCAACGGAGTCCGCTGTTGAAGTTGAGGCTGCGTCGGTGCTGAGGTAATTCAGATTTGACATAATGCGGGAGAGCGCATCAGCAACCACATTGGATTTGCCTGGTTTGTAGATGAGTTCGCAGTTGTACTCCTCTATACGTGCCTTCCAACGTTTTAATTTCGCATTGAAATTTCTACTACCTAACGAGAATGTCAATGGTTGGTGATCCGTGTAAACCTTAATGGATGCAGCGCCATAAAGATAAGACCGTAAATTGTCGAGGGCCCAGACTATTGCTAGCATTTCCTTTTCGTTCATGGCATAGTTTTCCTCTGTTTTATTCAGTGACCGCGAAATATAGGCGATTGGGCGATCTTTTCCATCGTCGTTTTGAGAGAGAACGGCCCCTATGGCATAGTTAGATGCATCGGTCGTTAGATGGAACGGTTTATTAAAGTCTGGGAAAGCTAAAATTTCTGAGGAAGCAAGAATGGTTTTAAGGTCGTCAAAGGCCTTTATGGCTTCCTCGCTCAAGGAGATTGAAATGTGTTTGGATTGGGACGCCTTAACCTGGGCATGCTCTCCCCTCGTGAGATTCGTCAAAGGTTTGGCGATTTTGGCATAGTCACAAATAAATTTCCTATAGTAGGAGGTCATTCCTAGGAAGCTTTTGAGTTCTTTCAAATTTGTGGGCAAAGGCATGTCTTTTATGGCTTTCACCTTCTTCCCGTCCGCTCGGATACCATCCGGTGTTACCACGTAACCTAAAAACTCCACTTGGGTGCGTAGGAATTGTGTTTTTTCCAGGTTCACTTGTAGTTTGGCCTGCCTCAATTTTTTAAATACGTCGCGCAAGTTGCGCCAATGGGACTCATAATCTTTGCTGAAAACAATGATATCGTCGATGTATACGTAGCAAATCTTCCCGATGTATTCTCGCAACACATCGTCAATCATTCTCTGGAAGACTGCTGGGGCATTCTTGAGCCCGAAAGGTAGGCGCGTGAATTCGTACTTCCCGTTCAGGGTGGAAAACGCTGTTTTTGGGATGTCAGATTCTTTCATATGGATCTGGTGGAATCCAGACGTTAAGTCAAGGGTCGTGAAAAGTTTGGCTTCGCCAATAGCGGGATCCTTATCCCGGGGGTTACCGTTAGGGAGTCATCTTTCCTATCAATTACTGCTTTAAGAGATTTCAAGGTGTCGTCTCCGATGATGCCATGGAAGGCGGTTAAGCCGGGGAGAACGAAGAAGGTTACAGGGGATTGCAAGGGATTGCCCATAAGTTTGAAAAATTGTCCAGTTACTTGATGCGTTATCATAATCTCCCCCCCAGCGGATTGAACTGGGAAGGGTTCTCGTAAGGGTTTGCAACCCTCAGCTATCTGGGGGCTAATAAAGTTCTTATTTGCGCCAGTATCTATCAGAAACCGTAGCTTAGCCCCCTTTCTCACGCCATACTCTATGTATGGAACGCTGGAGAGGCCTCGGCCATAAAATTCGACGAGCCGGTGTTGCCGGTCTCTGAATGTGATCGGAGCCCTGTCTGATCGTCTGTCAAGGTCCCGTCATGGTAGACGTCGCCACCCGGTTTCTCCCCGTATTCAGGTGCAATGGCCTCGAATGAGGGCGGGGCACCGTTCAGGTGATATAACCTCTGGGATTTCCGGAAGGGGTTAAGATTGGAGGGAGTGCTGGGGCTGCGATTCGCGCTGGAATTTTGGTTGGAGCGATAGGAATTTCCCGACTGGTGGGGTTCCATTTTAATCGCGCGTGGGTTCAAATATCTCGGCTGGGACTGAGAATCCCTGCCCGAGGTTTGGTATTGGTACTGCTGGTTGGTCGGGGAGTAATTCGAGTAATTCGACTGGGGCGTCCATGTGTATTTCTAACGGTAGGACGGTAGTGGACGGGTAGTGGAGTAGGTGACGTGATTCTTGGAGGTCAGATTCTGTAATTCTAGGCAAATAGCGTAAGCCTCTGGCAAGGTCTTTGGCCCCCGGATTACTAACAATCTCGAGAGGTCGCCACTCAGGCCCCTGATGAAGACATCCAGGGCTCTGTCCCTGTAGGTCTCGACCAGTGCGCCGAGGATATCGGGGCTCTGGTTGCCATTTTTTAGACAGCGTACTATTAATGCAAAAGGGACTGTTTATCCCAGAATAAAAAGCCTCCACGGTCCGTGCCCCCTGGGTCATCTGTCCCATCTGGTACTCCAGCGTGCGTAAATCCCGTTTATCGGCGTAATGGAGCGCCAAGACGCGCTTGGTCTCCGGCCAATCATCCTCGGACACGTTATAGGCTAGAAGGGTTGTCTCGGCAGCGCCCCTAACCTTTTGCCTGATGCTGACGACTATGGAACGGTACAGTGGCCTTTCTTTGATAACTTCGTAATCTTTCACAATAGCCTCCGCTCTCCCCATCCATGAGTCATAGCTACCTGCCTCGCCCTCGAAAACCTGCAGCTCCTTCACGCTATTGGGCAACCTAGCGACTTCCCTTAGCTCATACTCGGTACGGGGGCCGATTAAAGGCGCTGGCCGGGGAGCGACCTCGTTGGCTGCTTCCCGGCTTTTTTCTAGCCCGATCACCCTGTCATCTATTTTCTTAATGTCCTCCTTAACCTCCGTTATCTGTCCGACCAACAGCGCCAGGGTGGCTTCAAACTTGGTGAGGGTTGCTTTAATCTCATCCATAGTTGGGTATTAACCGGCAGAGTAACGGTCTTGATTCAATGCTTCAATTCGATTTGACTTATTTAATTTTATTAATTAATTAATTAATTAATTAATTTAATTGTTTCTTTGGCTAACCGAAAACGTCTCACTCACCCGTGTTCTTCGTCTGTTGTGTGTGTGTCTCTTTACAATGGGTTGTTCTTCGTGTCTCGGGTTGGCCACTTATGCCGTAATAATTCTAGGGGAAGAGGTGTGTTAATATGATATGTCGTAACTTAAGTCTATATTGGTGGCCAGGTGACAAGTGAATTTTTCGTGTTTCTTTTTTCTTTTTTTGTTTTTTGTTTTGCCATTCGTTATTTTTTCCTCATTTTTGTACTCATTTTTTATATTCTTTTGTTTTTTGTTTTGCCATTCGTTATTTTTTCCTCTTTTTTGTACTCATTTTTTATATTTTTTTGCATATTCTTATTGCCAATTTTACTCTCGCACTCATCTTTTTTCTTTTTTTTTTTTTTGCGGAGTTAATATAGTTTAATTTGCCATTTTATTATTTTATTATTCGACGTTGAGCGCGGTGGGCCGTATTATTCCGGTTTGGCTTATTGCCTACTAAGGTACGGGGTGTCACACAATTCACTGGGCAACCCTTTCTGTGCAGGTAACACAGGGTATTCCCAGCAAACTACTCACGCCACTTTTTTGTCATATTTAGGTTTTTTTTGTCTTTTAGGGACCGCTCGTAGACTAGCTACCGCAGCGGTTATCGAATTTTGTTTTTATTTTGTGACCTTATTATGCCCGTGATCCGGAATCACCGCGGCGGATTTGTCACTTCTTTTATTTCACTTTAGCCTTTTGCGCTCGTGCACAGCCTGGGGCAGGTCACCGCAGCGGGTTGGCTAATTCTATTTTCACATCACACGAATTCACTTCTCACCTTACCCCAATTTTTACGGGTCCCTCATCGCTTATTTGGATGAGCTGCTCGGGCGCCAGTTAAGGTCCCTCCGTAAGGACCTGCCCAGGTCCTTACTGGGACTCTCCATACCTAGCCATATAGGTATCCACAAATAATAAATTCGTCAATCTTCGTTATAAATTTTATTCTTTAGAGTTTCAAATTTACACGATGAAAGTGATTATGATCGGTGCTCCGTCCAATTCGAACTAACTGGCCTCTCGTTTCGTTATTTCCATCAAACCTCGGTAGCCGGTGTTATTGCAGTCGCCGTCAGTTTGCAGTTGCAAACCTTGCAGTGCCGTAGTCAGCGATCGTTGGTCGTGTTACCAACCTTGCACTTTCCGCCGTGCTTCCGCTATACGGCGAGTGGTCAGCGTTCTACTTATTAGCACGGCGGATGTCGCTATGCTGAGCTGGTTCGGGGTGCGGGGGAAAGGTGAAGTCGGCTGGTCAACGCTCTGTCGTGCCGTTGCTCTTGTTGAGCTGGCCCGGGGTGCGGGGGAAAGGGTGGAGCCCGATGATTAACGCTCAAATATTTAACTTATATGTATATTTATATATTTAGAATTATTTATTTGTGGAAGCAGGATTGGAATTTAGGATCCAATCGGAATATATAAAATTAAATTAAATTTAATTTAATAACGAATTAATTGAATAATATTCTCTCTGCTGCAAAACGGATACAGTCAAACTAATGCGGATATGGAAGCGCACTTGAATTTCTAACTGATTTAGTTAGTTGGAATTTTATAAAAATAATTTTAAATTATTTTGTGTGCCTGGACTTGTTCAGTTGACCGCTGCTGTATTTGCCGCGGTACTGTTCTTAGGGCGTGCGTGTGAATATGTTTGTGCATTCGCCGTTTGCCAATGCAGAATAGCGGAGACAACGAGAGGCGGAAAAAATTGCCAAAAATCGGATCGTTGACTTGCAGGCGAATATGTATGTATGTAATTACAATGTGTTTTTGGTTGCCTTTGCTTGCATGTAGGGCCGCTCAAGATAGAGCGAAGGAATGACAATAAATATATGTTTATTTAAATGTAGCTGAGCTCAGAATAGAGCTAGGGAGAGACAATAAATAATTAAGTTCGGCGATTCTGTGCCGTGGCTTTTGTGGATATACGAGATATTTAATTTTTAGAGCTGTGGACTGTAATTTATATTTTAGTTTTATGTTTTGGACGATTTTTAAATATATTTTTTGTTAAGTAAATTTTTAAAATACCCGAGCCGAAATATTTCTAAGTATATAAGTAAATTTTTAAAATACCCGAGCCGAAATATTTCTAAGTATATATATAATATATTCAATTTTGTGTAAAGTGCCGTGGCGCTCGTAGATCAGTGGAGTGGATTGTATGGTTTGTATGTATATAGGAGAGTGTGAATTAATGCAAGCGGAACACAGTGAACGAAGAGAAATTCGAAATGGGAAGTTTCACTGTGGCTTGGCATATATTTAAACACTTTAGAAACACGGAGTTTTATAGAAATTAAGGAATTAAGGAACCATAATTCGGTACTCGGAATCGGAAATTATTAGCTGCCGCAGTGCCGGATTAATCGGATTTGGATTTAGGCCATAATCATGCCGAGAAGTTAGACGAACTGGGTTTCGAAAAACCTAACTGCATGACCGGCAGCAATAATGTAATGGTTACTTATCTTGTGCGGTGTTAAAGCCACCGGAGCTGCTGGACTGGAATTATCCGGCTCTGATGGACCAAATGTTCGGAGGGGGGTGGCTTTAATCTGAAATGCACTCTATAAGAAAACACGGAAGAACTTTCGGGGTATTACGCGACGTGCGTCTTTATTTGGGTAATCGTAAAGTAGTAATAACAAGTAGAAGCCTTAAAACTAACTTGGGGACAGCGGACTAGGAGCTCGATGCACAAAAGTGCAGTGGGAGAGGGAGAGAGAGAGCGAGTGCACTGGATCACACTGCCTCCGGAAAATAAGCGCCCTTTTGGCGTGACCAGAGTTCAATGCTAAGAAAAAGAATTCGCGTCCTGTAGGAATAAGGTCCGACCAGACCACTGCGCCCTCTACGACATCCGCTCCAAAAAATAGCAAGCTTCCCGAATTGTATACTGGTAGTCTCTCGTTTGCATCCCAGGTTATTGTGTTCAAAGAAACCTGGTTAAAGCCAGATATTCTGAGCTTCGAAATTTTCCCAGCTGTGTTTACGATATATTGGCTGTATCGGCCTACCAGACGCGTGGGTGGTTTCATCATGGCAGTTGACTCCAGTCACGCTTCAGAATTAATAACTTTCGAGGAGTGCAACGGTGTTAATTCCTTTGTGTGAATCTATTAGTCAATGAAAGCTTTATCTTCGTAACTTGCTCCTACATTACTCTTTTTTTGGAACTTCCTATTTAGTGGAACCATCTCTCAGCTTCCAGATGGTTTCAAATGGACTTTTAGATAACGATCATGTAGTAGTTCTTTGTTATTTGAATATCCCAAATAATATCCAAATAATACCCTCAAATAATTCGACTAGTACACTCCTTACTTCCACACAGCATGGTTTTATTGCTGGCTTACTATATTCGAAATTTCTCTGTCTCAAGTCAACCATGTACGAAATTTCCTAGAGCGCTTGCTTGATCTCTGTTTTGTCTTAGATCCGGCGAGAGTCAGGTTAGCCAGGGTGGAGCCGCTGACACTACCTGATGATCGTTATCATCCTTCTTTTGCTGTGACTTTCGACATTGGGACTGACTTCAGAATATATCTGACCGTCCAGCCAAAAAAGGCCTTTGTTTTCGCAAGACGGACTTCGAACGGCTGAATAACTTTATATCAGATTATAATTGGTCCGATTTATACATGTGGTCTGACATGGCCGTGGATATTTTTTACAGTGCCATAAATTCCTTTTTTACTGAATGTGTTCCGTTATACTATCCACCACAATCGAATAAGCCTCCTTGGTTTACTAAAGAGTTCAGTCGGCATAAAAACAAAAAATCTAGGCTGTATACTAAATATAAATATACCGGTTCTAACTCTGCCCTATCCCTTTATTTATCGGCTCGGTCAAGATTTACCGTGTTGAACACGTAGTGTTAAGAATTATTTAAGTCGTTATAGGGACCAGACCTCTCAGGGCCAAAAATAATTTTATAATTTTGTTACCACTAAAAGTAAGCCAATTACTTATTCTTTCTCGCTTTCGTTTGAAAATACAACCGTTAATAATGATCAGCCAATTTCCGATCTATTTGCGCAGTTTTTCAAGCCACTAACTCACAAGTCAGACTACTAATGAAACAAATCAGACTTATTCTTACATCAAGGGGCCAAGGCTGTGTCAATGAAGTGTGTGCGCCTGTCACCGCGTCGATCTGACTTAGCTCGTGGTAGTTGGCAGTCACATGCCGACTACTAAAGACCGACCATACGTGGTGAAGAACCACATCCTGCTCGAGGTGCCCCTGCTCTACACTAAATATGGCATCCGCAGCTGTAGCTGTGGCTGGCCAGCAGACACAGGAGCAAACACCCCAAGTCGGTGTCATGCTCTCCCACAGGGACGTTGCCAGCTCGTCGAAGATGGCGATACTCCCTGCCGACGTTCCCAACAGCCTGCTCATCACGGAGCAACTGAGCACCATCCAGGCCGCCATCCTGTCGAGGGTGATGGGACTGAGACACGGCTCTGTGAAGCCACTGTTCTCTGGCTGCACCTTTCGACCGCTCACATAAAAGTGGTCCCTGAGGCAGAGGGGCCACGAGCCGCTGTCTATAGCCACAGCTATTTCCCACTTCCAAGTGTGGACCTCAAGACAGCTGAGGTCTTAAACCTCATTGAAAACCAGAGCAGCGGCCTGCGAGTGGGAGACTGGCGAGTCTTCCATCGCGAAATGAGGCAAAACACAGCTGTATTGACGATCGCGCTGGATTCGGTCTCGGCCAACCGGCTGAAAGCGCTAGGGCATCAGCTCAACTTCGCGTTTGGCACGGCTACTCTAAAGCCAAAGGCCGATACGCAGGCGAAAAAATAGGCAGTGGCTCCCGTTCCCACAACGGAGAAGCCATACCTGCTCAAATGTCAGTGCTCCTGCTATGGCTGCATCGAAACCCAGGGCACTGCTGTCGCCCAAAAGCCCGCAGCACCGCGGAAAATCCTGCGCCCTCCACTCCATAAGCGCATCACGCGCGGAACCGGGCGCACCACCAGAGGCACCGGACGCACCACCAGAGGCACCGGGCGCGTACCCAAGGGTGCGAGGCGCACACTAGAGGAGGAGGCCCTTCTAGGCACCAACCGCGGCCGGAAGATGGCGGCCAGGGGCCGAAAGAGGGCGGACTAATGTCCTCTCCCCCTCTCCCCACTACCCCTAACACCAGGAGACACCTCCGATGTCTCCAAGCGAACCTCCACCACTCAAAGACCGCATCTGACGTACTTTGCAAGAGGTTCGCTACAATGAACATAGCGTTCATCCAGGAGCACTGGATAAATGCAGGACATGTCCGGGGGCTTAGCACCCCATCCGGTAAGTTGCTGTATGCATATGACCGACCTCGCCCTAGATCGGCGATGTTAATTAACAAAAACAACCCAGAGGAAACGAGCAGCCTACTCCTGGCTACTCACTTTCCTGGGTGCGTGGCTGTGGAGCAACCCATCTCAGAGAGTGAGGCACTAACCTACCTCTTAGGGACTGGAGTATGCCCACACCTGCGCATGACTATGGCGGCAGACTCTAAAGGGGCTGAGAGAGGGGAACCCCCCTATCGCTCAGAACGTGTTGGAAACATGCCCTATAAACTGTTTCATCAAAAAAGCGTACAATGGGCATTACAAAGTTTCAGCCCATTCAAATCACCTGGACCAGATGGAATCTATCCATGCTTGCTGCAGCGGGGACTGCACCTAATTGCACTACCCCTGGTCCATCTATTTCGAGATAGTCTCCTGCTTCGACACATACCAAGCAACTGGGCTAAAGTAAGCTGGTAAATCAACTAAGACAGCCATTCATTGCCTTACAACAACCATTGAAAAGGTCATTGGCGCTCAACAGATAGCACAAGGTGCCTTTTTAGACATCTTAGGAGCTTTTGACAACACGTCATACGAGGCTATACGTGCCTCTCTTGCACGTAAGAATGTCTCCACACCCATTATTAGGTGGATTCTGGAAATGCTTAAATCCAGAATCATAACTGTTGACCTTGGAGGAACCATGACCTCAATCACAGCCACAAGGGGGTGCCCTCTCTCCCCTCTTGTGGACTCCGGTCATTGACGAGCTACTTTATGAGCTCAACAACTTAGGGTTCCCCACTCAAGGCTACGCTGATGATCTAGTCATCTATACAGTGGGCTGGCATGAGCAAACCATTTCGGACCGCATGCAGCAAGCCCTTGATGTAGCCAACAGATGGTGTCAGGACAAAGGACTGTCCATAAACCCATCAAAAACAGTTTTAGTCCCATTTACTAGGAAAAGGTCTCTCTCCTTAAAAAGACCATCCCTAAATGGGTCCATCATCGACTTTTCGGTTGAGGCCAACTACCTAGGAGTCACACTTGACTCAAAGATCAACTGGAATGCACAGCTGGAAAAGACTATAAACAAAGCCACTCGATCACACTTTGCTTGCAACAGGCTTTACGGTAGAACATGGGGCCTAAGTCCCAAAATGATCTACTGGTCTTTTAACACTGTGGTAAAACCGATCATAACCTATGCATTTACCCAGAAAACAGCTGCGGCTGCGCTTACCAAATTACAACGACTGGTCTGCATAGGCATTACTGGAGCCATCCGGACATGTCCTTCTGCAGCACTGGGAGTCATAACTGGCATACCCCCTATACCAATTACACTGAAAAAGGAGGCCTGCCTGGGGGCACTTCGCCTTCAAAACACAACCAATATAAAAAGTGGTGATCTTACCGGGCATCTAAGGGTCTTTGAACCCCCAATAAATAAGCCCATTCTGCGCGTAACTGACGAGCAGAAACCCAAACTTATTTTCCACAGAAACTTCTCTGTAGTATTGTACACTAGGCATGAATGGAAAACAAAATCAATATCTCTGACCAGTGGATCACAAACATGGTAAACGGATGGATCGAAACTGGATAACGGTGACACCGGGGCTGGCATTTTCGGACCAAGGTTCATCAAATCCATAGCCATGGGAAAGTCTCCAACCATTTTCCAAGCAGAGATACACGCCATAGAAATCTGTGCTCGTGAATGCCTTCGCAGGAAAATGCAAGGCGCACGGATTTACATCTCTGACAGTCAGGCAGCGCTCATAGCGCTGAGTTCCTTTACGATCTCATCCGGACTTATAGAGAACTGTGTGACGCGTACCGCGCACAATTAAAGTATATTCAAATTCGAACGAGGTGCGCGCGCCCGCCCCAACAAACAAGGGCTCTGGCCACACTAAGTCGGGCAAAATCCCAGACATCTGCCACACTAATTCGGGCAAATCCACGGCCCGTGCAGGCACACTAAAACCGGCCAAGCGCTATATAAAGCCGGCCGCTGGCCTCAGAGCTATCATTCGGTGGTCGGAGTCGACCAAAGTGGAAGTCACCTAGCGCGCAGCAGCAAGCAGCAACCAAGGAACTGGAACAGCGGTAACAAAGGAGTAAGACTTAACTAACCTAGGTATTGGTTGACGGCTTCGTCCTATTCCTCCATACTAAGTCTATATATAATTGCCATATTAAGTCTTGTGCAGACGGCTCCGTCCTCTTGTCTTATACCTCGCTGACGGCTTCGTCCCGCAGACGGCTTCGTCCTAGTTCTCGCCTATATCGCTGACGGCTTCGTCCCGCAGACGGCTTCGTCCTATTTCTCTCCTATATCGCTGACGGCTTCGTCCTGCAGACGGCTTCGTCCTATTTCTCGCCTATATCGCTGACGGCTTCGTCCCGCAGACGGCTTCGTCCTATTTCTCATACATTGCTGACGGCTTCGTCCTGCAGACGGCTTCGTCCTATTTCTCATCCATTGCTGACGGCTTCGTCCTGCAGACGGCTTCGTCCTACTTCTCGTATATCGTTGACGGCTTCGTCCTAATTCTCTCATATCTTGCTGACGGCCTCGTCCTGCAGACGGCTTCGTCCTATTTCTCATATATCGCTGACGGCTTCGTCCTGCAGACGGCTCCGTCCTACTTCTCATACATCGCTGACGGCTTCGTCCTGCAGACGGCGTCGTCCTATTTCTCATATATCGCTGACGGCTTCGTCCTGCAGACGGCTCCGTCCTACTTCTCATACATCGCTGACGGCTTCGTCCTGCAGACGGCTCCGTCCTACTTCTCGAATATCGTTGACGGCTTCGTCCCAATCCTCGCATATCTCGCTGACGGCATCGTCCTGTAGACGGCTTCGTCCTATTCTCGCACACACCGTTGACGGCCTCGTCCTAATTCTCGCAAACCCGCTGACGGCTTCGTCCTGCTGACGGCTCCGTCCCAGTAACACTACGTATCCTTATTGACGGTCTCGTCTCAATTGATCCACGTCTTCCCGAAGGCCAGGGACGCATCACGGGACCCCGATCATCCCACTCGGACGACAGGAAGCCACCTTCGCGGACCCCGGATCCGCGACCCCTCCCGCAGGACACGGACGCTCGCTGGTCGGAACCCCGACTCCGGAAATATTTACTCTGTCATTAATTTCAATAAACCATATATATATCTATTTTGTAAGCCTAATTCAGGTTCAAACCAGCGTTATTACTGGGGCTCGGGTCGGAATTTTCCCTTTCTAGCACCACTTTCCTGAATCAAATAAATATCCTGGATGATCCTGGCCAGCCCTGACCTACCCGAGGCTTGACTGAACGTCACAACTGTTTCCCGCAGCTGAATACCCTTGCCTTAAAAAAAACCCTAACGGTGGGCTGGGTGCCAGGGCATGAAGGCCATATAGGAAACGAGGTGGCAGACTCCCTAGCTAAACGCGTGTCGATGACACCACTAATCGACCCTGAACCGTTCTGTGGACTATCGAAAGGACACAAAAGAGAACTGCTCAGGAAATGGGAGCAAGCTGAAATAAATCGTCACTGGACCGACAGTGCAGGGCTGAGACAAGCCAAACAATTTCTCGTCCCCTAAATTACACGATCAAAACGCATCATCAACCTATCAAAGAGCGAAATTCGCATTCTAACAGGCTACATAACGGGTCACTGCAACCTTAGGTACATATCACCTCAAGAAATTAAAAATTTTCAGAAATCGACACATGCAGATTCTGTGAGATGGAGCAAGAAACATCAGAACATATTCAATGAAATGTCCCTCGCTAAGCAGACGTCGACTTTAACATCTAGGAGGTGAACTTATTGCCCCCGACAGGATCTGGGAACAAATAGACCCTACCAAAGTGCTCTCTTTTATTAGAAGCCTAGGTACAGGGGCTCTACCCTGATCCTACAGGCCGGCACAAAAGATCTAACATCTGGTCGCAGTGCAACAAGGCCCTTGTAATAATAAAAATAATAATAATATTCGTACATCATGCCCAAATCGAACTAAATTTTCAGTCCTACTAAGATCCTCACCGTGTTAAGCCCGTTAATTTGACAGGTCCCGACGGAATAACTGATTGTGTGCCTAGGTGTTGTGCCGACGCCCTGTGCAATCCCCTTCCGAAATTGTTTACCTTGTTCTTAGAAACCTGCCAGTTTCCCCTTATTTGGACGAAATTATTTGTTATTCCACTCCACAAAAAAGGTAGCAAATCGGATGCCAACAACTATATAGGAAGTTGTAAGCTATCGCCCATCTCAAAACTTTTATAACAAATCATTACGCCTCATTTGCAGCAACTGTGTAGATAAATAGTTGATCCATGTCAGCATGAATTTATAAAGCGAAGATCAGCGACAACTAATCTTTTGGAGCTCAATTCCTTCAATAGAACTGCACAGGATAGACAGTGTTACAAAAAAAAATGTTTTTTTTTTAGATAATTTTCGAGTTAAAAATGGTCTAAAAATCTTTTTTTTTCCTTCATAATTAAGGGTTTCCATAAAAACATTTAGACAGACGTAATCTATACTGATTTTAGTAGAGCATTTGACTCTGTTAACCATTCTCTTCTTGTTCGGAAACTCGATCTAATAGGATTTCCGGTTGATCTTCTTAGTTGGATCTCAAGTTATCTGAATGGCAGAACGCAAAAGGTTAAAAATTCATTATCTAATGTTCTCAGGGTTACTTCTGGCATCCCGCAAGGGAGCCATTTGGGTCCCCTGTTGTTTACATTATTTATCAACGACCTGCCCAAAGTTCTGACAAACTCCAAAGTACTTATGTACGCGGACGACGTTAAACTTTGCGTGCAATATAAGGACGCTTCCTGCCAGTCTGATTTACAAACAGATCTCAATAACTTCCAAACATGGTGCCGCATAAACTTATTGAACCTAAACGGCTCTAAATGCAAGCTAATGATTTTCTCTCGTGTCGCTCCCAAGCTCGCGACTTACACGCTAAACTGCTGCTCTTTGGAAATAATTAATATAGTCGATGATTTGGGCATCCGACTGGACCCTAAACTTGACTTTATCGATCATATTTCGTGCATGGTGAATAAAGCCAGAGGTGTGCTTGGTTTCATTAAACGGTGGTCGAAAGAATTCAATGACCCCTATGTTACAAAATCCCTCGTACTCTAGCAGACTTCTCCTAATTAACTTACCTTCTTTAGCTAACCGTAGAACCATGCTTGGCATTACGTTCATTTTTAACCTCATCCACGGTGACGTGGAAAGTGCTGACTTGCTGGGTCACCTTAACTTTCACGTACCGAGTAGAAATACTAGATCCTATATTCCTTTAGTTTTGCGCCACTGTAGAACGTCTTTTGAATTGCATAAACCCTTCAGAGTTTTATGTGCAAATTATAACGATTTGTACATGATAACATCAAACGTAGAAAGCCTTCCCCAAATAAAAACCTTAATACTAACCCACTTAGTACGCAGGCAGGCAAACAGTCTGGCAGCACACCAGTAGTCACTTCCTCATATTCCTTTTCTATACTTTCATTTGTCGCGCCTACTAACACCTAACACGAACAGGCACGTGCTTGGTGTCAGATGGGTCACTTGAATGTACTGATCGTAGTGCATCAACGTCCAATTAAAAAAAAAAAAAATTATACTGGTTGGCGAAAAAGAGATTGCGTTCGTTCCCTTAGCAAAATACAATTTCCATAGTCCTAAAAAATTTTCTGATTATTTTTATGCTTTTCAAATGAGTTGATTAAATATTTAGGTTTTGTTATTTTAGAAATTTCAAAATTAAAAATGTATGTAGTACTTCAGTGCGATCGAAACTTACTGCGCTACTATGGCGAATAACAACGAATCTGCGACATATGATTTTCATTATAATTTTTTAAAACCCAAATTAAAAATGATATAGAGTCACATTTTGATACTTCGGAATTTTCTGATGAATTAGCTAATAAATATAATTTCCCTAAAACCAATAAGAAAAAGTTGGGGTTTTTCAAAGATGAACTTAATGGGAAACCTATACTTGAATTTGTTGGTTTACGTTCAAAAATGTATTCTTTCAAATTTTCAAATGGTGTTAGTAGCACTGAAGAAAAAACTATTAAAAAATCGAAAGGTGTAAAAAGAATCGCTGTTGATAAAATAGATTTTACTGATTATAAAAAGTGTTTATTATCGGAGGAGTCTGTCACTGGTACAATGGCAATGATACGTTCATCTAATCATGTTTTATCAACTACTAGCAAACTATTAAACTTTATAAATATTTAAAAAATAAAACAAATGATGAAAATGAATTAGAAATTGGAGAAATCGAACTAGATTTGTTTAATATAAGAAAAAGTGATGATTTAATTTAAGATTAAAGAATGACTTTGTAAATATGATAAAGAAATATAATTTTATTTTATTTAAAAATCATTTACCAAACAAATATGTATTTAATTCTAAGAACAAATGTTTATTTTTAAACAATATAGAACTTTTATTAGAAATTGTTAGTAATAACAATGTTTTTATTTTTTTACAATTCTAAAAACAAATGTAAATTTTTAACCAATATAATATTTTAATTTAAAGTTATTAGTAATAACAATGTATATAATTTGTATAATTCTAAGAACAAATGTTTTGAATAAAATCAGAACTTTAAAAAAACATTTTATATACTTAAAATGAAACATAATTATTTTACTGAATTGGGTAAAAAAAATCTTCAATGTTGGATTTTACAATTTGGGTGTAATTATTAATTCCACCTTGAGCAAAAATTAATTCATTATCAAAAAGATTTCGATTTTTATAAACAAGTGGAGGGGGAGTGGATTTTCATCTTCTTCTAAATTCAAAGGTAAGAGCTGTTTATAATTATTTATTCCGCCCACAGCATGAAAAACATCATTATTAGGTATCATTATTTTCATTTAGAATAGGTGGATAGTCTGCTTCGTCACCCTCTTCTTCTTCTTCATACGAATATCCCATAGTTTTATCTATAGAAGAAAAGAAAAATAAAAACAGAAAAAATAATTAATATAATATTTATTAAGAAAAAAAAATATTTTACTCACCTTTCGAAAGAAAGCTTTCTTATCATATGTTCCATTTCCATACTTCAATTTATCCCTGATGTAACCCTTGTTAATTTTTATGTTCTGTAAAAGAAATAACTCTTCTCAATTTGATCATTAAGAATTGATTTAAACTCATTTATGTTTGAAACTTTTCATTTTGATATTTACATTTCTTTTTTTTCTTAAATATTCATCTAACATTGCATCTGCCATATATCTCCTTCTCAAATAGAGTCCATTAATTCTTTCAGCATCAGAATTCTTAATTTCATGAACTAAAGGTTCATCATTTAAATAACCATCATTTAAATTTTGTGAATTAATTGTTGATTGGAAATCTGAATTACTAAATGTTATATTTTTTAATTTATGTGTTGTATTTCTTTTTATTGGTATTCGACTTACACTATCAATATCATTGTGATTAATCCCAAACATTACTTTTAATGGGTTTGATGTCTCTTGTATTATTTGATCATTTTTATTTACATTATCTGTAGAAGTAGGGGAAATCGCTATTTTTTTTTTTCAGGAATCGCTGTTGTCTCATTCGTCGAGATCGGAGTGATGGGTGTAGCAGGATTCGTGGTGGATTCAGGTGTCATAGGACTCCTATGATAGGAGTGGAGCTGGTGCTGAGGCTGGAGCTGACTGCTGAGGCTGGAGCTGAGCTATCTTTCTTTCTTGTTCCTATTGAAGAAGAACAAAGATATTCAGGCATGCTCCGGTAATCGTAATTTTTTCCCGATTTCGATTTGGCCAAAATCTTACGATTTCGATTTTAGGTGCTCCGGTTTTCGTAAAATTTTTGCTATCGTCGGTAAACAGCTGTTTGAGGTCAACAGTAAACAGCTGTTTAAGCTGTTTTCTACACAAACGTGTTGCCACATTTTTTACAGTTTTAATTCCGATGTTTTCAATAACATTTCTTACCATAAAAGTAATTAAAATAAATAGCAATATTTATAAAAAACATTTATGGCCCTGATTTAAATTTATTAATGAATTCATTTAAATTTTATAAATAGTTTTACCTGGCTGTTTCATTCCACCAAAAGTATGGCAACCCTGGGGATAACTTTTGACCAAGTACTTTTCTACATTTGGCCATCGAGGTTGCTTGTTGCCGACGGCAAAATTTGGTTTGTCAAATTTGAGGTGGGGTCAGAAATAAATTTTTTATAAAATAACTACGTGCCAGAATGATCTTGTGGTGGTGTGGAATAAACATCAATAGACCACTGAGTAAACTATTTTTTCCCCTTAGTAAATAAGATATGATTTGATATAAAAAAAGTTATTTACTTTTCATTTCGGCAAGACAAAGGTGCCCGATTTCCAATTCGGTAAAAATTTTACGATTTCGAAAACCGGAGCACCGGTTTTACGATTTCAAATCGAAATCCTAAAAATTTACCGAATTCGATTACAGGAGCATGGCTGATAAACTTACAAAAAACATATATTCACACACGCATACAAACAAAAACAATTATCAGAATTATTTCAAATGTTTATAAATACTACGCACTGCCCTCCACACATTGGCCCACACGCGTTGGCCTCTACGCATACGCCCACAATATCAAATTTAAAGAATTTTGTTTTAATGGACCCAGCTATTTTCAGAATTTGAAAATCCGAGCCAACGCACAAGCACACGATTTCCCTTCCGCTTCAAAATTTTTTCAACGAGATAGGTGTGCGGGTACAATGTTTTTTTTATTTCTGCTGTATAGGGTTGCCTTTGAAATCTTCAAGTAAATATGTTGTGAGAGAGGTATTTTGAACTTTTCGTATTCGAAAGACCTCTGTAGTCCAACTCGGTGTATACCCCTTTTCGAATAGAATAGATTAGTAAGTTTACTAATCCCCTTGCTTTAACCTTGTATTTATAAATATTTTTCTGTGGTTGAAGACCGTCGCTAAAAGTTCTTTTCCATTGGCAGCGCTGACGTCAATCGGATTCATTTTTATTGTGCTATGCTTCCTATTGGTATAAATTTCAATTATATTTTTATACATCTGAATCCAAATATATTTTCCATTGAAAATAAACTCACGCCACATGAGTTCTTTTAATGTTCTATTAAAACGCTCTACGATTGATGCCTTAAGAACGCTAATTAAAACTAATGATTAATTTTAAATCGCAACATTAATTCTCTAAAGAATTCATTGCCATGATCTGTTTCTGGGTACCCCTCGACCAGACTTTAATATTTTTTCAAGGCTTTTGTGACGTCTACAGCAATTTTAGTTTTCACTGCTTCCCCCCATCCATATTTAGAAAATGCCTTTATTACTGTTAGCAAATATCTATACCCTTTATTTGTTGAGGCATATGCTCCCATTTCAACTTAATCAGCTTGCCATAAATTATTGATTCCCTTCACGATAACTCGACGTCGTGGAAAATTTTTTAATGTCGATGTAATTCATTCACTATATTTCGCCTACTCATAGTTTTAATTTATTTGGTATGAAAGGGGTCTGCTCTTTATATATTGTTTCACTTTTTAATTTCGATTTTGGAAAAATTAAATAACTGAAAATGTTATTTTCTATTTCATTCAGATCTTCTTTTGAACAGTTTTCGTATGATTCTCAATTTTTTAAGTAATTTTATTGACTTTGTTTTCAATATTATTTATTCGACGTTTCACTTTAAAAACGGCTTGTTTCTGTGGCTGTATTGAAATATCTGTAAATATATTTTTCAATACTTTACTTATTTCAACATCAACATAAGTCTTCGTTGCTACATAATGTTCATTAATGTTCGATAAACTATTTTTCAATATTTTTCTCTGGAGATTTAAATTAGAATCGGAATCAGTGAGTAAGCTTTGAAATTTATCCAATCCTTTTTCAATTTCTCTAGAGTACTCTTCATCATTTAAAAAATTACCAAACTTGTGGAGTGACATTTTAATTATAAATAAAAATAGTGAGTGAGTACCTACTATATTTAAGTTTCAAATAAATCAGTCATCGGATTTTTTTCACGGTGTGCAAATGGACTTTTTCGAAGCAATGTTCCCTCCCTTTCCATTTGTTGGGTGTGAAGATTTGGTGGTGGGTTTCCCAAATTTGAGTTTATGAAACCATTAATATTTTCAATTTTATTAATTAAGTCTTTAATCAAAATATCTATATTTTCCAATTGTGTAACCATTTTTATTACTTTAGTTTCTAGATCTGACACCCTTTTATTTCGATGCTCAAATTATTTGTTAATGGAATCCATTTTAATCGATTTAACATTATTAATTTCCATGTCTATATATATTTTAGTGGCACAATCACGATCATTTATCGGATGTGATGAATTTTTTATTCTTTTGTTTTGTAAATTTAATTGTCTATCTGTATCAAGATAATCACCAGTTAAACTTACAAGTTTTCTTTTGAAAACTGATGAAAAATCTCTGTTCAGTTTGCTGCTTGTCCCAATGTGCGGGAGAGCGGCGATCAGCTGATCTCTCGCTCGTTTCTGGGCAGTGCGTACGATGGGGAGAAGGAGAACGGAGAAGAGTGTACGGAGTCAGTACGAATTTGCACACGACGCCGAACGCCCGCCGCCGGTCTAGCAATCTATTTGTTACCAGGGACCGAAAATAATGATTATTTTTATTTTTGAAAAATAAAAATCAAGTACCTTTTTGATTTTTTTCAATTTGATCAAAAACATTCATTACATTTGAGTAAAAAAAATAAATATCATGAATAATCATTATTTTTGATGAAAATAAAAAACTTTCAAAAATAATGATTATTCATGACTTTTATTTTTTGTTTTATCAAAATAAAACTCAAAACCAAATCACGCGTTCCGTGTAAGACTTTTTACCAATATTATTTCATATTTTTGTACAGGGACCGCAAAGCTACCCTTCAGTACAAAATTTGTAATTTAATAATACGTTCTTAAGATTTGTGTGCTGTTTTTATACCCTTGCAGGCTATTATAATTTTAGTCCGTTTCCTCCAGTTTGAAGCTATCTGAATGAAACTTTGCAGATAGTCTTCTATATGCTCTCACTACTATATAAGTCGGAATGGGCCGAATCGGACGACTATATAATATAGCTGCCATAGAAACGATCGGAAATTTTTTAGAAAAAAATTTAACTTTAGGTACCAATTGTCATTATATTTTCATATAATTTGAGATATGGCCATTTTGTATTATTCTAGGATTTCGGTTTTAATTTTATCAAAATCGGACTACTATATCATATAGCTGCCATAGGAATATGTATATCAATTAATTTATTTTGAAAGCTTTGTTGCTAGCAACATTTAGTTGTTGTGCAACATTTTTCACTGTCAATATGTTTCGCTCAACATTTATATTATCTAAGAAGACGCAAATGCGAAAAAAACCGGTCACAAGGTCAATGCAAGCATTTTCTACTTCATCTTGCCCCATAATCACCAAAAACTTCAGCTGATTGACACTTCAGACATTTGTTGTTCTAAAGCTATTACCCTGCCGCGATAATTATAAAAAATGGTACTGAGGGGTAGCTTAGCGCTCCTTATACAAGAATATGAAATAATATTGGTAAAAAGTCTTACACGGAACGCGTGATTTGGCTTTGAGTTTTATTTTGATAAAAAAAAAATAAAAATCATGAATAAAATCAAATAAAATCATGAAGATATCGTACTTTCCATGTTAATGAATTGACCTAAAAAAAAACATTATGGATAGGCCCTATGAAGCAAACATATTTCATTTGCACATAAAACAGCTTAAATCTCTTACTCGGGGGTTTTTGGGGTCGATGATCACGAATCCGGACTCAAATTTTTAAAATTCAAGATGGTGGATCCAATATGGCGGACCAAATTCGTAAAAAGTTACTAGATCAAGCTGAAACTGGGAATATGGGGGTCTTCGGGGTTGCTGTTTACCAAACTGAGATAAAATTCTGAAATTTGATGATGAAATTTGATGTTAGATGTTAGATGTAAATAAAAAATTCAATATGGCGACCGTAAAACGACCATAAACGAAATCGCGGGGAATGTCAGACAGCTCACTCGACAAAGAATACTCTATATCAATTTCAAAGTACGATATCTCAGCGAAAAAAAAAGATATTTAATCAAACTCAACAGCATTGGAAAGGGCAAAGATTATACTTTAAGATGGCTTTTTTAGTATTTTCATTAAAAGAACAAATTCGATGCTACATAACCTCAAATATAGGCAAAAAACGCTGTTGTTTGAACTTTTAGGTTAGGATATCTCGGAAGCCAGAGCCAATTCGAAAATTTCGACCTCGGATTCGGATTCAGCGCACCAAAAACCTTCGGAAAAGTATATACTGGTTTCTGGGTCAAAATTTTGTCGGCCTGTGTAATCATTATTTTTGAAAGTTTTTTATTTTCATCAAAAATAATGATTATTCATGATTTTTATTTTTTTTTACTTAAATGTAATGATTATGTTTGATAAATAACGAAAAAAATCAAATTTTAATCATTATCATTTGATTTTTATAATAAAACTTATAATGATTACGGTCCCTGTTTGTTACATATATACGCACACACGCCTGTACATAACCTTAGTTTAAAGTAAATCCCGGAATAATTATAACGATTTAAATCTATACAGCTGTGTTATTTACTCTTGCCGGGGAGCCCTTCTTACAATTTCCTCTTTGTTACAATATACAAGGGGACACAACTAAACATGGTGGCCCATGAGGGGAACCTGCAAGTGTAAAAATTTTAGTTTGAAAAGTTTTGTGTGTATTCGACTCGGCAAATTCCCTAAAAATAAAACTGCGATATATAAACGCAGCAACGGCTGTTTTGGGAATTTGGCGGCTCTTCTTCTGCGCCTATTCCCGGCTTGGCGAAAGACGGAAAAGGAAAAACGTGGATACATAGGCGCCGCAACTGCATTTCGCGGGACTTTGCGACGCTCTTTCGGTTGTTTTGGCGGTTTTTTGTGAGTGGAATCTGGTGCACAAACGGAGTAAGTGGACAAGTTGTGTGCGGGACAAGAATTTAACGAATTTTCTCATTACATTATTTTTTGGGGTGGTGAGTTGCGCTAAGATTGGTAGTTTTATATGTATACACTCGTCATCATGAAATCGAATTCAGAGGCTCCGACTTTGATGCAATTAATAAATTTGCAGTCAAATCGGTACCAGTCCCTTAAATCGACGTTGCAGAATTTCAAGAAGGATTCGCAGTCAAGGAAAACGAAGATTTATTTCAAGAAGCGTCTAGAGCAAGTGGAGGAGCTGCGAAACGCGTTTCGGGACACGGATTCCGTGATCGTTAGCCTAGAAGGGTTCGCTGGATCGAACTATGTCGCGAAGAATGTCCAGTCGGAATTCGAGGAGCGCTATATGTACGCCTATTGCGCCATCGCAGAGGACTTGGATAAACTCCCACCCGAGAAACCTCCGCCGCCGCCACAAGCGGGCGGGGGTGCCGATCCGGAAGTGCGGCTGAACATGCCTCAGGTGTCAGTGCCCAAATTTTCGGGTGAATGTGTGGACTGGCCAGGCTACTATGACGCCTTCACAAGCCTTATACACAACAACATGAATCTGAGCAATGTGCAACGGTTGCATTTTCTCAAAGAGTCGTTGCCAGGAGGGCGCGATAATGCCAACCGGCAAATGCAGCTTACGGAGGCAAATTTCGCCTTGGCTTGGGGACTGATGATTAAAAGGTACAATAATCCTCGTCTCGTTTATTCGCACCACATGAACGCTATCTACGCTTTGCCCAACCTGCAAAAGGAAAATACGGAATCAATACGGTCGATGTTAAGCACGGTCAATGTTTGCCTGGCTGCATTCCGCCGCGTTCGAGCCTTGGACGGGGAATCACAGCACTGGTTGGCGCATTACATAGCATCGAGGTTGCCCAAGGAGGCTCACAACGTTTGGGAGCACCATCAAAGAAGCGGTGCCACCGTTTCTACTTATAAGGACTTAGAATCATTTTTGAGTGATCGGCTGGTCATAATGGATGCGATTGAAAACCGAAGTTCGTCGTACGACTCCAATAATTATGTCCCAGGATCTACCGACCCGAGGAAACGAGTGCGAGTGCATAATGCACAGGAGCGCTCAAGACGCCCGGATAGCACCTATTACCACTGTGGCGGCGACCATATCCTGCGTCGTTGCGCAACCTTTCTGGCCTTGGACTGTTACAGGAGAACGGATATAGTGAGCAGGGCAAAATGATGTATCAATTGCTTGAGCAAATCGCATGCGCTGTCACGATGCACCAGCAATAAGAGCTGCCAAGTTTGTGGGCAGCGTCATCACACGCTGTTGCATTTCCCAGTATTGGCTCCATCCAACCCATTGTCGAGTCGCGCACAGCCGCATATAATCCGGCCTTCAGCGCCGCCTTTTAGTGCACCTGCAGCCAGGGAGAATGAATCTCAGCACAGCGTGCAGGCGACGGAGGACCCAAATCCGCACGCATCTTACAGATGTCATTCAGCAACTTCATCGTATGTCCTTTCGAGGAATGTGCTTCTCGCCACTGCTCGTATCGCCGTAGGGAATCCGGTCAACGGCCTACAAGCAGTCATAAATGCTCTCATCGATCAAGGATCTGAAGCAACCTTAGTTTCGGAACACGTCATTCACTCTCTGCACCTGAAGCGGTCAGCCACCCGAGCGTCAATTTTTTGGGTGGGGGCGGTCGTCGTTGAAACTACACAGTAAATTTCGAAATCTGTAGTATTTTTAACCCAAATTTCTCTTTAGGGGTTGATTCAGCATATGTTCTCAATTCTGTTATATCCTGCCTGCTAAGTCTGAGCTTCACGCCACAATTTGGGTTATGTGCGAGGGCTTGGGTCATTGGCGGATCTCCATTACGCGCGGTCGAAGCGAGTCGATCTCATTTTGGGAGTGGACTTGTTGGCGCAAATTATGTTGCCCGGCACCAAGATCGGGTTGCCAGGCGAGCCCATAGCTCAGAATACGCACTTCGGATGGATCCTCTCTGGACGTGCTGAAGGAGTGAGGGAATCAACCCAGTTGCGCTGTCATCGAGTGCTTTTGGACACTGAGGCATTGCTGAAGCGCTTCTGTGAGGTCGAGTCGGTTCCAGACCGCCCTATAGCAACCGACGAGGAACTCTGGTGCGTGTCGTTTTTCCAGAAAACTCTCGTGCGTCGATCGGATGGCCGCTACGTAGTGCGGTTGCCCTTTAAAAGCTATCGAGATCCATCTATGGTCCTGGGAAGATCTCATCAAATGGCGCTTAATCGGTTCCTGCAGTTGAAAAGACGTCTGTCTGGCAGCCCGGAACGGTGGAGCAAATATGTGGAGGAGATCGAGAAATACTTCGCGCTCAAGCAAATAGGGCCGGCGGTGGGCAGTAAAAGTAGTTCGACAAGGCATACGTCCACGAATAGGCACTTAGCTTCCTGTGTGCTCCCGCATCACGCTGTCTTTAAGAAGGATCCTCAATCGAACAAACAGCGAATCGTCTTTGATGCCTCCTCACGGACTAGCAACGGACGATCTTTAAACGACATTCTTTGGACTGGACCGACCCTGCAGAACGACATGTCGGCAGTCATACTTAATTGGCGGAAATATTGTTTCGTTTTCACGATGGATATACAGAAAATGTATCGCTGTATCGATGTTCACCCGGAAGACGTCCAGTATCAGCGGATTTTATGGCGGGCGGATGGATCGATCAATGTATCTGCTTTGTCAACACTTACATTCGGAACGGCTTCTGCACCCTTCACGGCCATCAGGGTCATTCAACAGTTAGCGAAGGATGAGCGGCGTTCATTTCATAAGGCGGAAGAAGTGTTTATGAACGAGATATATGTGGACGACATCCTGTCCGGAGGGCATACGATGGAAGAGGCGCAGGATAAACGAGCACAGGTAGAGGGTGCAATAAAATCCGCTTGCATGGAGTTGCGAAAATGGTCCAGCAACGAAGCGAGTATTGTCCGCTCGATTCCGATGGAGCATCAGTGCAGTCGGACACCTTTAAACTGGGACACTACGGATCCTATCAAGGCGCTAGGAATGTATTGGCTCCCAAATAAGGACTCCTTTAATGTTCAGGTCAATTTTGGGATGCCAGCTAACTTCACCAAAAGAACGATACTGTCGAGCATAGCGAGGCTGTTCGACCCGCTGGGTCTTATCGCGCCAGTCATCATCTCGGGAAAGTTAATTTTGAAGGAAGTAACTATGGCCAAGAAAACGCATGTCGACGGCACTCTGACGGCCCTGGATTGGGACGACGAAGGGTTCTAATGCTCTTGCGGAACGGTGGCAAGTATTTCGGGATATCTTGCTAAAGATAGGCGATATCAGTATACAGCGGTGGATTTATTATGCCCCAGGATCCATAGTGTCATCTCAGCTTCACGCGTTCTGTGACGGGTCTTCTACATCCTATGCAGCTACGACCTATCTGAGGCTCGAGCATGAGGGCGGAACGTGCTACACCTCGCTGTTGACCGCAAAAGCAAAGGTTGCTCCTACCAAACCCTTAACCATACCTCGAACGGAGCTGAGTGGTGCAGTACTGGCGGTCAAATTGTTAAAATGGCTGACCACGGCTAAGTGGCTAAAGGACCTTCCCATCCAAACCTTTTATTGGACGGATGCTACAATTCTTCTGCATTGGCTGCATGGGGACGTTAAAAGATGGAAGACTTTCGTCGCTAACGTTCTAGATCACTCTTCACCATCTCAGTGGAGACATGTCGGAACTAGCGAGAATCCAGCGGACTGTGCGACAAGAGGGATGCCTCCGAGTGAGCTGAAGGACTTTGACTTGTGGTTGCGAGGCCCGGAGTGGCTTACACGCAGTCAAAGTGACTGGCCTTCGACCTTTAACTTTTTTATTTTATTGGACGTTGATGCACTACGATCAGTACATTCAATTGGCCAATCTGACACCAAGCACGTGCCTGTTCGTGTTAGGTGTTAGTAGGCGCGACAAATGAAAGTAAAAAAAAGGAAAACGAAGAAGTGACTACTGGCGTGCTGGCAGATTGTTTGCCTGCATGCGTAATAAGTGGGTTAGTATTAAAGTTTTTAGTTAGGAAAGGCTTTCTACGTTTGATGTTATCATTTACAAATCGTTATAATTTGCACATAAAACTCTGAAGGGTTCATGCAATTCAAAAGACGTTCTACAGTTGCGCAAAACTAAAGGAATATAGGATCTATTATTTCTACTCGGTTCGTGAAAGTTAAGGTGACCCAACAAGTCAGCACTTTCCACGTCACCGTGGATAAGGTTAAAAATGAACGTAATTCCAAGCATGGTTCTACGGTTAGCTAAAGAAGGTAAGTTCATTAGGAAAAGTCTACTAGAGTACGAGGGTAACCTTTGGTTTGGATCCCAGTTCAAACTTCGTAAAGCGAAAAGCAAAAAGTTCTTCTGAACTGATTCAATGCGTTTACTGTGAACCCCATACTGAGGGCTCCAGACGCAAGTTCCATATTCTAAGATATGACGAACTAAAGAAATATATAGGGATTTTGTAACATTGAAGTCTTTCGACCACCGTTTAATGAAACCAAGCACACCTCTGGCTTTATTCACCATGCACGAAATATGATCGATAAAGTCAAGTTTAGGGTCCAGTCGGATGCCCAAATCATCGACTATAGTAATTCTTTCCAAAGAGCAGCAGTTTAGCGTGTAAGTCGCGAGCTTGGGAGCGACACGAGAAAAAACCATTCGCTAGCATTTAGAGCCGTTTAGGTTCAATAAGTTTATGCGGCACCATGTTTGGAAGTTATTGAGATCTGTTTGTAAATCAGACTGGCAGGAAGCGTCCTTATATTGCACGCGAAGTTTAACGTCGTCCGCGTACATAAGTACTCTGGAGATAGTCAGAACTTTGGGCAGGTCGTTGATAAATAATGTAAACAACAGGGGACCCAAATGGCTCCCTTGCGGGACGCCAGAAGTAACCCTGAGAACATTAGATAAAGAATTTTTAAAGAGGATCTTCCCGAGGTATTTTATCCTACCCATGCCGAATCTTCCAAGGGAACCATCCCCTTCGGAAATGCCAACGTTTCCTTCGGCTTAGCGCTGAGAAACGGCTCCAGGCAGTCATACAAAAGAAGTACTGCGTCAATTGCCTGGCCCACCATCATTCCACGGGATCTTGCCGCAGTGACGACCGATGCCAGTCGTGTGGCCAGGATCACCACACACTTCTCCATGTCCACGAGCGCTCAGCGTATCCAACGCTTTCCCGAGCAAAGGCCTCTTGTATTCCTACAGCGTATCCTCGCTAAGGGGGCCTCAAAGGTCTTCTTAAATTTTTGCTGCGTATCCTCGCAAGGGGGGGAGAATGTCCGGAGGCAGTGTGATCCAGTGCACTCGCTCTCTCTCTCCCTCTCCCACTGCACTTACGTGCATAATTTAAGATTAAACAAAGACTTTGTAAATATGATAAAGCAATATAATTTTATTTTATTTAAAAATCATTTACCAAACAAATATGTAATTAATTCCAAGAACAATTGTACATTTCTTAAACAATATATAATTTTTAAAATTAAAAATATTAGTAATAACAATGTATATAATTTTTATTATTTTAAAAACATATGTAAATTTGTAAACAATATAAAATTTTTTAATTAAAAATATTAGTAATAACAATGTATATAATTTGTATAATTTTAAGAACATATATTTTGAATAAAACGAGAACATTAAAAAACATATTATATAATTTAAAACATAATCTTTTTACTGATTTGGGTAAAATCTTCAATGTGTGTGTAATTATTAATTCCACCTTGAGCAAAAATTAATTCGTTATCAAAAAGATTTTCATTAACAAGTGGAGGGGGGAGTGGATTTTCATCTTCTTCTAAATTTAAAGGTAAGAGCTGTTTATAATTATTTATTCCACCCACAGCATGAATAATATTATTATTTTCATTATTTTCAATTAAAATAGGTGAATAGTCTGCTTCTTCAGGGTGGTAAGGGTGCATCAGACCAAGGCAAGATCAGCATAGTATTTGCTGATGTATATTCCTTGGGCCACTGGTGCATCAAGTCGACTCGTAGGTGGATATCAATCCGATAGACACCACCCTCTCCTCGGAGAGGGTCCTCCGCGCGGTACCTCCTGGAAACGTACCTCGGTACGGTTAATACGAGCGGCACATTTCCCGTGTATCTCAACCCTTCAATACCTATGACTCCTCCTCCCCACCGAGACCTGGGAAAGTCTTAAAACGTCCTCCCCTTAAGTCAGGGGTGTCAAGCGACCCGTGCCCTCTGAGTTTTGGTTCGCAGCTGAGGGGTTAATCCAGCTGTGTCTGAACGGAGCCTTCTCAGGGCCGGGCAACCCTGGGTCGTAAGATGCCTTGCCGCGGCTTTAGGGCGAAGCCGCGGTCGACCTTATTCAAGGCACCAAACCCCCTCTGGCCCGCCGCGCTTGCCAGGTCGAGCAACGCGGGCGATCATGTATTGATAATGTCTAAAAAAAACCGTGCTTCGGAACTCCTGGGAGAGGATAAACCCCAAACTTTGTCGGAAGAGGACGAGAAGGAGCTGCTGAGGCCCAGTTTAGTCTCGGCAACTCACCACATATCGGGAACCGATGACGACGAGCTGCCGATGTCTAGCAAGGACATGCCGGCTCCATCGCGACCCGAGGGGAGAGCAAGTAGCACTCCCCAACCCAAAAACAAAGGTGGGGCTCAGCTGGGCACCACCGTAGACAACAAATTAAAACAGCTCACACATCAGCAGCGAAGAGCGAGGGTCAACAGAGCCCGCTTCATCCTCGGCAAGATTGCCAGGAATGAGGCTGAGGGCAAAACAGACCCCCGAGATGCTGAGAATAAGGCCCAATTCCTTGCGGAGATCGCGGAGTTTGATGCGTATCAGAATGCGAACCCGGCGGAGCTCCAGCCCTCTCAGGCGAAACGCAATCGCTCGCAAGAAGTGAGCGAGAGCGCACCTAAGAGAGCGAAGGACCCACAGGGCAAGCCAAGGGCGACAAACTTCGTCAACAAGGTGAAGAAATTTAGCGAGGTGGCCAGAGACAGTCTGGCTATGGCTCTGGTGGATGAACTTCACGACGACGGTCGTCTGCTGTCGGAGAAGTGGGAGGTGATCGAGGCCAAGTTGGCCGACATGGTAACCGACAGGTTGGTTGCCGTGCCGGCCGGCCCCATCCCCTCCTTCGACTCCTCAGACGTGGTCAGGGGGCACCGGGTCATCAGGTGTGACGATGGGTTTTCGAGGACCTTCCTGGCGGAGTGTGTGGCTAAGATTAGCGACACCTGGGCTGGCCTTAAGATTAGGCTAGTCCACGCCAGGCAGATTTCGAGGAGGCCCAGAGCCCGCATCTGGTTGCCGAAGGGGCAAACTGACCATGCAAGGGTGATCGCCTGTCTGAAGGCCCAGAATCCGGATGTCCATACAGATGACTGGACCACACTCAAGGCAGAGAGAGAGATGAAGTCGAGCCAGCCGTTCCTTCTCCTCATCAACCAACGCTGCCTGTCGCAGCTCGAAGCCAACGATAACAAGGTCCGGTATGGCATACGGAAGGCCAAGATCAAGATCTTCCTTGCTGAGTCGGACGAGCTTGTTGAGGAGGTCGATGACACCAACAAGCTGTTGGATGACATGGTCATCGACGACAAGTCTCCCGATACAACCCCAACCAATCCCGATGTCGAAACTCGTGCAGATTAACCTGAAGCGCAGCACCCATGTATCAGCAAATCTCACGATCCTTCTCAGTGAGAAGGATATCGACATCGGACTGATACACGAGCCTTGGACCAGGGACGAGCAAGTTGCTGGCCTAAGGATCCCAGGATACACAGTACTGTGCACCAACTCGGTGGCTAGGTCGAGAGCATGCGTAGTAATTAAGAATCATTTTAACGCTTTTCTCTGTTCCAATCTCAGCACAACAGATCTAGCAGTAGCTAGATTCGTGGCAGCGGATGGGAGCGGAGTTATCATCGCCTCTGCGTACATGGCCCACGACGATCCGGCTCCGCCTGAACCGGTCGTCAATCTGCTGCAATGGGCCGAAGACACTAAGAAGACCCTGGTGCTGGGATACGACGCGGACGCGAGGCACTCGCTCTGGGGAAGCTCGGAAACGAATGAGAGAGTTGAGTCTCTTTTTGACAATATTATTAGTCGTAAGGTTACGATTTGTAACAAGGGCAATACACCAACCTTCATATTGCCCAGTACGGAGGGTTTTCAGGGTTGGGAAGAGGTGTTAGATCTCACCCTTCAAATAGAATATAGCAAATATAAAGTCGAGAACTGGAGAGTGTCGACCCAACTCTCCTTTTCGGACCACAGATACATCTTCTTTGACTTATCGGCATCGGTAAATAAGCCGATACCGAGTCGTAACCCCCGCAGGACAGACTGGGACAAATTCGGCGAAATTGTCCACTCAAAAGTCAGCAACAGGAGGGTAAAGGTACAATCCTCCTCTAAGGCCCTCGACAAGGAAGTAGAGGACCTTACAAACATACTTAACAACGCATTCAAAGAGACATGTAAAGTTTCATTCTCCAAGAAGCAGTATCCACCATGGTGGACCAAGGAACTGAGCGACCTCAGGAAGAGAGCGCGCAAAACCTTTAACACATGCTATGGGACCAAGAAATGGGAACCATACAAGGAAGCACAGAAAGCATACAAAAAAGCAGTATATGAAGCAAAGAATGAATCTTGGAAGAGATATTGCGAATCATTAGAAGGCATAAAAGATACGGCAAGATTAAGAAAAATCCTTGCCAAGGGGCACACAAGCCCCACTCTTATCAACAGACCAGACGGCTCGGCCACAATGACAATAGAGGAGTCGCTAGAGCTACTAGTCGACACTCACTTCCCGGGGAACCTCGGCACCCGAGGAAGGCACAAACACACAGACAGACACACAAACGAAAGATATCATTACCACGGAGCGAATCCAGTAGGCAATAGAGTCTTTTGATAAATACAAAAGCCCGGGCCCGGACGGCATAATACCGGCAATGCTACAAACTGCCAAAGGAAGCCTCTGTAGATGGCTTAAAGCCATATACAAGTCTTGTATAAGACTAAGGCACATCCCGCTAAGGTGGAGGGAAGCCAAAGTCATATTTATACCAAAGCCAGGCAGAAGGGGGCACATTCTAGCGAAGGACTATAGGCCGATACGCCTAACATCCTTCGTCCTGAAGACCCTAGAAAGACTACTAGATGTACACATCCGAGAAAGAATCGAGAAACACCACCTATCGGACGAGCAGCATGCGTACCGAAAAGGACGGTCAACAGAAACAGCACTACACGTAGTTGTAGGTCACGTCGAGAAGACACTACAATACAACCAATACACAATGGCCGACTTCCTAGACATCGAAGGTGCGTTCAAAAACGTGAACGCCGACTCCATTCTGAGCTCCCTCACCTCGATGGGCATTGAGAGAGGCATCAGAGAATGGATCGGAGTTATGCTAACGAGTAGGACGATCACTGCCGAACTGAGTGGCACTCACCTCACACGGTCAGTGAAGAGAGGCACACCTCAGGGCGGCGTCCTATCGCCTCTACTTTGGCTCATAAACATGAATAACATATTGGAAGAGCTCAATATGGGTGGCGTCAAAGCAGTAGCCTACGCAGATGACGTGGTGCTGCTAGTATCCGGACCCCACCCTGACGTTATTAGCAAGATAATGACAGGGGCGCTGGGTCGCTTAAACATATGGGCAAAGACCTGTGGATTAGGTATCAACCCAAATAAAACTGAACTTATGCTCTTCACTAGAAGGACTAAGATACCAGCATATAATATGCCCAGAATAGATGGCATAGAGCTAAAACTATCAGAGCAGGCTAAGTATCTCGGTGTGATACTAGACCCGAAGCTCTCGTGGAAAGGAAACATTACTAAAAGAGTGAGGAAGGCAAGTATTGCTTTCTATTCTTGCAGGAAAATGTTCGGACATAAATGGGGACTACACCCAAAGTTAATAATATGGCTTTACACAGCGGTTGTTCGGCCAATTTTAACATACGGAGCCCTAGTATGGTGGCTAGCGCTAACTAGGGCTTACAACATCACAAAATTAACGAGGATACAGAGAGCAGCGTGTGCTGGCGTGACGGGGGCAATGCGCTCATGCCCCGCAGCAGCACTAAATGCTATCCTAGACATAATGCCGATAGAACTGTTCGTAAAGGACATGGCCGCGCAGAGCGCAGTAAGACTGAAAGCAAGTAACTGCTGGAGGGAATACGGCGCAAGCCACGGCCAGATATTGGAAGGAATCAAGCTAGAAGCAAACGCACTAGTAGACTACATAACTACGGAGATGAACTTCGGAAACGCCTACACAACCACATTCCCAACAAGGGAAGACTGGAGAAGGGAGAGAGTAACCGGGGCAGAGGAGGTATCCCTCTACACCGATGGCTCCAAAATGAGCTGTGGCGTGGGGGCTGGGATCTTCGCTGAGCAATGGGGGATCGAGGAGTCCTTCACTCTCTCAGACTTAGCGACGGTCTTTCAGGCTGAGGTACTCGCCATAACAGAAGCAGCCAAGCTTTCGATACGGCGAGAATTTAGCGACACCAAAGTACGGTTTTACTCTGATAGCAGGCGGCTATAAAATCCCTAGCGGCCGTGAGAACAAACTCACGAATGGTGGCAGAATGCAAGAATGCCCTTAATAGACTTGCAGAGAGAAACGATGTACAAGTCACCTGGGTACCGGGTCATTGCGACATCCCAGGGAACGAGAAAGCGGACGAATTAGCCCGAGCAGGTTCGCAAGGGCAACATACCAACGTACTGACACCGATCTCTTTAAACTCGGTCCAGACAAGGATCCATGACCACTTCAAACAGACAGCCAACAAGGAATGGTCAAGCAAGAGTGAACATAAGAGATCAAAGAAATGTTGGCCGACATACGACAAGAATCGAACTAGAGAGCTGCTATCCAACAGCAAGCGGGATATCAGAAGATTCACAGCATTCGCAACAGGTCATTGGGCGATCGGAACGCACGCAATGAAGACGGGGCTACCTTACAACGCTAGCTGTAGAAGCTACAGAGAAATTACGGAACCAGAGACACCAGAGCACCTGCTCTGCTTTTGTCCGGCCCTAAATCACATCAGACTACGTCACTTCGGTACCTACCAGCTGGAGTCACTAGAAGGCATCGGAGAGCTGAAGGTCTCAGCGATCCTAGGCTTTCTCAGCGACTCAGGATGGTACTAAAGGGGAACTATGACCACAACATGACAACAGAGGGAGTGGACCAAAAAAGAGCCCAGCTCTACTTGGAGGCTCCAGAAGGGGGCCTCACCACTACAACCTACCTACCTGCTTCTTCATCCACGTCATCCCCTTCTTCTTCTTCATATGATTCTCCCATAGTTTTAACTATAGAAGAAAATAAGAATAAAAACAGAAAAAAGAATTAATATAATATTTAAATTAATACAAAATTTATATTTTACTCACCTCTCTTATCATTTATTCCATTTCCATGCTTCAATTTATCCCAGATGTAACCCTTGTTAATTTTAATGTTCTGTAAAAGAAATAACTCTACTCAATTTGATCATTAAGAATTGATTCAAACTCATTTATGTTTGAAACTTTATTTTTTCATTTGATATTTCCATTTCTTTTTTCTTAAATATTCATCTAACATTGCATCTGCAATATATCTTCTTCTTAAATAGAGTCCATTAATTCTTTCAGCATCAGAATTCTTAATTTATTGAACTTGAGGTTCATCATATAAAAAACCATCATTTAAATTTTGTAAATTAATTTCTTCTGAAACCGTTTTATCTGCAGCACTTGCAAACTCTGCTCTACGCTAGCTGTAGAAGCTACAGAGAAATTACGGAACCAGAGACACCAGAGCACCTGCTCTGCTTTTGTCCGGCCCTAAATCACATCAGACTACGTCACTTCGGTACCTACCAGCTGGAGTCACTAGAAGGCATCGGAGAGCTGAAGGTCTCAGCGATCCTAGGCTTTCTCAGCGACTCAGGATGGTACTAAAGGGGAACTATGACCACAACATGACAACAGAGGGAGTGCACCAAAAAAGAGCCCAGCTCTACTTGGAGGCTCCAGAAGGGGGCCTCACCACTACAACCTACCTACCTGCTTCTTCATCCACGTCATCCCCTTCTTCTTCTTCATATGATTCTCCCATAGTTTTAACTATAGAAGAAAATAAGAATAAAAACAGAAAAAAGAATTAATATAATATTTAAATTAATACAAAATTTATATTTTACTCACCTCTCTTATCATTTATTCCATTTCCATGCTTCAATTTATCCCAGATGTAACCCTTGTTAATTTTAATGTTCTGTAAAAGAAATAATTCTACTCAATTTGATCATTAAGAATTGATTCAAACTCATTTATGTTTGAAACTTTATTTTTTCATTTGATATTTCCATTTCTTTTTTCTTAAATATTCATCTAACATTGCATCTGCAATATATCTTCTTCTTAAATAGAGTCCATTAATTCTTTCAGCATCAGAATTCTTAATTTATTGAACTTGAGGTTCATCATATAAAAAACCATCATTTAAATTTTGTAAATTAATTTCTTCTGAAACCGTTTTATCTGCAGCACTTGCAAACTCTGCTCTAATTTGGTTATTTTTACGTCTTTCATTAATAAGATTTTGAGCTAATAAAGCTTCAGCAAATTCAAAACAATTTATTTTTAAAGTTGAGGGGGCTATATTATTATTATTTTTTGTTCTTTTATCATTTTTAATAAGACTAGATCGATAATGACATTTAATCCCTACCTTGCCAGTTGAATAGCTAAGAATAAAATATCTATTTACACCTCTAGGTCCTAACTCAAAATGACCTCCTATTTTTCTCTTCTGTTCAATCAAATTTTTTTTGGAAATTTTTAATAATTGCTCTTTTTGTTAATTGGAAATTTAAATTACTACTTGTTGTATTTTTTAATTTATGTGTTATATTTCTTTTTATTGGTATTCGACTTACAGTATCAATATCATTGTCATTAATCCCAAAAATTACTTTTAATGGGTTTGACGTCTCTTGTATTATTCTTTCATTTTTATTTACATTATCTGTAGAAGTAGGGGACATCGATATTTTTTTATTGGTTGTCACAGGAATCGCTGTTGTCTCATTCGTCGACTTTTTACTGCTAGTTACTGTTGTTGTTGTTGTTGTTGTCTCATTCTTCGAGATCGGTGTGATGGGCGTAGCAGGATTCGGGGTGGATTCAAGTGGTGGTAGTCGTAGTAGAGCTGGTGCTGGAGCTGGTGCTGACTGCTGGGGCTGGAGTGGTAGGCGTAGCAAGAGTGGTTGTTTTTGTTCTCTCATTCGTAGTTGGAGTGGTGTTTGTAGCAGGTTTCGGGGTGTATTCAGGTGTCATAGGAGTGGTGCTGGCGATCGTAGTAGAGCTGACTGTTGAGGCTGGAGTGGTAGGTGTAGCAAGAGTGGTGGTGGTGGCTATTGTTGTTGTTTTTAAAGTGGTGGATGGAGGTGATGTTCCAAGAATCGCAGTCGTCTCATTCGTCGAGATCGGTGTGATGGGCGTAGCAGGATTCAGGATGTATTCAGGTGTCTCAGGTGTCATAGGAGTGGTGCTGGCGATCGTAGTAGAGCTGACTGTTGAGGCTGCAGTGGTAGGTGTAGCAAGAGTGGTGGTGGTGGTGGTGGCTGTTGCTGTTGTTGTAGCACTCTCACTTTCACTTTCATTTACACTTGATAATTGTTTTAAAATTATACCGTCCTCGGTAATGTTTTTATAAATTTTAGAATCTTCTAAAATTTCAAAATGAAATTAAATTTTCATGAATTTGTCGGTATTTGGAATATTTATTAAAAATTCATACTCGTTTGATGAATTTGAATTTATATACGGTTTAATCGTATATTTTGTTGGAGCGGGGTTAACCGTAAGAAATAAAACCCCGAACACGAAGACCGTATGGAAAAACATCATGTTCTTTTCCATTGTAGGAATATCTGAGAACTGATTGGAAACTGAAAACTCGTTCGCCCTTTTCATATTGAAGAAGAACAATGATATAAACGCACAAAAAAAATGCTAAAACAGAAACAATTATAAAGAGAATTTCATTTTCATGTTCCCAGCTATTTTCGGCCTTTTAAATGAATATGTCGGAGCATAATTTTGCATGTGTTAGTGTATGGGTATTCTGGTAGTGTATTTCATCATAATGGAAATATTGCATCAGCCTCTGTTTGCGCAGTTATTGGTCGCCTGTAGTTTGTAGTTTTGGGAAGAACTGTTTTAGCGCGGCGCCAGCGTGTTGTCGCTGACGCCGAGTGTGGCTCGATGGTAAGCACGTAGAAGAAGTGTGCGACACAAGGCAGTTGTGCGTAGTACTTCAGTGCGATCGAAACTCACTGCGCTACCATTATGGCGAATAACAACGAATCTGGGACATCAGAAGTGGGATCGGGCTCGCTACCTGATATGTCTAGTGAGCCATGGCGGATTTTAATGGAAATGCAAAATAAAAACTTTATCGAGCTTGTTAAAACAGTGCAAACAACGGCATCCGAAACCACAAATAAAAATTCGGTAGTGCTACCCAAATTCAACGCAGACGGTGTTGGCGTCGATGCAACGGCGTGGTGCTCTACAGTGGACATAATTTTCGCAGAAAACACCATAAAAGGCAGCGCGTTGGTGATGGCTTTGAGTGCAGCGATGGAAGGTAGTGCTTCGCAGTGGCTTGCTCAAATTTGTTATCCTGGCATAACTTGGGCCGAATTTAAAGAACTTTTCGTTCAGCGTTTTGCCAGTGCGGAAACTCCAGCGGCTATGTTTTTGGCAATGCTGGCAGATTGTCCGACTGACGGTGAATGCCTTTCCAATTATGCTAGTCGCATGATGACGTCACTTATTACGAAATGGCGTGAGATGAATGTGGAGGAAATTGCAGCTTCGGTAACGCTTGCTAAGATGGCACATATGGATGGCAGATTGCAGCGATTGACATTTACTTCAAATATACGGACCAGAAGTGAATTGCAAACGGAACTTAAAGCATTTACCTTCAACAAAAGGAAGAAAACTCTGCAAGAAGAAGCGGCTCCGTCTGAAATAAAGCGTCATAAACTTTCAACAATAAGATGTCATTTCTGTGGAAAACTAGGCCACAAGATGATCGAATGCAGAATTAAACAACAGCAAAATCTTTCATCTCGTGTTAAGGACAGCAACGACAGAAGCGCAGTTGGTCACCATCAAAAATCGGATGTAACCTGTTTTAACTGTGGTGAACGTGGCCATATTTCAACATATTGTAGTAAACCGAAGAAAGAAAAAGGCACGCATCAGGTCGTTGACGAACAATAGAAAATATAAATATTGGCAAGTACAAGAAGAATTCGAAAAAGGTAAATAGAATTTAAATGAAATGGTTGAAAATGAAACTGTTGAAAGAGACAGTAATAAAGAAATGGAAAATGAAGCTGTTGAAAGAGACAGTAATGAAGAAACTTAAAATGAAACTGTTGAAAGAGACAGTAATGAAGAAACTTAAAATGAAACTGTTGAAAGAGACAGTAATGAAGAAACTTAAAATGATACTGTTGAAAGAGACAGTAATGGAGAAATGGAAAATGAAACTGTTGAAAGAGACAGTGATAAGGAAAGGGAAAAGGAACCTGTAACAGTAATGAAATAATTGAATTATGTTAAAAGGTTTGTATTACTCTAAGAATGATATTGAAATGTGAAATTTAATTTGTTAATGTAAGTGTGTTTTGAAAATGGTTTTGTTGCTTTAAAGAAAAAGCATTGTTGGTAATATTTCACGAGGTCGTGTAATGGTCAGGACGGCCGTGTCGGAGCATAATTTTGCATGTGTTAGTGTATGGGTATTCTGGTAGTGTATTTCATCATAATGGAAATATTGCATCAGCCTCTATTTGCGCAGTTATTGGTCGCCTGTAGTTTGTAGTTTTGGGAAGAACTGTTGTAGCGCGGCGCCAGCGTGTTGTCGCTGACGCCGAGTGTGGTTCGATGGTAAGCACGTAGAAGAAGTGTGCGACACAAGGCAGTTGTGCGTAGTACTTCAGTGCGATCGAAACTCACTGCGCTACCATTATGGCGAATAACAACGAATCTGCGACAAATATATATACTACGGACAAGCAAACGCACATTGACCCACACGCGCTGCCCTCTACGCATACAAAAAACAATTTATTTAGAGAATTTCGTTTTCGTGTACTGAGCTATTTTCAGAATTTAAGAAACCGAGCCAACGCACAAGCACACGCACCTCCCCGTCCACACACATTGACCCACACGCGCTGCCCTCTACGCATACAAAATCAATTTATTTAGAGAATTTCGTTTTTATGGACCCAGCTATCTTCTGACTCCGGAAAACCGAGCCAACGCACAAGCAATATTTTTTCAATATTTTTTCAACAATGTTTTCTTTATCTCTGCTGTATAGAATCCACCTTTTATTGGGTTGCCTTTTAAATCCTGAAGAAGAAATGTGGATGGCGAAGAATTTTGAACTTTACGTATTTTAAAGATTTCTGTTGACCAAGAAGGTGTATACCCCTTTTCAAATAACTGCTTGTACCGGCTAATACGTACAAAATCCCCTTCTTTTAACTTTGTATTTATAAATACTTTCCGGTGGTTGTAGACCGTCGCTAAAAGTTCCTTTTCATTGGTTGCGTTGACGTCAATCGGTTTCATTTTTATTGTTCTATGCTTCTTATTGTTATAAATTTCAATTAGATTTTTATACATCTGAATCCAAATATATTTTCCATTGAAACTGAACTCACGCCACATGAGTTCTTTTAATGTTCTATTAAAACGTTCTGCGATTGATGCTTTTAGAAAGCTAAAAGTTGAGTAATGATTAATTTTAAATCGCAACATTAATTCTCTAAATTGTTTATTATAGAATTCATTGCCATGATCTGTTTGTAAATTTCTGGGTACCCCTTGACCAGACTTTAATATTTTTTCCATTGCTTTTGTGACGTCTACAGCATTTTTAGATTTCACTGCTTCCCCCCACCCATATTTAGAAAATGTGTCTATTACTGTTAGCAAATATCTATACCCTTTATTAGTTGAGGCATATGCTCCCATTTCAACTAAATCAGCTTGACATAAATCATTGATTCCCTTCACGATAACTCGACGTCGTGGAAAATTTTTTAATGTACGTCGATGTTATTCATTCACAATATCTCGCTTACTCATAGTTTTAATTTATTTGGTATGAAAGGGGTCTGCTCTTTATATATTGTTTCACTTTTTAATTTCGATTTTGGAAAAATTAAATAACTGAAAATGTTATTTTATATTTCATTCAGATCTCCCATTATCTTTTGGACAGTTTTCGTATGATTCTAAATTTTTAAAGTAATTTTATTGACTTTGTTTTCAATATTATTTATTCGACGTTTCACTTTAAAAACTGCTTGTTTCTGTGGCTGTATTGAAATTTCTGTAAATATATTTTTTAATACTTTACTTATTTCAACATCAACATAAGTCTTCGCTACTAAATCATGTTCATTAATTGGCAATAAAAAATTTTTAAATCTTTTTCTCTGGAGATTTAAATTAGAATCGGAATCAGTGAGTAAGCTTTGAAATTTTTCCAACCCTTGTTAAATTTCTCTAGAGTACTCTTCATCATTTAAAAAATGACTAAACTTGTCAAGTGACATTTTAATTATAAATATTAGTGGTGTTTGAGTTTCAAATACATCAGTCATCGGATTTTTTTTCACGGTGTGCGAATTGACTTTTTCGAAGCAATGTTCCCTTAATTTCCATTTGTCGAGTGTGATGATTAGGTGGTTGGTTTTTCAAATTTGAGTTTATGAAACCATTAATATTTTCAATTTTTTTAATTAAGTCTTTAATCAAGATATATAGATATTTATCTATATTTTCCAATTGTGTAAACATTTTTATTACTTTAGTTTCCAGATCTGAAACCCTTTTATTTCGATGCTCAAATGATTTGTTAATGGAATCCATTTGAACTAATTTAACATTATTAATTTCCATATCTATATATATTTTAGTGGCACAATCACGATATTTATCGGATTTGATGCATTTTTTATTCTTTTGTTTTGTAAATTTAATTGTCCATCTGTATCAAGATAAACACCAGTTAAACTTTCAAGTTCTCTTTTGAAAACTGATGAAAAATCTCTGTCATTTGAAAAATTACCAAACTTGTCAATAGACATTTTAATATTAATTAGAAATGTAAAAACGCTTTTTATTTTATTAATATATTATTTTTGCTTCCCGCAACTCTTCTATTATTGAAATAATTTCATTTCTATGATTATTGTTTCCAGCCGCTTCAGAAGCTTTCAGAAGATGTAACCTTTCTACGAGTTCATTGACACTATTCCAATAAACATAATTGGGCTTCAATTGCTGAAGCTTCATATACGCAGAACCAGTGTGTACTTGATTAGATGAAGATGGGGGTGGGGAAACTGTTAACACTAGAGGCCTACTAATTGAAGAATATTTATTTGAGCGTTTTCCTTTTATTTGTCCATCTGGATTATAGTATCTTTTGTGAGCACTTGTCTCAATTAAAATTTTTTTATATGTTTCTAAATCATTTGTAGTATAGCCACTGGGTGTATTATGAAAAATAAGAGAGTATATGGACCCTTTGTTAAAGCCAAAGAATTTCCACTTGACAATTCCATTTTATTTTTTCGAATTTTAAGTGTACTATTTCCCAACATTAATATGTTATTTTCTTTTCTGGGACCGTAACTATTATCTAAAATTTTTTCCCGCTTTAACTTGCTAATGTTAAGATCGTAAACCACCCCTCTTTCTCCACTCACATTTTCTTCATCTTCATTTTCTTCTTCTTCAGACTTATAAGTAATAGAATTTCTAGTTTCATTTTCATAATCATCTTCATATGTTTCAGAATCTTGCGAATAAAATAGATCATCGCTTTCATTATCACTAATGTTATCAGCTTTTTTAGGTGAGACAAGGTCTTTTTTTTTCGTTACCGGCTTTGTTTTCTCATCTACTTTTTCATTAAAAGTGTAAGGATGCTAATCACGGGCCAGGATAAATACTCAGCCAGGCCAGGATCCTCCACAGAAAATATTTATTTGTGAGACAGACAGAATAAAAGGGGCCTTCTGGCCAGGATTTGGAAAATAAGGATCTGGGAATCTGTAGGGGCAGGAGAATGGCTGCAATGCTTGTCTCGTATTCCGGCGGGATCCTTGTCCTAAAAAAACGGCTGCGTAATCGCGGGACCGTCCCCATGGCCAGGATCAGGGGTGGAGAATTCCCGGTATGGGAGGCGGCTGCGTAATCGCGGGGCCGCCCCCAATGCGGGATTTAGGAGGAAGTGTTCCCACCAGGGAGACGGCTGCGTAATCGCGGGGCCGTTCCAAGGCGGGGGTCAGGAGGAATTGCTCCCACCAAGGAGACGGCTGCGTGATCGCGGGGCCGTTCCAAGGCGGGGTCAGGAGGAGGATTCCCGGTATGGGAGGCGGCTGCGTAATCGCGGGGCCGCCCCCAATGCGGGATTTAGGAGGAAGTGTTCCCACCAAGGAGACGGCTGCGTAATCGCGGGGCCGTTCCAAGGCGGGGTCAGGAGGAGGATTCCCGGTATGGGAGGCGGCTGCGTAATCGCGGGGCCGCCCCCAATGCGGGATTTAGGAGGAAGTGTTCCCACCAAGGAGACGGCTGCGTAATCGGGGGGCCGTTCCAAGGCGAGAAACAGGAAGAAGGATTACCCGCCAGGGAGACGGCTGCCTAATAGCGGGGCCGTTCCAGGGCGGGGGGTCAGGAGGAAGGTTATTGGGGTTAAAGAATTTGTCAAGTCTGGTGGTCTTTGTTCATTCTTTTATTGTAGCTCGTACTAGATCCTACTTCGTTGTCCCTATACACGCATGTTTTCCCCTCCGGCAGGAGGTTTCGGCCCGAGGCCCGGCTCACCATTCCACTCCTTCATGGCGATGGCCCGCTAATCCATCGCGGTGACCACCGCCAAGCTCGCAGTCCTCCTTGTCTCTCGGCGCCGTCGTCGTTCTCCTTCCTTTCCCGACACTTCTGGTCGGTCTTGCTCCCTTCCAGCTTCTCCTCCATCGGCGGCCAGAGTTGCCTCCAAGAAACCTCCTCTGCCGCCGATCTGCTGCCCGAGCGTTATCGCCTTCGGCCGCTAGTAAGCATTCGTGGCGGCGTCGAGCTTCGGCTCTGCCGCCGTGTGTTGGCTCTGCCCGGCTGGGCGGACAGCGTTGCGTCCGGCAAACGATCTGTTGGCCGAGCGTTATCGCCTTCGGCCGCTCGTAAGCATTGGTGGCTTACGTGGCGGCGTCGAGCTTCGGCTCGCCTTGCTGTCGATGGCCTTCGGCTCTGCCGAGGTGGGCTCTGCCGGGTTGGTTGGCTCTGCCGCTAAGGGCTCTGCCGCAATGGGCTCTGCCGCAATGGGCTCTGCCGCGAAGGGCTCTGCCGCTGTTATGGGCTCTGCCACGATAGACTGGCTCTGCCGCTGTTATGGGCTCTGCCACGATAGACTGGCTCTGCCGCTGTTATGGGCTCTGCCGAGTGTTGTAGTTTTGCCGCTGTTATGGGCTCTGCCGAGTGTTGTGGCTCTGCCGCTACGGGCTCTGCCGAGTGTTGTGGCTCTGCCGCTACGGGCTCTGCCGGGGTGTATATGTACGGGGTTTAACCCCTATGTACACAAAGATGCCCCCTTCTGGGGTTTTCTCTTCCCTAAGGCCTACAAATTAAACTATGATCCTATTCTAACTTACATGTCTACAAATTCTAACCTACCTACATGTCTACAAATTCTAACCTACAAACTCTAACCTACCCTATATTTACAAAAGCCTAACCTACCTATATATTTACAAAAATCTAATCTATTTAAATAACACTTGTGAGGGAACCGATATGGTTCCTCACAAAAGAATTTTTATTATCAGCAAGAATTTCGTTTAAAGGAGCTGTTATCGGTTTAAAAGTTTCTTCCAAATTTAAAGCATTTTCATTGTTCATTTGTTTTAATTCATTGAATTTTCTTCTTAAAGTATTTCTACTTTCTGTCAACTGTTTTATACAAGTGTTTGAGCTTTGAATAAGTTTTAATTTTTTACTATTGAAAATGTAGATTAAAAGTAATAAAAAAATATATAAATTTTCATGATTTCAAAACTTTATTTAATTCCAAGTATAAATTATTATCATCTTTTTTTAAAACAGAAAAATTACAATCTTTTATAACATCAATAGTTTTATCATCTAAAGTTGAGTATCGTTCTGGTAGGTATAGAATATAATCCTGAAGTTCCAGGGCAAGGGAAGTTCCATAGCTGGTCTTCTTACGTTGAGCACTTTTAATCGGGTAAAGAACATTGGTCCGCAATTTCATTTTTGTGAGGAGAAGTTGGGGTAATTTTCCATTAAAATCTTTAATCACTTTCATTGCATCCATTTCAATGTTGGACATATTGCTTCTGTTGTTATAGTTGTTGTTGTTATCTAATTGTTTGAAAATCAAATGAGAGCAGTTAGTCAACTGTTTTGTAACTGATTTATAATTGTTTTTTACCTGTTTTTAACTGTTTGTAGGCTGTTTGATAGCTGTTTGTAGGCTGTTGTAGGCTGTTTGATAGCTGTTTGTAGGCTGTTTGTAGGTTGTTTGTAGGCTGTTTGTAAGCTGTTTGTAGGCTGTTTGATAGCTGTTTTATGAGGTTGTTTGTGGTTTGAACTTTAACTTTGAATGTGAATTAGAATCATTTTAACTCCGAATTTATACTCTCAACTAGCTGAACCCTCTCAAGTTGTAAACGCGTTCTTTCGTTTTAAAGTGTAGAATAGACCAATCATAGGAGTGCATAGGTAAAAATAGGGTGGATTTGAAACGATCTCAGAGAAAATGGAGAAAATCGAGAAAAAGTAACCTGTTTCTTTTAAACTAAGAATCAACTAACCACGAAGAGTGCATGTAAAAATAGGGTGGATTTGAAACGATCTCAGAGAAAATGAAGAAAAAGTAACCTGAGAATTTTGATAATAAACCAATCATGAAGAGAGAGTTAGGGTGGGTTGGAGAGTAAGAATTGTAAAGATAGGTGTCCACAATTGTTTGTGTCAAAGGCTTGCTTTCTTTCATAGTTGATATTTTTTATAGTTGATATTTTTCCCCAAGTATTTCACAACTTTTTTTAGTGGTTGTAAATTTTCAAGGTAGTGTATACTTTTTTTATTTTTATTATAAGCTACCCAATGTGTACCAGTTGATTTGCTATCATCTAGGTTTCTAATTCCTGACTCACGATTCCAAGGTGAGGTAGGTAATGAATTCCTCATAAAAACACCGCGAAAATGCGGAATATATTTCCGAGCAAAATCTAAAATTTCATAATTTGAAAGTGCCTTTTTGGGTAGCTTACTGATTAGTTTTTTTGGTTTCCTTTAAATAGATTTAGATATAAACCATACCCTTTTCTATAGGGTTTAAGAAACATTCCTTGACCCACATTAATACTCTCCATTTTTTTATTATTTCGTTTACTCACTTCTAGTTGTTTCTTACTATCATTTGCATTATTAATGGTTTTTGCAATAGCTGCACTACCAGAAACAAGACTACCCAATGCACTAAGTGCAGTCAAAATGGGTACAAGCGGTTAAAAACCGCCAACTTTTGGTACATTAATGATGCGAGGAATTTTAATTTTTTTCTTATTACGACCAATTGATTTACTAACTGCTTTGCGTGCAACCTTAATCGCACTGTTAAGATCTAATGGTTTTTGCTTTTTCAATGCTCGTATTCCTGTTTGAATAACATTTGAAAAGGTCTTAACTTTAGTTCGCCTTTTCCTACACTTTCTCTTGCTCCCCTTCTTCTTCATTATACCCATTCCAAATTTCTTTTTTGTTTTCATGATATTTGTGACTAAGTACGCTGCTGCTTTCTCACCAAGACTACTATCTTTTGAAGTAACTCGATCCCACGCTTTATTTATTAAAACTGCGTCAGCCTTGTGTCTGTCACTTAACTCCTTGTGTTGTGAATAGGCAATGTCGTGATTTCTACAAGCCTCATCCAACTGATTTACACCACGATCTCCGCGGTCTAATCTTTGTTTTAACTTTGTACCAGGTCCACAAAAATTATAACCAGGAATATGCGCTTCAAATGGAAGCGTGTTAATTAATTTGTTGACAATGCCACTACCTCGTTTCAAGGGTGAAATCTGACTGCGATAATTATAAAAACTTTTTTTCCATTTTATATAATGTTTAATCAATGAGCATTTCTCGTTGAATGAACTACATTATAGATTTGAATATGCGTTTAATACGACAAAAACATCAGATTTGGGTTAGAAACTTTGAGGTGGTGCATTAAAAAAATTCGATTTTGCGACATAGCCCCCTATTACCCAATACAATAAGAGCACTTATTGTCGGTCCATCAAACTGTGGGAAAACAAATATTATGCTTAGTCTTATTGAAAGTCCAAATGGTTTAAAATTTGAAAATATTTATATTTTCTCAAAGAGCTTACATCAACCCAAGTATAAATATTTAGAGAAATTAATTAAACCTATAAAGGGCATGGGGTACTACACCTTCTCACAGAATGAAGCAGTTTTTCCCCCACAGAAGGTTAAAACAAACTCTATTATGATTTTGACGATATAGGCTTTGAAAAACGCGGGATATTTTTCTTTTGGGTTCTTTTCTTAATTTTTTTTTGTTTTTTTATTTTTTTTTCATTCCCTTATCTCAAACCCCTTTGCAAAAGCAAAACAAAAAAGCCCTGACACCAATTATGGCTAGTTTGGTGTCTTCTTATTGTTTTTTTTTTTTTTTTTCTCAAAAATATTTTCGCATATTTCCAAACCCCCTTGTCGGTGACAAGGGGAATTTCCTTTCATATTCAAACAAGACGCTTTCAATATGCGAAACATATATCGTTTTTTTTCGTCTAACTAAGGAAGGTCATGTAGACTGACAGATAGTGGCCCTGACAAATTATGGCTGGGTTGGAAGGTCTGTACGTTGCAGGCGGGTTCAGTGGAGACCCGAGTCAAGACCCTTGCTAGAGGATTTGGGTGGACAGAGAGTTTTTCATTGTAGGACGCTTTTTGCTTGTCTATTTCATCTTTTACTGCGAGAATGCAGAGGTCCCTGTGGATGTTTTGGTTACGAATATACCATGGTGCCCCAGTGATAGTTCGCAGGATTTTTGATTGGGCTCGCTGTATGATGTCTATGTTGGTTCTGCTCGCGTTCCCCCACAGCTGGGAGCCATACGTCCAGATTGGCTTAAGAGTGGAGTTGTACAGCAGGACCTTGTAGTCCAGACATAAGGGCGATCGTGAGTTTATAATCCAGTGGAGGCTGCTGGCTTTCAGTTTTAGGTGCAGTTTCTTGCATTCGATATGTCTACGCCATGTTAGACGTCTGTCGAGGTGGATGCCGAGATACGTTACTTCATTAACTTGGGGGATCTGCGTGCTATTCATACAGAGCGGAGGGCAAGTTTGTCTGTTAAGGGTAAACGTTATGTGCTTACACTTCTGTTCGTTTATTCTAATACGCCAGTCAGATAGCCACTTCTCGACTACCACAAGGTGGTTGGCGAGTTGGGTTGTTGCACGGACTGGGCATCTGGAGCGGCTAAGGATCGCAGTGTCGTCGGCGAAGGTGGATGTTGTTAGTCGATCACTCGTGGGAATATCTGCTGTGTAAAGGACGAATAAAGTTGGCCCAAGTGCGCTACCTTGTGGGACCCCAGCTTCGATGGTGTAGCTGTCGGAAATTGTTGTGTTACATCTTACTGCGAAGGCTCTATTGTAGAGGTAGGATTCAAGGAGTTTATGAGTGTACCCGGGCAAGTGTGTTTTAATTTTATGCATGAGACCTTTGAGCCAGACGCGGTCGAATGCTTGAGATACGTCGAGGAATATCGCGCTGCAATATTCCCTATGTTCGAAGGCTGTGCGAATTTCTGATGTTATTCTGTTTACTTGCTCTATAGTTCCGTGTTTTTCTCTGAAGCCAAATTGATGGGCTGGGATAATGTTGTGGGCTCCCATATATGGTATTATACGCGTTAGAAGGCATTTTTCGAATAATTTGGACAGGCATGATAATAAACTTATTGGTCTGTAGGATGACGGAATCGTGTGATCTTTTCCGGGCTTCGGTATCATTATAATAATTGATTTTTTCCATTTCCTTGGATAGTAGCCGAGACTTATGATTCCATTGAAGAGTTTACAGATGACCTCAATAGCACAGTACGGAAGTTCCATTATCATTTTTGTAGTTATTAGGTCACCGCCTGGAGCCTTTTTTTGGTTTTAGCTCCCTGATGACTTTTGTGATCTCGTTCGGCTGAAATGTAGTTGGCGTGGATTCACTTTCGAGGTGGATTTGCGGAGGAACATAATCATTAGCTGCGGGGTTCGGCTGGAAGACGCTTTTGAGATGTAAGGCAAATGATTCGGCTCTATCTTTGTCGCTGCGGGCCCAGCACCCTGAAGAATTCCTTATAGGGGTGACGGTTTGAATTGGAGAGCTTAGATTTGGGTGAGCCCTCCACAAGGGATGCTTTGTACTAGTTGGCGAGAGTTTTCCAATATATTTAAGTTGTTCATTTTCAGCTTCTTGCTTCAGGGCCCGGTTTAGATTGCGGGTGGCTTCAGTAAGACGTTGCTTTGAGCATGGCGATCTGCTGGTTTGCCACGCTCGTCGCAGACGCCTCTTTTCCTGAACCAGCTGTTCGATTTGCCGGTTGGTTTTGAACTTCTTAAATTCCCCAACTTTCCGAATAGGGGTTGAGATCCTGGCTGCTGTGACGAGTACCTCTTCCAGGGCGGAGGTGGAGCAGTCGATGTCCGCTTCGATATTTAGTTGGGGAGTTAGCTCAATGTGGGAACTCACATACTTTCTGTATTTCATCCAGTTAGTGTTGTGCGACGTCAGCCTGTAGGGGTGGTCCGTAATTTCTGGGCTTTGAAGAAGGCTTATCAACAAAGGCGAGTGGTCAGATGAGAGATCCGGTAGTGCTATGGCGCTTATTAGATTGCGTGGGATGTTTTTGTCACCGCGAAATCAATTAGATCTGGGATCTTTTTTGGGTCTGCAGGCCAATATGTGGGGCTACCAGGAGAAACGTAGTCCAGTTTATTGCTCACCTTTATAAGTGCATTATACAGTTGCCTTCCCTTGGGAGTCACGAGGCGTGATCCCCAGTGCGTGTGTTTGGCGTTGTAGTCTCCTGCGGCTATGAAGCGATCCCCAGAGTGTTGTAGAAGTCCATGAATTGACCTTCAGAGATAGTAAATCGAGGTGGGCAGTAGACAGCGGCAATACAAAGGTTGCCGTTTCCTGAATGCACTTTTATGGACGTGGCTTGCAGGTAATTTGTTGCAAACCGTTGATGAAAATGGTGTTTGATGCGTTCTCTGATTAAGATGCCCGTTCCGCCGTGGGCCTTGCCATCCGGATGATCTGTGCGGTAAAAGGTATAACCTCTTATATGGAAGTTATATCTCCCTGTGAGGTGCGTTTCAACCAGCAGCATGGCGTCGATGTGATTTACGTTTAGGAATTGAGTTATTTCAAGTTTATGCCGTGAAATGCCGTTGGCATTCCACATGGATATACGTAGGTTAGTCATTTATTATTTGGACTGTTGTGCTACAAGCAACTGAATTACCATGTTCTGGTTCTGAACAAGGGTTTGCATGGTTGTTTTCATGAATGACATAAGTTCCATCATACTTTGTTGCATGGTGAACATCATAGATTCCAATTTGCTTTGCGGCTGCCCTGGAACCTGCTGAGCATTTTCTGAGTGAGGCTGGGGTGGATTTTCCATGCCTGTTCTTAGTGCTTCGGCGTAGGAGATTCCCTTGGTTGTATTTAGCTGCCCAAATGATGATCTGGCTGCCTTGGCGAAAAATACGTCTGGCGTACTTTTTGAGTTGTAATACACATTTTGCGTATGTTGTTGGTGCGTAGCTGTCGCTCGTCGCATGCGACTCTTCAGCTCCTTGTAGACCGCACAGCCTCTATAGTTTGCCGTATGGTTTCCTCCACAGTTGCCACATTTTTTCATTTGGGGGTCTTCTTTGTTTGCAGGGCAGTTTACGGAGTTGTGGAAGTCTCCGCAGACTACGCAGACCGTCCGAAGTGTGCAGTAAGTCTTGGTGTGTCCATACTCTTGGCAGTTTGTGCATTGAACAGGGCCGTTGCGTTTGTGGGGTTCTTCCACGGTGATTCTACGATGCAGTAAGAGCTGCAGCTTGTAGATCGGGTGCACTTCGTTTTTCTTTAAGGCTTTGCTATCTGGTTCGAGCTCGACCTTGAAAAGTGGTTGCGGTTTTTTGTTTCTGTTAACAATATTGCTAACATTTTTGGCACAGAAGCCCCTGGCCTTAAGGGCTTCTTGAATTTCAGAGGGGGTGACGTCAGGTTCTATACCTTTTAGCACAACTTGCAGTCCCTTGCTGCTTTTTAGTTGATAGGTGTAAAAGTTCTTTTTGTGTCTTCCAGGTACTTAGACACAGCTCGGAAGTGTTCTTCGGACTTCGTTTGAACCTTTGTTTCGTGTATGTTCCCTTTAATAAGCGGAACAACATGGAAATTCTCGTCCCCGACCAGCGCAACAATTTTGTTGACCAGGGCGCTTGAACTCTTTTCCCTTATGTAAATAGGTGGGGGCTTAGGTTTCCTTTGGGTCTCCTGCCCCAACTCTGGTTGGTTGTTGTCCGCCTCTCCTAGGATGGAGAAACGGTTTTCATTGGAGCTCCTCGTTTGGTCGGTGCTTTTGTTGGTTCGGTTGATCTTTGGTTTATTACCAACCGTGTTGAGTGGACTAAGCTTGCGCTTAATCTGGATGTAGCGGTCTATACCGGTCTGTATAGCCGGGACCGCTTGTTGCTTATCGAGGCTAGCTGTTTTTGTTGCCATTTTATTTTCTTGTGCAGCCGTTGGGACCGAACTCGCAATATTGGTAGTTGGTTTAATTATTGGTGGTGATTTTGCAGCGACTGCAGAAATTGTCGCACTGCTTGTTGTTGGAGCTTCATTCAGCGAAGCCGGCGGTGGAGGGGTTTGGCATTGGTAACTCCATGATGCGGGAGTTGGGGTGAGCAGGGAGGGTGAGCAAGAGCTGGCTCTCTTGCTGTCGACGGTCAGTAGAGTCGAGTTGCTCTTTGTCGACTTCTGATTTTGATCTATATCGCGAGTTGAGAAATAAGAGTAGCAAGCATTTCTTGGGTTGACGGAGCTTCTACGCTCATTCTTTTGATCGCTGCTCATTTTTCGAGCTTGTTATGCGTGGCACTTATTTGTTTAAATTAAATAAGCACTTGTATTAATCATAACACTAGTTATGATTATATTTTTCTTTGTTTTTTTAATTGTTAGCGTCTTTTCGCACTATTAGGACTGCTCCAGTATAATATTCTTTAAGTTTTCACTATTTCATCCACTATTTTAAATTGTTTTCCCGGAGCTCGCGCGAGACCACGTCCGCTCTGTGCGGGAGTAGAACGATTCAATCAAAAAGGCTTAAATGATTTCATAATTATTTAGGAACAGAAGTTTGCATGTGTAAGCTCTATATTCACAGTTTATTATCAGATTTCAAAATGAGTGGATCATTCACCCTTACATTAAATGGTAATAAACCCATCCCGAACATAACTTATTTCTCATTATTAATTGAATTCCCATGGAATTGATTAATGGTGATTATGAGTGTGCCCTAATAGATTTTCATATGTACAATTCTACCATATACCAAAAGTTGATGAAATAATAACCTATTCTATACCGCTGATAAGATTATTGAAATCCCCATAGGATCGTATGAACTCGATGATATTTATGATTTTCTAAAAACTAAGCTTAAAGAATATGAGCTCGAGTAAACATTTAAATTGTAGAGTAATAATAACACTCTTCAAGTTCATACTTCAACCACCAAGGAATCTATATATTTTAATAGGAAAAATTCGATTGCTAGATTTTTTGGTTTCGATGAAAAGGTGCTCAATCCTGACCTGATAAAAACGTATATATGTGATCAGCCAGTCAACATTTTAAAAACTAACACAATACGTGTTTAGTTGTGTCCCTTGTATATTGTTATCAAGAGATCATTCTAAGAGGGGTTCCCCGGCAAAAGTAAACAAACACAGTCGAATAAATTTCAATCATTATAAATATTCCGTACTGTACTTAAGCTATGATTATGTACAGGCGTGTTTGTGTATATATGTAAAAATAGATTGTTAGACCGGCAGCGGTCGTTCAGCGTCGTGTGCAAATTCAGACTAGTTTTTGCCTCTCCTCAGTTCTCCTTCTCCCTATCGTATGCTCTGCCCAGAAACGAGCGAGCGATCAGCTGATCGCCGCTCTCCAGCACATTGGGACAAGCAGCAAACTGAATATGCCACCAATGCTAAACGTAGCATGAAAAATCTCGTTTGTCCGGTCCATCCTGGTAGGTGGGGTAGAATCTAGCTAGAAGTGTGCGCAAGAAATAATTTGTTATGATTGAGCTGTGTAAGTGAGAGCGCTTAAGAACGGATTGGAAGCCGACACAGTTTCGACACTGACCGTTTTAAATGACCCTGTTTGGTTTTAAGCGTTACTACTCGGACTAACGCATCCGTCCCTGGGTGCAACTCGACGACACGTCCCAGCAACCATTGTGACGGCGGAAATCTGTTATCCTTGATGATGACAAGGTCTTTGAGATGTAAACCTTCAGCCTCCTGGCACCACTTGGGTCTATGCTGCAGATGAGCTAGCCAGTCTCTACTCCATGCCTTCCAAAGATGTCGTATCATAGTTTATATTCCGGAGGCGCCAAAATGGAGTCCCCAACCAAAAAGTGAGCCGGCGTGAGCACCTCTAGATCGTCTGCATCAGCTGTGAGAGGGCAAAGCGGCCGTGAGTTGAGGCATGCTTCTATGCTCACGAGCACCGTCGTCAACTCCTCATAGGTGAGACGCCGATCTGCAATGACCGGGTGATGTTCCACCGACTTCACATTAGCCTCCCACAGACCGCCAAAATTGGGCGACTGAGGGGGATTGAAGTGCCATGTGGTTGTGAAGCAAGCTTGGGAGCTATGAGCTTCTCGTAATCATCCTTGAGCCTGCCGTAGAACGCCTTCATTAAATTGTCCGCTCCCACAAAGTTGGTTCCATTGTCACTGTAGAGATGCTGAACCATTCCTCGCCGACCGGTAAATCTGGCCAGAGCTAGCAGAAAATGCTCTGTGATGCGGCCTGTCACCGCTTCTAAGTGCACTGCCTTTGTTGCAAGACAAAAGAAAACGGTAATGTATCCTTTGTAAAAGCTTGTCCCTCGCAAGCCTGCAGCCTGCCAGCTCTATAGCGTGTAGTCAACTCCAGTCTCCAGAAAAGGTCTGCTAGGGGGGTTCACTAGATGAAGCGGCAAGTCTCCCATGAGCTGTGTCGAAGCGATTGCCCTGGTACGAAAACACCTTACACATTTCCGTACAACTGCTTGAACGGCTCGTCTTCCTGTAAAAATCCAGAGCCGCTGGCGAGTGTGTGCCAAAGTCAGCTGCGCACCTTCGTGCAGAGTCGTGTGACAACCCTGAATGGCGCAATCGCTCCCTTACTTACCAAGATCGGTGATAAGCTGACGAGCTTACTTCTGGGAGGCAGTCTTTTATTATTCCTTACCTGCGAGAAAGACACCCTTTGAACAATGCGTACGATAGCGAGTAGAGCATAGTCCATCTCCTGAATGCTTAGAGGACCAGTGCTTCTCTCTCTTTTCCTGATAGTATTGGTCTTGAACCGATATATATATATTCTATGACTCGTACCACCTGGCTAAAACTAGAAAATCGTTTCAGAAGCAATGACATTGGGACTGCGTGGTGAACGCGAACTTTGTCCACCTTTGCCTCTAGCGCGGTATCATTCGTGTCGACCTATCCAATCTCCGTAGCCACTCCGGGCCTCGCCACCACAAGTCGAAGTCCTTCAGCTCACTCGGTGGCTCACTCCACTGAGATGCTGAGGAATGATCTAGAATGAAGGCGACCCTGTTAGCGACGAAAGTCTTCCATCTGTTGACGTCTCCGTGCAGCCAACACAGAAGAATTGTAGCATCCGTCCAATAAAAAGTTTGGATGGGAAGGTCCTTTAGCCACTTAGCCGTGGCTAAGTTGACCGCCAGTACTGCACCACTTAGCTCCGTTCGAGGTATGGTTAAGGGTTTAGTAGGAGTAATCTTTGATTTTGCGGTCAACAGCGAGATGTAGCACGTTCCGCCCTCATGCTCGAGCCTTAGATAGGTCGTAGCAGCATAGGATGTGGAAGACCCGTCACAGAACACGTGAAGCTGAGTTGAAACTATGGATCCCGGAGAATAATGAATCCACCGCTGTATACTTATATCGTCGATCCTGAGCAAGCTGTTCCGAAATACTTGCCACCGTTCCGCAAGAGCATTAGGAACCTCGTCGTCTCAATCCAGGGCCGTCAGAGTGCCGTCGACATGCGTTTCTTGACCATGGTTACCTCCTTCAAAATTAACTTTCCCGAGATGATGACTGGCGCGATGAGACCCAGCGGGTCGAACAGCTTCGCTATGCTCGACAGTATCGTTATTTTGGTGAAATAAGCTGGCATCTCAAAATTGACCTGAAACTTGAAGGAGTCCATATTTGGGAGCCAATACATTCCTAGCGCCTTGATAGGATCCGTAGTGTCCCAGCTTAAAGGTATCCGACTGCACTGATGCTCTATCGAAATCGAGCGGACTATACTCGCTTCGTTGCTGGACCATTTTCGCAACTCCATGCAAGCGGATTTTATTGCACCCTCTACCTGTGCTCGTTTATCCAGCGTCTCTTCCATCTTATGCCCTCCGGACAGGATGTCGTCCACATATATCTCGTTCATCAACACTTCTTCCGCCTTATGAAATGAACGCCGCTCATCCTTCGCTAACTGTTGAATGACCCTGATGGCCGTGAAGGGTGCAGAAGCCGTTCCGAATGTTAGTGTTGACAAAGCAGATACATTGATCAATCCATCCGCCCGCCATAAAATCCGCTGATACTGGACGTCTTCCGGGTGAACATCGATACAGCGATACATTTTCTGTATATCCACCGTGAAAACGAAATATTTCCGTCAATTAAGTATGACTGCCGACATGTCGTTCTGCAGGGTCGGTCCAGTCCAAAGAATGTCGTTTAAAGATCGTCCGTTGCTAGTCCTTAGGAGGCATCGAAGACGATTCGCTGTTTGGTCGATTGAGGATCCTTCTTAAAGACAGCGTGATGCAGCTACGTGCCTATTCGTGGACGTATCCCTTATCGAACTACTTTCACTGCCCACCGCCGGCCCTATTTGCTTGAGCGCAAAGTATTCCTCGATCTCCTCCACATATTTGCTCCACCGTTCTGGGCTGCCAGACAGACGTCTTTTCAACTGCAGGAACCGATTAAGCGCCATTTGATGAGATCTTCCCAGGACCATAGATGGATCTCGATAGCTTTTAAAGGGCAACCGGACTACGTAGTGGCCATCCGATCGGCGCACGAGAGTTTTCTGGAAAAACGACTCGCACCAGAGTTCCTCGTCGGTTGCTATAGGGCGGTCTGGAACCGACTTGACCTCACAGAAGCGCTTCAGCAATGCCTCAGTGTCCAAAAGCACTCGATTACAGCGCAACTGGGTTGATTCCCTCACTCCTTCAGCACGTCCAGAGAGGATCCATCCGAAGTGCGTATTCTGCGCTATGGGCTCGCCTGGCAACCCGATCTTGGTGCCGGGCAACTTAATTTGCGCCAACAGGTCCACTCCCAAAATGAGATCGACTCGCTTCGACCGCGCGTAATGGAGATCCGCCAATGAAAGCCCTCGCACATGATCCCAATGTTGTGGCGTGAAGCTCAGACTTAGCAGGCAGGATATAACAGAATTGAGAACATATGCTGAATCAACCCCTAAAGAGAAATTTGGGTTAAAAATACTACAGATTTCGAAATTTACTGTGTAGTTTCAACGACGACCGCCCCCACCCAAAAAATTGACGCTCGGGTGGCTGACCGCTTCAGGTGCAGAGACTGAATGACGTGTTCCGAAACTAAGGTTGCTTCAGATCCTTGATCGATGAGAGCATTTATGACTGCTTGTAGGCCGTTGACCGGATTCCCTACGGCGATACGAGCAGTGGCGAGAAGCACATTCCTCGAAAGGACATACGATGAAGTTGCTGAATGACATCTGTAAGATGCGTGCGGATTTGGGTCCTCCGTCGCCTGCACGCTGTGCTGAGATTCATTCTCCCTGGCTGCAGGTGCACTAAAAGGCGGCGCTGAAGGCCGGATTATATGCGGCTGTGCGCGACTCGACGATGGGTTGGATGGAGCCAATACTGGGAAATGCAACAGCGTGTGATGACGCTGCCCACAAACTTGGCAGCTCTTATTGCTGGTGCATCGTGACAGCGCATGCGATTTGCTCAAGCAATTGATACATCATTTTGCCCTGCTCACTATATCCGTTCTCCTGTAACAGTCCAAGGCCAGAAAGGTTGCGCAACGACGCAGGATATGGTCGCCGCCACAGTGGTAATAGGTGCTATCCGGGCGTCTTGAGCGCTCCTGTGCATTATGCACTCGCACTCGTTTCCTCGGGTCGGTAGATCCTGGGACATAATTATTGGAGTCGTACGACGAACTTCGGTTTTCAATCGCATCCATTATGACCAGCCGATCACTCAAAAATGATTCTAAGTCCTTATAAGTAGAAACGGTGGCACCGCTTCTTTGATGGTGCTCCCAAACGTTGTGAGCCTCCTTGGGCAACCTCGATGCTATGTAATGCGCCAACCAGTGCTGTGATTCCCCGTCCAAGGCTCGAACGCGGCGGAATGCAGCCAGGCAAACATTGACCGTGCTTAACATCGACCGTATTGATTCCGTATTTTCCTTTTGCAGGTTGGGCAAAGCGTAGATAGCGTTCATGTGGTGCGAATAAACGAGACGAGGATTATTGTACCTTTTAATCATCAGTCCCCAAGCTGCATTTGCCGGATGTCATTATCGCGCCCTCCTAGCAATGACTCTTTGAGAAAGTACAACCGTTGCACATTGCTCAGATTCATGTTGTTGTGTATAAGGTTTGTGAAGGCGTCATAGTAGCCTGGCCAGTCCACACATTCACCCGAAAATTTGGGCACTGACACCTGAGGTATGTTCAGCCGCACTTCCGGATCGGCACCCCCGCCCGCTTGTGGCGGCGGCGGAGGATTCTCGGGTGGGAGTTCATCCAAGTCTCCTGCGATGGCGCAATAGGCTTCCATATAGAGCTCCTCGAATTCCGACTGGAAATTCTTCGCGACATAGTTGGATCCAGCGAACCCTTCTAGGGTAACGATCACGGAGTCCGTGTCCCGAAACGCGTTTCGCAGCTCTTCCACTTGCTCTAGACGCTTCTTTAAATAAATCCTCGTTTTCTTTGACTGCGAATTCTTCTTAAAATTCTGCAACGTCGATTTGAGGGACTGGTACCCTGAACCGTTTTGTGGCCTATCGAAAGGACACAAAAGAAAGGGCTGATACAAGCCAAACTGTTTCTCATCCCCCAGATGACGGGATCAAAACGCACCATCAACTTAAAAAAGAGCTAAATTCGCACCTAATAGCCACCTAACGGGTCACTGAAACCATAGGTACCACCTTAAGAAATTAAAACTTTCAGAAATCGAAACCTGTAGATTCTGTGAGATGGAGCAAGAAACATCAAGACATATTCTATGTGAATGCCCCTCGCTGATCAGACGTCGACTTCAACATATATTCCCCCCACAGGATTTTGGAACAAATAGACCCTAACAAACTGCTCTCTTTTATTAGAAGCCTAGGTATAGAGGCTCTACACTGAGAAAAAAAACAAGAATTTTGGTCGTAAAAACGTGACCATTTGTTTACAAGAGTAGCGTAGGCCTATTTTTGACTTCTTTTAAGAATTTTTATTCAAGAATTTTTACATTCTAAGTTCAGGATTTTATAAATCTTGTTTCAACCCATAATGTAAGTTTTTATTCTTGAAATTAATCTTTTTTGGTGTTGGTTTAGGTTTATTTTGTATTGTTATTAAAATATTTGGTATTAAATTAATCATGTTTTTTTTAAGAATGTGAAAAATCCTAAATCTAGATGTTTTTGTGCTTAAATAAGCCCTGAAAAATCTCCATCGCTCTCGATGCAAGTAATGAGCCGCGGGATCAATTCTTTGATTACTGCCTCGTCTCCCGCCAGATCTTTAGTCCACTTCCACCTTTTCACCTCCTCGTCTGTTGAAAACTTGTTTTCACCCATGTGCACCCTATGAGAGGTAAAGAGATGGAAGTCTAACGAGGCCAGGTCAGGGGAAAACGGAAGGTGATTCAAAACGTCCCATTCAAAACTCTGAACACCTGGGATTAAACGTCTCGTTTAGGCTACCCGACCACTGCAGCGTCTTTCAGGCGGTAGTCTACGCCATCAAAGAAGCCCTTGATCAGCTCCCCCCAACTAGGGGCAGAGCTCCCTTATGCATTTTCTCAGACAGGCAGTCCGCTCTGAAGTCACTCGAATCTATTTCTTCCAATTCGAAGACCTTCAACGACTGCCGCAGATCTCTTCACGAGATGGCGGAGCAGTACGACCTCCACCTCATCTGGGTCCCAGGACATAGGGACATCGAGGGCAACTGCGCTGCCGATGAGCTGGCCCGGCAGGGTACAACCTCCCCTCTTCAGCCGGAGAGGGAGTCAGTTGACATGCCCGTGGCCACTCGCAGACTACTCTGTAGGGAGTACTTCCACCTCCTCGCGGACAGGAAATGGGAAAACCTCATCACCTGCCGCCACGCTAGAATGATCTGGCCACCCCGTTCAGCGAAACGCTCAAAGGAGCTATTGTCATTAAGCAGGGAAAGCTGCGCCCTTGCCGTTAGGGCTCTTACTGGTCACTGGCTACTTGGAACACATGCGTCCAGGCTGTCGGTGCACCATAATGACTTCTGTAGAAGCTGTAGGGATGAGGAGGAAGAGGAGACCGTTCTTCACCTGCGACTGTCCAGTCCTAAGCAGACGAAGACTGCTGTACCTGGGCTTCCCCACCCTTGTGGATCTCGCAGAGCTATGCGAGACATCACCGAGGCAGATAACCCGATTCATCCAACGATCGGGTTGGTCCTCTCTTACGTAGTACTGGTCATCGGCCCTTGAGTACCTGCATCGGACGGGGACCTAAGCCTATGCGGCATCACAAAGAGCCTCCTCAGGCTCAAGTGGATGGTACGGCTCTCTGAGCCGGCCATCACCGCCCTAACCTAACCTAACCTATCATTTTTGTTTTAAGAATGTGGAAAATCTTAAATCTATATGTTTTTGTGCTTAAAAAAGCCCTGAAAAATCTCCATCGCTCTCGATGCAAGTAATGAGCCGCGGAATCAATTCTTTGATTACTGCCTCGAAAAGTCTCCCGCCAGCTCTTAAGTCCTTAGTCCACTTCCACCTTTTCACCTCCTCGTCTGTTGAAAACTTGTTTTCACCCATGTGCACCCAATGAGAGGTAAAGAGATGGAAGTCTGACGAGGCCAGGTCAGGGGAAAACGGAAGGTGATTCAAAATGTCCCATTCAAAAGGGTCCAAGCGTTGCTATATAGCGTTGGCCGTGTGAGGCCTGGCATTTCCAGGAACCAGGTCTACTTGCTTTGTATATGCCCTATCCTTTTATTCAGAATAGCCTTATTATTTTTAATTATTTTTTATGTATTTATTATTTTATTGACTTATTTTGACCTTAATATAAATTTCAACTGAAACTTTCTCTTTTCAACGAGGTAGCGAATGAGAATTTCGTACTTAGCGGGAGGCAGGATCGAAATTTTTAGGCAGAGATGCTACTGCGTCTTGATTTGCATGGGAGGGGACAAAATTAGCGGCTGTGAATATACTTACTTTCTAGACGCTTCTCGTTTCTGTCACAGGAAAGTTTATAGAAGCAAAAATTAAAATTCTGCTGTGTTAATATATTTGTATCCATTGTGAGGAGCTGTTTGGCCCTCTCAAATTACCCTATCTAACTATGTAAATAAATAAATAATCATAACCTAAAATAAATATGTAAATAATTTATAATAACCTAAACAATGCACGTATAAATAATAATCACTAGTTAAGCCGTAATAATAAGTTAGAGTTAATTTCCAATAATTTAAGTAGGGCACCCACACCCGATACGATAGTTACAAAACTATCATCCCTAACCCGAGCTCGCCCCGTTAGCCTGGAAGGCTAGCACACACACCGACACACACACACCAGCGCACACTGCAAAACTCGCCACCACAAGTCGAAGTCCTTCAGCTCACTCGGTGGCATCCCTCTTGGATTCTCGCTAGTTCCGACATGTCTCCACTGAGATGCTGAGGAATGATCTAGAATGAAGGCGACCCTGTTAGCGACGAAAGTCTTCCATCTGTTGACGTCTCCGTGCAGCTAATACAGAAGAATTGTAGCATCCGTCCAATAAAAAGTTTGGATAAGCAGACGACTTGGGACGAATTGTTACCGGAGCTGAACTTGGCGATAAACAGCAGCGTTTCGGATTCGACCGGATTTAGTCCGGCGTTCATCGTTCAAGGCAGAGAGCCACGACTCCCAGGGGCCTTGTATGACGAAGTTACTCCGGGACCCAGCGAAGTTCCCCGAGCACCCGTCGCGAAAGCGGAAATGCTTCGCGACGTGTTTAAGATCGTTCAGGAGAACACTCAGCGAGCTTCACTCGAACAGCCGAAGCACTACGATCTTCGAAGACGAGCATGGAAGCCACGGTTAGGATCTTTAGTATTCGTCAGGCAGCACTACTTATCCAAAGCGGCGGATAATTTCGCGGCAAAACTGGCCCCTAAATATGAAGGGCCATACAAGGTGATCAAGTTTCTGGCACCCACGATTGTGCGCTTGCAGCACACCCAGAGTAAACAGCGCAGAACGGCATCACTAGGAGACTTGAAAGAGACAGTCAACGATCTGGAACCGGCGAAGCCGGAGAACGAGGAGGAAGTTAGCGGCATTTGACCCTAAGCTTCGCAGGGGAAGATCGCAGTGGCGGTACAGCGGCAGGAACCAGAGGTTCTGCCCCAGAAAGGGTTGGGCCCGGAAACGCCAAACATTTGGCTAAGAAAAGGGTTGAGGCCCGGAAACGCCAAACATTTGGCTAAGAAAAGGACAGGCAAGAGCCAGTAAAGAACTGGAGTCCTGTGACAGGAGCCAAGCCGGAGTCAGTGGGGGCCACTTGCTGGTCGGTGCGCCTTCCCAACGTCCCCACTCCCCTGAGGGGGAAACTCCATGCTCCCAGGGCCCACAGCTAACCCACCCCAACTAACGTTTATTAACAATTTGCTAGTTTGCTTCGTAAGGCAAAAGACTTAAAGCTCTTGTTATCTTTCCTACAGATATGGCAGAAACGAGCGTCGACGAGACCACCAGTCCCTCGGATGTCGCCACGTTCCCGCGGAGGAGGTGCGCCTGGATCCGGTCTCCATTCTATCCGCCGGAAACGGACCATTACCGCGGGCAACGCCGCTACGACACCCAGGTCTGGGTCGATGCGCTGGCCATCATAGAGCGGTTCAGCCCGATACCCCGTCAGAGCCCGACCCCGGAATCGGGCGATGACGGCCGGATTACCCCCGAAATGGGCGACAACACGTCCTCAGGCTCCGAGGGGACCGAGGAGTCCATGGACGACGAGGACTGGGAGTGGCCAAAACCGACTCTCTGGGGCCCCAGCGACGTCATCTCGGTGTCAACTCTCTGCGGCGTCGAGGACTGCTTCGCGGCTTCGTGCGACCATCGCCACACCGAAGACTGGTCGACACCGGTCATGGGGAGAAGCTTTGAGATCCCGGAAGATGATTGCCACCGTGAGGAGAGGGCGAGTGTGTCGCTCGGCCCCGATTTCGACCCCAAGGAGGCGATCCATGACCCTGGCCTGGATTGGCGCCGCCCGCGGGAGTATCCCGGCCACAGGAGAGCGAACCGGCTGGCGAGAGAGAAGGCCGCCCGGCTATTGCGCCGCCGGCAGGAGCAACAACAGGAGGACGCTGGGGAGACGGCGTGTGCCTCTCCCGAGCCATGGCTGCCGCGGGGCTACAACCCACTCCGCCCCGAGGAGACCATGGTGCCTCGCTGCCCCGCTTGGACGGCGATCGACAAGTGGCACATGGACTCCTGGCGCTGGCAACCCCCTAAGGCATTCGATCCAGCCGACGAGATCACTCGGGACGGGGTGTGCGGCCTCGACAGGATCGAACCGGTGCACGTATTCGGCGTGCGCGTGGAGGAGTCGCAGCCGGAAAAGCCGGAACAGGAGAAGCCGGAGCAGGAGAAGCCGGAGCCGGAGAGCCACCACCGGCAGAGCGGCAGCAGCGCTGTCAACGACGAGGGCGGCCAGGAGGGTGGTCACGGCCTAGACGAGCCGGTGAACGGGACCCCGAGCACCGAGACGGAGGATCGGATGGTCCCGTTCCCGAGCCATTGGGTCCTGACCACGGGAGGTAACCAACTGCCTCATTCCCTGGTCGCACAGGCACGGGAGGAGGAACGCCAGAATCTGCGCACACTGCGCAAGTTCCTTTTTCACGCGATGGGTGCACAATATCGCATCCACATCAGCAAGACGAACAAAATTATCATTTCTCTTCGTCCCACGAAGAACGAGGGGAATGTGAGGAGCCGTTTGGCCCTCCCAAATTAACCTATATAACTATGTAAATAAATAAATAATCATAACATAAACTAAATATGTAAATAAATTAAAATAACCTCAACAATGCACGTATAAATAATAATTACTAGTTAAGCCGTAATAATAAGTTAGAGTTAATTTCCAATATTTTAAGTAGGGCACCCACACCCGATACGATAGTTACAAAACTATCATCCCTAACCCGAGCTCGCCCCGTTAGCCTGGAAGGCTAGCACACACACCGACACACACACACCAGCGCACACTGCAAAACTCGCCACCACAAGTCGAAGTCCTTCAGCTCACTCGGTGGCATCCCTCTTGGATTCTCGCTAGTTCCGACATGTCTCCACTGAGATGCTGAGGAATGATCTAGAATGAAGGCGACCCTGTTAGCGACGAAAGTCTTCCATCTGTTGACGTCTCCGTGCAGCCAATACAGAAGAATTGTAGCATCCGTCCAATAAAAAGTTTGGATGGGAAGGTCCTTTAGCCACTTAGCCGTGGTCAGCCATTTGACCAAGTTGAGCGCCAGTACTGCACCACTCAGCTCCGTTCGAGGTATGGTTAAGGGCTTAGTAGGAGTAATCTTTGATTTTGCGGTCAACAGCGAGATGTAGCACGTTCCGCCCTCATGCTCGAGCCTTAGATAGGTCGTAGCAGCATAGGATGTGGAAGACCCGTCACAGAACACGTGAAGCTGAGTTGAAACTATGGATCCCGGAGAATAATGAATCCACCGCTGTATACTTATATCGTCGATCCTGAGCAAGCTGTTCCGAAATACTTGCCACCGTTCCGCAAGAGCATTAGGAACCTCGTCGTCTCAATCCAGGGCCGTCAGAGTGCCGTCGACATGCGTTTCTTGACCATGGTTACCTCCTTCAAAATTAACTTTCCCGAGATGATGACTGGCGCGATGAGACCCAGCGGGTCGAACAGCTTCGCTATGCTCGACAGTATCGTTATTTTGGTGAAATAAGCTGGCATCTCAAAATTGACCTGAAACTTGAAGGAGTCCTTATTTGGGAGCCAATACATTCCTAGCGCCTTGATAGGATCCGTAGTGTCCCAGCTTAAAGGTATCTGACTGCACTGATGCTCTATCGAAATCGAGCGGACTATACTCGCTTCGTTGCTGGACCATTTTCGCAACTCCATGCAAGCGGATTTTATTGCACCCTCTACCTGTGCTCGTTTATCCAGCGTCTCTTCCATCGAATGCCCTCCGGACAGAATGTCGTCAACATATATCTCGTCCATCAACACTTCTTCCGCCTTAGGAAATGAACGCCGCTCATCCTTCGCTAACTGTTGAATGACCCTGATGGCCGTGAAGGGTGCCGAAGCCGATCCGAAGGTTAGTGTTGACAAGGCATAGACATTGACCGATCCATCCGCCGCCCGCCATAAAATCCGCTGATATTGGGCGTCTTCCGGGTGCACATCGATACATCGATACATTTTCTGAATATCCGCCGTGAAAACGAAACGATATTTCCGCCAATTGAGTATGACTGCCGACATGTCGTTCTGCAGGGTCGGTCCCGCGCAAAGAATGTCGTTTAAAGACCGTCCGTTGCTAGTCCTTGAGGAGGCATCGAAGACGATTCGCTGTTTGGTCGATTGAGGATCCTTCTTGAAGACAGCGTGATGCGGGAGCACACAGGAAGCCACGTGCCTATTCGTGGAAGTATCCCTTACCGAACTGCTCTCACTGCCCACCGCCGGCGCTATTTGCTCGAGCGTGAAGTATTCTTCGATCTCCTCGACGTATCTGCTCCACCGTTCTGGGCTGCTAGACAGACGTCTTTCCAACTGCAGGAACCGATTAAGTGCCATTTGATGAGATCTTCCCAGGACCATGGCTGGGTCTCGATAGGTTTTAAAGGGCAACCGCACTACGTAGCGGCCATCCGATCGGCGCACGAGAGTCTTCTGGAAAAAGGACTCGCACCAGAGTTCCTCGTCTGTTGCTGTGGGGCGATCTGGAACCGATTCGACCTCGCAGAAGCGCTTCAGCAATGCCTCAGTGTCCAAAAGCACTCGATGACAGCGCAACTCGGTTGATTCCCTCACTCCTTCAGCTCGTCCAGAGAGGATCCATCCGAAGTGTGTATTCTGAGCTATGGGCTCGCCTGGCAAACCGATCCTGGTGTCGGGCAACATAATTTGCGCCAACATGTCCACTCCCAAAATTAGATCGACTCGCTTCGACCGCGCGTAATGGGGATCCGCCAATGAGAGCCCTCGAATATGATTCCAATGTTGTGGCGCGAAGCTCACACTTGGCAGGCAGGACGTAACAGAATTGAGAACATATGCTGAATCAACCCCTAAGGAGATATTTGGGTTAATAATACTCAAGATTTCGAAATTTACTGTGTACTTGCAACGTCGACCGCCCCCGGGGCCCACCCCAAATGAAATTCTCGACTTAGGTCAGTTCTTTCAAAGGCTTGAAAGAGAAGCCGGTATACTTAATATCCGCCAACTCAAAGTGGCACCGAGCGAAAAGATCTTTGACACCATCTCAATAGAATCTTTTAAAATTATGGGCAATAAAACATTACAATCTCTAAGAGCAGCGCTACTCTAGCCGGTGACCCTATTATCAAATAATGAAAAAGAGAAAGAAGCAATACTGTTTACATTCCATGATGATCCGATACAAGGAGGTCATACAGGCATAGCTAGAACATTAGCTAAAATAAAAAGGAGTTATTATTGGAAAAATATGACCCGATACATATCAAATTATGTAAAAAAATGCCCTAAATGCCAAAAGTCAAAAACGACAAGGCATACAAAGACCCCATTGACAATAACACAAATGCCACAAATGGCTTTTGACAGGGTAATTGTGGATACGATCGGTCACATTTTTGGGACACAAATGCACAGATAAAAGAATCTTGCCTGACGACAAAAAATACGACGTCATCAAGAATTATCCAGTCCCACATGATGCGGACAGCGCTAATTACTATAGACGTTTTATCCAAAATTTCGCCGAATATTCCCGTCACATAACAAGATTATGTAAGAAAGATGTTAAATTCGAATGGTCAACTGATTGCCAGAATGCCTTCGAACATCTTAAATCGGCACTAATAAATCCAAATTTATTACAATACCCAGATTTTAGCAAAGAATTTTGCATAATAACGGATGCTAGTAAGCAAGCATGTGGAGCAGTTTTAACTCAAATCAAAAACGGACTCCAGCTTCCAGTTGCGTACGCATCTAGATCGTTTACTAAGGGCGAAAGTAATAAAAGCACCACAGAACAAGAATTGGCAGCAATTCATTGGGCAATAACTTACTTCAGACCATACGTTTATGGTAGACATTTCACTGTCAAAACTGATCACAGACCACTCACATACCTGTTCTCCATGATAAATCCAAGCTCAAAGCTGACGCGAATGAGGCTTGAACTTGAGGAATATAACTTTAAAGTAGAATATCTGAAGGGCAAGGACAATTACGTAGCCGATGCATTATCCAGAATAACAATATCAGATTTGAGGGAAATGCAAAATAAAAATTCCATTCTGAAAGTCACTACCAGAAACCAAAGTAAACAGAAAAATTCCTGCGCAGGAAAAGAACAAGTAGATTTGCCTAGGCAAACTCGAAACAAAGCTTCTCAGCCCAACGTATACGAAGTCATAGTAAATGACGAGGTACGAAAAGTAGTGACCTTGCGAATAACGAATTCACTATGAAATTCTCGACTTAGGTCAGTTCTTTCAAAGGCTTGAAAGAGAAGCCGGTATACTTAATATCCGCGAACTCAAAGTGGCACCGAGCGAAAAGATCTTTGACACCATCTTAATAGAATCTTTTAAAATTATGGGCAATAAAACATTACAATCTCTAAGAGTAGCGCTACTCAAGCCGGTGACCCTATTATCAAATGAAAAAGAGAAAGAAGCAATACTGTTTACATTCCATGATGATCCGATACAAGGAGGTCATACAGGCATAGCTAGAACATTAGCTAAAATAAAAAGGAGTTATTATTGGAAAAATATGACCCGATACATATCAAATTATGTAAAAAAATGCCCTAAATGCCAAAAGTCAAAAACGACAAGGCATACAAAGACCCCATTGACAATAACAGAAACGCCACAAATGGCTTTCGACAGGGTAATTGTGGATACGATCGGTCACATTTTTGGGACACAAATGCACAGATAAAGGAATCTTGCCTGACGACAAAAAATACGACGTCATCAAGAATTATCCAGTCCCACATGATGCGGACAGCGCTAATTACTATAGACGTTTTATCCAAAATTTCGCCGAATATTCCCGTCACATAACAAGATTATGTAAGAAAGATGTTAAATTCGAATGGTCAACTGATTGCCAGAATGCCTTCGAACATCTTAAATCGGCACTAATAAATCCAAATTTATTACAATACCCAGATTTTAGCAAAGAATTTTGCATAATAACGGATGCTAGTAAGCAAGCATGTGGAGCAGTTTTAACTCAAGTCAAAAACGGACTCCAGCTTCCAGTTGCGTACGCATCAAGATCGTTTACTAAGGGCGAAAGTAATAAAAGCACCACAGAACAAGAATTGGCAGCAATTCATTGGGCAATAACTTACTTCAGACCATACGTTTATGGTAGACATTTCACTGTCAAAACTGATCACAGACTACTCACATACCTGTTCTCCATGATAAATCCAAGCTCAAATCTGACGCGAATGAGGCTTGAACTTGAGGAATATAACTTTAAAGTAGAATATCTGAAGGGCAAGGACAATCACGTAGCCGATGCATTATCCAGAATAACAATATCAGATTTGAGGGAAATGCAAAATAAAAATTCCATTCTGAAAGTCACTACCAGAAACCAAAGTAAACAGAAAAAAAAGAACAAGTAGATTTGCCTAGGCAAACTCGAAACAAAGCTTCTCAGCCCAACGTATACGAAGTCATAGTAAATGACGAGGTACGAAAAGTAGTGACCTTGCGAATAACGAATTCACTATGTTTACTAAAACGTCGAAAAAAAGTTATAGCAAGAATTGATGTTAGCGATATGTACACCAATGAAATTCTCGACTTAGGTCAGTTCTTTCAAAGGCTTGAAAAAGAAGCCGGTATACTTAATATCCGCCAACTCAAAGTGGCACCGAGCGAAAAGATCTTTGACACCATCTCAATAGAATATTTTAAAATTATGGGCAATAAAACATTACAATCTCTAAGAGTAGCGCTACTCAAGCCGGTGACCCTATTATCAAATAATGAAAAAGAGAAAGAAGCAATACTGTTTACATTCCATGATGATCCGATACAAGGAGGTCATACAGGCATAGCTAGAACATTAGCTAAAATAAAAAGGAGGTATTATTGGAAAAATATGACCCGATACATATCAAATTATGTAAAAAAATGCCTTCAATGCCAAAAGTCAAAAACGACAAGGCATACAAAGACCCCATTGACAATAACAGAAACGCCACAAATGGCTTTTGACAGGGAAATTGTGGATACGATCGGTCCACTAGCCAAATCTGAAAGAGGAAATGAATACGCAGTAACATTAATCTGCGATTTAACCAAATACCTCGTAACAATACCCATCAAAAACAAAAGTGCAAAAACGGTAGCAAAAGCTATATTTGAAGATTTTATTCTGAAGTACGGTCCAATGAAGACGTTCATTACGGACATGGGAACAGAATATAAAAATTCAATAATTGAAGATTTATGTAAAAATTTGAATATAAAAAACATAGCATCTACTGCACACCATCATCAGACCTTAGGAACCGTAGAAAGAAGTCATAGAACACTAAATGAATTCATCCGGTCCTATATCTCACTAGACAAAACCGATTGGGACAATTGGATCCCATATTTCACGTATTGTTTTAACACTACGCCCTCAATGGCACATGACTATTGTCCATATGAGCTAGTATTCGGTAAATCATCGAACTTACCGATACATTTTAATAGCATAGATAGAATAGAACCACTATACAATGTGGATGATTACGCTAAAGAATCTAAGTATAGGTTAGAAGTAGCCTATAAAAGAGCTAGATTAATGATAGAAGATAACAAACTTAAAAATAAGGAATTATATGATAGGAAAGTTAAAGATATCCAACTAAAAATAGGAGACCAGGTTTTGTTAAAAAACGAAACCGGACATAAGTTAGATTTTAAATATACTGGACCATATAAGGCAGAAAGTATAGAGGAAAACGAAAATATTATAATTTCAAATAATAAAAATAAGAAACAAAAAGTACATAAAGATAGATTAAAAATTTTTATTTCCTAATCAACATATTATATGTATATTTTTATTACTAAATCAATTAATTTTCATTTGAAAAAAAAAAAAAAAAAAAAAACAAAAATAAGAACAAAAAAATAATAAATAAATAAATAATAATAATAATAATATAAATACAAAAAAAAAAAAAAAAAAAAAAAAATATAAATATACTCTAGAACCTAAAATTTAACTTAAAATACTATTAAATAATAACAAATAAATACAAAAAATATATAATAATTAGAAAATAACTCCATTAGATTACGTTATTTTTCAAAAGAAGGGAGATGTAGTATGTTCACATAGCGAATGCACACTGTACTCACTGTTATGCATAAATAAATACAATAAATACTAATATATTAATGCACTTAATTTATAAGTCAAAGACCCTTGCAATGGGCTATCCAAGTGCTGAGTCCGCATTTCATACATGCGCGACATACGTGAACATAATACCTTCCCCCTATCTCAGCGACCCTTCTCTTACTTATATGTCTATGCATATAAGCGTCGCAGCGCTGCAGCCTACGCCGGCAGCGCTGCTACCTGAATTAGGCTAAGAAACCTTTTGTATGAATAATTTAAGATATTAATAAATCTACTTTCATTGGAGCGGGACCTTGCCTGCTCCAATTAATAAAAACAACCTTAAAACCCAAAACCTTAAAATGATTTATTATATGATGACTTATAATACTTCTTATACTATAGGCTGTGCGCCATCAGGACAGCGTGCGCGTTCCGGACCATCTCTGAGGACGCGGCGCTGGTCATCGCCGGGCTGGTTCCGCTCAACGAGCTAGCCAGGGAACGGGAGGAGCTGTTCACAGCTTCGAGATCCAGGGAGGCGGTGCAACCGACCACATCCGAGCTTAAGGGATGCAGCCAGGAGCAGAAGCATGGAGAGCTGGCAGTCCAGGTGGGACTCCTCATCTAAGGGCCGATGGACGCACATCCTCATCCCAGACTTGGTGCAATGGATGGAGAGGCCGCACGGGCAGGTGGACTTCTACCTCACCCAGGCACTTAGCGGACACGGCTGCTTCCGCAGCTATCTGAAGCGCTTCGGTCACGAGACGGAAGACTGGTGCCCGGTGTGCGGCTCTGGCATCGTGGAGGACGCGCAACACGTCCTCTTTAAGTGCCGCAGGTTCGGCTTTGAGAGGCAGGAGCTGGAGTCAGAAGCGGGATGCTCTATCAGCAAGGAGACTTTGGTGTCGACAATGCTGAGGGAGCAGAGACTGTGGGATGCGGCAGCCACCTTCGCCGCGCACGTCTTGAAGACGCTCAGAGCTCTGGAGAGGAGGCGGAAGGAGCAGACGGATTAGGGGCCCCCGCGCATGCGAAGCAATGCCAGGCGGCGGTACTTTTGTCTTTAGTCCTAGTTTTTAGTGTTATTTACTTACTTATTGTTAGGTGGAAATAAAAAATAAATTATGAATACAAAAAAACACCAGCGCACACTGCAAAACTCACCATGATCACGCCACCCGAAAATAGGCAAGCGCCCATGAGAGCGAGAGAGAGGGAGCGACGGATCATACGGTAAACTTCTGGAAGAAGTAAAAAGAGAACTCCGCAAGAAACTTCGCGAAGCGAAACGGAGTTGAGTTGGAATAAAGTGGCGAATACGAACGGACGTGCGTGAGGGGTCGGTGACGAGGAGAAAGCCGCGTGTGCGTGGAGGAACTTTGGGAGAACTTGATTGCCACCGTACGGAGAGTACAAGTGCGTATTTGGAGGAGCAGCAAGGAGAAGGATGGACAAGGCGAAGTCTGGCCCAGGACCAGCGGCGGGACGGAGCCGGTCTATTAGTGTGTGCTGGAGCGAGACGGGTGAGTGTTAGTGTGAGACCGCAACGAGTTGGCTAGCAGGTGTGTGTGTAGAGTAAATCTTTGCGAGCCCTCGATGCGGTGGTCACCAAAGAGTGCGGTCAGACCGACTCTAGAATAAACATAAGTTTGAGCCCCCTTAACTAACACCGAGAGAAATTGTGCGAAACTGTAAAAACTCGGAAATTATATGAAATTCTGAAAATATATAGAAAATATGAAAATAAGCAAATATAGTTAAAAGAAAATTTTGGAAATTATAAAATAATGTAAAAGGGCGTGCACCGAGAGAAAAATGTGGAAGCTGGAAATTGTGAAAATTATGAAATTATGCAAAGTAGGAAATTATAAGAAATAATAAAAGAAAAGCGAGTGCACTAAGAGAAACATCGGAAGAACAAAGATTTAAAAATAAATAACGATATTAAATTTAATCAATTGTGTTTAATAAATAAAAGGCCGGGAAGGCGGGAAACCACGAGAATAAGAATAGATGAGAAATCGAACCAAGTTTAGTTCAATTAATTTGAATAATTAAATGGTTAAATTAAAATACCACGAGGTCGGTAAAACTACACTGGAAGAAAATATCTTGCGGAAAATCAAAAAGAGTTTAATTAAATTAAATTAAGTAATTTAAAACCAAGTTTAATAAAATACCATGAGATAGAGACGGCTACACTGGGAGAAAATATTCTAAGAGCCAGAACAAAAATCTCAGGAAAATTAAATTAAATAAATTGTTTCGAATGGAAATAAAAATTTGCGGAGAAAAATGGTCGTAAGAATAACGATGAAAAAAAGATAATAAGAAAAATAGTAAATTATAGGCGCACTGGGAAAAAAAACACAAAATTTAAATTTTATTTATTATTTAGTAACTATATCTTGGCGAAATTTATAATTTGGGAAATTCCGAGGTAAAACTGAAAATATTTTGGACGGGCCAGGCACAGCCGGCCGGAGCAAATTCGCTATTATTTCTTCTTTTCCCTCTCGGTCCTTCGGCCCCAAACATGCATGAAGGCTAATTCGGTCCTTCCCTCTGTCACACCCTATCAACATATTTTTTTAGTGTAGCTCGGTGGCTGACAAACTCCACCCCGCGTCAGCCCACCGTCTCATATTAGTCACATTGTCCCAGATCTTTATAAATTTTCTGTAGAGAGACCCTGGCGAGACTGAGTCTCTATCCCAGCCCAGATAACTACCTCACACCATTCTGATATACATATATTATTGTTTTATCTTTTTTAGAATTTAGGTTTTAATATTATACAAGTCGAATGAAAGCGTCATGGAAAATGGAATACTGCAACGCAACTTTGAATATGTATAGGTGAATGTAATAAATGTAAACATTACTTCTTTGATTCTCGAAAAAAAAAGTTAATTTGTATAATATAAGAAATGGATTTATTATACATAATTCAATTTTAGTCTGCAACAGATTAAAACTTCGGCGAGCCGGAGTAAGATTCTTTTCTTGCTTGTTGAAATGCTTAAGTCACCTTTTTTTAATTGTGTTCTGTATATATTTTTACTTTAATATTAAGTACTTTATCGTTTTTTTCCTTTAGCGATGGGCGGAAATCGATAACCAAGTTACACTAGCCCTTAATGAAGCAAAGGATAATGTTCGTTACATATCGTCATTGCAAAAATTTTGGGATCCATTATACCGGTAAATAATATTCATTGTTTTTACTAAATTATCATTGTAAAATTTGTTTTCTAGCTCTTCCCCAGACGTCATCATCAGCAGTTTACCTGGACTTATGGTAGCAATACGAAACGTTTCTAAAACAGCCCACTATTTTAATACTCCTGTTAATGTTACAGGCTTGATGGTTAAAATTTCCAATCAACTTACCATAACTAGCAAAAACTTCATCACTGACAATGAACATAAAAGTCTTTGGGATATACCTTCAGCAGAATTAATTGAAAAAATTGAAAAATGCAAAGAAGTTATGGAAAACTATAAAAGAATTTATAAGCACACTGTAGAGGAGATGAGAAATAGTAACGAGCGGCCATGGGTTGTATCATCTGTTTATATATTTACTTGCTTGGACAATTTTCTGCAGCGTCTTGAAAAGATTAAATGGATTGCTAATACGGAAATTACGTATTCCATATTAGACCGTAATATGATAAGTGGAATGGAAAAGTTTAACGCTATGATAAAAGGCGCACGTATTACCATCAGTAGCCAATTATATGACCCATTAAATTATCGAATTGAGACGTTTGATACCGATTTTGAAAATTTTTTTAAAGAAGTTGAGGAAGCTGAGGTTGGAATGCAACAGTTTGTTAAATTTCTTTCCACTGAATGCCTTACAGCGGAATCTGTAATGTTGGTTCTTAAGCGCTTCGAAGCCTTAAATTTGGAGTGTCTATGCCTAGATCGACGATACTTAGAAGTTGCTGAAATATTAGAAAAGGAAATGTTTCTGCTGAAGGATGTATATAATGAGGAAAGGGGAAATCCTTTTATTCCTCGAAATCTTCCTCCCGTAGCTGGTCGAATAGTCTGGATCCGATCAATTTTTAAAAAAATTAATGTGCCTATGCAAGCATTAAAATCCCGTCACTGCGTACTTGCTCATAAAAAAGCGCAACGAACAGTTCGTTATTATAATTATATGAATGGAATTATCTGTCATTACGAAATGGCCTATCATAAAGCTTGGTTTGATTACGTTGAAGAAGTTCGTTGCCTGTTAAATGCTCCTATTATGGCTATAAACAAGGATGAGGCAATATATATGGTTAACTTAGATCGTGCTATATTACAACTTATCTCAGAAACTGAGTGGATGTGGAAGCTATATTTGGAAGTACCTAATATGGCTGCAACGGTGGCTTATTGCAAAGATCGTTTATTAGGGCCTGCAACATCCTTAAATTCCACTTTGCAACGCTATGATAGACTGCGAGCCTCTCTTACACCGGTCTTTATAAATATAATGCGTTTTCGATTACAAGAAGTATCTATATTATTAAAACCATCATTGTCAACCGTCACTTGGATATCTGAAAGTCTTGAAGATTATGTGGAGAAAGTTTGTGAGGTAAGATATGTAAAGACCCTCTCTTGGGTTGCATGGCCTAGCTCGCCAAGGTCCCCAAATTACCAAGTAAAAAGAGTACATTTTCGGTTTAATTCGATTTTTATCCAAATGTATTAATTTCCTGTAAAGGAGAAATTGCGACCCCGAGAGTGGGTGCGGCTAGTCAGCTTCGAAATACCATATAGATGAGGTCTGCGTGCTGGCGTCTCGGTAGTACGAGGAATTGCGACTCCGCGATACTAACGCGAGTTAGTCGGCTTCGTTATACCCTGAGTGTCGAGTCTGGGACACGTGATCTAGTGCGGAATGGGCGCGGTTGTGATCACGGCTGGGCGAGTCCGGGAGACGTTATGTCGCGATAGTGATCGTATCCCCAACCTTCTTGGTACCCTGTAATCTGACCATCTGTGGTCCTCCCGATTTACTGTGCTGATATTCTAAGCTCGGCTTCGAACCTAGATCTATTCTCTCCATCATCAAGATCCACTAACAAGAGCTGAAGCTTGCTCGGCTACGCTGGTCCTCATCAAAATCCGCTAGCAAGAGCTGAACCGTGGCCCGCGTCTGCTCCTAATATCTAGTGGGCTCGGCTGCAAGAACCTTTCTCTACTACTACCACAACTTTTTACTTTTAACTACTTTTCCAGACTTACCCAGGTGCTGTCAGCTCGGATGTTCGCAAAACGTGAACTTGCCCTAAGCTGTGTTGCCTTCCCCTGATCGATACCCTGGTGTACCTCCTACTTTGTCATTCGTACCTTGAACTTGTGGCTCGTAAATTGCACTCCATTGTCTGATATCAAGAGCTTCGGGGCGCCGGTGCGTGTCAGGATCTTTTCCCTTTAAACACATTTAATACTGCTTCTGTGGTCGATTTGCCTACCGCGGTTAGTTTAAAGCATTTGGAGAACTTTTCGATGAACACCAGTAGAATGCTATTGTCATCGCTTGCTCTTAGCAATGGTCCCATGAAGTCCACGCGCCTCTGCGACCTTTGTCAGCATCTTCCCGGTTGCCTGTCGTTTTTGCCTTATTTCACTGTGCATTCCTGGCCAAAAATATCGGTTGGCAGTCCGATGCTTTTTCCTCCTGACCGTTCTTTTTTTCGAAGTTGCCTGCTTGCGTATGAAATCATGCGTGCACCTACGTCATCTTCTTGCGTCAGTACTGTTCCCAGTGTGCAATCTCTGGCGTCTGTTCGGAAGATGAACGTTTTTGAGAAGTCCGGGCATGTAAGTACCGGTGCGTCCGTTAGTGCCTTCTTTAGTTCTTCGGCCGCTTTTTCGTGTTCTTATGTTCAGTAGAATTTCGTGTCCTTTTTGATGAATTCGAACAATGGTTTCGCGATCTCCGTTAACCCTGATACGAATTTCCGATACCGCGATGCTACCCCGAGAAAACTGTATACTTGTCGGTCGTGTTTCGTGTAGATTCTATGCTTCGCTATATGATTTGTCTCTTTTTTTCTATGAGGGCTTGCTACTGCAATCCCCAATTTTTTGTGTTATTAGGTTTCCGCTTTATAGTGTCGTGTCGCATTGCGCCATGAAATCTATCCCCAGTTTTAAATCTCCGGTGACGTGTTCTAATATTAGCAGTGTCACTCTTACTTTGCTCTTTCCGTATTTTATATCCAGCACTATCTCTTCCGTGGCCACTGTGGACGTCCCGTCTGCCAGGTTTATCACCTCGTCCGTTGGTTGGACTTCGCCGTACTTTCGGAGCTAGTGTGCTAGCTTCTCACTTATAAAGCTTCTTGTCACCCCGTGTACTTGTCAATCCGCTATTTGTATATGTGCGGTGATCCTTTGGCCGTCGAATTAAATCATTGCCTTTGGTGGGTGTTTAGTACCGGCTTTGGGTACTCCACCTGCCACCACCTGCCTCCCATTGCCTCTTTCGCTTTCCTCATCCTTCTGCAGCAGTGTTCGTATGTTGTCCCTACCGGATACCCAACAAAAGTCTTGGCGGGTTGTTGCTTTGACGTGCTTTGTGGCCCGAAATTTTGCAGCTTTGGCAGAGGTTGTTTTTGTGAAACGCTTCCGTCATTCAAATTTGCTGTTGTTCACCCATCTTCGGGTTAATTTAATCGCTGCGAACATGATTTACCATCGCTTTTAAAGACTTTAAGGACTCAGTACTTTGGACGCCAGTGTAACGACCCTCTCTTAAGTTACACGGCCTAGTTCGCGGAGGACAAAATTTATTAGTACCAAGACCCCTTCTGACCCAAAACTACAAAGTAAACTGAGTAAATATTCGATTCAATTCGAATATTTCAAGTGTGAGTGGTTGTGGCTAGTTGGCTCAGCCTTGACCATTCTTTGTTGACCTAAGTTTTGAACCGCGTTAAGCGGTATTGTTATAATTAATAATGTTGCTTGGTTCAGCTGACCTTTTTTGGACCAGCGCGTCTCCATTCTCATACCTGTAAAAGCCAACCAGGTAATTTTGTTGTCGTTGTTTCCAGCAAGATTATTTTGGGCTCCCTGGCCACTCTGCCACTAACTGTGAGTTCGTTTTGACTGTTGTTAGTTCTTTGATAGTGAAAATGTGAAAAAACTTGTTTGCTATTGCTAAGACCTAGCCTTATTGGGCCTGGAAGACTTTCACTATTACTTGGAGACAGTTTCTAGACACCGAGCTGCAGCTCACCGGTGTGGAAAGATGCCTCCAGTGGATTGGTTATTCTGTCTCTAGTCCACTCTTCCTTCGAGTAGCCATTTTCGACTCGTATTTCGATGTAAGCGATGTAAGTCCGTCAAGTATGATGTCTATTCAATGGATTCAAATGAAATCATTATCCTGAAAATGTGTTTTTTTTTCGTGCATCAAGTTCAATACCAATGACAATAGTAGCCGCCACAAGTACAGTACAAATTGGGGTGTTGAGAGGTAAATACTTCAAAAGTTCTGATTCTATAAAAAATGGAATGATGGTAATATACATGTTTTCGGTCGATTGGTATTTATTTGGGTCTACTTTGGTCTACATTTATGGGATACAAGGTTTATCCGATCAAAAAAAAAAAATGACTTAGATAACTAATTCTTTTAATGTGTGCATGTAATTAAGAGGAAGACGTGACCGATCGTTGGATTCTATATTGGCCCGAAGTAGTCCACACCATCCCGAGTGTCCCGAGCTTATTTAAAAAGGTGGACATGAGCAAACAAACAATTTTCTCTCCCCCTCCTGGATTTTCTTGTCTAGGATTACGTTCAGAGCGATCGAGCGCAAAACCCCCGGGGCTCCAGCGCAAGTCGAAGGATATATTCTTGTTACTTACACGATGTTATAAGTTCTAGTGCCAACCACCATACAAGAGCATCGTACGCCTATATTGGTCTTACCACTGATGTATCCAGGCAAATTATAATCTTTAGATGGATTCCCCAGATTTTTTCAAAAATGTTCCTGCAAGAGTAGAAAACGACTTATGCTTTATTGACACGTCAATGTTACGCTTCCAATAGAGCTTTGGGTACACCAATTACAATACTACTCCTTTGCACTTCGTTTCTGCTGAAAGTTGTAATTTGATCTCATCTATCTTGGACATGTTATACCTTGCAATCTTTGATCTCCTTGTGAATAGCATTAGTCCGCAGGACTTTGCCCAATTATTTAAATATCTCAATGCTTCCGACATTCGGAGGAGGGGATATGAGCTGTTGCAATCAACCTATTTGTCACCATGTCGACCAACGTGTCTTCTTTCTCCTAACACTTGTTTTATGATATGTCGGTCGAGTCTTTAGGGTCTACCTTACTCTCAGTCGCATTTTTAGTTATCTTTCTAAGCATGTAATGAGCTCTGTTGTACCTAGCGTGTGTGAGCTGTTGTTAACTTTGGAGGTGCCCAACTGAGCCACACTTATGAAAACTATTGATTGAGCAGTGCTAATACTAGCGCTTTGACAAGCTTTGTCCAAACTTTAAGTTTCCAGATTAGTAGTGTTGGGTCAAAACTCAGTTGTGCTTACACCTTAAATTTACCTATCAAACCTCCTCACGATTAAAATGCTGTAAAATGCACATATATCGATGTACCACTATAATCATAACATACAAACATATTGTAGCTCTCTGTTACAAAGTATACATAAAAAGTCCAGCCCAAGTGCACGCGTAATTCGAGCGTCCACTTGAGGGCTGTAGCGTGTAGCGGTTGGAGAAGTGTTTTGGCTCCGGAGGAATCTGTGGTTTGCGGTGCTCGCCTTAGAATCCGGCTCTCGCTTGTCGGCTTTGGGGGTGGTGGTCTTGCGTACACAGTTCCTATCACTGACTACACATTAATTTTATAAAGACAAGAATATAACGAGCTAGCGACAAGAGAGAATAAATTAAACGAACCGGGAGAAAGAGAATAAAAAAATTCGAGAAGGAAGCTAAAGAGTAGGAAAGGCTGAGAGAAAGTCAGAGAAAGCGAACCCACTGATGGTCTTGTGGTCGCATTTAACCCGCCCAACCTATGATCACCTTCCTTGGAGGCATGTCTCCAGTGACCCCTTTGATACCCTACGATCACGGGTACATCAGCAGAGTTCTATTGTTTATGTTTTAGGTATTCATTGTTTTAATTATTTTTTGCCATTATTTTTAATGATAGTATAGTTTAAGAACATATCTTAGTACGGTTTATAAAAATATAGTTAATGAATTCTTTAATATAATCACTAATTCTTATTTGCATGGAAATATTTCTAAGAGTTGTGAACATAAGATAGTGACTAATTAAGCCTTAAGGGGGGTTTCTACCTTGTGTGGTCGAAAAAATCGATTTTTTTTTTTGCATTTTTGGATTGATATATGTTTCTAGAGTCCGCTCCCAATATTTCAATTGGTTATCTTAAGAATTACGGAACCTACACCTTAAAACAGGGAGCACCTACACCTTAAAACAGGTACTGAAGCAAAGCTTCAAACGCGTTTTACTCAAAACGACATTTTTTGACCTTGCGGAAGTGATTCAAGCCAGACGAGTTAAGCAATCGCCGCGAAATTTTAAAGTGCCGTGAATTAGAGGCTTATCCATGGCTGGTACCAAAATCTTTAAAAAATATTGAATTTTTATCATTCGAAAAAAGTGCGTAAAAATCGAGTTTTTCATTTAAAATCGCATAAATTTTTCAATTTTAATTTTTTTTTTAACAATAAACTTGTAGATACACCTGAAAAAAATGATTAGTGTTTATCTTCAATACATTCCACGAAAAAAATTTAATAAAAATCACGTTTTTTCGACCACACAAGGTATAAACCCCTCTTAAGCTACCTATAGTTAAGTTTCAATTAAAAAGAGCGACTGTACTATATTTAACTACAAGTAATAGTTTTTTAGAGAATATTTCAAAGTTCGATTTCATTAATAGTTGTAATTGTTTTCAAGAAAACCGTAAACTACTCTGTTATTCCTAATCGTGAAAAATTTTTAATCGGCTAATTGTGATTGATTTCGAATAATATCGAAAAGGAAGATTTCATACGAATAGCAAATAGTTTTAATGCTTTTTAAGTTTCCAAAGATTTTATTTCGATTCGTAAGGCATTTGTAAGAGATCATAAAGATCATAAGACTCACCGCCCCATAAGGTCGGTGTTTATATAACTCACTCAGGATGGTTACAACGATAAAGATCGATCTCCGACGTGGGTCGCTGAAAATTAAATATACAGAATCTTGCCCTGTTTCGTCAAATCTGTCGCGCTTTGTTTACTTAAGCTACATATTGTTAACCGCTGCTCTTTGGGAATATATTTGGAAGCCGAGCTTCACTCCGCATCGATCGATGAAATAAACAGATAAATTAAACATATATTAAACGAACCTACTCGTGCGTTCTTATTAATATAAACTAAAGGGTGGCATATTCGTTGTCTTCCCCATAAAGAGTATCTAATACACATCGTTCTCCACTAAAGATCTTTACTTTGGAGCATTGGCATTTGTGTTTTCCTTAATCTGGGAGGTTAAAGTTGATCACTGCAAAAATTTTAACTGAAGTAAGGTTAAACTCGATCGGCCATGGCAAACCACAAAAATATGAAAGTGAGGTTAGGCCTGACATAGCTCGCAGACCAAGACATTGGTAACCTAAGCAATCAAAAAATCAAGACAAGAAATCACTATATCATGCTGGGGTGCTCCTTGCTGAGATGCGTTCTATCCGCCGATGATGCGCTGCGGGACCACATTCCCTCAAATTTGTAACAACGCATCCGTGCTAGGTTTCCAACCTACGGGCTGGAGAGCCCCTCCTAGGAGTTCACCCTGAGGGGTGCTCCTCCTGTCTGGACTGTAGCAGCGCCGGCCGGTCTTGCGATCTGCAGGTTGTTTGAGGTTAAATCAAATCCAAAACTGCATACGCAAACACTCACCAATAAAAAATCAATTGTGGCACTTGGTATCCACTAGATATAGACCGATGCTCACACGTGAATCAATATTTCACACTTTTATGACTTTAAACACACTTTTTTTAGCACGACTATATCGGCTGGTGACTTGGAGAAAAAAAATCTTTGCCGGAAACAAAACTTGATCAGTGATGGCAACCGGTCATACGTGGCAGTTGTCAACGTTATCGATAATCGTATCATATAGCAAGCTTACCATCGGTATCTTCTCGCTATGGTCACACAGGTTGATCTGGCAACGCCATCATCAATGTTTCCAATATCAAATATCGATCGATACCGGTGTAAGTCTAGTCAAAATACTACACAAAAATCCGAACGATCTAATCTGGTATATACCAAATCTAGATTTATGCTGAGTTTGGTATTTGTCCAACTCAAAACAATAACATTGAGATTTGCAGTCGCTACAGGCGCCGCTATAAAACCCCCTTGCCAAAATCAGACTAGGGTATTTATTCAAGGTACCCTAGACTGATACCGCATGGAGCGACTTATTGTCGAATATCCTTTGCGTGATAATTTCCAAGGAGTCGACCTTGTAAGTCTTCCAGTTCATAATAAGAAGGAATAAGGAATAAATTATAACGCTTTTCGTTCTGATCGTGAGCTTTCTGCATTTGCTTCATCACGGATCAGTTCGAACGAATCTTGCCGATTGAACATTAACGAACGATCGTCTAACATATTCAGTTTCCTCAACAAGGAATATGTAGAACCTGTTGTTACCATGTGTTGACCAAAGGCCAAAAATTATTAAACATGCAGTCCGTCGCACAAGAATCTTCGGCAGCCTTGAAGGAGCTGCAAAATACAATCCAGAACTGCCTCACATCCCTAAATTTGTCCGGCCTTCCTACGGATAATTGGGATTGTCTCCTGGTTTATTTGTGTTCCACGAAACTTCCAAAGCTGACGCTCTCACTATGGGAGCAGTCCTTAACAAATAAAACCGAAATTCCTACGTGGCAAGAACTTGATTCATTCCTGACTGAGCGCCATAGAACTCTAGAAACTATAGATTCTATTCAACCTCCTAAGTTGCGCCTCCATCCGTCAGAAACGACACCCTCCGACGTGTCGCCACGAATACTGAAATCCTTCAGTACGAGGATCGTTCCGATATCCAAGAGATGCGATGTATGTTCCAAAGAGAACCATCCAGTGCGTTTATGTCCACGCTTCCTTCAGATGACGACAGAGGATCGTTCATCTTATATCCAGAAAAAGCGGTTGTGCTTAAATTGCTTTGCAAGCGGTCATCAACTCCGTAATTGCACAAGCGCCCACAAGTGCTTCAAGTGTCACGGTCGGCATCACACTTTGTTGCATCCAAGCAACTGCTCCTCCAGTGAACCGACTGCTCCTGATACTGCTTCTGCTCCGATCCAAAGATTTTCCTCGTTCTCCACACGAGTGACAACTGCTCCTGATTCCTCCAATTACTGGGTTCCATACGACGATGGGAAATGCAGACGTTCCCGAGGTATTTTATCCTACCCATGCCGAGTCTGCCAAGGGAACCATCCTCTTCGGAAGTGCCACCGTTTTCTTCGGCTTAGCGCGAGAAACGGCTCCAAGCAGTCATTCAAAAGAAGTACTGCGTCAATTTCCTGGCCCACCATCATTCCACGGGATCTTGCCGCAGTGGCGACCGATGCCAGTCGTGTGGCCAGGACCACCACACACTTCTCCATGTCCACGAGCGCTCAGCGTATCCAACGCTTTCCCGAGCAAAGGCCTCCTATAGACCTACAGCGTATCCTCGCTAAGGGGCCTCGAAGGCTTTCTTATATTTTTGCTGCGTATCCTCGCAAGGGGGGGGGGGAGAATGTTCACGCCAGAAGGGCGTTTATTTTCCGGAGGCAGTGTGATCCCGTACACTCGCTCTCTCTCTCCCTCTTCCACGGCACTTTTGTGCATCGAGCTCCTAGTCCGCTCTCCCCAAGCTAGTTTTAAGCCTTTTTCTTTGTTAGTACTAATTTACGATTACCCAAATAAAGACGCACGTCGCGTAACACCCCGAAAGTTCTTTGGTGTTTTTATTTATCGAGTGCCTTCCAGGTTAAAGCCACCCCCCTCCGAACATTTGGTTGCCCCTCACATTCGATTCAAGGCCGAGAAGCGTCTACGGGCGGTCCTGGCCAACCGGTACTGCCCCCGCTGTTTAGCTCACGAGCATTCCGACGGAGCGTGTCGGCGACGAGACCGCTGCAAAACGTGTGGCCAGGATCACCATACACTGCTGCACCTTTCCGAGCAGCCGATGGCTCAGCGTCGGCCGCGTCAGGAGGCGCGCCGGTCGCCGGGCGCCCACTCGCGGAATTCTTCAGGCGCTCCTCAGCCCTCGGGTGCCACGCCACGGCGTGCTTCTGCCGCTCCTCGGCCCTCGGCAGCCGCTCCACGGCATGCTTCTGCCGCCCCAAGGCCCGCGTCCGCCGCTCCAAAGCATGCTTCAGCCTCTCGAAGGCCCTCGTCCGCCGCTCCAAGGCGTGCTTCAGCCGTTCCGAGGCCTTCGTCCGCCGCTCCAATGCTCTTGTCCGCCGCTCCAAGGCGTGCTTCAGCCGCTCCTCGGCCCTCGTCCGCCGCTTCAAGGCGTGCTTCAGCCGCTCCAAGGCCCCCGTCCGCCGCTCCAAGGCGTGTTTCAGTCAATCTTCTGCCAACGGCTCTGGTGCGTATCCATACTGGGGCTCGGGTCTTCGACACGGCGGCGCTTATCGACCCTTGCACGGCTACGAGCTGCATCGACGCGTCTCTAGTGACTGCTTTCCGTCTTCCAACTACCAGCGTTGGGGACGAACAGATGTGTTCGGCAATTGTGGGCGCCAAGAATGACCCCAGTGTCCAGTTGGATGTGGCCTTCAAGGTTGAGCATCAGGTGCGCGTTCGCACGCCAGTCCGGGAGCTGAGCGAGTCGGTGCGGGCCCATTTCCGGGACATTACTCTGGCCGATGAGCGTTTTTATCTACCCGCGACGATATCTGTGATCCTGGGCGCGGACATGTATCCGCAAGTGATGCGGCCAGGCTTGATGAGAATCCAGGATGGACTGCCGGTGGCCCAGAGCACCGTGTTTGGATGGGTCGTGTGCGGAGCCTGCCACCAGCCATAATAAGGATCATGTTGCAACCCGAGTGATTGCAAGGGGGGGCGGGATGTTTATGTGAGGGGCCACTGTGCCGCCTCTGCGCACAGAGCTTTCGCTCTTGTCCGCGCTCGCCTCTCTTTTGCGCTCGCTTCCGAGCTCGAGCTCGGGTTGCGGACTTCGCGATCGGCCGCCGTCGATCTCCCGCGCTCGCGTCAGCGCTTTAGGTTTTAAGTCAGTTCCATGTATGCATGCAAGAATAAAAGACTGAAGTTCCACGACGCCCCCGCCTTTCGATATTCTTTCTGGTGCCTTCGCTACCTCTTCATTTGGAATAATTTCGCTCTACGCCGTGGGAAATTTCTGTTTTCTAAGACTGCTTGATCGCTTAACTTTGGAGGATCGGCCCCCCTACAAACACACACTTTTATAACTTTTACCACTCTTCCTATTAGCACAACTATATCTGCTGTTGGCTTGGTGAAAAAGAACTTTTGCCGGAAATAAAACTTGATTAGCGATGGCAACCGGTCATACGTGGCAGTTGTCAACGCTATCGATACAGCAAGCTCACCATCGATATTTTCTCGCTATGGTCACACAGGTCGATCTGGCAACGCCATCTTCTATGTTACCACTATCAACTATCGATACCGGTGCAAGTCTAGACCAAATACTAGACAAAAATTCAGACGATCTAATCTGGTATATACCAAATCTAGATTTATGCTGAGTTTGGTATTTACACAACACAAAACAATTACATTGAGTTTTGCAGTCGCTACAGGCGCCGCTACAGGGCCAACATACATACTTGCATAGTCAGCATTCCTACGCTGGCCCAACGCTGATCACTACTAGGTGTGCCTACAGCACTCCCTCTCCGCCAGCGCCGTCGCTCGGCGATAAATCATATATACATATAAGATATGCATATAAGCGTCGCGGCGCTGCAGCTACGCCGGCAGCGCTGCTCCTCGAATTAGGCTAAGAAACTTTTGTATGAATAACATAAGAACATTAACAAATTAATTTTTGAATGGAGCGGGAGCTTCCCTGGTCCATAAATAAATAATAATCAAATACAAACCGTTTATTATTATAATGCAATGAATCCGTCTATGACTGATGTCAGGTGTGCGGTGTCGAAGATTCTCAGTGCGCAATAGTGCGGTGCCGTTTATGCTGTATGACAAAGCACCGATGGTACTTCAGCTGTTATGAGAGATTGCGCTGCGTGGAAGTGACGACATCGGATCTGATCTGAATGAGGAAAATATCGCGTCGGTAATATGCGACCTTGAAGCAGGCAGGTGCCCGATTCTGAGAACAGGTATAATGGACTAGACAGTCGTGCATATGCAGAAGCGTATGATTGAGCTTATTGCATATTTCGTATCGAACACCACTGCGGCGGGTTTGCTCGGAATGTTCGTGGGTCCGTGAGTAAGAAGGGAGCACAGAATGTTTCTCTTGGAGCCGCCCATAAGCACAGACGGAAGGATGTCAGCTCCTGTCAGGACGTCGATAGTTATAAATGTAGCTTCGAAAATAGAGCGGCTGCTTGGAAGTTGCGGCCAAAATTACAGATATTAATGAACGCTGTGCCGTGCAGGATAGCTCTTGATGCTTACTCGAAGCAAACTTGAATATTTGACTGATCATCGGAGGTTGCACCGCTACTCGCAATGGGCGTGGGTCGTGGACTAGAAGGAGGGTCTTGGAATGCCTGCAACTGGATAGTCGCGGTGCAGTAGAGTATAATGCCGTGCACAGCAAGTACCGCTGCTCCAACGAACGCACCGGTACATAAAAGAATAAATGACTTTGCGCTGGGACATGTCCTTCCATTTCTATTGATCGGAGCGAACTGAGACTGGGCTCGTTGGAAAGGGGAGACATGTCACACATGTCAGTAACATGTCAGTTGCAGTAGCAGCCGAGTCAGCTGGTCTTGCCCCTGTTATCCTCATGGTAGATCTGCGCGCACTGTGCTAGATATGCATGTGACGAAGTCACATTTTATAGCTATGTAAATATTTAATTATAAGATAAATATAAGCTAAGTATAACTATAGCTGAGACGCCAGCACTGGCACGCACCCAAGCCACTCACCCACACACTCAGGAAATTTTCACTCAAGCACACGCACTCAAAGGCGCACACAAAACCACTCACACACGAGAACACTCAAGCCCTAACGACAGAGGGAGCAGCGGCCGATCGCCGGGTGAGCAGCGACGTCGCCGCTATCACCAAAGCGCAGGCGTGGGAAAAAGGGCGCGTGCCAAGCCGCCCTTCCCATTGGCCGGATCGGATCACGCCATAAGTGCAAGACCGAAGCCAGAGCGACGGCACATGCGCCGAAGCACCGAGAGAGCGGCAGAATAGTGCTGCCGGCACGATCGCCTGTAGGAGCGAGCGAGAGGCAAAGTGACGCCACCCACGCTCGGCGACAAAGCCGTCAGAGCTCTCGGCAGAATTAGGCCATGGTCAAGCTTCGATAAGAAGAGCTTGAATTAATGAGTCTCGAGCTGCGAAACCGAACAGACGCGAAAATACCAAGTCCCGAAAACTCTAAATCCCGCGGTCCCGCCACCACGCGGTTGAGCAACACGTGTCTGCCGTCGCGAGTGTTGCGCCACCACCGTCGCCCAGGACCTCGACAGGATCGTCGAAAGGACGCCGCCTTTTCCCCAAGGAGGATGTGTGTTGGTGCGGGTGAGCGCTGGCCGCGGGCCAGCATTTGTTAGGGGCCGGAGAAAGGTGCCCGTCAGCGTAATTCCCTTCTCTCCCCCCTCCCCGCCGTTTATCTTGGGCCGCCGGCCATGTATAATTAAATAATTAATTATTTCCCGCTGCCGGGGAATACGCCCGCCGGATTAGGGCTCTTCCCCATGCCATTTTCTTCGGGCCGCGGGCCACCTAATTAAATAGGAAAATAAATACTTAAAGTGGAGATCGTTCGCCTATTCTCTTGCCCTTTCCGCTCCGGGTTCCCCTCTCTCGTCACTGGGGCCCCTCGCCGCTCGGAAAGTCTTCCAGGCGGGGCGTAGGTAGGGACCGTCCGGAAATTCCTCCGGGTCCAGGGGCGCACGCCGTTCGGAAAATCTTCCAGGCGTGGCGCATAGGTGGACCGTCCGGAAAATCCTCCGGGTCCAAAGGCATAGGCGGACCGACCGGAAATCCTTCCGGGTTCGCAGGGACCGCCGATCGGAAATCCTTCCAGGCGGTTCCGAGGCTTTCCCTCTCTTTTCTCCCTCCCGTTTTCTCCCGCTTAGTTCGACCCCCATTAAAAATAAAACCTTCGGCCGCCTTTCTGTCCTGGCTGTCCCAACAATTTATAAATTTTGTGAGGACCTCTGGAGCCGCTGAGGTTTACCCCGGCCAGAGACGCTTCTTTACATGGCGCCCGAGCAGGGACTGGCCAGGACACGAAGGACTATTTTATCCTGGCGAATTAAAACCCCGCCGGCCAAAATCCGCTTATTTTTAGGGCAAAACTAACCTTTTTCCGTGGGTCAGACGGGCCATTTTTCGCAATGGGTTATTTTGCAGAGACGCTTCTTTACATGCAAATGCAGAGTTGGAAGTCCGAGCAGCACATCCAGATCTGTGGAAGGGCATGTTCGCTTAGCGCCCGAGTTGCACGTGCAGGCAATGTGCTCTTAAAATTACCTTTACAGATTAAAGTGATATCATCGGCATACCCTTGACATTCAAACCCATTTGCCAGGGGCCACGTAGTGTTGTGGATAGCGCAACTACCTGTCAAACACGAGGTCGTGGGTTCAAACCCCTCCCACACAAGCTCCTCTCAGTAATACTTTTCTAACTTTTAGAAAGTATTCTTCCACATAAAAATGCCTATTACAACAATTTTTCGGCAACTTCCTCTTGCCCCACCGCCTCACCCTCCTCCTTACTATATGGGAGAAAAACAGGGGAAGTCCACATAGTTACCAAACGCACCCTGTATTTTTCTGCGAACAGCAACAACACCCAGCAGGGCGAGCGCGTTACCAGACTGTCCGCTTTTCTACGACTAACAACACAACACCGTAGACGCCACTCCCCGATGGCGATAGGTGGCAGCCCCACCACTGGGATAAGCCGCATCTGGCCAATTACCAGATCGGTCGAAAAACTTAATCTGATTACTAAAACCAATACGAGAGAATTGAACACAAACGGCCCCACAAATTCGATGACGACCATAGGCATTCCAAAACGGACACGAACTCTAAGAGAACCATCTGGGTTAGCACAGTTCGAGGCGGAGATGGAGAAACTTCACATTGCAATAGCTGAAATCAGCGAGATAAGGTGGGCTGGTAGTGGGGAAACAACAACATCAAATAGTCCTACACAGTGGCAACAGGGACGGCAACACAGATATGGAGTGGGAATTTACGTGCTTAAGTGCATAAAAAAAGCACTGGTTTCTTGGGAACCCATCTGTGATAGACTCATGACCGCCAGGTTCAGATGTAGAGCTAGATACGTAAACATCATACAATGCTATGCCCCGACGACGGCAACATCGACACCAAGGACGACTTCTATACTGCCCTTATAGCAACCCTCATCAAGTTACGGCAAGGTGACATTAACATCCTCATGGGTGACTTCAATGCAAAAATAGGCCCCAACAATACCGGACTAAGATCTGTCATGGGGCAGCATGGAACTGGGACTCGCAACGATAACGGAAAGAGGTTAGTGGAACTCTGCCAGCTATTCCAACTGGTCATCGGCGGCACGATATTCCCACACAAAGATGTCCACAAATACTCCTGGACATCTCCAAGTGGTAACACGCGCAACCAGATCGATCACATATGCATTAGCAGGAAATGGAGACACTCGCTACTGGACGTACGGAACAAAAGGGAAGCAGCCATAGTGATCACGAGTTGGTCATTGGAGAACCTGTAACTCCTTGGTGCCTCTACTCTGAAGACGAGAATGACGTCCACACTGCGAGAACATATGATCCCCCTGGAAGACCACTCATGGGAGCACACCTGCAGGCAACTAAGGACACGGCTGAGCAAATACTTGGCCTGCAACAACGCGGAAGATCGAACTGGCTATCTGAAGGGACCTGGGACCTGATTAGAAGGAGGAACAACCTTGAGCCTCTGGCGGACCAGCTCACACAGTACCGTGATAAATCTCGCGTACTATGCAAAGCGGTGAAAAGATCGGCCAAAAAGGACAAAAGAGCACTACTGGATAGACTTGCGACAGACGCAGAATGAGCAGCCGGCGAGAACAACATGCGCTTGCTATACCAGCAGATTGCACGGATTGCAGAAACCCACCACAGACAGAACAAACCAGTCAGAGATCTAGAAGGCAACCTCTTATCCAATGACGACGCACAAATCCGAAGATAGCCACACCACATCACCAAACGTGGCTATAGACTATAGGAGTATTGTGCCACCAAGTAGGAGTAGCAGGATACCCTCTGCACCCCCGAATGTAAGGGAAATTGTGAATGCAATAAAGAAGCTGAAGCACAACAGGGCTGCAGGCGAAGATAACATACCAGCCGAACTGCTCCAAGTTGACACCCATCTGATGGCTGAAAGTTTGCTTCCACATCTCTCACGCATATTGGAAGGCGAGAGAGTTCCAGACTCCTGGAAAAGCGGAATCATTGTGAAGCTTCCCAAAAAAAGCGACCTAAGCGATTGCAACAATTGGAGAGGGTTAAGAATTCTCAACACCAGCTACAAGATCTTAGCTACACTTCTGAACGAACGCCTCCAGGAAAAAATTGAGCCAACTATTCGAGACGAACAGGCAGGCTTCAGACCACACAGAAGTTGCGTAGACCAGACAAATATATTACGATCTACCTCCTGTTCATCCACTTCAAGAAGGCGTTTGACTAATAAGCGAAGTATGCTCTTCCAATAGCGGAATTACGTGGAACCTCACCAGACACCTTGAGGACTTGGACTACGCAGACGACATCTGTCTCATATCGCACAGACTTGTCGACATACAGAGGAAAAGTGACGACCTCGTTAGGATAGCCATCAATCAAGTTCGTCACCAGTTTCCCATACCTTGGCACCATCATATCCAACCGTGGTGGAGTGGATGATGATGTTTCCAGTCGTCTTGGCAAAGCCCGCTCAGCATTGGGAGACTATCCTGCATATGGAGAGACAGACATATCAGCCGTCAGCCAATGGGCGGACAAGGGGAACAACGGGTGAGAAATCACCAGCCGTAATTGTCTGCACCACTGGCAGTGCAACTATACTCTCCCCGTGAGGGCGGCTGGGAGCAGGTCCCAGTAGATCATGTCTCTGCTGACGAATGGTAGTCGGGCGGGGAAAAGAAAAATCCTGCCCAAAAAATTACCCCAATCCAAGGTGGAACAGCATATGCCGAGGGATGCGTGTCCGAGGGGTGCTTGGACGTTAGTATGCGGACTCTAGTGGACCGGCTGTACAATCTGTTTAAACAAGGCTTACCACGGTATGCGGGCTCTACCGTGGCGGACCATACCCATCCCAGCTTACTCGTGGGAATCAAAATGAATGAGCCTTTAATAAACAAAAAAACCGTAGGTGACCGCCTGACCTCATAGGCGGCAGGGGTAACCCCCCTCATTAATACTTACTCGAAGACGCTAAGCGGTCTGCTTAAAAAGTGCTTAAAATGGAAGAGGAGAGCTCCTCGGAGTGCCTTAATGCGGGGGCCGGTATCACTGGGAAGGGCGAGCCAATGGGCCCGCCGAGCGGCGTGATCGGGGGCAAGTCCCTCGACGTGATCGCAGGCGGCTCCAGGGGCAACCCCAATCCGGGTAGCCCGGCCCAGCAGCAGCAGAGGAAGAAGTCGCTCTATCACGAGCGGAGAAGGGTGGCTTTTATCCTCGCGCGAGCCAATCTAGCCATGGAGGCGGACCCGGAACAAGCGGGTCCTATAAAGTGGGCGAGAGGTGTCCTGCCAGACTTCAAGCCTAAGAAGGCGGGAAGGGCAGTAGCTCCCAGTGGAGCTCATCGCCAGCGCTCATCGGAGGTGCAACCACCGCAGCCGAAGCGTACCAAGGCACTATGGGGAAAATGACTACTTTATCTGGCATTTATTATTGTAAGTTAACCAATCGAGGTATTTCACTGCGGTTTTTTTTATTATGTTGCTATAGACCATTAAAAGCTATTTTAGAAAAATGGGCGTGTCCACGCCCCTTCCGCCCAAGAAATCGAAAAAAAAAATATTTCGTGCAATTTTTTGATATAAACTTTCAAAATTCAGTCACCTAAAAGTGTTCACGTTACAGATAGGAGTTTTGCCACGCCCCCTTCCGCCCCAAAATGATGAAAAAACAGTTTTTTATTAATTTCTAAATATCCACATTTCTCTTACAAATGGCATCTCGGATAGCACAATACTGCTCCTTGGTCAATCCTTGATCCAAAATGAATGCCAATGCTTTATCTTTGGATGCACCTATAGGCTGATCAATGGGCTTTGTGAATCCTTCCCTGATCGCTGCATGAACAAGCAAGAAAACATCAATATTTTGGAGTTTGCATAGTTCCGCTGCCTGCAGTCTGTGAGCCCTTTCACCTTTCGATTCAAATGGAAGAAGTGGCCGTTCAACTGGTCTATTACTTTTTGTTTAAAAGCAAAGTTGTAGTATCCAAATCCATTGTGAAGGTTTTCTTTCAAAGTATTTATAAGTACTATTACATTTAAGCCAATTATACTGCAAATTGTTGCAAAATTGGTGGTTTTTTACTTTTAAAATATTTTCATCCTCATTATTGCTCTCAAGCAGTTCAAAATATCATTGAATTGCCTTCTCTCGTTCGTGCCGGCCCCTCTCGCTGTTCCACACAGCAAACAAATTTAGTGAGGTTACCTAATAGAAATGCGAATTGCGGCAAAAGAGGGAAAAATAGGACATTAACACAAATACCAGTTAACTCAGAATTGACAACTCTACAAGAAACACTTGCACCAACAGCTAAATAATGCTAAACTATTTAGATAATCCTTTCCAAAGTTGAAATTTGTTTATAAAAATCCAGTTTTTAAAGCGATTATAAAACGACAAAATATTAGTATACACACGCACAATTTAAACAATTTTTTATATTAAACACATAGTGAAAACCTGCGAGATTTTTGTTCTTGACTTGATTTTCTTATAATTGTCTTGAAGTCGCCAAAATATTAAAACAAAACTCAGTAAAAAGTTTACAAAACATAGCCGAACTTGCTTTCGATTGCAACAGCCGACTTAGCAGCTGTTATTCTCACATGGCGGTGTCAAATTTAACATTTTGAGTTTGGGCCATTACAGTCTGATGTTTTCTTAATGCATTAACAGCAAATTTGTGTTAATTTAAAAACTTTTAAAAAACATGCAAATGCCAGATAAAGTAGTCATTTTCCCCATAGTGCAAGGTGCAGCCCCAGCGGTCTTTCGCCGAGGTGACCAAGGGCAAGATCCTGATTGGAGTGGTGGACGAGGGCTCCAGTGACGGACAGATCCCGAGGGACCAATGGCGTTGGATCGTTGGCGAGCTGCACAACAGGTTCGTGGAGGAGCTGTTGGAGTCGGGAGGTGCACTGCCTCGTTGTGAAGATGCGGGATGGCACCAGGGTGGCGTGAAGGTGATCGCGTGCGAGGACACGGCCTCCGTCACCTTTTATAAGTGGGCGATCGCAGGACTGGGTGAGGTGTACCCCGGAGCGAAGCTCGTCGTCGTCGACTGGGACAAGATCCCCAGCAAGCCGAGAGCCAGGTCGTGGCTGTCCCATAAGCCGGCGGAGCCGGAGAAAATACTCAAGCTCTTGCAGCTGAGTAACCCCGACATCCCCTCCTCTGATTGGCGAGTCGCCAAGGTCGAGGAGGCCGTTGGTCCGAGGCGCCAGGTTGTCCTGACTCTAAATGAGGGTCAGTCGAGGTGCTGAGGAATAACGGGGGGCTTCTCCGATACGGCTTCGACAGCGTGGCCGTGCGCGTGTATAAGGCCGACGCCAAGCCGGGCCAAAAAGAAGAGGACCTCGACTTAGAGGAATCTCAGATCGAGGAGGCGCCAGGGTTGTCCGACGACGAGGATATTCTGGAGGACTACGCCTCCGAAGAGAGCGAACTGGCGAGGGGCCTTCGCGAGGTCGGAATGTCCGAGGAGGAAGATGAGCCACTCTCGGACGCCGATACTACTGTGGTGGAGGTGAAAGTTCAGAATGTCTTTGACGTTCCTGCAATGAAGATATACTAACAGCATGTCTAGAGGGACCAAATGGATCCCTCCGGATATGCTCCGCATACCTGGGGCACGATCAGGACCCTATCCCCCCAACCCTGAGGCAAGTCACCGAGAACAGCAAAAGGCTGGGCCTGGACTTCATCATCGGGTGCGACGCAAATGGCCATCACCATCAGTGGGGCAGCACGGACACCAACGACAGGGGTGAGTCTCTATTTGATTTTATCCTCTGATCTAACCTACTGGTGGGTAATTCGGGAAACAAACCCACCTTTATTATCAAAAACCGAAGGGAGGTACTTGATATCAGCCTTCTCTCTGAATCCATGAAGGACTCTCATAAGTCGTGGAGAGTGCTGGAGAAGCACTCATTCTCTGACCATAGATATATCCAATTCACGCTAGGTTTCGATAGGTTCAACCCAGTCACTTTCCGGAACCCCCGGAGGACTGACTTGGGGAAATATAGATCCCAGCTGAGTAAGATCCTTAAGCCCCCTCCAGCCCCAACCCTCTCGGACTTTTGTCCAGAGGGGCTGGAGCGTCTCGTTGAAACTTTCACCGATGCTTGTAGCACGGCTCTAGATAGGTCCTGCCCCCGTAGCAAGAATGAGGGGAAGACTGGGAAGAAGCCCCCAGGGTTGTGTAAGGAATTAGGCTGCCTCAGGAAGACCACGAGGCAGTCCTACAATATAGCCAAGAGCGCCAACACGGACGCATCTTGGCGTCTCTATAAATCGAACTTTTCCCTGTACAACAGGGAATTAAGAAAGGCCAAAAGAAGGGCCTGGTCAGACTTTTGCTCAGGAATCCAGGACTACTCTGAGGCGTCTAGGCTGAGGATGGTCCTCTTCGTCGACGCCCTCCAACCCGGGCTTCGTCAAGTGTCCTGACGACAGCTGGACGACATCCAGTGAGGAAACATTTGGGGTTCTCCTGGATACCCACTTCCCCGCTAGCTCTTTCCAAAGCAGCCCACCTAACCCCCCGACACGGCAGGGTCCGTCCGAAATGGCATACCTCCTTACTGATAGGAACATTAAATGGGCAATTAGCAGCTTCAGCCCATATAAATCCCCTGGGGTGGATGGCATCATACCTGCACAGCTCAGCTACGCAGCCGAGCTATCCACTCCCTGGCTTCGACTGATCTTCTCGATCATCCTCGATACATGGGGTCATTCCGAATGGATGGCTCCGCTCAAAAGTTGTTTTCATCCCCAAGGCAGGCAAGCCATCGCATTGCACGCCTAAAGATTACAGGCCGATAAGCCTCTCCTCGTTTCTACTCAAGACGCTGGAGAGACTCATCAGTCTGCATCTTAGAACTAATATTCCCCAATCATCCTTATCAGGATCTCAACACGCGTATAGGAGGGGTCGACAGAGACAGCAATCCATTCGCTTACAACTAGCATAGAAATATCGCTCCACGAAAAGGAGCACCTTTAACAACATTCTCTCAGACTCAATTACGACGGCACTGACTAAGATGGGGATTGATCAACACTCGGTGGGTCTCATTGACCGGATCTTGCGCAGCAGAACGGTGGAGGCAACACTGGGGGGGTCAACCATCTCCAGGCAAGTCAACAGAGGTACACCCCAGGGTGGAGTCCTCTCCCCTCTCCTATGGAATGTGGCGGTCAACGAACTGCTCCAGGGCATAGAAGAGGGCGGCTGTCGTGTTATGGCCTACGCGGATGATGTTGCCTTGGCATTTATGGGAAAATTCCCGCAAACCCTCTGTGACAGGATGAGCGACAGTCTTCGGTTCTTGGCGGATTAAACTGCCAGGTGCGGACTGGGAGTAAACCCAGCAAAGACCGAACTGGTCCTCTTCACTAGGAAATACAAGATCCCCAAAGTGATACCCCCTAAGCTTTGTGGGATACTTCTACCCCTTAAAAATCAGGCCAAATATCTATTTCTAATCTTGGATAAAAAATTAGACTGGGGCCTCAACACGGACGAGAGAGCCAAAAAGGTGGTGGCCAGTTCTAAAGCGGTCCACCTGCCTGGGCAAGTTTAGGAAAAACCAACGTATGGCTGAGATCTGCATGACAGGCGGCCTGCGCACGACTCCTGGAGACGCCTTGGACGTTCTCCTGGACATCCTCCCAATTGAAATAATGGGAGAGATGACCGCGGCACTCTCAGCACTAAGGCTGAATGGCGCAGGTTTGTGGAGAAGGACGAGTTTCGGACACATGAATCTCGACTCTGCTTCACACCTTTTTGAGGGAAGCTCTTACTACTGTGTCACCACTGAACACCCTATCACACCCTTCCAGGTTTACATCCCCGGCAGAACGGAATGGAACCTAGGACCTTTTGGACCCCTAGGGTCCCTTCACATCTACACGGATGGCTCAAAACTGGACGGCCGGGTGGGAGGAGGTATATACTCTGAACACCTGGTATTAAACGTCTCATTTAGGCTACCCGACCACTGCAGCGTCTTTCAGGCGGAAGTTTACGCCATCAAAGAAGCCCTTGATCAGCTCCCCCCAACTAGGAACAGAGCTCCCTTATGCATTTTCTCTGACAGTCAGGCCGCCCTGAAGTCACTCGAATCTATTTCTTCCAACTCGAAGACTATCAACGACTGCCGCAGATCTCTTCACGAGATGGCGGACCAGTACGACCTTCACCTCATCTGGGTCCCAGGACATAGGAACATCGAGGGCAACTACGCCGCCGATGAGCTGGTCCGGCAGGGTACAACCTCCCCTCTCCAACCGGAGAAGGAACTAGTTGACATGCTCATGGCCACTCGCAGACTATTTTGTAGGGAACACTTTCATCTCCTCGCGGACAGGAAATGGGAAAACCTAATCTCCTGCCGCCACGCTCTCACTGGTCACTGGCTACTTGGAACGCATGCGTCCAGGCTGTCGGTGCACCATAACGACTTCTGTAGAAGCTGTAAAGATGAGGAGGAAGAGGAGACCCTTCTTCACCTCCTCTGCCACTGTCTGGCCCTAAGCAGACGAAGACTGCAATACCTGGGCTTCCCCACCCTTGCGGATCTCGCAGAGCTATGCGAGACATCACCGAGGCAGATAATCCGATTCATCCAAGGATCAGGTTGGTCCTCTCTTACGTAGTACTGGTCATCGGCCCATGAGTACCTGCATAGGACGGGGACCTAAGCCTTTGCGGCATCACAAGGAGCCTCCTCAGGCTCAAGTGGATGGTCCGGCTCTCTGAGCCGGCCATCACCGCCCTAACCTAACCTAACCTTATGTCCACTTCGTCGGAAATTTGTGCCTTTAGTTTTATCATGTGAATTGACTCATTAATAGAGTCAATGCACATTCTTAATTGCCTGGCTGAGTTGACATTCACACTGTCAAGCTCAAGAAGGCGATTCAGTTGCTCTGAAAATATTTTTCTTTTATTTTCATACCGCTTGGTTAACAACTCCCAAGCGGCTTCATAATTTTCCCCAGACCCCAGTAACAGATGAGAAACAACGTTTCCTTCATTGAGATCTTGAGATTATTCAATTTTAAGGTCGGACTAAAATCCTCCCTTAAATGGATGAGTTTATTAAACGACTCAAAAAAGGGTCCCAATCTTTGGAATCTCTATTGAATGTGGGAACCTGTATTTTTGGTAGAGTTGGCAAATCATCAATCTTTTGATTTCCAACATCTACCTTCATTGGCACACTTCTCTGAAGTTGAATATTCATATTAGTTTTTAGAGCTAATATGTCGAATTCGATCTCTTCGATTCTTGAATCATAACTCCTATCAGTGTCTTCAATCTGGGTGACTTGTTTTAGATTTACAAGCCTTTCCCAATAAAAATCAATCTTTTTTACCCTAATCTCAAAGGTTTTAATCTTATCCTCCTAAATCGCGATAAGCGTGTCCTCTAAATACCTATCTAATAGTTCGACTGCCTTAATAATAATAATATACAAAAAGAGGTATGTGCACTGCGACCACTAGGGTCTATTGTGCCCTCGTCCTAGAGTATGAGCTATAGCTCCTCGAGCAGTTCAATCGATCGCAAGAATGCGATGATGTCGCCTGGTCGAAGAGCCCTCATTTCCTGTGTGGTGAGTGTAAGGCCCCCAAAGTGGGCCAGCCTCAACCGACTGATAGCTGAGCACTTCTCAAGTAGTTGTTCCGGAGTCTCGTCTCCTTCCAGACAAAGTTGTGAGGTAGTTATCCAAGGATCAGGTTGGTCCTCTCTTACGTAGTACTGGTCATCGGCCCATGAAAACCTGCATAGGACGGGGGATCTAAGTCTACGCGGAATCACAAGGAGCCTTCTTAGGCTCAAGTGGTCTTTGAGTCGGCTATCACCGCCTTAACCTAACCTAACCATACCGCATATGAAGAGACCGACAAATCAGCCGACAAACAAAGCTCAGGATCGACCATGCGTGTATGAAATCCAAACTGCTTTTCGGAAGTGAGACATGGCTCGCCACGAAGAAAATACCGCGGAAGCTACAGGCTTCAGGCAACAAATGCCTGAGAGTCATATGTAAGGTATTCTGGCCAAACAGAATAACCAACACAAAACTGTGGCGCGTTACAGACGAGTCCCCGATACACATCCAAATAAGGAAGAAAAAATGGATATGGATAGGCCACGCTCTCAGAAGAAACCCTAGTTGCATAGTGAGGATGACACTGGACTGGAACCTCCAAGGAAGCTGGAGGGTAGGAAGGCCAAGAGCAACCTGGGGAAGAACCGCTCACCAAGAACTAACCCAAATTTCCCGAGAGGAAAAGCAAGGAATTAAAAAAAAATTAGAAAACACACCACGAGGCTCCAGAGTAATGGTCATAGGACACCACCCTGCGAACAGTGACTTCCGCAGTTCTACTATCTTGCCCAGCCAGGTCGTGAGACCCGCCTCACGGAGTTCTCTACGGAGTTCTCTTACCACAACATCATAAGCTGTGTTATCAAAAGCTCCCTATATATCCGTCAGGGCGACCAAACCCTAATGCAGTACTACGATGAGGTCGAACGTAAATTGACCCTCGTTACTAACAAAATCGTTATGACATATGATTACGAAAGAGCCACATTGCCACAAAGTATGAATTTTGCCGTTCGAATACAACGGAGCACTGGCATCCAAAGTGGAGATCTTTGTGGAGAACTAAATGAGTTAAATACCTACGGATAAATAATTACTATTACGGAATTCACTGCCTAGAGGCAAAAATTAATGAAGAATTATTGCGCGAAAGTTATTTTTAGTGTAAATTTATAGAATATTTGATTTTTAAGAGTTTTCTTAATCGGTAATGAATTTGTTATGGCTAAGAAGCAAGTGAAGGCGAGTGCTAAGGGATTTCGAGAAGTTATCATATCGAAATAGGGCGAGAATCTGCTCCTTTAATTTTCAGCGACCCACGTCGGAGATCGATCTTCATCGTTGGAGCCATCCTGAGTGAGTTGTATGAACCCGACCTCATGGTGCGGTTATTCTTGTAGTCTTCATGATCTCTTACAAATGCCTTACGAATCGAAATGAAATTTTTGAAAACTTAAAAGCATTAAAATTATTCACTATTCTTATGCAATCTTGCTTTACGAGATTTTCGAAATCAATACCTTTAGCCGATAGAAGCAACTAAAAATTCATCACAATTAGGAATAAATTATTCAGTTTACGGTTTTCTTGAAACCCTTCTCGACTAGTATTGAAATCTAACTTTGGAATATTCTCTAAAACTATTACTTGTAATTAAATAGAATATATTGTCGCTCGATTTCATTGAAACTTAATCGTATTTAGCTAACGACTTAATTAGTTACCACCTCATGTTCACCACTTTTAGAAACATTTCTAGGGCAATAAGAGTTAAGAGTTATATTAAAACATTTATATATGAGATTTTATAAATAGTATTAAGATGTGTTCCCGAACTACACTATTGTTCAAATGATACGGAGTTATTTAAACAATGAATACCTAAAAAACTTAAACATAGAACTCTGCTGATGTACCCGTGATCGTAGGGTATCAAAGGGGTCACCGGAGACATGCCTCCAAGGAAGGTGATCATAGGTTGGGCTTCAGTGGCTTCGCTTTCTCTGACTCTCTCTCAGCCTTTCCTACTCTTTAGCTTCCTTCTCGAATTTTTTTATTCTCTTTCTCCCGGTTCGTTTAATTTATTCTCTTTTGTCGCTAGCTCGTTATATTCTTGTCTTTATAAAATTAATGTGTAGTCAGTGATAGGAACTGTGTACGCAAGACCACCACCCCCAAAGCCGACAAGCGAGAGCCGGATTCTAAGACGAGCACCGCAACCACAGATTCCTCTGGAGCCAAAACACTTCTCCAACCGTTACACGCTACAATATATTCTCTTTTGAGCGTCTAATTCGTTGCGATAACAAAACCCAGGCCTGAATTACGACAACCTGTTATTCCATGGTACAGTCGAGGATCGAAATATTGTAAACACCGAGCCTCTCTCGTGGATAGGTACAGTCGAGGATCTACATATTGTGTACACCCAGCCTCTCTCGTGTATAAGTACAGTCGAGGGTAGCATCATAGTGCCAACGTAAAAACAGCATGGTACAGCAAAGGCCCAGAATATAATCCTACTTACAATTAAAAGTTTTTTTTTTATTATTATTAAGAAATTAACACGTAATTAAAATTACGTGAAATTTGTATTAGCTATAGCAGCTGAAGGCCTTAAGCTAGTTATATACATTTTTGGTGTCATGTATGTACAAGAGAAGTTCTTAATTTAATATTGATGACTATGAATTATTTGTTTAAATCTAAGTTATTTACATGTAGCGTTGATGTTTATGAAAATGAATGTTTACATTTATATTGTGTGGTAAAGTTTTGTATTTTTTAAGAATTGCAGTGTGTGATGAATATTTTCAAATGAGGTAATTTCTTTTAATGTTTGTTTTAGAAGCTTAACTCTCTCTTGCTGAAGAGCAGGACAGTCCAATAATATATGTTGTATTGTAATGTTGGTGTTGCAGGTTGTACAGATTGGTGGTGGAGTTTTATCAAGTATGTAGCTGTGGGTAAGATTCGTGTGTACTAGTCTTATTCTTGTGAATTTGATTGAGTCTGCTCGTGAAATGTTTTTCGCTGGGGTACTGTCGTGGCTGATACTTTTATAATGGATTGAAGAGTTGTTGAGAATTGCGTTTTTAAAGGTTTCGGTGTTTCGTTTGAGGTGCTCCAATTTGTATACCTTTGTTCATGCACCTTATAATTAAATATACTTATCTTTATTAGACGCACATTCAATTTATTCTTCCGCTTTCTTACAGGATTGCCGGAATCATATTAATTATGTTAACCATAGTTAACGATAGGGTTACAGATTACTCCCATGCTAATTACATCCCCGTAACAGACGGTGTTGCACTGGTGTGGGAGCAGAGAAGTTGGCTTAGGCATTCTAGTAACTTGTCCGAATTCCAAATTATGATAGAAGAGACTAGTAGGTCGTCCGAACTATTCCCAGAGTCGCATATGCGAAAATTTTTAGACGTCGATACCGACCATCTCAGAAGTTTATTGTCCTTATTAGGAGTACATCATAGGATTGCCAGAAGCCTAAACTTTCTAGTCACCGCACTTCAGGTAATAGCGGGCACCCCCGATGCCGCCGATTTTAAAATGCTAAAAATGTCAGAATCTCGATTAATAGAGTCGAATAATAGGCAGGTGGTCATTAATACACAAACTCAAAAGAAAGTTAACGAATTAACAGTAGCAGTTAACAAAATTATTCGAGCGAAACAAAATAATATGGTTGACACTCCTCACTTGTACGAGGTACTCTTGGCTAGAAACATAATATTAATAACCGAAATTAAAAATATAATGCTTAATGCCTAATGCCGTCACACTGGCTAAAGCCAATATCACAAACCCTGCCATTCGTAGCCATAACGATTTGAAGTCTGTATTAATTGATCAGCCCACAGAAATCCCCGTTATAAGTCTAATAGAGTCATCTAATATTAAAGTCTTCCAGTCCGATAGTATTTTTCATGTGATAATTGCATATCCCAATATTAAAGCCACTTGTAGAAAGGTCACAATTTTTCCTGTATCACACCAACACATCATTCTGCAACTAACGGAGAACATAGTAGTGGAATGCAACAACGACGTCCTGGCAGTCACCGATTGCGTACCAACAACTAACGCTTTGTACTGTAAGCTGGTTACCCACGATATCTGCGCTCGAAGCCTGCACGCGGGGAGCATTGCACCATGCAAAACGCATTCCAGCCATTTAAGCCAAATCACACTGGTAGACGACGGCGTATTAATAACACAGTGTAACAAATTTTGAAAAAGTAAAAGAACTTTTGAAGTGACCTAATAGAGATCGTTAAGCAGGTCGAATATAACACAAAACAATGTTTGAAATTCTTCTAACACCCTCAAAATCTTGATTCATGGTCAAAAAACCGTTTTTCGGCACTTTTTCACTTTGGAAAATTCCTGCTCGAAAAGTTGTTGACCAATTTTAAAAACTCTTGCAGTCATGACATATGATTACGAAAGAGCCACATTGTTTAATACAAAGGTTAAGGATGATGCCCTACACGTATTTATTTCGGGTCTAAAAAAATCCCTAAGGCCCGTTGTGTTCCCAGCATAGCCCAAAGACCTGCAGCACTGGCATTAGCAAGAGGGGCAGAGGCCAGTATCGAACGAAGTATGCTCGCGGCCACATACGCCAAGGTGGTGTAGCAAAGAAATCAGAATACTGATTTCCACAAGAGCCAACACGCGCCTGAAAAACAAGCCAAAAATTGTGTTGCTGACCGTGGCCCAGAAAGAAACACCCATTATTTCATAAAGCCAAACAAGAATCAAAATACCGGTTCATGGCGAAAACATGACGACTGGGTCCATGACCTACCCAAACAAAACTGCTTTCTCCATAGACGGAGGAAAGTCTGAATTTTGCGTTTAGCCTTTGGACTAAATAATGCAGGAAGCGTCTTTCAAAGGGCGATTGACGACAATCGGGAACAAATCGACAAATTTTTTACGTCTATGTAGACGACGTGAAAATGTTCTCCGAAAATGCTGCGGACCACGTCAGACACAGTTCTTAAATGCCTGCGTTAAGCCAACATGAGAGTGGCCCCAGAAAAAAACCAAATTCTTCAAAGAAAGTGTTGAATTTTTAGGTTTTAATGTCACATCTAAAGGAGCCAAAACAGATCGGGAAAAGGTAAAAACAATACAAGAGTACACTCAACCAAAAAATTTGTTTAGCCTCAGGTCTTTTCTTGGATTGGCCAGCTACTACAGAAGTTTTGTCAAAGACTTCTATAGCTAGACCACTTACCTTCATACTTAAGGGAGAGAATGGCACTGTCAGTAAACACATGTCAAAAAAGGTCGCTATTGATTTTGACGATACCCAAAGCAGAGCGTTTGAGCGCCTGCGAGATATTCTGTCATCTGAAGATGTAATACTGCCATATCCAGACTTTAAACTTCCTTTCGATTTGACTACCGATGCCTCAGACTGCGAGATTAATTACGCAACAAACGAAAGGGAATTACTAGCTATTGTATGGGCTATTGGGAAGTTGCAAAATTACCTATATGGCACCAGAGAAATGCGGATTTATACGGACCACCAGCCTCTCACCTTCGCTGTGTCCGAGCAGAATACAAACGCTAAAATAAAACGATGGAAAGCATTCATCGAAGAACACAACGCCAAGGTGTTCTATAAACCTGGAAAGGAAAATTTTGTGGCCGACGCCTTGTCCCGTCAGAAAATTAATGCCTTGGAAAGTGCACCTCATTCCGACGCAGCCACTGTACATAGTGAACTGTCGCTGACCTACACGGTCGAAACCACCGATAAACCTTTGAACTGCTGCAGGAATCAAATAATCCTGGAAGAAGCAGTCCAACCCAGATTCGCTGCTGGGATTCGCTGCACGGATAAAAAGTTATTTTTAACCTGTGTAGATAAGTTCTCAAAGTTTGACGTAGTACAGCCGTTAAAATCCAGAGCCATAATCGACGTGGCCAGTGGAGCGATTCCACAGCACCCTAACGGAAATAGCTAGATGCACTAAAATTGACAAAAAGGTTGACGACACCGTCGAGCTCATTATCAGAGCCACGGTAGAAGATAACAAAACGTTACACTCAGTAACAAATTTACAACCTAAATATGCCTTACATTCTGCCAGCGACGCTCAGAGGCTGGCAATAAAACCAGATGTAACCCTACTAGGCAAAACCGAACTTTTGAGGTAGGTGAAAAGGTCTACCTCAAAAACAACAAAAGGTTAGGAAATAAACTAACCCCACTCTACACAGAAGAGCGTATAGAAGCAGACATGGGAACGTCTGTGCCCATTAGAGGGAGGGTGGACAACCTTAGATGAAAATCCCTCCCGAATTTACATCTTCCACAATTTGTATACCTTTGTTCATGCACCTTATAATTAAACATACTTATCTTTATTAGACGCACATTCAATTTATTCTTCCGCTTTCTTACAGGATTGCCGGAATCATATTAATTATGTTAACCATAGTTAACGATAGGGTTACAGATTACTCCCATGCTAATTACATCCCCGTAACAGACGGTGTTGCACTGGTGTGGGAGCAGAGAAGTTGGCTAAGGCATTCTAGTAACTTGTCCGAATTCCAAATTATGATAGAAGAGACTAGTAGGTCGTCTGAACTATTCCCAGAGTCGCATATGCGAAAATTTTTAGACGTCGATACCGACCATCTCAGAAGTTTATTGTCCTTATTAGAAGTACATCATAGGATTGCCAGAAGCCTAAACTTTCTAGTCACCGCACTTAAGGTAATAGCGGGCACCCCCGATGCCGCCGATTTTAAAATGCTAAAAATGTCAGAATCTCTATTAATAGAGTCGAATAATAGGCAGGTGGTCATTAATACACAAACTCAAAAGAAAGTTAACGAATTAACAGTAGCAGTTAACAAAATCATTTGAGCGAAACAAAATAATATGGTTGACACTCCTCACTTGTACGAGGTACTCTTGGCTAGAAACATAATATTAATAACCGAAATTAAAAATATAATGCTTAATGCCTAATGCCGTCACACTGGCTAAAGCCAATATCACAAACCCTGCCATTCGTAGCCATAACGATTTGAAGTCTGTATTAATTGATCAGCCCACAGAAATCCCCGTTATAAGTCTAATAGAGTCATCTAATATTAAAGTCTTCCAGTCCGATAGTATTTTTCATGTGATAATTGCATATCCCAATATTAAAGCCACTTGTAGAAAGGTCACAATTTTTCCTGTATCACACCAACACATCATTCTGCAACTAACGGAGAACATAGTAGTGGAATGCAACAACGACGTCCTGGCAGTCACCGATTGCGTACCAACAACTAACTGTAAGCTGGTTACCCACGATATCTGCGCTCGAAGCCTGCACGCGGGGAGCATTGCACTATGCAAAACGCATTCCAGCCATTTAAGCCAAATCACACTGGTAGACGACGGCGTATTAATAACACAGTGTAACAAATTTTGAAAAAGTAAAAGAACTTTTGAAGTGACCTAATAGAGATCGTTAAGCAGGTCGAATATAACACAAAACAATGTTTGAAATTCTTCTAACACCCTCAAAATCTTGATTCATGGTCAAAAAACCGTTTTTCGGCACTTTTTCACTTTGGAAAATTCCTGCTCGAAAAGTTGTTGACCAATTTTAAAAACTCTTGCAGTTTTTTATAGCTTAATGGAGTAGCTTAAAGGAAAAAAAAACTTATTGTTTGTTTAAAATGAGAAAGACACAATTTTTGCTTCGAAATATGTAACTCGCACTTTTTTCCGTGTTTTTTCGACTTTTATGCCATTTTTTTTAACAAATCATCAATAGTTCTGAATGATGCGCACTTACCGCTGTTGCCTAGTCAATTACGAATAAAACAACACCATTTTAATGAAAAAGACCGAAAATTGATGAAGTTATGACGATTTTTCCCCCTCCAAAAAAAATTATTTTTCAGAGCGCTCTATACTAACAATGTGTGAAGGGAACGAATGAGGACAATGAAAGGGTAATTCAGAGTTTAAACAACAAATTGACATTCTGGAATATATTTTTATGAATCCCATAGTTCTGTAAACTTATTTTTTTTAGTGTAACTTAATGGAAAGCTCAGGAAAGGGCGCACGTTTTATGTCTTGGACAAAATTTGGTGTCTTCATTAGTTTTCTCAGTATATGTGTTTGAAAAAATGCTCTTTTTTGAAAACCGCGAACTTCAAAAAATTATTTCTCAAAAATTCCAAGTATCAGATCGAAATAAAAAATACGTATCAAATATTTTCAAATAATAAACAAAAAAAAATATATATATAAGGAAAAAAAAATTTTGGTGGCTAATTTTGCGTGGAAGGCCCCATTTACATTTATATGATTTCCATTTGCTTACCTTTTTTGTAAGATTCATTTGTCTCATTAAAGAATATAAGTGTTTTCTGGCCAAAACGTGTTGGTTTGGATCTTTTATTAAGATCCTGCGTAGTCAAGGTAAATGGCCGAAACCATGACTTCATTCATAATTAACTCTTTCTCGCGACCTTCAATGTACTTCACCAGGTCCTTAATATGTACATTATCTGGCATCGCTTGAACTTCTAGCTTTGTTTCTAGCCATATCTTGTAGCAGTCGGAAAAAAAGCTGTTCGCTTTGAAGCTTTAGCGTTACTAGATAAAATTATCAATGCTCATGCCTGTGTAATAAATATAATATAACTGGTTTGTCATGAAGAAAGACCGATCCGCTTAGTTCTGTGTTCTTTATTTGAATAATTCCTCTGAGTTGATTTTGGGTGTAATGTTAGGTTTATCAGGTCATTGTAAAACACCATTTAGAGTTATATTTCTTCAGGAATTAAAAGACTTTTCATTTTTAGTTTTTGTTCTTCTGTTTATTTTGCGGAGCAGGTAATGTCCCGCTCCGCTTTATGCTTCAGTTGTTAATGCCCTTTGGCTTTTTCCATATAATATTTGCTTAGCTTAATTCGGAAGCAGCACTGCCGGCGTAGGCTGCAGCGCTGCGCCGCTTATATGCGTAACTTATGTATATGTCGCTGTGCTAGGGAGGAGGTATTATGTTCACGTAGTGACAGAGTGGTCGCGCATGTAAGATATGCGGACTCAGCACTTAGGTGGCCCGTTGCAAGGGTCTTTGACTTATAAACTAAGTGCATTTAATATATCTGTAATTATGCATAACACTGAGTACAGTGTGCATTCGCTATGTGAACATACTACATCTCCCTCCTTTTAAAAAATAACGTAATAAAATGGAGTTATTTTCTAATTTATATATATATGTATATATTTATTAATTTTTTTTTTTTGTATAGTATATTTTTAAATTCAAAATTAGCTAAATTAGATAAATGTTTTATATTGAACTATAGAAAAGATATATTTATTTATGTTGTGCAAAAATTTGTTTTTGCTTTTAGTTGGTTGATATAAAATATATAAAATCAATTACATTGTTTAAAGACATTCTAATTTATTTGTTTTGTTTATTTATATATATGGTTGTTTTATATATGTGGTTGGCCAACCCTACAAAATATATTAGGAATTAAAAATTTTTAATCTATCCTTATGTACCTTTTGTTTTTTATTTTTATTAGTTGAAATTATTATATTCTCGTTCTCCTCTATACTTTCTACCTTATATGGACCAGTATATTTAGAATCTAACTTATGTCCAGTTTCGTTTTTTAACAAAACATGGTCTCCTATTTTAAGTTGAAGATCCACTACTTTTTTATCATAGTGTTTTTACTTCTAGCTTTATTCTTTTCTAACATTATCCTAGCTCTTTTATAAGCTACCTCTAGCCTATATTTAGATTCCTTAGCGTAGTCATCCACGTTATATAGTGGGGAAATCGTATCTATTGTATTAAAGTGTTTTGGCAGATTGTTTTGTTTACCAAAAACTAGCTCATATGGACAATAATCATGTGCCATAGAGGGTGTCGTATTGAAGCAAAAAACGAAATATTGAAGCCATACATCCCAATCAGTTTTGTCAACCGATATATATGAACGTATATATTCATTGAATGTTCTATGACTTCTCTCGATTACACCTACTGTCTGATGGTGGTGTGCAGTAGATGTTATGTTTTCAATTCTCAGGTATTTGCATAGTTCGGTAATTATTGAATTCTTATACTCTGTTCCCATGTCCGAAATGAACGTCTTCATTGGACCGTACTTTAGAATAAAAGATTCGAATATTGCTTTAGCGACAGTGTTTGCGCTTTTATCTGGTATTGGTATTGCAACCAAATATTTTGTCAAGTCACAAATGAGAGTGACTGCATATTCATTGCCATTTTCTGATTTGGGTAGAGGACCGATCGTGTCCACTATCACTCTATCAAAGGCATTTTCAGGGGTTTCTGTAATGGTCATTGGAGTCTTTGTGTGTTTTGTTGTTTTAGACTTCTGACATTTAGGACATCTACGAATATATTCTTTTATTTCACGGGTCATATTTTTCCAGTAGTAGTGTCTCTTTACTTTGGCCAAAGTTTTAGTTATGCCAGTATGACCTCCTTGAATGGGATTATCATGAAATGTAGACAGTATAGCTTCTTTTTCTTCTTTATTTTTTATTAGGGTCACCGGGTTGAGTAGCGCTACTCTTAATGATTTTAGTATGTTATTGCCCATTTTTTTAAAATTATCAATTGAAACATGTTCAAAGATATTTTCCCACGGTGCCATTTTGAGTTGGCTGATTTTATATATACCGGCTTGCATGTCAAGCCTTTGGAAGAACTGACCTAAGTCCAGTGTTCCATTAGTATACAGATCGCTAACATCATATCTTGCAATAATTTTTTTTCCATGTCTGAAAAGACATAAATTATTTTTTACTTGCAAGGTCACTACTTTTCGTACTTCATCATTTTTAATGACTTCATATACGTTGGGCTGAGAAGCTTTTTAGTGGAGATTGCCTAGGCAATTCTACTTTTTCTGTTCCTGCGCAGGATTTCTGTCTACTTTGTTGCCTGGTAGTGACTTTCAGGACTTGATTTTGTAATTCTTTAAGTTCTTTTATTGTAATTCGTGACAGAGCATCTGCCACGAAGTTGTCTTGCCCTTAAGATATTCGACTGTAAAGTCGTATTCTTCTAATTCTAGTCGCATTCTAGTCAGCTTTGAGCTTGGGTTGACCATTGAAAATAAATAAGTCAAGGGCCTGTGGTCTGTTTTCACTGTAAAGTGCTTGCCATAGATATATGGTCGAAAATGTACTATTGCCCAATGGATTGCTGTTAATTCCTGTTCCGTAGTGCTTTTATTACTTTCTCCCTTGGTAAAAGACCTTGATGCATAGGCTATAGGAAGTTGTATTCCATTGTGGTTTTGTGTTAAAACCGCGCCACAAGCTTGTTTGCTTGCATCCGTTATTATGCAAAATTCTTTGCTGAAATCCGGATATTGCAATAAGGTGGGTTGCATGAGCTTTTCTTTTAGGTACAGGAATGCGTTTTGGCATTCGCTTGTCCATTCAAAAGGAACATTCTTTTTACATAATCTAGTTATGTGCCGTGAATAGTCGGCGAAGTTTTCAATGAAACGTCTATAATAATTGCAAAATGCAACAAATCTTCTAGCGCTGTCCGCGTCATGCGGGACTGGATAATCTTTAATGACATCATATTTTTTGTCATCCGGCAGAATTCCTTTATCTGTACATCTATGACCGAGAAAGGTCACTTCGTGCATGAAAAATGAGCACTTTTGTGGATGTAGCTTCAGATTATGGGTTCTGCATAGATTAAAAACATCAATCAAATTCTTGAACATATGCTTTTCAGAACAACCAATTACTATTAGGTCATCCATGTACAAGAATGCTTGAGATGGCTGAAGGCCTGAGAATGCTAAAGTCATCATTCTCTGAAAAGAATTCGGCGCTATTTTTAAACCAAAAGGTAGTCGCGTGAAGCGATACGAACCATTGTCCGTTGAAAAAGACGTTATATTTCTTGAGTCCTCATCAAGTTCAATTTGATGAAATCCGGACATTAAATCAAGACATGAAAAATATTTTGCTCTACCCAGTTGATCTAGAATATCGTCAATTCTAGGAAGTGGGAATTTATCAGAAAGTAATTTTTTTATTTATCTGGCGATAGTCAATTACTAATCGCCATTTTTTACTTTCGGAGCCTGGTAAGGTTTTCTTTGGAACAAGAAGTAGTGGGCTGTTATATTCAGACACTGAAGGCTCTACTATTTGGTCACTAATAAGTTTCTCAACATGTTTTTGAATTTCGTTTTCTGACTATGCGGACTACGATAATTTTTAATATAAACCGGTTCATCGTCCTTCAGTCTCAGCTTCTGTTTGTAAAAGTTATTGGTTGTAATAGGTTCTGTATCTAGGCCGAAAACGTCACTGTACTCTTTACACAGTTCTGATAATTCTGTTTTAAATTGAGGTGGAAAATTCTTTGACAATTGTTCCAATACGATTTTTCTCTATTTTCTGGAGTTGTTTGGACCACGTCATAATTTGATAGTGATTCAAATTCCAGATTTTCTACATTTACTATTTTATCGGTATTTGTAGTATTTAATACTCGGACGAACAAACTTGTGGATGCTGCTACTGTATTCGCAACGAAGATACCAGGTTGAATTTCCTGATTTGGTATTAGGATATTGCTTTCATTTGTAACAATTCCAATCTTTCGGACAACTTGGGATCTAGCTGGTAGGAATATGGAATTACCACCCGAATAATTGGTAATGGACATTATAATCGGAAAGTTCAAATTGTTTGGTCTGATTATGAACTTGTCCTCTTCCTGCTTGTAGTCAAGCTTACAATTGTATTTTGTTATAAAGTCCAATCCAACAATTCCATCGCATTGTATTGCAAAACTCGGTCAACCAAGTGGAAGTTGTGTGGTATTATATATCCTCCAGTTTGTAATTCTAGGCTTGCTAAGCCTTTGGAGTTGATTACTCCTTTCCCTATTCCTTCTATATTAATAATATTTTCTTCTTGAATATTATTAAAAATGTCAGAATTTTCCTTTATAAGCGAAATGTCCGCTCCAGTATCTAGTAAAAATGTTAAAATTTTTGTTGAATTTACATTGGAAAATGAGATATATTTGTTGAGACCGAAGTTTATGACATGAACGCGTGCGCTCAGTTCTGAGTACCTAAGGGCAGGTTTGAGTTTTCCGAATTGCCTTGAATGGCTCGGACATAGTTATTATTGTTGTTATTAAAACGATTTCCGTTTTGATTGTAGTTTCCTCTGTTATAACTTCTATTACGACCGCTATTATTGGTCTGGTTATTATAACTTTGGTTGTTTCGGTAGTAGCCATTGTTTTGGTAGTGATAGTTACCACGGTAGTTACCACGGCCCCCTCTACCACGAAAATTAGATCGGTAATTATTACCACGATAGGCCTGTCCACCGCGTGCATATAATACAGAATTTCCATTGCCGGTCATTTCAGTACTGCATTGCATGTACTTCGTAACGGCTTCATTCATTGTATTATAGTTACCGGCTTCAAGTATGGTTTTTAGCCTGCCATGTTCACAATTTTTAGTCATTGTGGTTATGGCCTCCTTGGTGCTGAACTTTTCGGCATGTTCGGCCGATAAACCTTCATCAATATATGATGCTTCAAGGAGTTTCCTAAGGTGGTTAATGTCATTGGTAAATTTTTCTGCAGTTTTACCTTTCTGCATTGTCCTAGCCATTTTAGCCTTTACTACATCGGACGATTCGCCGACAATATTGGCTTGGAGTATGGCGATTATCGAAGAGATAGTAGTCTCATTTTCACCTTGTACAGGGTGGATCCTACTATCTTCGACTTAATGACCTCGACAGCTAATTCTTCGAATGGTCCTTTTGTTAAATTGACCAATCTCACGGCTGTTAAAAATCTGGCGAGATTTAATTTTTCGCCGTTGAATTCTGGTATAGAACTCGATATATCTTTGATATATGCCCGTTGGGCTTGCGAGTCGGTCATTATTGTTTCGATGTTCTCTAGCAAATCTAATAAAGTTTCAGAGTCGTCTGACTCTAATTCTAATTCCTCTTCCCGTGTTGGTGGTATTGTTAATACCGCGGGAATGGTTAGATCGTGCAGATCTTGTTCTCCGAAATTAGCTTCTTCCTCAGTTTCAGGCTCTTGAGTTTCTAGCTCAACTGGCTCAGAAACTTCGCTTGCTCCAAGTGTCAACTGGGTGTTTAAAATGTTAGGGATTACAATTTGCAAGTTGAACTTTTCTTTTATAGACAGTAAATGTTTCCGGAACCTATTCAGGAATCCTGACACTTCTGTCCAATGTTTCTTGCTTAGTCTCTCCCTGTTGTCGTATATTATCGCGCGTGCTTGGTTGAAACACTCTACCAAAACAGTTGCGTGTCTGTTCACAGTTGCCTTTTGTACAGGCCTATTCTGTGATAACGACTTGTATGATTTGTCGAATTGGTGTTTTATTTCGTTTAGTACTTTGCACAACTCTTTCCATTCCATGATAGGATTTTTATAATATGACAATAATAATAATAATAGATTTTATTTATTTTTTTTTTTTATTTATTTATTAATTAAAATTTTTTTTTTTAATTATGCAAAGTAAACCACTCTAAAGTGTCGGCCTTGACTCTTCTGATAGGCAGTGACTGCACGTATAATTGCAGTGAACACTGTCCAGAGGTCCTGGGCAGTCAGCTGGACATTTTTTCTTTCGCTGCGGTAGGCCCTTTGGAGTGGGTGGATTAATTATTTTCTTTTCATTTATTGACCTGATTGCCGAATGCGTAGCGCCTTGGGGGCTTTCTTTTTTCAGTTTTGAGGTGAGAAAGTCAAGATCACTTTGCAGTGTCTGCGCGGTTTCCCACGTGGGAGGTGGAGTTTTTGTATAAAGGAGCCACTTTAAGTGCGCTACCCTTTTTTTTTATTTTACTTTGCACACCTCCGCGTTTACCCATTGCATTACGCACTCGGATTTACTACTCAAACAATAATATTTTTATTTATTTTTATTTCCTTTTTCTTGTTTTTTTTTTCTTTAACAAAAGTTTGTTTATTATATATTTTACATATACATATATATATAAAAGAATTTTCTCATATATTAAAACATATTGTTATCATAATCATTTTTTTAATTTAGACCTTATCTAGGTCGTTTGCATGGCTCTCTTTGTAATGCATTTATTATGCTTTATATAAGCCTTGTAAATAATATATGCACACATTATAGCAACGATTATGGACAACAGTACGTTAGTAAGATGCGAATCCATGTTTTTTAATTCGATCTTATTTTCGATATTAGCAGTGGAGTCCACCGCTTTAACGTCTAACGCCATGTCTGGTTTTCTATGAATTCTGTTTGTGTTATTAATTAATATGCCATTTATGAATGGCTTGTCTACAGAGTTTGATATTCTATACATGCAAGCATTTAATTGTCAATTTTCTAACCAAAGACATAATATTTAAATTATTTTATTTTATTTTTTATTTAAATTGCCTCCTTTTTTTTTTGTTTTATTGTAATTATATTAATTTCATTACTTTTCCATTTTATTATTATTATATTTTTTTTCATAAATATATCAATTCGAATTTCTGATTCTTTTTGAAATGAGATAATAATAATGTACAATAGTCCTACCTAATATTTTGTGAGGCTTTACGGGCCACACATCTCATCGGGCAGAAAAAGTTCCGCTCAATGTTACAAAATTGTTTTTTAAAGATATTTTGCGTGCCTCGCAGGGCAACAAAAAAAATTCCTTGGTGTGCCACGCAGGGCAACAAAAAAAATATTTTTTTTTCGGCTGGGGCTGTGTCCTTCTCACATTGGACCTTCTCGCATTGGACTGTCCCTCGTAGGCGCAGGGGGCGGTCTGCCTCCCACACTTGTTTTCTTCTCCTGGCGCCGGTGCTGCCGGGATAAGTAGGCTCCCACGAAGGCGTAGGGGGCAGTCTGCCTCCCACACTCGTCTTCTGCCGGCCAGTTATGCCGGGATAAGTAGGCTCCCTCGAAGGCGTAGGGGGCGGTCTGCCTCCCACGCTCGTCTGCTGTTGTTCTTACAGATTTTCTCGGCCAGTGATGCCGGGTTGAGGGGTTCCCGCGAAGGCGCAGGGGGCGGTCTGCCTCCCACGCTCGTCTGCTGCTGTTGTCCTGGCCTATGGGCTCAGGCGGCGCCGGTGCTGGTCCTCGCACAGGCTGTCTTCAAAATGTCGGGCTTTTTTCCCATAGTTCAGTGATGGAATTATATTGGCTCATCGGGCAGATTGATATTGATATTGATTGCTGCTGCCTGGCCACTTTTTTCACATAATCTTTTTCAACTTTGAGTTTTGGGTTGCTGCCGAAGTGGCGGACGAAGGCTGTTGATCACTTGCACTAGATGGCCTCGGCGAAGACACGGATTGAATTTTTGTATCACTTGTCACGGTCGCCATGTAATGTTAGGTTTATCAGGTCATTGTAAAACACCATTTAGAGTTATATTTCTTCAGGAATTAAAAGACTTTTCATTTTTAGTTTTTGTTCTTCTGTTTATTTTGCGGAGCAGGTAATGTCCCGCTCCGCTTTATGCTTCAGTTGTTAATGCCCTTTGGCTTTTTCCATATAATATTTGCTTAGCTTAATTCGGAAGCAGCGCTGCCGGCGTAGGCTGCAGCGCTGCGCCGCTTATATGCGTAACTTATGTATATGTCGCTGTGCTAGGGAGGAGGTATTATGTTCACGTAGTGACAGAGTGGTCGCGCATGTAAGATATGCGGACTCAGCACTTAGGTGGCCCGTTGCAAGGGTCTTTGACTTATAAACTAAGTGCATTTAATATATCTGTAATTATGCATAACACTGAGTACAGTGTGCATTCGCTATGTGAACATACTACATGGGTTCAGCTAACCCGCACATATATTGCTTATCTCTATATATTTCTGAATTACATTTATACATATACATATGTATGCAGAAGGCATGCATATGTTTATGTATGGCTTGACCACTTGAGCTGCAAAGTGCATGCTCAGCATTCTCAGGCCCCGCGATCGGCTTATGTATAAGCGTTCGATCATATTTCTTGGGCGCTGGAATGCTTATATTATTGTTGTTGGTCATTTTGGGTATTTGTATGTCTTTATTTAGTCTGGCACAATGTGACTATGTACAAACGTTAAGACATACCCATTCTTTGATATATGGAAAGGGTAGATATGCTACACCTCCCTTTTTAAAGAAATGACGTAATACATGTAGTCATTTAGTTTTAGTGTGAATTTATTGAAATAAAATTTATTTGTTTTTTATTATATACTTAATTATTAGCAATGCTCTGTCTCGAGGGTAAAGGCATTTGTGTGTAATGACAAATAAAATTTTAAATTGAATTACGTTATGTTTTAAGTTTAAATTTCTTAGAAGAATATATATTTTTTTTTGTATTTTTATGTATTTTTATTTTTTTTTTCTTTTTTTTTTGGGGTTGATCAGACCTTTTCTTTAATGAAACGTTTCATCGATTATATATTTTTAACCTATCCTTATGTACTTTTTGTTTTTTATTCTTGTTATCTTTAATTATAATGTTATCCCTATCTTCTATGGTCTCTACCGTATAAGGACCTAAATATGCTGGATCTAACTTATGACCCGCTTCGTTTCTTAGACTAACTTTATCTCCTACTTTTAATTCAAAATCTAACGATTTCTTATCGTAGTTTTGTTTCCTATACGACTTAGCTTTGTCTAACATAAGTCTAGCTCTGTTGTATGCTATTTCTAATCTAAATTTTATTTCCTTAGAGTAATCTTCTACATTATAAAGTGGTTCTACTCTATTTATTTTATTAAAATCTGCGAACTGTCTTGGTAATCTACCAAAGACTAGTTCATATGGACAGTACTCATGCATGACTGATGGTGTTGTGTTGAAACAATATGTGAAATATTGTATCCAAACGTCCCAATCAGTTTTATCAGCAGAAATGTACGAACGAATGTATTCATTGAATGTTCTATGACTTCGTTCTATTGTCCCTAACGTCTGGTGATGATATGCTGTGGATGTGAGATTTTCAATCTTCATATATTTACACATATCTAAAATTACTTTGTTTTTATACTCGGTACCCATGTCCGAAATGAACGTCTTCATTGGACCGTACTTTAGTATAAAATTTTCGAATATAGCTTTTGCGACTGTATTTGCGCTCTTGTTCGCAACAGGTATGGCTACCAGATATTTCGTTAAATCACATATTAGTGTGACGATGTATTTTTTTTTTTTTTTAATTGGACGTTGATGCACTACGATCAGTACATTCAAGTGGCCCATCTGACACCAAGCACGTGCCTGTTCGTGTTAGGTGTTAGTAGGCGCGACAAATGAAAGTATAGAACAGGAATACGAGGAAGTGACTACTGGCGTGCTGCCAGACTGTTTGCCTGCATGCGTACTAAGTGGGTTAATATTAAGGTTTTTAGTTTGGGAAGGCTATCTACGTTTGATGTTATCATGTACAAATCATTATAATTTGCACATAAGACTCTAAAGGGTTCATGCAATTCAAAAGACGTTCTACATTGACTCAAAACTAAAGGAATATAGGATCTAGTATTTCTACTCGGTACGTGAAAGTTAAGCTGACCCAGCAAGTCAGCACTTTCCACGTCACCGTGGATAAGATTAAAAATGAACGTAATGCCAAGCATGGTTCTACGGTTAGCTAAAGAAGGTAAGTTAATTAGGAGAAGTCTACTAGAGTACGAGGGTAACCTCTGGTTTGGATCCCAGTTCAAACCGCGTAAAGCGAAAAGCAGAAAGTTCTTCTGAACTGACTCAATGCGTGTACTGTGAACCCCATACTGAGGGCTCCAGACGCAAGCTCCATATTCTAAGATAGGACGAACTAACGAAATATATAAGGATTTTGTAACATAGCGGTCATTGAATTCTTTCGACCACCGTTTAATGAAACCAAGCACACCTCTGGCTTTATTCACCATGCACGAAATATGATCGATAAAGTCAAGTTTAGGGTCCAGTCGGACACCCAAATCATCGACTATAATAATTCTTTCCAAAGAGCAGCAGATAAGCGTGTAAGTCGCGAGCTTGAGAGCGACACGAGAGAAAATCATTAGCTTGCATTTAGAGCCGTTTAGGTTCAATAAGTTTATACGGCACTATGTTTGGAAGTTATAGATCTGTTTGTAAATCAGACTGGCAGGAAGCGTCCTTATATTGCACGCAAAGTTTGACGTCGTCCGCGTACATAAGTACTCTGAAGTTAGTCAGAACTTTCGGCAGGTCGTTGATAAATAATGTAAACAACAGGGGACCCAAATGGCTCCCTTGCGGGACGCCAGAAGTAACCCTGAGAACATTAGATAAAGAATTTTTAAAGAGGACCTTTTGCGTTCTGCCATTCAGATAACTTGAGATCCAACTAAGAAGATCAACCGGGAATCCCATTAGATCGAGTTTCCGAACAAGAAGAGAATGGTTGACAGAATCAAATGCTTTACTGAAATCAGTATAGATTACGTCTGTCTGAAAGCCCTTATGGAAGCCCCTAACTAAGAAGGAAGTGAACTCTAAAAGATTGGTTGTCGTTGATCTACGCTTTAAAAAACCATGCTGACATGGAGAAATAATTGATCTACACAGGTGCTGCAAATGTGGAGTAATGATTTTCTCGAAAAGTTTTGGAATGGCCGACAACTTAGAGATTCCTCTATAGTTGCTGGCATCCGATTTGCTACCTTTTTTGTAAAGAGAAAAAAAACATATGATTCCTTCCAAATAAGGGGAAAGTGGGAGGTTTCTAGGGACAAGGTAAACAATTTTAGAAGGGGATTGCACAGGGCGTCGGCAGAATACCTCAACACACAGCCAGGTATACCGTCGGGACCTGGCGAATAAACTGGCTTAGCGCGATGAAGATCTGAAAGAATAGTGCTTTCGTCTAAAGTAGGACTGAAAATAAGGTTCGATTTGGGCATGATGTAGGAATAAGTCTGATTACAGTCAGTTGAAGTTGAGTAAGTGGTTTGAAAAAACTGCGCAAACAGATCGGCAATAGCCCGATCATTTTTTACGGTTGTATTTTCAAACGAAAGCGAGGAAGGATGCGTAATTGGCTTACGTTTAGTGTTAACAAAATTATAAAACTGTTTTGGGTCCTGAGAGATCTGGACCCTACAACGAGTCAAATAATTGTTGTAACACTGCGCGTTCAACACGGTAAATTTTGACCGAGCAGATAAATAAAGAGATAGGGCAGAGTTAGAACCGGTACATTTATATTTAGTATACAGCCTAAATTTTTTGTTTTTAAGATGACTCAACTCTTTAGTAAACCAAGGAGGCTTATTCGATGTTGATGGATAGTATAACGGAACACATTCAGTAAAAAGGAATTTATGGCACTGTAAAAAATATCCACGGCTGCTGAAATGTCAGTGCACATGTATAAATCGGACCAATTAAAATCTAAAATAAAGTTATTCAGCCGTTCGAAGTCCGTTTTGCGAAAACAAAAGGCTTTCTTGGCTGGACAGTCAGATATGTTCTGTAAGTCAGTCCCAATGTCGAGAGTCACGTCGAAAGTCGGATGATAGGGATCTTCGGGAAGCGTCAACGGCGCCACCCTGGCTAAACTGACTCTTGCCGGGTCTGAGACAAAACAGAGATCAAGCAAGCGCTCTAGGGAATTTCGTACATGGTTGACTTGAGACAGCGAAATGTCGAGCAAGCCAGCAATAAAATCATGCTGTGTGGAGGTGAAAAGTACATTAGGAGGAAGTATTTGAGGCCCAAATAGCCCCTGGGATATTAAAATCACCAAGAACTATTAAATGATCCTTATTAGAAAGTCGGTTGAAAACCGTTTGGATAGCGGAAAGGTGGTTCCAATAAATAGGAAGTTCGGACAAAAGAGGAATGTAAGAACAGGTAATGAAAATAGAGCTACCATTGATGGTTAGCTTCACACAGAGGAATTCAACATCAAACTCCGCGAAAGTTATTAATTCCGACGCGAGAGTGGAGTCAACCGCTATGAGGACACCACCCCCACGTTTGATAGGCCGATCCAGCCGATATATTGTGAACACAGCTGGGAAAACTTCGGAGCTCAGAATCTCCGGCTTTAACCAGGTTTCTGTGAACACAATAACCTGGGATGCAAACGAGAGACTATCAGAATACAATTTGGGAAGCTTACTACGTAGGCCTCTTGCATTCTGATAGGAGATAGAGAGGGAATTGATTAGTTTTTTGGAGCGGATGTCGTAGAGGGCGCAGTGGTCTGGTCGGGCCTGGGAAGACTTATTCCTACGGGCCGCCGTTTCTTTTTTGCTTAACAAACTCTTTGACGACAGTATACTCTGGCCAGAAGTTGGTAGAGCATATTGTTTCAAAGAGTTCATTCGGGACATTTATTTTGAAAGATGAAATATTCCTAGCATAAGAAAATTTGAATTTTTCCACCTTTATTTGTATTTTTTCGGCTCTATTTTTGCCTTGAATAAAGGCGATGACATCTTCCGATGTCTGACCAGGGGGAGAGCCGCGAAACAAATATCTGTTTCGTAGGTGGTACTACTACAGGGGCTTTCGGCGCTGCAGACTGATTGTCTGCAGTGCCGATATCGGCCGGTAGTCCGGGCCTGATACCCTGAGCAGGTAAATTTACGGGGCTTTGAGGGGTCAGTATTTGAGACCCCCAGGGGACAAAACGGAAATTATCGGGGGAGCGATCCCTCCCGCAACACATTCGGATGCCGAATCTTTTTTGCCACTCGATCTCAGAACTCTTTGACTGAATTCAGAGGTGGAGGGCTGTGTTGAGAGAGGCCGCTGTTGGGAGTCCGCCGCTGGTTGTTGAGATCCGCCTATATGCTGCAGACCAGTTGCGGTTCTTTTGCGCCTAGGAGACTCATTTAATAGTTTAAGGCTATTAAATTGAGTGTCCAGCGCCAAGAGCATATCATGAGTTTTACGAAAACTCGATAATATGTCTTTAAAACCGCCCTTGGTCTGCCGCATAAAAGACATCATTTCTCTTTCAACCTCGCGGCAGGCCTCGCAGCAGTAACGCAGACCGATGTTTCTTCTTACATCGTCCACCGTCCGAGCAACAACACCAATGCACTTGGCATGCACAATGTTGTCACACAGCCAGCAGCCGACTGTAAGATCATTAGTAGTAATTGCCTTTTTACAGGTCTTGGCGAAGCAGATAATTGCGGACATTATAAAGACTTACCACTGTACCTTTAGGTAGAAGAGATAAGAGTGCAGCTGCACCGAGAGAGCGGGAGAACGAGAGAGCGGGTAAACGGGTGAGCGTGGGAGCGAGCTTAACGTTTAGCTGTCGCGACGGCGCAAACTAAACGGAGAAGGCACAAAGAGGAATGCAAAAAATGCAAAGCAAACACCGACAGCACAAACTAAATTGTGAAAATAATAACAATTAAATACACAAAACAGAATAGCTGCATGCACACGAAGTGAACGGGAACTTTATTAATCACAAGGTAGAAGATTTAAATAAAACCCCGGTTGTTTTAATGCAAAAATTAACACAAAACGAGAGCGCAAGAAAAAAACACGACCGTTCACTTGGAAGAGAGACCGATAATATTCATTGTTATATTCTGATTTCGGTAGTGGACCAACGGTGTCCACTATCACTATATCGAAAGCATTTGCTGGGGTTTCTGTTTTAGTCATTGGGGTCTTTGTGTGTGTCGTTGTCTTCGACATTTGGCATTTATGACATCTACGTATGTACTCTTTTATATGACGAGTCATATTTTTCCAATAGTAGTGTCTTTTAATTTTTGCTAGCGTTCTTGTAATGCCTGTATGACCTCCTTGAATTGGATCGTCATGGAATGTAGACAGTATTGATTGTATCTCTTTTTCATTTTGTATAATGGTCACCGGCTGGAGTAGCGCTACTCTCAATGATTTTAATTTCTCGTTGCCCATCTGCTTGAAAGCATCTATTGAAATGGATTCAAAGATTTTTTCACTCGGTGCCAATTTGAGTTGGCTGATCTTTAGTATACCGGCTTGCGTTTCAAGCCTTTGGAAGAACTGATCTAAATCTAGAATTCCATTGGTATATAAATCGTCAACTTCAATTCTTGCAATAACTTTATTTCCTCGTTTTAGTAAACAAATAGATTCAGTTATTCGCAAGGTCACTACTTTTCGTACTTCATCATTTGTTATGACTTCATGTACGTTGGGCTTGGATACATTTTGGATACTTTGCCTAGGCAATAGTTCCTTATTTGATACTGTACAGTTTTTATCCTGTCTACTTTGTTGCCTGGTAGTGACTTTCAGGACTTTATGTTGCATGTCTTTTAATTCTTTTATATTTATACGCGAAAGTGCGTCTGCTACGAAATTATCTTTTCCCTTTAGGTATTCTACAGTGAAGTCGTATTCTTCAAGCTCTAGCCGCATGCGAGTTAATTTGGAACTGGGATTAGTCATAGAGAATAGATACGTTAATGGTCTATGGTCCGTTTTAATAGTGAAATGTTTGCCATAAATGTATGGTCTAAAGTGGGTAATTGCCCAATGAATTGCCGTGAGTTCTTGTTCCGTTGTACTCTTGTTGCTTTCCCTTTTGTAAATGAACGAGATGCATAAGCTATTGGGAGTTGAATCCCTTCACGGTTCTGAGTTAGAACTGCTCCGCAAGCTAGTTTACTAGCATCTGTTATAATGCAAAATTCTTTGCGAAAATCAGGATATTGTAATAACGTGGGGTGCATAAGCTTTTCTTTAAGGTATTCGAATGCGTTTTGGCATTCGTTTGACCATTCAAAAGGGACATTCTTTTACATAATCTAGTTATGTGCCGTGAATAGTCGGCGAAGTTTTTTATAAATCGACGATAATAGTTGCAGAATGCTACAAATCGTCTTGCGCTGTCCGCATCATGAGGGACAGGATAATTTTTGATGACGTCAAATTTCTTGTCATCTGGCAAAACTCCTTTGTCGGTGCATTTGTGGCCTAGGAAGGTCACTTCATGCATGAAAAATGAACATTTTTCTGGATGCAACTTTAGGTTATATTTCCTGCATACATTAAAAACATCAGTTAGGTTTTTAATCATGTGTTTTTCGGAACATCCTATCACCATTAAGTCATCCATATAAAGGAATGCCTGAGAAGTTTCCAAACCGGAGAATGATATGGTCATCATTTTCTGGAATGAATTTGGTGCTATTTTAAGTCCAAATGGTAATCGCGTGAAGCGATATGAGCCATTGCTTGTTGAAAATTATGTTATGATTTTTGAGTTTTCTTCAAGTTCTATTTGATGAAAACCTGACATCAAGTCAAGGCATGAAAAGTATTTAGCTCGACCAAGTTGATCTAAAATGTCATCAATTCTTGGGAGTGGAAATTTATCAGAAAGAAGTTTTTTATTGATTTGACGATAGTCAATTACTAATCGCCATTTTTTTTGTTCTGAATTCGGTAATGATTTTTTCGGAACTAACAAGAGTGGGCTGTTGTACTCAGATACAGACGGTTCTACGATTTTGTCGTTTATTAATTTTCCTACTTGTTTTTGAATTTCATCAATATGGCTATGCGGACTTCTGTAGTTTTTTATATAAATGGGTTCATCATCTTTAAGTCTTAATGTTTGTTTATAAAAATAATTTGTTGATATTGGTTCGGTTTCCAGTCCGAACACATCACTATACTTTGTGCATAATTCAGTTAATTGGCTTTTAAATTGCTCTGGAAAATTTTTCTTTAGTTTGGAGAGTACTTGTTCGCTTCTATTTTCTGGATCGGTGTTATGAATGTCGTAATCTTTTAGGTTTTCATATTGGATTTCGTTTACTTTGACCAATTGGTCGAAATTAGTTGTGTTTAGAAGTCGAATGTATACATGTTTGGATGCTGCTATTGTATTTGCAATATAAATTCCATTATGTATTTCCTGATTAGGAACGAATATGTAATCATTTACGGTATTAATGTCTATTTTTCGAATAACTTGTGATCTGGCTGGCAGAAGGACTGTATTGTTGCCTGCGCTATATGTTATCGGAACGTATATTGGATATTTTAAATTTTGGGGTCTAATTATAAGCCAGTCTTCACTTGGTTTGAAATCTAGTTGGCAATTGAATTTTTTTATAAAGTCAATTCCTATTATTCCATCACATGGTATTGAAAAATTTGAGTCTACCAAATGAAATTCATGTGGAATAATATATTTTGTTGATCGAAGTTCTATTGAGGTTGTTCCATGAGATTTTATTACGCCTTGGCCTATGCCTTCGATGTTTATTATTTTTCATCGTGAATTTTGAAGTTATCAGAATTTACTTTTAAAAGTGAGTTTTCTGCACCCGTATCTATGAGGAATGTTAGTTTATTTTCAGTTGAATGATTATAGAAGGTTACGAATGTATTAAGACTATAATTGATGGTATGAACTTTTGCATTTATTGATTGTTTCCTAAAGGGTTCTGTGAGTTTTCCGACGTATTTTGAAACATCCTCACATTGTTGTTGTTATTGCTCTGATTGGAGTTAACTCGGCCTCTTCCTTGGCTTTGACCTCGTCTTCCTCCACGGTAATTATAGTTATTATTGTTGTAACTGCTGCCTCGGTTGTAATTGTTGTGGTAGTTATTTCTGCCACGATTATAAACTCGGCCTCCTCTATTATTGTTATTTGCACCTCGTCGATAATGGAGAACAGTGTTACTTTGACCTGTTATCTCGGTGCAAGAGTTGACAAATTTGGAAATGGCTTCATTCATGTTTGTGAATGTGCCTGCTTGCATGATAAGTTTAACTTTATCGATGGAGCAATTTTGTGTCATGGCCTTTACAGCTGCTGTAGTGCTGTATTTATTTGCAATGGATTGGCTGATACCTTCACTGATATAGGCACCTTCAAGGGCCTTCGTCAGTTTTTCCACCTCTTGGGTGTACTGGTTAGCCGTTTTGTTCTTCTGTTGCAGATTGAGGAGCTTGGCAGATATGACTTCTACCGATTCTCCTTTTACTGCAGTCGACAGTTGGGCAATAATTTCATTAATTGTTTGCTCATTACTGATGAGATTCCTAGTATGGCCTTTAAGTTTTGTTTTTATAAGGCTTATGGCTGTTGTCTCATGAGCGCCCTTTAAGCTGTCTAATAGACCTAGAGCGTCTAAGAAGCTTTGTAGATTTTCATGCCTACCATCAAACTCTGGTATCAGAGATGTGGCTAGCTTGATGAATTCTGTTACTGTCTGAGCCATTTCGGAAATTGTTATAGGTTCAGGCTTAAATTCGATTGGATCGCTTTCCTCTAGTGTTTCAATGTCACTATCGGATTCAGCGTCGCCTGTTTGAATAGATTCATCTAGCCCTTTGAACTGGTCAGGATCGAATTCCACCAATTGATCTAGGCTTTCTGGCACGTTAATTGCAATATGTCTCCTGTTTTTGATATTATTTAATCTTGTATTAAGGGATTTTATTACCCTTAGACATTTGTTGCAGTGCTCAGGTGTGAATCTATTTTTATAGTTATTTACTAAAGTAACTATATTATTATATTCGCCTACTACAATTTCCGTGTGGCTTTTTAGGGTCTCTGGTTTAATTACTACATCTCTATTAATGCATTTGTAAGATTTGTCAAATCTATAGCGAAAGTCGTCAATGCGTTTCGCAATTTCGCTCCATTCCATTCTTAGATTGGAGCTTCTTGATCATTTTTTTTAAACTAGATCTAGATGGTTGGCCCTGCTGATATATCTTTTTTTAAGAATTTTATTATGCTTAACATAAAGTGTAAGCAAAAATTGTAGAACTAGAACTACTGTTATAATTAGTAGTAAAAGTCGCAAGGATTCAATATCTTCCCTATGATCGATTATTTTTACCTCATTTACTACATTGGCAGTGTTGTCACTTGCCTCCTCGCTAGAGCTAAACCATCCCATTTTAAATTATATATTCAATGGAACCTTTCAGTGAAAGAAAAAAAAAATTAGATATTCTATTTCTTCTACGAAATCAATGAAAATAAAATTAAAATTTTCTCTTTTTATTTTTATTTTACGCTTGTCATTGTACCAAAACCTTTTTTTTTTTGAGTGTGAAAAAGTTAGTGTGTGAGTTAATGTGGTTGGCTTACAGATTTAATTACAAATTTAAAAAAAAATTAAAAATCCAACCACATTTGTTAGTAAAAGCCTAACAGAGATTAGTATTTTTCAAGCAGCGGTTTCCCGCATCGGCTTGAATTTAGAAGTTAAAAACTAAGGCAAATTGGGGCATTGGCAAAATTTTGCAGCCCGTTTGCGTTATTTCGCACCTTGCGAAACTTGGAAACTTGTCTTCTTGGATGCGCTCTTTGTAGCGTTTTTCGGCTTAAGCTTTTTCTTTCGTTCTGCTTTTTTAAAAAATTGGGGTTTTTAAAAAATTTGGCGCCCTTTTGTTTTTACCCGCACCAGTGCGAAGTTTTTCTTCAATTTGTTCCAAACGCTCTTTGTAGCGTTGCCGGCTCTTTCATCTTTGGCGAGCTGGGTCATTTCTTTGACCAGCCGCCGTTGTTGGAGAAGCTTGACCCGACGGCCACTTCTTTTATGTTTTTTAATTGTTTTCTTTTGCTGTCGAGCCCGATACTCAGCTATTGTGAGTGGGCGTGGTCCGTCTGTTGGGTTTTCTAAAGCTTCTTTTAATGTTGGCGGATCTTTCTGCCTTCTTGGCTCCGCTTTTTCGAATTCTGGCTCATCCGCCATTCATTTACACGGTATTTTTTTTTACACATTAAATCACTTCGGTCCGGGTTCTCTTCCGGATTGTACAAATTATTAATTTACCGTTTACGATGTAGACGGCTGTGGCGGAGGTCTTCCCCTCCAGGTGGTGCGCTGCATACACTGCCAGAAGTCACATTTCACTCACAGTTTGGTTCTTTTGTCTTTGTTAAATCGTTTTAAAGTCCTGTCACGGTCGCCATGTAATTAATATAATATAACTGGTTTGTCATAAAGAAAGACCGATCCGCTTAGTTCTGTGTTCTTTATTTGAATAATTCCTCCGAGCTGATTTTGGGTTCAGCTAACCCGCACATATATTGCTTATCTCTATATATTTCTGAATTACATTTATACATATACATATGTATGCAGAAGGCATGCATATGTTTATGTATGGCTTGACCACTTGAGCTGCAAAGTGCATGCTCAGCATTCTCAGGCCCCGCGATCGGCTTATGTATAAGCGTTCGATCATATTTCTTGGGCGCTGGAATGCTTATATTATTGTTGTTGGTCATTTTGGGTATTTGTATGTCTTTATTTAGTCTGGCACAATGTGACTATGTACAAACGTTAAGACATACCCATTCTTTGATATATGGAAAGGGTAGATATGCTACACCTGTTCTTCCAGCGAATTTAAGTTTCCAGCTTGCAATTATTTGGCTCTCGCGATCAAATCGCAACCTGGACCCTATAAGTTAGAAACTAGATTGATTTGGTACATTACTCTGCAATTGCTGTTGCCGATTAATGAACTCTGCTACTGGAGGTCTTGGCTGTTCGGGTCTAGTAGAAAGTGTCGATAAAATGTTTTGAAGCCCGGTGTTTAAAACCTGCGCTAAACGTTCAGTCTGGTTTGCAGTTGCTACGGCCATCGCCTCGGTAATCTGCTGCATATCATTTAGACTTGGAGACATATTCCTATTGTTTGCATTCTCTGAGGTCGGTAATTCGTTAGATTGATCCATATTTATCGTTCCTGGACTAGAGTCCTCCCGTATCTGTTCTTTAACACGAGTATTTATGCGCGAGGTCCCTGGAAGACTTTGTGTTGACTCACTTTATTTAGTATTTACAGTTAAATTAACTAAAGAAGATTGTAATGACGCTTAACAAACTGGACAACGGTCTCGATTGGTAACTTTTGTATTGAAACAAACCCAATGGAATGTATGATTGCAGCTTGTAGACAATAACTGGGCAGTGTATTCGATAGGTTTCAAACAAATATAGCAATGAGTTTCTTGTTGAAGGTTTTCATAACTACGGGACAACGGCATCTAGGGATTATTAATCACTTCAATGAGCAGTTTCGACCATTACCTTTGTTTAGATTGCAATTAGGAGTAGATAGAAAATAAAAGGGAAGAAAATAGTGAGAAAATAGATACGAATGAGTTTTATCAGTGGTAGAGTGTAGTTTATTCACCCACAACTCTAGGTCCAACCTGAAAAGGAAACAGGAAATATAAAAACGGTAACCTGTTTAACGGTAGGGTATTGTTTATTCACCCATAGCCCTTAATTCATACTAAACAGGAGCGAAGCTAAGTTTACTTTATTAGACACGAAGCACAGCCGAAGATGAAAAGGCAAACGGCATCAAATTCACTTCCTGCCACTCACGATCCAAGTCAAATAAACAAAGACTACGATACACCGTCATCAAAAGTACTAGAAAATCCATTGTAACTGAGTCACCAAAAGAAAAAGGGAAATCAAGATTATTTGGACGCGGTCGAAAGATGTAAGTGACCGATTAGAATTTTATTATGCATTCGGAACCTGCCGGATGAGGCCCCACGTTGGGCGACAAATTTTATTTGTAGCATATAACGAAGATTAGTTCGATTGCGAGCAGATGTGATTGTCGTAGTGGTAGCTGAGGCACGCGCTGGTTCCGGCTCTATGTTGTCTGCAATGGGCTGGGATAGAATTTAAATGCCGCAATACTACGTGCTCTTGAAAATTAAAACAAATAAAACAAAATCGCGTGCGAATAGCCAACAAATAATCTTGAAGAAAAAGAGAAAGATAGGCCGGAAAGTAAAAATATAATTTAAAAGGAAGGGAATCTAAACAAAATATTATAGTGGATCTTAAGGCGTACTCCAGGTTCTGGAATGGCCGCTGCCCCACCCTTCCATGATCGCCAGGAGCAAAACCATAATTATTGGCGATCCCATTGGTGCACTACGAATTCATGTCACTGCATCAAATCGGCTGTTCATAATCCCAGATCAATAACTTCTATTCGCACTTCAATATAAATTTATTGATTAAATCTAATTAAAACCAAAACAGTTCATTTTTTGTTCCTACTTAACTCACTTTTTAACCTAAATGCTAATAAGATGATATGAAAAATAGGAAAATATTAATAGACAAGCAAAAAAATTAAACTCCCAGAAATTATTTGTACATCCTAATCTTATTTTGATCTTTTAATTATTATTATTACGATTATGATATTATCATTATTATAAATATATTTTTATTATTTACGCAACAGAAATGACTCCTAAATTATTTATTCATTGTAATAGTCGTTATATGAAAGAAAAAAAAATATGTTCAACACCAACCTATACAATTCGCATAGGTATTAATATATATATATAAAATGCTTTGTCCTGACTGACTGACTGACTGACTGACTGACTGACTGACTGACTGACTGACTGACTGACTGACTGACTGACTGACTGACTGACTGACTGACTGACTGACTGACTGACTGACTGACTGACTGACTGACTGACTGACTGACTGACTGACTGACTGACTGACTAAAAAATCAGAAAAAAAATTCCAGATTCGTATGGGTATTTTAATTTTCTAATTCCACCTGCAACCTATTTTAAAAAATAAAAAACATAATTTAAAAAAATAATATTAATGGGATAACAGTGATATTCATCTAAGGCTTAGAGTGAGCCTTGCCTCATTTTATATTTGTCATTCGACTTCAAAGAATCTATATTTCTCATTCAGTGCGCTAACTTCAAAGCGAAATTTGATACGAAATTTTAAGTGTGGATCTGCATCCGATCAAAGCGAGGATGCAATAGCGGGCCCTCTAGTATAATATAAAGGTAATATCGTTCAATAATAAAAAAAGTTAAATTATGTTCCAATTTACTACTGTAGCTATTATAAAAATTATTTACTATTAGTAATATTCATTAACTTTTAATTGTCAGGTCACACTGGTTTTGCCCATGCGGTCGGATGTGTTTTCCTCGAAGCTCTTAGTGAAAAGTTACATAGCGGACGATTTTGTGCTTTTTAATCAGCGAAAACTTTTTTATTCGGAGTGGGAGTGTTTCTGCTCAAGGTGTGAGTGTTCTCACGCGGTTTCGTTTGCTGCTTCACCCAGGACATTGCCTTTTTCATTTTGGATTTGCAAATTTTCGGTAGTGTGACCTTTTCTACGTTTCCAGTTTTTGGGAGTAAGCCCCAGTCTTTTTGGGCGCAAGCCCAAAAATAATTACAAAATGGAAAAGCCACCAGACATACAAAAAACTTTAACAACATCAATCTACAAAAAAAACCCAGATGAACCGAAATATATCGTAATAAATAGAATCGATAATAAATCATTTGAAAATGTGTCACCGTTCCTAATTAAAAAATCAATTGACTTTGCTTGTGGAGGAGAAGTTGAATCATGCAAAAAAACTCGCGCTGGTTATTTACTCGTAAAAACAAAAAACAAATTACAAGCATCAAAATTACTTAAACTCAAAAACATGACAGACATTGAAGTAAAAGCTACAGAGCATAAGACTCTAAACTTTTCCAAAGGCGTCATATACTGCAACGATTTACGTAACATAGACGAAGCTGAAATACTAAAGAAACTACAATCACAAAACGTTTCTGAAGTACGTAAAATCTTAAAGCGTCAAGACAATCTCCTAAAAGAAACCGGGCTTATTATAATTACCTTTGACTCACTTAATCTCCCAGAATCCCTAGACATCGGGTATGAAAGGATTCGCGTCCGCCCATACATCCCAATGCCATTAAGATGTAGAAAATGCCTACGCTACGGACACCCAACAACAGTCTGCAAAAGCCAAGAGGACCTTTGCAAAAACTGTTCAGCCACTGCACATACTAAGGAAAATGAGTCTTGCTTGAACGAAAAATCATGCATAAATTGCAAACACCTTCTTGAATCTGATGCCAAACACAGCCCAGTAGACCGGAATTGCCCAACCTTCAAAAAACAACAAGAATTGGTAGCCATCAAAATTATAGAGAAAGTCGATCACAAAACAGCGTTAACACTATACCACGCTCATCACAATCAACAACTAAGCAACAGCTTCGCATCTACACTAAAAAATCAAATCAGCAATATAACAACAACAAACAAAAACTTCACATCCACGCCAAAAAACACATACCCAAATAAATCATCCCATCGTCATCAACAATGGCCCGTATCATACGAGGATCTCTTAACAGACACCCCACCATCAGCACATCAATCAAAGTCTTCACCAACCTCCCAAGCTTTAACTGATCTTAACGGGTGGCTGCAATAACGCCCAGTGCAATAAAGCCCATGGGCGTTATTTCACAAAAAAAATGCAATAACGCCCATGGGCGTTATTTAAAAAAAAAATTGAAATAAGGCCCACGAAAATTGTGAAATAAAGTTCGCGAATCTTATTACACAAAAAAAGTGCAATAACGCCCGCTGGCAGATCACACTATCTACTTTGGAAATTGGTCATTTATATTCTGATCTGCTCCGGAACATATCAAACAGTGCCTTAGCAGTGGCGTGAGCCACTGCTTTTACAGTAAAAACTTTGAATATATGTATGTCATTTATATTATATCTGATTCTGATTATTCTGAAACTTTGAATATATGTATGTCATTTATATTATATCTGATTCTGATTATTCTGATCTGCTCCGGAACATATCAAACAGTGCCTTAGCAGTGGCGTGAGCCACTGCTTTTACAGTAAAAACGTTGAAACGCCGGCGTTTCAAAGTTTTTACTGTAAAAGCAGTGGCTCACGCCACTGCTAAGGCACTGTTTGATATGTTCCGGAGCAGATCAGAATATATGTATGCATGAATCAGAGATAAGACAAATTTTGCATATTTTAAAATATTGTGGGCGTTATTGCACATTTTTTGTGAAATAATGCCCACGAAAATTGTGAAATAAGATTCTTGGGCCTTATTTCATTTTTTTTTTGCAATAAAGCCCATGGGCGTTATTGCATTTTTTTTGAGAAATAACGCCCATGGGCTTTATTGCACTGGGCGTTATTGCAGCCACCCGATCTTAACAGCGCAGATGACATATACATGGATCTTGACACCCCCTCCACTTCAACCTCACGACCTTCTTACCTTGCCAGCGATAAAGCAAACGAACTGAAACTTCGAATTTTTTCCAAAGATAAAAATAAAACCCTCGCAACAAATCTCAAACCAACTAAAAATATCCATTCAAAAGCAAAAAACATAGCAAAAACCAAGGCTATTAATAACAGCGATTCCGATAGTATTTAATCCAAACAACGAAAACAGGTATACATTCAATTAACTCAACAAACTCGATCAACAACCGAAACTAAATCAATTAAAAAACAAATCTATAAAATGCTTAAAGTAATACAGTGGAACATGAACGGATACATTAATAACTACAGCCAACTGCAAATTCTTATTAAAAAACACGGCCCTAAGATAATATCCATACAAGAAACACACTTACATTCTACTCAAAATATACCTATTCCAATCAACTATACATTCTATCATGAAAACACCTCAACAAACCGATATGGAGGAGTCGCTCTCCTCATCCACAACTCATTACAACAACAAAATGTTCAAATTAACGCTCCTGACTTTGACACAATAGCAGTAACAATCCATTCCAAATCAAAATTCACCAAAGCATCATCATACATCCCTCCCAACAAATATTTTACAATACAAAACCTCCGAAATGTATACGACAACTTGCAACCACCCCTACTAATAACTGGAGACTTTAATAGCTGGCACAGGAGCTGGGGCTCGCAAACCAACAATATAAGAGGAACCATATTATTTAAATTCATCAATCAATATTCGCTTGTAACACTTAACAACGGCTCAGAAACTCACTTTACCACCCATCATACATTCACACACATAGACCTTTCCATCGCATCAACCCCTCTAAACCTGAACTCAAAATGGTATACCGATAGCTCTCTATCAGGCAGCGACCACTACCCAATCCACATAGACTTATTCGAAGAACGCAATATGAGCAATCCCACCGAAAGACAAAGATTTAACCTTAAGAAAGCTAATTGGCCCCTATTCCAGAAAATTGCGGATAAGCTGTCTACAGAAAAGCTTCCAAGCTCCAATATAAATAAAGAAGTCGCTATTATAACAAGAATAATAATTCAATCTGCCAATGAAGCCATTCCCCAATCACACCATTCTAGAAGACAGCGGAACGTTCCATGGTGGGACCAAACCCTTCAACAATTAAAAAATAAAAAACAAATAGCTTGGAAAAATCTAAACAGAAACACTGTCATGGTAAACATATTAGCCTACAAAAAAGCCAACGCCAAACTTAAACGAGAAATCAAAATTAGAAAAAAATCTGCAATGGAAAGCTTCACCGCCGAAATTAGCCCAAATTCGCCTATCGGACAAATATGGACAAAAATAAACCATTTCTGCGGCCTGAAAACTAGACACAACATTCACTGCCTTACTAATCCTAACGACATAACACAAAGCATTCTAGACAAAAATGAAATAGCCAACACCCTCTGCACCCATTGGTCTAACGCATCGCATGACAGCAATTTCCACGCAGCCTTCATACAAAGAAAATCACATCCAGTCCCCAATACACACGTTCCATCACCTATAGCGCTTAGCATCGAACAGGACATATCTTTTATAGAACTTATTGCTGCACTAAACACACTTAAAGGAAAAACTCCAGGACGAGACCGTATAAGTTACCCTATGCTACAAAACTTACCCTCAAGCCTACACAAAAGACTTCTTAATCTTTTCAACAACATCCTGAGCTCATACATACCTCAACAATTTAAAGTAAGCAGTGTTATACATATACCCAAACCAAATATGGACAAAACCAACATCAATTCCTACCGACCCATTTCACTAAATCCATGCATATCTAAAGTGCTAGATAAAATAATAGCAAAACGGCTATGGTGGCTAGGTTCAAATAACAAGCTTCTAGATAACCGGCAAATGGGTTTCAGAAAGGGTAAATCGGTTTCTGATTCTCAAGCTATTCTTGATTATCAGATAACTGGGTCCCTATCAAAAAACAATCACACGTCGATTATTTCCCTTGATTTTGCCAAAGCGTTTGACAGAGTAGGCATCCACAGCATCATTGACGAACTCATAGCCTGGAAAATAGGCCCAAGGATCTCCAATTATATAATAAACTTCCTCACCAATAGAAAAATAACAGCCCTTTCCAACAAATCATACTCCAACCCTCAACCACTACACAACGGTATACCGCAAGGATCTCCCTTATCTGTAATATTATTCGCAATAGCATATAACAAATTAAACAAAATACTATCTACACACAAAAAAATGGATTTCACCGCATATGCTGACGACTTCACATTAATTTACAATCTAGGAAAAAAACAAAGCAACCTCAACTTAGACGCATTACTCAACGACATAAATCAATGGTGCAACTACTCCGGTGCATCCCTCTCAACCAACAAATGTAACCCCAAGAAGCCGAGCTACTCTGCGGTGACGAGTGCTGCCGGCCGCAATGAACGGCTGGTAGCCGCGACTCAGCGCGCCGTGCCTGAGAGAACCCCAAGAGGGGTCAAGCAGACTGGCCCCGAACGGAGCAAGCGCCCAATACGACGCCAGCGGACAAGACGAGACGCTCTGATCCTCAGCCCTCCTTTTGAGTCTTCTTACGGCGAAATTCTGTGCCTGGTGACTCGCTCCCAGGACGCCAGGATGAAGGCGGTTGCCGAATTGGTCTCCACGACCAGAAGGACGGCCAAAGGGGACCTCCTGCTGGAGCTAACTGGCGTAGAACATGACGCCAAGAAGCTCATGGAGGACATCGGCAGTGTGCTGGGGGACCGGATCTCCATCCGAGCAGCGACGCCCCAGTCTCTATTCGTCGTGCGAGACCTGGATGAGCTAGCCTCCGGCGAGGAACTCGCGGAAGCGCTCTCCGAGCAGGCAGGACTCCCGATCAACTCGGTGGCAGTCAGGAGCTTCAGAGCCGGTCGCTTCAAGACTCAGACCGCGACGGTCTCAGTGCCGACCAACTTGGCGAACCTGCTTACGGCGTTGGGCAAGGTGAAGATCGGGTGGTGCAAGTGCCCGATCAAGGAAGTGGATTCCCGCCCGAAGTGTTTTAAATGCTTGGAGGTGGGCCACATCGCCAGCAGGTGCAAGAGTCCGGTGGACAGAAGCAAGTCCTGCTTCAAGTGCGGGCAAGAAGGGCACAAAATTGCAACGTGCACTAACCCAGTGCGTTGCTTCAGGTGCGTCAACAAGAAGCTGAAGGACGTCAACCACCAGGCTAGCAGCCGCAGCTGCCCACTGATGGCGTCCGCCGGAGCGGCTTTCGTACCAAGGGCATGAAGGTGATTCAGTTAAACCTGAACCACTGTGCGGCAGCACACGTGCGGCCCAGGTGCTACCCGGCTCTCCCAGGTACTCGCTTCGAGCGGGTTCGTCAGAGCGAAAGTAGGCCACTGGTGGGTATACAGTGTCTACCTCGCTCCGAGCCTATCGCTGGCGGAGCTCTGCGTCAGGGTGGACCGACTGGCCACCGATGCCAGGGGCCGTCACCCGGTTTTGATCGCGGGCGACTTCAACGCCTGGGCCGTGGACTGGGGCAGCACCTACACCAACGCCAGAGGTAGGTCGCTGTTGGAGGCCTTTGCCATGCTTGATGTTGCGCTCCTTAATTCGGGGGGGCAACAGACGTTCTCCCGGATCGGTGCTGGCTCAGTGGTCGACCTTACATTTGTGAGCGGCTCTAGAGCCACCCAGTGCGTATGGGAGCTCAGCGGGATTTACACAGCTAGCGACCATGCCGCCATACTCACCAACCTGGCCCCCCACAGGACGCCTGCTCCACGGTCACACTCGAGACCGGCGAGGAGCTACAGGGCCGACACACTGGATGTACGGCTCTTCTCGGAGGGCATGGAGAGACTGGATGTCTCTGGCTCCGCTGAGCAGATGGCTGAAGATGCCATGCGGCAGCTCCAGGCGGTCTGCAATGACTGCATGCAAGTCAGGAGTCCCCACAGCCGCCACCGCGAGCCGGTGTTTTGGTGGAATCAGTCGATAGCCGACGCGCGGAGAGACTGCGTCCGTTCGCGGCGACGCTACCAGCGGTCGTATGGTACCACCTCCCTTCTGGACAAAAGGCGGGAGTACCAGACCTGTCGCAGAGCACTTAAGGCTGCTATTCGGGCGAGCAAATCCAAGTGTTTCCTTGAACTTTGTGATTCGGCGGACCGCGACCCGTGGGGCAGCGCTTACAAAACGGTCGTCAAGCGTATAAACTGCCCCGGCAAACTTGCGCCGCTCGCGCCGGAGAGCCTAAAGCGGATCGTGGAACACCTGTTCCCATCGATGGACGTCCCAACATTCCCCGACGCCGGCGACTCCCTGGCATGTTTTGCCCCGGTCACGGCACATGAGATTCAGGAGGCGGCCGCAATGGTAAAGACGTCGAAGGCCTCTGGCCCCGATAACATACCCAATAAGGCCCTGAAGCTCGCACTGACGTGTCGGCCTGACCTCTTTGCGAGGCTGTTCAGCAGGTGCTTGGCAGAGGGCATGTTCCCGCCCAGGTGGAAGTTACAGAGGCTGGTTCTGTTGCCGAAGCCCGGAAAGCCGCCGGACGACCCGGCATCCTTCCGACCAATCTGCCTCATCGACGGAGCCGGAAAGGTGCTCGAGCACTTAATTGGAACGCGCCTAGAGGAGGCGATCCGATCAGCTGGCGACCTCTCGGCCGCGCAGTTCGGCTTCCGAAAGGCTAAATCCACCGTCGATGCCATCTCCAAAGTGGTAGACATCGCCAGGGCGGCAATAGCCGGAAAGAGGTGGAAAGGCGGCTCGAAAGAGTACTGCCTTGTGGTAACGCTTGATGTACGCAACGCCTTCAACACGGCGAGATGGAGCTGCATCATGGAGGCACTATCCAGCTTCGGAGTCCCCCCATACCTCATGAAGTCGATGAGCAGCTACTTCAAGGACCGTACGTTGGAGTTTTCCACCTCCGACGGCGCTGAGTCTGTGGAGCTTTCCTGCGGTGTACCTCAAGGTTCCGTATTAGCACCGCTACTATGGAACGCGATGTACGACGGAGTACTGCGCCTCTCACTGCCCGGTCGGTCCGAGCTCGTGGGCTTCGCCGACGACATTGCGGTGGTCGTCGTGGATAAGATGCTATCTCGTGCCGAAGAGACCTGCAACTCGTGCATCGTGGCCATCAGCTCATGGCTGTCGAGCGTAGGCCTGCAGCTAGCGCCGCAGAAGACGGAAGCCGTGCTGATAAGCAGCCGAAAAAAGGTCGAAACCGCAACCATCAAGGTGGGTGGCGCATCGATCAGATCGTCCAGAGCGATCAAATACCTGGGAGTCATGCTGGATACGAGGCTCTCGTTCCGCGAGCACCTCGCTTATGCCAGCACTAAGGCGGCTACTTCCTTCCGGGCGCTGTCTCGGATCATGCTGAACCGTAGAGGCCCTAAACAAGGGAGTAGACTACTCCTAACGAGCGTGACAAGAGCAACCCTGCTGTACGCTGCCCCGGTCTGAGCGCACGCCATGGCGACGCCCTCGTATAGCCGAGGAATGAATGCGACGCACCGGCTCGCCGCTCTGCGTATATGTAGCGCATTCAGATCAGTGTCGGACCAGGCGGCACTGGTCCTAGCCGGGACACCCCCCTTGGATCTCCTGGCCAAGGAACAGGCCACCCTCTTCGGGCGGATGCACGGTAGAGCACTCCCACCGGCGGAGAAGAAGCTGGCACGCTCTGCATTGAAGGCAGACACCCTCCAATCCTGGCAAACCCGATGGGATAGGAATCCCATCCCATCCCATAAGCCGGTGGGTCCACCGTCCCTTTGTAGAGGATACAAAGGGACGGTGGACCCACCGGCGTATTCCCAGGCTCGAGCAGTGGACCGGCAGGAAGCACGGCCAGGTTAACTTCTTCCTGACCCAAATCCTGAGCGGCCATGGGTGCTTCAGAGGGTACCTCTACACGCGCGGGCATGAGGACAGCGCTGCCTGCGTCTGGTGTGCAGACGGCTCAGAGGAGACCGCGGAGCATGTAGTGTTCATCTGCGGGCAATTCGAGAGCGAGAGGAGGCGACTGGAGGAGTTCCTAGGCGACCAAATCAGCGTGGACAACCTGGTCGATATGATGCTCGTCAGCAATGCCAACTGGCAGGCGGTGAGCAATTATGCTGCGACGGTTTTGACCAGACTCCGGGAGGAGGAACGGCGCAGGAGAGGCGTACCGGGCAAATGGGGGCTATGCTTTGGCGAAGCAATGCTTTGCGGCCGTACCGCGAGGGCTTCGTCTCCATTTTCTAGCCATACGCAAATATGTGGTTAAATCAATTATTATGTCAAAAATAGACTACGGCTTACACCTCTATGGAAATGCACCGAAATCAACCCTGCGCAAACTAAGACCGATTTACCACTCAGCAATAAGAATCGCCTTCAATGCCTTCCGCACCACTCCAATAAACAACCTCATGCACGAAGCTAACAACTGCCAATAGAACATAGAACCACATATGCAACGCAAAAAAACATCAAAATCATTATCAACTCCAAGTTCTCCCCAATTGAAAAAATATACAGCAAAATTATTAAAGCCAAAAGAATACCAAAACTTCCGTCTTCACTACATAAAACAATAGAACAATTGAAAAAACTTAATATCCACATATCACCTGTAACATGCAGGAAGGAAAAGACCCCACACTGGATGTGCAGTAATGCCAGCATTAATACCACACTACACACCCAACCCAAAGCAAAAACGACACCCTTAATATACCAACTAAAATTTAAGGAATTAAAAAATACACTAGCAGACAGATGTTTTCTCTACACAGATGGATCCAAGTCAGCTAACGGAGTCTCATATAGCGTAACAACGGAAAATAATATTATTAACCACCATATACTCCCATAATACTCCTCCACATACACAGCCGAAATATCAGCAATTCTGACAGCATGCAACTACGCCAGCAAACATCGAGGGAAATTTGCAATCTGCACAGATTCCCTCTCAGCTATACAAGAAATTGAAAATATAAAAAGCCAAAACTATTACACCACCTCCATCAGAAATATTTTAAACAAATACAAGAGAAACAAAATTTTAATAGTATGGGTCCCTGGACACTGTGGGATCCCAGGAAACGAATTCGCGGACGAATCAGCAAAAAACGCACATAACTTTCCTCTGATTACCCAAAAAAACCTCAACACATCAGACATTTTGGAGCACCTCAAACGAAACACCGAAACCTTTAAAAACGCAATTCTCAACAACTCTTCAATCCATTATAAAAGTATCAGCCACGACAGTACCCCAGCGAAAAACATTTCACGAGCAGACTCAATCAAATTCACAAGAATAAGACTAGGACACACGAATCTTACCCACAGCTACATACTTGATAAAACTCCACTACCAATCTGTACAACCTGCAACACCAACATTACAATACAACATATATTATTGGACTGTCCTGCTCTTCAGCAAGAGAGAGTTAAGCTTCTAAAACAAACATTAAAAGAAATTACCTCATTTGAAAATATTCATCACACACTGCAATTCTTAAAAAATACAAAACTTTACCACACAATATAAATGTAAACATTCATTTTCATAAACATCAACGCTACATGTAAATAACTTAGATTTAAACAAATAATTCATAGTCATCAATATTAAATTAAGAACTTCTCTTGTACATACATGACACCAAAAATGTATATAACTAGCTTAAGGCCTTCAGCTGCTATAGCTAATACAAATTTCACGTAATTTTAATTACGTGTTAATTTCTTAATAATAATAAAAAAAAAACTTTTAATTGTAAGTAGGATTATATTCTGGGCCTTTGCTGTACCATGATGTTTTTACGTTGGCACTATGATGCTACCCTCGACTGTACTTATACACGAGAGAGGCTGGGTGTACACAATATGTAGATCCTCGACTGTACCTATACACGAGAGAGGCTCGGTGTTTACAATATTTCGATCCTCGACTGTACCATGGAATAACAGGTTGTCGTAATTCAGGCCTGGGTTTTGTTATCGCAACGAATTAGACGCTCAAAAGAGAATATATTGTAGCGTGTAACGGTTGGAGAAGTGTTTTGACTCCAGAGGAATCTGTGGTTGCGGTGCTCGTCTTAGAATCCGGCTCTCGCTTGTCGGCTTTGGGGGTGGTGGTCTTGCGTACACAGTTCCTATCACTGACTACACATTAATTTTATAAAGACAAGAATCTAACGAGCTAGCGACAAAAGAGAATAAATTAAACGAACCGGGAGAAAGAGAATAAAAAAATTCGAGAAGGAAGCTAAAGAGTAGGAAAGGCTGAGAGAAAGTCAGAGAAAGCGAAGCCACTGATGGTCTTGTGGTCGCATTTAGCCCGCCCAACCTATGATCACCTTCCTTGGAGGCATGTCTCCGGTGACCCCTTTGATACCCTACGATCACGGGTACATCAGCAGAGTTCTATGTTTAAGTTTTTTAGGTATTCATTGTTTAAATAACTCCGTTTCATTTGAACAATAGTGTAGTTCGGGAACACATCTTAATACTATTTATAAAATCTCATATATAAATGTTTTAATATAACTCTTTACTCTTATTGCCCTAGAAATGTTTCTAAAAGTGGTGAACATGAGGTGGTAACTAATTAAGTCGTTAGCTAAATACGATTAAGTTTCAATGAAATCGAGCGACAATATATTCTATTTAATTACAAGTAATAGTTTTAGAGAATATTCCAAAGTTAGATTTCAATACTAGTCGAGAAGGGTTTCAAGAAAACCGTAAACTGAATAATTTATTCCTAATTGTGATGAATTTTTAGTTGCTTCTATCGGCTAAAGGTATTGATTTCGAAAATCTCGTAAAGCAAGATTTCATAAGAATAGTGAATAATTTTAATGCTTTTAAGTTTTCAAAAATTTCATCTCGATTTGTAAGGCATTTGTAAGAGATCCTGAAGACTACAAGAATAACCGCACCATGAGGTCGGGTTCATACAACTCACTCAGGATGGTTCCAACGATGAAGATCGATCTCCGACGTGGGTCGCTGAAAATTAAAGGAGCAGACTCTCGCCCTATTTCGATATGATAACTTCTCGAAATCCCTTAGCACTCGCCTTCACTTGCTTCTTAGCCATAACAAATTCATTACCGATTAAGAAAACTCTTAAAAATCAAATATTCTATAAATTTACACTAAAAATAACTTTCGCGCAATAATTCTTCATTAATTTTTGCCTCTAGGCAGTGAATTCCGTAATAGTAATTATTTGTCCGTCGGTATTTAACTCACTTAGTTCTGCACAAAGATCTCCACTTTGGATGCCAGTGCTCCGTTGTATTCGAATGATATTTCTTTAGTCAGTGAGGTTATACTTGATTACAAAACAAAATTTAACTGAAGTAAGGTTAAACTCGATCGGCCATTGCAGAGCACAAAATATGAAAGTGAGGTTAGGGCTGACATGGCTCGCAGACTAAGACATCGGTTATCTCACGAAAAAAAGAAGACACTATATTATGCTGGGATGCTTTTTGCTGGTGCGCGTTCTATGCGCCGAGGATGCGCTGCGGGACTACATTCACCCGAATTGGTAGCAACGCATCCGTGCTAGGTTTCCAACCTACGGGCTGGAGAGCCCCTCCTAGGAGTTCACCCTGAGGGGTGCTCCTCTGGACGCTCTAGAAGTTCAGCCGATGTTTAAGATTATACTTCGAACTCCTCTTTTTAAACGCCTCCTTAACTCCTTAGGAGTTTATTCGTGGGGCACAATCTGCGAAATTCAATCAATCAATAGCCGCGTCGCATTGTCAGCAACTCTGGCCTACCTGTGCCCCAAAAATCCAAAATCTGGAAGTTTCCTATTGGGATTCTCCACTGATGAGGATTAATTATTGCTGTGCAACCCGTCCCGTCTGGTTTACGGCAGCGTCGGCCAGTCTTGCGATCTGCAGGTTGCTTGAGGTTAAATCAACTCCGAAACTGCATACGCAAACACTCACCGATAAAAATCAATTGTGGCACTTGATCTCCACTATATACAGGCCGATGCTAACACGTGAATCAATATTTCACACTGTTCACGCCAGAAGGGCGTTTATTTTCCGGAGGCAGTGTGATCCCGTACACTCGCTCTCTCTCTCCCTCTTCCACGGCACTTTTGTGCATCGAGCTCCTAGTCCGCTCTCCCCAAGCTAGTTTTAAGCCTTCTTCTTTGTTAGTACTAATTTACGATTACCCAAATAAAGACGCACGTCGCGTAACACCCCGAAAGTTCTTTCGTGTTTTTATTTATCGAGTGCCTTCCAGGTTAAAGCCACCCCCCTCCGAACATTTGGTCCAACAGAGCCGGATAATTCTATCTCCAGCAGTTCCGGTGGCTTTAACACCGCACAAGATAAGTAAACATTTTACTTTGCTGCCCTGCCGTTCATTTTTATGATTTTTGTTTAAATCCTAGTCCGATTGATCCGACACAACGGCAGCTTCCAATTCCGAATCCGATTTGTAGAATCCTAGTATCGCAATTAATTTATATTAATTTTCCGCGAATTCAACATTCTAAAAGTGTGTGTTTAAATATATGCCATAAGCCACAGTGAAACTTTCAATTTCGAATTTCTCTTCATTCACTGTGATCCGCTTGCATTTATTTCCACTTGTACGCCTACATACATATGTATGTATGTCCAATACAGTCCACTCCACTTATCTACAATCGGCACCAACAATTTACGCTATAAATATTCCTATCCTGGATAATAATAGTAAATAAGCATTCCAAAATCCACAAGTGTAAATTTAAATATATGTACGTATGCTATAAGCCACAGTGAAACTTCTAGTTCCGAAATTCTAACCGTTCACTGTGTTCCGCTTGCATTTACATATTTACACTCTCCGATATACAATACAGTCCACTCCACTGATCCACGAGCGCCAACAGCAATTTAAACAAAATTAAATATATATATACACTTATAAATATTTAAACTTAAAATTAATATATTTGCAATATTTCCTAAACTTTAAACTACATAATTCTACAAATTCTACAATTCTAATTCTACAAATACAGTCCACCGCTCCTATAAATAAATAAATATATCCCCAAAATCACGGCACATAAACGCCGACTTAATTTGTGCATTTATTTATCAGCTCTTCCCTGCTCTATCCTGAGCGGAGCTTCATCCAAATAAACATACATAATACATATATCGACTGCAAGTCAAAGCTCCGATTTTTGGCAATTTTTCCGCCTCTCGTTGTCTCCGCTATTCTGCATTGGCAAACGGCGAATGCACATTGTGCATTGCACAAACATATTCACACGCACGCCTTATCTTTAAGAACAGTACCGCGGAAAATACAGCAGCGGTCAACTGAATAAATCCAGGCACACAAAATAATTTTAAAATTATTTTTTATAAAATCCCAACTAACTAAATCAGTTAGAAATTCAAGTGCGCTTCCATTTTCGCATAAGTGTGACCGTACATCTCCGTACATCTCCGCCACTACACAATAAAATTCATAAATTCATTCTATATTCCGATTGGTTCCTAAATTCCAATTCCTGCGTCGACACATATAACTAATTAAACAAATATATATCCATAAACAGACAATCCAGTTTGTTTTTTAAATATCCAGAATGAGTTCTTCCATTTTAAATAAATTCATTTCGATCTGTGACCGTCTAAGTCACTTCGATTCCACAGTCTACAATCCGGCAGCACCCAGTCCATCCAAATACAATTGCCAAATCCATCTCGACCAAGTCAGAGAGGTATGGAATAAGGTCAAAGAAGAATATGAAGCTTGTTCAGACCTAATTTCGGTTGGCTTAGAGGGCGAGGCGGACACCTTACTCACTCTGAAGGCAAAATACGAGTATGCCTATTTTATTTACGGAAGGTGTGCCGCCCAGCTCATGGAACAGATCGATACGATCTCTTCTAACGCAGCTCCAGTCCAATCCCCTGCGCCCCAAAATTCCTTTACGTCTGGCTGTCGGCTTCCTCCGTGCGATACCGAAATTTTCTCGGGCGATTATATTCACTGGCCGACTTTCCGAGACCTCTTCACAGCGGTCTATATAGACAATCCTGCGCTGACCCCTGTTGAAAAGTTGTTCTATCTAAATGCCAAGACTAGTGGTGAAGCTCATTCCATAGTTTCCAAGTCGCCACTCACCAACGATGGTTTCCGCTCAGCCTGGAAAAACCTAACTGAGCGTTTCGAAAACAAACGAGCGCTGGTTAAATGCCAACTGAAAAGTTGTTAAACATGCAGTCAGTTGCACAAGAATCTTCGGCAGCCTTGAAGGAGCTGCAAAATACGATCCAAAACTGCCTCACATCCCTAAATTTGTCCGGCCTTCCTACTGATAATTGTCTCCTTGTTTATTTGTGTTCCACGAAACTTCCAAAGCTGACGCTCTCACTATGGGAGCAGTCCTTAACAAATAAAACCGAAATTCCTACGTGGCAAGAACTTGAGTCATTCCTGACTGAGCGCCATAGAACTCTAGAAACTATAGATTCTATTCAACCTCCTAAGTTGCGCCTCCATCCGTCAGAAACGACACCCTCCGACGCACAATGGTGCAAAAGATAGAGATACGTTGCAATAATCAACTTTTTGATGACAACGGATCGTAAAATTTGTTATTGCATTTGACAGGTAATAGTTCAAAAGGGTTGACTCCAAAAAATTATTCAAATCGGTTTATTATTTTAGAAGTTACACGTGTTCAAAGTTGGACATCTTTTGGGTTGCAAAAAAAGCTTGTCGTTTTTTAGAAAAATTCTGACTTTGAGGTCGATTTTTAGGTAAAATATATAACCGACCGGCATGGTTATGGTCTCTATCGATAGGGTCATTAAATCTCGGTAAAACCAAGGTAGAATGAAATTATAATATTTTTTGCAAGTGCAGGCATACCTGTTGTACCGAAGTACTAATTTTTCACCTATTTTTCAACTTTGATGGAATGTCAAAAATGGCGTTTTGGTGCATTTTGTATTTGGCGTATGAGGTGTTGTTCTTGAATATGTTCTTTATCATATTCAAAAAAGATCGGCTGCCCGAAACTGCCTGTACGAATTTCCAAAGCAAAAGATACTTTTAACTCAGCGTAAAAAACGCGCGTCTTCATACAAATTCTGGTACAAGCACAATCGCTGCGCAGTACGAAATTGTATGGCGGGCATACATTTTTTCCTGTATTGGCGACTTGTTTTTCAATTCCTGACTTTGTAAGGACACTTAATGATTTGAAATTAATGTATAATGATTAATTATTCTTCAAAAATATTAAATGATGTAAAATTGAATGATTATTTTGAGCATAAAGTGCATAAATGATTGAAAATGAGTCAAAAATATGGTCGACAAAAAAATAATTTTTTTTTCTTTAAAATTTATTCTCTTTTTGTTTTTTAAACTTTAAATATGCACCATATTAGCATTTTCAGAGAAAACAAATGAAAAATATTTTTTGAAATTGGATAAAAATTGAGAAAACTGCCTCAAAAAACATTAATTTTCGAGTATAAAATCTACTATTTATCACACCATATAGTATGACCACTTAATCGAAAGGTAATTTTAGTACCTTTCATTAAAAAAAAAAATTTTGAAAATATCTCAACTGGTTCAAGAGTTATGATTTTTGCGACCATATATCGATTGAGTGGTCATACTATATGGTGTGATTAAAAGTAGATTTTATACTCGAAAATTAATGTTTTTTGAGGCAGTTTTCTTAATTTTTATCCAATTTCGAACAATACTTTTCGTTTGTTTTCTCTGAAAATGCTAATATGGTGCATATTTTATATTTTAAAAACAATAAAAGAATAAATTTTAAAGAAAAAAAAATTTTTTTGACCAATTTTTTGTTCAATTTTAATCATTTATGCACTTTTTGTTCAAAATAATCATTCAATTTTACATAATTTAATATTGTTGAAGAATAATTAATCATTATACATTCATTTCAAATCATTAAGTGTCCTTACAAAGTCAGGAATTGAAAAACAAGCCGCCAATACAGGAAAAAATGTATGCCTGCCATACAATTTCGTACTGCGCAGCGACTGTGCTCGTAGCAGAATTTGCAAAACCCGCCCGTTTTTTACGCTGAGTTAAAAGTATCTTTGGCTTGGGAAATTCGGGGTGGGATGTCGGGGGACACGATCTCTTTTGAATATGATATAGAACATATTCAAGAACAACACCTCATACGCCAAACACAAAATGCACCAAAATGCCATTTTTTGACATTCCATCAAATTGAAAAATAGGTGAAAAATTAGTATTTCGGTAAAACAGGTATGCCTGCCCGTGCAAAAAACATTCGAATTTTATTCTACGTTGATTTTCCCGAGATTTGATGACCCTTTCGATAGAGACCATAACCATGCCAGTCGGTTACTTATTTTACTTAAAAATCGACCGCAAAGTCTGAACTTTTCTAAAAACCGACATGATTTTTTTGCATCCTAAAAGAGGTTCAACTTTGAAGACGTATAACTTCTAAAATAATAAATCGATTTGAATAATTTTTTAGATTCAACCCTTTTGAACTATTATCTGTCGAATGCAATAACAAATTTTACGATCCGTTGTCATCAAAAAGTTGATTTTTGCAACGTATCTGTATCTTTCCGTCCGTTGTGCGACGTGTCGCCACGAATACTGAAATCCTTCAGTACGAGGATCGTTCCGATATCCAAGAGATGCGATGTATGTTCCAAAGAGAACCATCCAGTGCGTTTATGTCCACGCTTCCTTCAGATGACGACAGAGGATCGTTCATCTTATATCCAGAAAAAGCGGTTGTGCTTAAATTGCTTTGCAAGCGGTCATCAACTCCGTAATTGCACAAGCGCCCACAAGTGCTTCAAGTGTCACGGTCGGCATCACACTTTGTTGCATCCAAGCAACTGCTCCTCCAGTGAACCGACTGCTCCTGATACTGCTTCTGCTCCGATCCAAAGGATTTCCTCGTTCTCCACACGAGTGACAACTGCTCCTGATTCCTCCAATTACTGGGTTCCATACGACGATGGGAAATGCAGACGTTCCCGAGGTATTTTATCCTACCCATGCCGAGTCTGCCAAGGGAACCATCCTCTTCGGAAGTGCCACCGTTTTCTTTGGCTTAGCGCTGAGAAACGACTCCAAGCAGTCATTCAAAAGAAGTACTGCGTCAATTGCCTGGCCCACCATCATTCCACGGGATCTTGCCGCAGTGACGACCGATGCCAGTCGTGTGGCCAGGACCACCACACACTTCTCCATGTCCACGAGCGCTCAGCGTATCCAACGTTTTCCCGAGCAAAGGCCTCCTATAGTCCTACAGCGTATCATCGCTAGGGGGCCTCGAAGGCTTTCTTATATTTTTGCTGCGTATCCTCGCAGGGGGAGAATGTTCACGCCAGAAGGGCGTTTATTTTCCGGAGGCAGTGTGATCCCGTACACTCGCTCTCTCTTTCCCTCTTCCACGGCACTTTTGTGCATCGAGCTCCTAGTCCGCTCTCCCCAAGCTCGTTTTAAGCCTTCTTCTTTGTTAGTACTAATTTACGATTACCCAAATAAAGACGTACGTCGCGTAACACCCCGAAAGTTTTTTCGTGTTTTTATTTATCGAGTGCCTTCCAGGTTAAAGCCACCCCCCTCCGAACATTTGGTGGCCCCTCACATTCGATTCAAGGCCGAGAAGCGTCTACGGGCGGTCCTGGCCAACCGGTACTGCCCCCGCTGTTTAGCTCACGAGCATTCCGACGGAGCGTGTCGGCGAGGAGACCGCAAAACGTGTGGCCAGGATCACCATACACTGCTGCACCTTTCCGAGCAGCTGATGGCTCAGCGTCGGCCGCGTCAGGAGGCGCGCCGGTCGCCGGGCGCCCACTCGCGGAATTCTTCAGGCGCTCCTCAGCCCTCGGGTGCCACGCCACGGCGTGCTTCTGCCGCTCCTCGGCCCTCGGCAGCCGCTCCACGGCATGCTTCTGCCGCTCCAAGGCCCGCGTCCGCCGCTCCAAGGCATGCTTCAGCCGCCCCTCGGCCTTCCTCCGCCTCTCCACGGCGTGCTTCAGCCGCTCCAAGGCCCTCGTCCGCCGCTCCAAGGCGTGCTTCAGCCGCTCCTCGGCCCTCGTCCGCCGCTCCAAGGCGTGCTTCAGTCAATCTTCTGCCAACGGCTCTGGTGCGGATCCATACTGGGGCTCGGGTCTTCGACACGGCGGCGCTTATCGACCCTTGCACGGCTACGAGCTGCATCGACGCGTCTCTAGGGACTGCTTTCCGTCTGCCAACTACCACCCTTGGGGACGAACGGATGTGTTCGGCAATTGTGGGCGCCAAGAATGACCCCAGTGTCCAGTTGGATGTGGCCTTCAAGGTTGAGCATCAGGTGCGCGTTCGCACGCCAGTCCGGGAGCTGAGCGAGTCGGTGCGGGCCCATTTCCGGGACATTACTCTGGCCGATGAGCGTTTTTATCTACCCGCGACGATATCTGTGATCCTGGGCGCGGACATGTATCCGCAAGTGATGCGGCCAGGCTTGATGAGAATCCAGGACGGACTGCCGGTGGCCTAGAGCACCGTGTTTGGATGGGTCGTGTGCGGAGCCTGCCACCAGCCATAATAAGGACCATGTTGCAACCCGAGTGATTGCAAGGGGGGGCGGGATGTTTATGTGAGGGGCCACTGTGCCGCCTCTGCGCACAGAACTTTCGCTCTCGTCCGCGCTCGCCTCTCGTTTGCGCTCGCTTCCGAGCTCGAGCTCGGGTTGCGGACTTCGCGATCGGCCGCCGTCGATCTACCGCGCTTTAGGTTTTAAGTCAGTTCCATGTATGCATGCAAGAATAAAAGACTGAAGTCCCACGACGCCCCCGCCTTTCGATATTCTTTCTGGTGCCTTCGCTACCTCTTCATTTGGAATAATTTCGCTCTGGGCCGTGGGAAATTTCTGTTTTCTAAGACTGCTTGATCGCTTAACTTTGGAGGATCGGCCCCTCTACAAACACACAGTTTTATAACTTTTACCACTCTTCCTATTAGCACAACTATATCTGCTGTTGGCTTGGTGAAAAATAACTTTTGCCGGAAATAAAACTTGATTAGCGATGGCAACCGGTCATACGTGGCAGTTGTCAACGCTATCGATACAGCAAGCTCACCATCGATATTTTCTCGCTATGGTCACACAGGTCGATCTGGCAACTCCATCTTCTATGTTACCACTATCAACTATCGATACCGGTGCAAGTCTAGACCAAATACTAGACAAAAATTCAGACGATCTAATCTTGTATATACCAAATCTAGATTTATGCTGAGTTGTCCAACTCAAAACAATAACATTGAGTTTTGCAGTCGCTACAGGCGCCGCTACAAAACCCCCTTGCCACAATCAGACTAGGGTATTTATTCAAGGTACCCTAGACTGATACCGCATGGAGCGACTTATTGTCGAATATCCTTTGCGTGATAATTTCCAAGGAGTCGACCTTGTAAGTCTTCCAGTTCATAATAAGAACTTCCTAACTTCCTTCTAACGCGGGCTTTCACAAATGCTGGCCCAAATTTAGCGTTATATCCGGGTTGAAAACAACTCTGTTTGAAATTGCGACGGAACACTTTCTGCCCTACAGCAAAGGAAGCTTCGCGTGATCGCAAATTATAACGCTTTTCGTTCTGATCGTGAGCTATCTGCATTTGCTTAGTCGCTTCATCACGGATCAGTTCGAACGAATCTTGCCGAGTGAACATTAACGAACGATCGTCTAACATATTCAGTTTCCTCAACAAGGAATATATAGAACCTGTTGTTACCATGTGTTGACCAAAGGCCATATAGTATGGAGTAGTTCCTATACTTGAATGAATTGAGGACCTTAAGGCACAACAAATTTTATTTAAACATTCCTCCCAGTCCTTTTGATCTGGACGCAAATACGCTCTTATTCCAGCGATAACAGACCGATTTACTCGCTCAGAAGCATTGGCTTGAGGCGAATGGACAGCCGTCAATGTATGCGATATTTCGTACTGTCGCACTAGTTTTTGAAATGCCTCGGAACGAAATTGGGACCCGTTGTCAGACACAACCGTCTCTGGGACTCCAAAAGTCATAAACAGCTCTCCTTCGAGGTATTTAATAACTACACTGGCATTTATCTTCTTAACTGGTTTTTAGAAGACCAAATTTTGAAAAATGATCGAGAACAATAAATATTCCGATATTGCCGCTTCTGGAACGTGGATACGGTCCAAGGAAATCTATGAAAATTCGCTGGAAAAGTCTCAACGTTTCTGGGGCTTTTCCTAATGGTGGCCTGAGTACGTGATTAGGTGACTTCGTAGTTTTACAAGTCTCGCAATCATTAATGTAAGCTTTTACGTCAGGTACGAGTCGAGGCCAAAAGTAATATCTTCGCACCCGTTCTATGGTCTTATGCATTCCACCGTGGGAAGCCAGGGGACTATTGTGCGCTTGAAATATAACTTTAGATACTAAATTATTGGGTATCCATAACTTCCACGCGTACTCATCATGCTTTTGCTCGCCAGATAGATGTTCTGCTTTCCTATATACAAAACCGTCCTCAGTTTTAAGATCCGGAAAATTATTTTTATTCGCATTAACCTTTGCTACTAAGTCCTGGTAATCCAGAGACTTAAATTCTTCGGAGTTTAAATCAACGAGCAAGCCTTCTTGCAGATCTACTGCTGCTATTTCATCTTCGTTTACACGCGACAAAGAATCAGGAACAACGTTCAGAGTACCCTTACGATGTTCGATTTTAAAACGATATCTTTGAAGAGTTAACGACCAACGAGCCAATCGTGAGCTGAGATCATGATTGGACATGAGCCATTTCAGTGAAGCATGATCAGTTATAATCTTGAACTCATGACCTTCCACATATGCTCTGAAATTTCGCAAAGCTACTATTCCAGCTAAACGTTCTTGCTCAGTCACCGTATAGTTGCGCTGAGCTTGATTTAACTTCTTTGAAATAAACGCTATTGGGCGTTCGTCTCCTTCTTCGGATACTTGCACTAACACGGCTCCCACTCCAGACTTGCTAGCATCGCAATGAATGGCGAAGGGCTTAGAAAAATCCGGGCTACGTAAAACCGGAGCTTCACATAGGCGGCTTTAAATGCTTCTAAAGCTTCATTAGATCTGTCAACGGGGCTGCAAGTGTTGCAAAATTCGGTACAAATTTACGGTACCAACCACACAAACCCATAAAGCTTCTCAAGCCTCGAAGAGTTTTCGGCACCGGAAACTCGAAAATTGCTTTCACCTTTTCAGGGTCGGTTCGTATACCGCCATCACCTATTATGTGGCCAAGATATCGAACTCTTCGCATGCAGAAATGACTTTTGCCAACATTGATTGTCAATCCTGCAAGCTTTATTCGCGCGGCTATCTCTCTGAGAACGCTAAGATGACTTTCGAAGTCAGGTGACACTACCAAATGATCATCAAGGTACACAAATACTTCGTTCCTAAGATGCGCGGGAACAACTTAATCCATCAAGCGGGACATAGTGCTGGTGGCATTACATAACCCGAAAGCCATCACCTTAAATTGGTACAGAGGCCGACCAGGCACTGTAAAAGCGATCTTATCTCTAGACTGAGCTTCAAGTGGCACTTGCCAATAAGCATCTTTTAAATCCAGACTACTACCGACTTAGAATTCCACTGATTTGAGGAAGTGGATACGCATCCTTTTCAGTAAAACTATTAACCTTTCGGCAATCTAAGCAAATTCTCACTTTGCCGGGTTTCGTAACCATGACAATATGAGAAGACCACGCGCTATCTGATTCTTCAATTACACCTAGTGTTAACATTCTATCGATTTCTTCATACATACTCTTCTCCACTGCAGGTGACACGGGGAAATGCCGTTGTTTAACTGGTTTTGCATTCCCTACGTCAATCGAATGTGTTATCAAGCTAGTTTTCCCAAGACCTTGATCACTAAACGACGGAAAACATATTATGACACTAGCTAGCTTGGACTTCCTTTCTTCAGATAAGTCGTGTTGATCAACTTTGCTCTTTGCTTTTAACCGACTTTGCTTTTTTAAACGACTTTGCTCTTAACTTCGTTCGATTCGAGCTCAGATATCTGCAAATTCTTTGGAAGAAGATTATACAGCTTCAAAAAATCTATACCCAAGTAAAGAAAGAAATTCTTAAAACATTTCCATATTCTACATCGATTTTCATTTTTCTTACAATCCGTTGTGGATTTCCATCTGCTGTAGTAGCACTTATATTTAACGACTTATACGCTTTGCCTTTCAATACTAGTTCTTTGGCTAATTCGCCGCCGAAACAGCTTATGGAAGCGCCAGAATCAAGTAAGCCATAAACGGTGCGACCTAATAACTGAACAGGTAAGAAAGGACGAGGCTCTCGGGTTCCAGTAGGAATAGAACATACGTATTTTAATCCGAGTCTGCAGCGTCTCACTGTATGCCAAAATGATTTGATTCTCTTAGAGCTTCGTGATGATGGTTTTCGCTTAAGAGATTCAAAACAAAAGTATGACTTTGTAACTTCCGATAAATTTTGCACTTTATGATGCAGTAGTCTATCATTGCTAATTGGAACGTCAGGGATTGCAGAGGGTGTTGCTTCTAGATTTGCAACAACCTTTAATCGGTCATTGTTGACTAATGACGAGCGGCATTCAAAGTCTTAGGTTTGGGTTGCGACTTCGTAATGCCGAATTGCGAGTTTTTTGTACAATTATTACAATTTGGCTCCACAGCCGTAACAAAAGACACGCTTTTCCGACAAACAATCTTGGTATCTGTGACCATCTTTATGGCAATTCCAGCATACCAAGGAAAATGCGTCAACTTCTAATTCGCTTTCCGATTCGGGAGGGAGTGAAGAAACTTACCCTTTTCCATAACACTCGAGTCCTCGCGTCTGAAGGGTTACCCCAGGCAAACCCTTGAGAGTGTTTAACATCGTCTAGAAAAACTCTCCTCGTCGACGAAAGTCTCCCCATACGTCGCTTTCCCAACCACTACCTACAATAAATAATTCATGCCTTATTTCAGGTCTTAAATTGTTCTTGAGAACACGAGCAAGTTTTTCGGGTAGGAGGAACATGGGGGCCCCAACAGATCGATTAGAACCCTTTGCACTGTCGTGAAAACTGTCGACCCTGGTTTTCGTTTCCTGTTCGAATCCAACTCCTCAAGTCTACATCGTCCCTTCTTGACGAAATTGACAACGTCTCTTGAGGTTCCGTTTCCTGTTCGAATCAACTCCCAAGTCTACATCGTCCTTCATTGACGAAATTGACAACGCAAGCGAAACAACAGTCTATCAATGACTGAGACCGGTTGGGGTGGCGCCAATAAAATTCGTTGGCTTTACCCTCGAAAAGAACGCTAACATGCCTACAGAGGACTGGAAAGTTTCCCTCTAACGTTTGGTGTGTAAGCGATTCTACTCTGTAGATAAAATTACCTATGGTTACTCCTGATCCTGAGTATTTAAGTTTCCATCCGTTCAGGATGTGAACAACTTTGTCAGGCCTATTAATGAGATCGGACGAGGAACTTCTATGAGAAATTGGGGTTCCTAGATGTTCGGAGGGGGGTGGCTTTAATCTGAAATGGACTCGATAAGAAAAACACGGTAGAACTTTCGGGGTGATACGCGACGTGCGTTAAGGGGTCTTTATTGGATCGATGGTAAATTGGTACCGGCAACGAAGTAGGCTTAAAACTTGCTTGGGAAGAGCTGGATTAGAAACTCTCTCTGCACGAAGTGCAGTGGAAGAGGAGAGGGAGAGGGCGAGTGTAGGGGTTCACACTGCCCCGGAAAATCAACGCCCTTCAGGCGTGAACATTCTCCCCACCCCCTGCGAGGATACGCAGCAAGAAAATATAAGAAAGCCTTCGAGGCCCCCTAGCGATGATACGCTGTAGGACTATAGGAGGCCTTTGCTCAGGGGAAAACGTTGGATACGCTGAGCGCTCGTGGACATGGAGAAGTGTGTGGTGGGTCCTGGCCACGGACTGGCATCAGTCGTCACTGCGGCAAGATCAGTGGAATGGTGATGAGCGAGGCAATTGACGCAGTATTCCTTCTCGATGACTGCTTGGAGCCGTTTCTCCGCGCTAAGCCGAAGAAAACGGTGACACTTCCGAAGAGGATGGTTCCCTTGGCAGACTCGGCATGGGTAGGATAAAATACCTCGGGAACGTCTGCATTTCCATCGTCGTATGACCCAGTAATTGGGAGGAATCAGGGCAGTTGTCACTCGTGTGGAGAACGAGGGAAATCGCTTGGATCGGAGCAGAAGCAGTATCAGGGCAGTCGGTTCACTGGAGGAGCGGTTGCTTGGATGCAACAAAGTGTGATGCCGACCGTGACGCAAAGCTTGTGGGCGCCGCGTGCAATTACGGAGTTGATGACCGCTTGCCAAAGCAATTTAAGCACAACCGCTCTTTTCTGGATATAAGATGAACGATCTCTGTCGTCATCTGGAAGGAAGCGTGGACATAAACGCACTGGATGGTTCTCTTTGGAACGCGCTCGCATCTCTTGGATATCGGAACGATCCTCGTACTGAAGGATTTCAGTATTCGTGGCGACCCGTCGGAGGGTGTCGGTTTGGACGGATGGAGGCGCAACGTAGTAGGATGTATGAACTCTATGGCCTCCAGAGTTCTATGGCGCTCCAGTCAAGAAAGAGTCAAGTGCTAGCCACGTAGGAATGTCGGTCTTGTTCAGGATAGGGTGCTCCCATAATGAGAGCGTCAGTTTGGAAGCTTCGTGGAACACACATACACCAGGAGACAATTCCAATTATCCGTAGGAAGGCCGGACAGGGTCAGGGATGTGAGGCAGTTTTGGATCGTATTTTGCAGCTCCTTCAAGGCTGCCGAAGATTCTTGTGCAACTGACTGCATGTTTAACAACTTTCAGTTGGCATTTGACCAGCGCTCGTTTGTTTCAGGAAACGCTCAGTTAGGTTTTTCCAGGCTGAGCGGAAACCATCGTTGGTGAGTGGCGACTTGGAGACTATGGAATGAGCTTCACCACTGAGTCTTGGCATTTAGATAGACCGGCTTTTCAAACAGGGGTCAGCGCCGGATTGTCTGTATAGACCGCTGTGAAGAGGTCTCGAAGAGTCGACCAGTGAATATAATCGCCCGAGAAATTTCGGTATCGCACGGAGGCCGACAGCCAGACGGAGAAAGGAATTTTGGGGCGCAGGGGATTGGACTGGAGCTGCGTTAGAAGAGATCGTATCGATCTGTTCCATGAGCTGGGCAGCACCTTCCGTAAATAAAATAGGCATACTCGTATTTTGCCTTCCAGAGTGAGTAAGGTATCACGCCTCGCCCTCCAAGCCAACCGAAATTAGGTCTGAACAAGCTTCATATTCTTCTTTGACCTTATTCCATACCTCTCTGACTTGGTCGAGATGGTTGGCAATTGTATTTGGATGGACTAGGTGCTGCCGGATTGTAGACTGACGAATCAGTGACTTAGACGGTCACAGATCGAAATGAAGTTATTTAAAATGGAAGAACTCATTCTGGATATTTAAAAACAAACTGGATTGTCTGTTTATGGATATATATTTGTTTAATTAGTTATATGTGTCGACGCAGGAATTGGAATTTAGGAACCAATCGGAATATAGAGTGAATTTATGAATTTTGATTGTGTAGTAGGCGGAGATGTACGGAGATGTACGGTCACACTAATGCGGATATGGAAGCGTACTTGAATTTCTAACTGATTTAGTTAGTTGGGATTTTATAAAAAAATGATTTGAAATTATTTTGTGTGCCTGGATTTATTCAGTTGACCGCTGCTGTATTTTCCGCGGTACTGTTCTTGAAGATAAGGCGTGCGTGTGAATATGTTTGTGCAATGCACAATGCATTCGCCGTTTGCCAATGCGGAATAGCGGAGACAACGAGAGGAGGAAAAAAATTGCCGGAAAACCGGAGCTTTGACTTGCAGTCGGCTATGTATGTAAGTACAATGTATGTAGGTATGTTCGCCTCAGCTCAGGATGAGCAAAGAAAGACAATAAATATATGTTTCTTTCGATTTAGCCCTGTACAGGAGAGACCAGGAGTAAATAAATGAATGTACAAATTAACTCGGCGTTTCTGTGCCGTGATTTTGGGGATATAAATATATTTATTCTTTAGAGCAGTGGATTAAATTATTTAAATTATGTGTTAAAAACCCGAAATATTTGTAAGTAGGTATATATTAATTTAATTTTGTTTAAATTGCTTTTGGCGCTCGTAGATCAGTGGAGTGGACTGTATTGTATATCGGAGAGTGTAAATATGTAAATGCAAGCGGAACACAGTGAACGGTTAGAATTTCGGAGCTAGAAGTTTCACTGTGGCTTAATAGCATACGTACATATATTTGAATTTACACTTGTGGATTTTGGAATGTTTATTTACTTTTATTATCCAGGATACGAAAATTTATTGCGTAAATTGTTTGTGCCGATTGTAGATAAGTGAAGTGGACTGTATGTATTGGACATATGTATGTACGTAGGTGTAGGAAGTGGAAATAAATGCAAGCGGATCACAGCGAACGAAGAGAAATTCGAATTTGGAAGTGTCGCTGTGGCTTATGGCATATATTTAAACACACACTTTTTGAATGTTGAATTCGCGGAAAATTTATATAAATTAATTGCGATTCGGATGTGGAAGCTGCCGTAGTGTCGGATCAATCGGACGGATGGCTCGGATTTAGACAAAAATCATAAAAATTACCGGCAGCAAAGTAAAAATATTTACTTATCTTGTGCGGTGTTAAAGCCACCGGAACTGCTGGAGATATAATTATCCGGCTCTGTTGGACCAAATGTTCGAAGGGGGGTGGCTTTAATCTGAAATGCACTCGATAAGAAAAACACGGTAGAACTTTCGGGGTATTACGCGACGTGCGTTAAGGGTCTTTGTTGGATCGATGGTAAATTAGTACTAGCAGAAGTAGGCTTAAAACTTGCTTGGGAAGAGCGGATTAGAAACTCTCTGCACTAAAGTGCAGTGGAAGAGGGAGAGAGAGAGCGAGTGTAGGGGATCACACTGCCTCCGGAAAATCAAGGCACTTCTGGCGTGAACACTAGATTAGGTGTTGTTCCCCGTACATTTGGTACTTGATCCCCGTCACTAGTGTGTGGGTGAATACCTTCTACTAACGGTGCAGGCGTAATTGACCTTTCATCACCATTAGCAGCTGAATTAGTAGGTGTTGCGATTAGTCTTTGAACACTTTCGACTACTGTAGTTTGAACTAATTCTGCCATTTTCTCCGATAATATCGTGAGCGTTCTACGCTCCATGGCCAGTAAAGTGATAGCATTATTTGAGATTCCGGATGTACCGGGAATATCATCAGATGGGGTTCTAGTTTCGGTAACCTCAGTTTGACGACTTCTAGATTGTGATCGCGTTTGTAAACCTTTATTGTCGGTTACTGGTCTACAGGAAGTTTCGCAAACAGGACAGCTTTCACTTTTCTTGAAGTGAGCTTCAATGCACTTCCTATGGAATTCATGATTGCATGACGTTTTAAAAATGTCAGCTGCGGACTTGGTTTCGAGTTTATCAGCTGCGGACTTGGTTTCGAGTTTACACAACGGACAGACTGACCTTGTGCCTTCCTGAGGGCCCTTGCCTGGTGATCGGTCTAAACCCATTTTGAGCCAAGGTTACAATAACAATAAAGATACTGAAGATAAAGATAATCGAGACAAAGATAGTTCAAAGCAATCGTACTCCAAAGTAAAGATAAAAAATTAATTTCATAAATCGTAAGATCGATATAATTCAATAAAAATAGAAATAGAACTCAATGCTTGATGTCCATGTATCGTAGGATATAATAATGACTTTCTCAGAAGAAGAAAAAATAAAGAAATAGATTTGTCTTTCAACAAAGATAGGGATAACAAGGGAAGAATTTAGAAGTTATAAAAATTAAACGGACAAAGTTTCATTCAAAAAAATAAAACGTGTTGTATTCCAGGTCTACTTTTGACAACATCTAACCCTTCTAAGGCGAATTGAAAGTAAATCCTTAAATCAGTCAACCGTGGTTAGAGTTTCTCTTAAAGATTGTATCTCTATATTTCAAAGCGTTTGAACTAACAAAAAATTTGTAATTCCCAAAGTTAAGTTTGAGCAATGATTTGGGAAATTTGACAGGGACGGAAGATCAACCGAAGTTGGACGCTTACTGTGTTCCTCCACCTAATTTTACCTTACCATTTCTCAATTTAGGATAAATCTTTATTGATGAACTCAATTGTGGCCAAGAAGAAAACCCAAGTTCTCATTCATTGTTTTCCGATCAATTAAAATTTAACAAAAAAAATTTTGTTAAAGAAAATTAAAGTAGAAATTTTGAAAGTAAAGAAAGAATTTGAATTTATCTATCGGTGAGTCTTAATAAGTTATTACTGTACTCACTAAGGCCATCAACGTTGGGCGCCACTTTTCTTTATAATAATTAATAATGAATTATAACTGTAGCGTGCAACGGTTGGAGAAGTGTTTTGACTCCAGAGGAATCTGTGGTTGCGGTGCTCGTCTTAGAATCCGGCTCTCGCTTGTCGGCTTTGGGGGTGGTGGTCTTGCGTACACAGTTCCTATCACTGACTACACATTAATTTTATAAAGACAAGAATCTAACGAGCTAGCGACAAAAGAGAATAAATTAAACGAACCGGGAGAAAGAGAATAAAAAAATTCGAGAAGGAAGCTAAAGAGTAGGAAAGGCTGAGAGAAAGTCAGAGAAAGCGAAGCCACTGATGGTCTTGTGGTCGCATTTAGCCCGCCCAACCTATGATCACCTTCCTTGGAGGCATGTCTCCGGTGACCCCTTTGATACCCTACGATCACGGGTACATCAGCAGAGTTCTATGTTTAAGTTTTTTAGGTATTCATTGTTTAAATAACTCCGTTTCATTTGAACAATAGTGTAATTCGGGAACACATCTTAATACCATTAAAAAAAATACCATGTTAAGGCTTTAATATAACTATTAATTCTTATCGACAAAGAAATATTTCTAAAAGTTCTGAATATGAGGTAATAACTAATTAAGCCGTTAGTTAACTATGGTTAAGTCTCAATAAAATCGAGCGAAATATATTCTATTTAATTACAAGTAATAGTTTTAGAGAATATTCCAAAGTTAGATTCCAATACTGGTCGAGATAATTTTCAAGAAAACCGTAAACTGAATAATTTATTCCTAATTGTGATGAATTTTTAGTTGTTTCTATCGGCTAAAGGTATTGATTTCGAAAATCTCGTAAAGCAAGATTTCATAAGAATAGTGAATAATTTTAATGCTTTTAAGTTTTCAAAGATTTCATTTCGATTCGTAAGGCATTTGTAAGAGATCATAAAGATCACGAGAATAACCGCACCATAAGGTCGGATTCATATAACTCACTTAGGATGGTTCCAACGATGAAGATCGATCTCCGACGTGGGTCGCTGGAAATGAAATACACAGACTCTCGCCCTATTTCGACATGATAACTTCGCGAAATCCCTTAGCACTCGCCTTCACTTGCTTCTTAGCCATAACAAATTCATTACCGATTAAGAAAACTCTTAAAAATCAAATATTCTATAAATGTACACTAAAAATAACTTTCGCGCAATAATTCTTCATTAATTTTTGCCTCTAGGCAGTGAATTCCGTAATAGTAATTATTTATCCGTAGGTATTTAACTCATTTAGTTCTCCACAAGATCTCCACTTTGGATGCCAGTGCTCCGTTGTATTCGAATGATATTTCTTTAGTCAGTGACTGAAGTAAGGTTAAACTCGATCGGCCATGGCAGAGCACAAAATATGAAAGTGAGGTTAGGGCTGACATGGCTCGCAGACCAAGACATCGGTTATCTCACGAAAAAAAGAAGACACTATATTATGCTGGAATGCTTCTTGCTGGTGCGCGTTTTATGCGCCGAGGATGCGCTGCGGGACTACATTCACCCGAATTGGTAGCAACGCATCCGTGCTAGGTTTCCAACCTACGGGCTGGAGAGCTCCTCCTAGGAGTTCACCCTGAGGGGTGCTCCTCTGGACGCTCTAGAAGTTCAGCCGATGTTTTAGATTATACTTCGAACTCCTCTCTTTAAACGCCTCCTTAACTCCTTAGGAGTTTATTCGTGGGGCACAATCTGCGAAATTCAATCAATTAATAGCCGCGTCGCATTGTCAGCAACTCTGGCCTACCTGTGCCCCAAAAAATCCAAAATCTGGAAGTTTCCTATTGGGATTCTCCACTGATGAGGATTAATTATTGCTGTGCAACCTTTGCACCAGCAACGGCGACGATTGGTCCCGTCTGGTTTACGGCAGCGTCGGCCTAAACACCAGTCTTGCGATCTGCAGGTTGCTTGAGGTTAAATCAACTCCGAAACTGCATACGCAAACACTCACCGATAAAAATCAATTGTGGCACTTGATCTCCACTATATACAGGCCGATGCTAACACGTGAATCAATATTTCACACTGTTCACGCCAGAAGGGCGTTTATTTTCCGGAGGCAGTGTGATCCCGTACACTCGCTCTCTCTCTCCCTCTTCCACGGCACTTTTGTGCATCGAGCTCCTAGTCCGCTCTCCCCAAGCTAGTTTTAAGCCTTCTTCTTTGTTAGTACTAATTTACGATTACCCAAATAAAGACGCACGTCGCGTAACACCCCGAAAATGTTATCTTCCGTGTTTTATTTATCGAGTGCCTTCCGGGTTAAAGCCATCCCCCTGCGAACATTGGTCCAACAGAGCCGGATAATTATATCTCCAGCAGTTCCGGTGGCTTTAACTCCGCACAAGATAATTAAACATTTTACTTAGCTGCCGGTCATTTTTATGATTTTTGTCTAAATCCGAGTCCGATTGATCCGACGCTACGGCAGCTTCCAAGTCCGAATCGCAATTAATTTATATTAATTTTCCGAGAATTCAACATTCTAAAAGTGTGTGTTTAAATATATGCCATAAGCCACAGCGACACTTCCAAATTCGAATTTCTCTTCGTTCGCTGTGATCCGCTTGCATTTATTTCCACTTCCTACACCTACGTACATACATATGTCCAATACATACAGTCCACTTCACTTATTTACAATCGGCACCAACAATTTAGGCAATAAATATTCGTATCCTGCATAATAATAGTAAATAAACATTCCAAAATCCACAAGTGTAAATTTAAATATATGTACGTATGCTATAAGCCAGCGTGAAACTTCTACTTCCGAAATTCTAACCGTTCACTGTGTTCCGCTTGCATTTACATATTTACACTCTCCGATATACAATACAGTCCACTCCACTGATCTAAGAGCGCCAAAAGCAATTGAAAAAAAATTAAATAAATATATACACTTATAAATATTTAAACTTAAAATAAATATATTTGCAATATTTCCTAAACTTTACACTACATAATTCTACCAATTCTACAATTCTAATTCTACAAATACAGTCCACCGCTCCTATAAATAAATAAATATATCCCCAAAATCACGGCACATAAACGCCGACTTAATTTGTGCATTTATTTATCAGCTCTTCCCTGCTCTATCCTGAGCGGAGCTTCATCCAAATAAACATACATAATACATATTCGACTGCAAGTCAAAGCTCCGATTTTTGGCAATTTTTCCGCCTCTCGTTGTCTCCGCTATTCTGCATTGGCAAACGGCGAATGCACATTGTGCATTGCACAAACATATTCACACGCACGCCTTATCTTTAAGAACAGTACCGCGGAAAATACAGCAGCGGTCAACTGAATAAATCCAGGCACACAAAATAATTTTAAAATTATTTTTTATAAAATCCCAACTAACTAAATCAGTTAGAAATTCAAGTGCGCTTTCATTTTCGCATAAGTGTGACCGTACATCTCCGTACATCTCCGCCACTACACAGTAAATTTACACTACCCAATTAAATTTAATTCCTAATACATTCCGATAGGTTCCTAAATTCCAATTCAAGCTTCCGGTTTAACTAAGTTTACTTTGATCTGTGACCGTCTAAGTCACTTTGATTCCAAGGTCTGCAATCCAGCAGCACCCAGTCCATCCAAATATACGTGTCAAATTCATCTCGACCAAGTCCGAGCGCTATGGGATAAGGTCGAGAAAGAATAAGAAGCTTGTTCAGAGCAAATTTCAGTTGGCTTAGAGGGCACGGGGGACACCTTACCTACTCTAAAGGCAAAATACGAGTATGCCCATTTTATTTACGAAAGGTGCGCCGCAAAGCTCATGGAACAGATCGATACGATCGCTTCCAATGCAGCTCAAATCCAACCCGTTCCGCCCCAAAATTCCTATCCGTCTGGCTGTCAGCTTCCTCCGTGCGAAACAGAAGTTTTCTCGGGCGATTACATTCGCTGGCCGACTTTCCGAGACCTTTTCACAGCAGTCTATATCGAAAATCCTGCGCTGACCCCCGTTGAAAAGTTGTTCTATCTAAATGCCAAGACTAGTGGTGAAGCTCATTCCGTAGTTTCCAATTCGCCACTCACCAACGATGGTTTCCGCTCAGACTGGAAAAACCTACCTGGACGTTTCGAAAACAGACGAGCGCTGGTGAACAGCCAACTGAAAAAGTTATTAAACATGCAGTCCATTGCACACGAATCTTCGGCAGCCTTCAAGGAGCTGCAAAATACGATCCAAAACTGCCTCACATCCCTAAATTTGTCCGGCATTCTTACGGATAATTGGGATTGTCTCCTGGTGTATGTGTGTTCCACGAAGCTTCCAAAACTGACGCTCTCATTATGGAAGCAATCTATCCCGAACAAGACCGACATTCCTACGTGGCTAGCACTTGATTCTTTCCTGACTGATCGCCATAGAACTCTGGAGGCCATAAAATCTATACATCCTACTACGTTGCGCCTCCATCCGTCAGAAACGACACCCTCCGACGTGTCGCCACGAATACTGAAATCCTTCAGTACGAGGATCGTTCCGATATACAAAAGATGCGATGTAGGTTCCAAAGAGAACCATCGAGTACGTATATGTCCACGCTTCATCCAAATGACGACAGAGGAGCGCACCGCTTATATCCAGAAAAAGCAGTTGTGTTCGAATTGCTTCGCAAGCGGTCATCAACTCCGGAATTGCACAAGCGCCCACAAGTGCTTCACGTGTCACGGTCGGCACGACCGATGCCAGTCGTATGGCCAGAATCACCACACACTTATCCATGTCCACGAGCGCTCAGCGTATCCAACGCTTTCCCGAGCAAAGGCCTCTTGTATTCCTACAGCGTATCCTCGCTAAGGGGGCCTCAAAGGTCTTCTTAAATTTTTGCTGCGTATCCTCGCAAGGGGGGGAGAATGTTCACGCCAAAAGGGCGCTTATTTTACGGAGGCAGTGTGATCCAGTGCACTCGCTCTCTCTCTCCCTCTCCCACTGCACTTACGTGCATAGAGCTGCTAATCCGCTCTCCCCAAGCTAGCTTTAAGACTTCTTGCATTTAGTACCAATTTACCATTCTACTAATAAAGACTCCAACACACGTCGCGTAATACCCCGAAAGTTCTTCCGTGTTTTATTTATCGAATGTACAGGTTTAAGCCATCCCCCTACGAACAATATATATTATTGAGGTATTGTATTGGATGAGTGAGCGTCTAGAGTGGCTATTTTTTTTTCTAACTGGCATGGCAATTCTGTTCACCACTGACTTTCTCTCGATTTACCTTTCCAATTCGTTAAATTTATTTAAATTTATTTAAAATATATTTTTATCTATGTAACACGGTTTGAAAATTGAATATTTTTAATTTTTTTACACGATTTTATTCCATTTAGCATGATTTGCAATTTTATGTACTTTAATTTTTTTTGTCAAATTTAATTTTTGCGAACTATGTTCATATCACAAAAAAGTATTTATGAAAGAAAAAAGTCTGAAACCATCGAACAAATCACCCATTATTGTATACGATCAATGTCTTTTTTTACACGGTTTTTTTTACACGGCTTCTTCTGGAACCAATCTACCGTGGAAATACAGACTAAGGTGTGTAGTAGTGGGGCTCTGTTGGTTATTTCTGGCGACCGAGACTTGATGGCCGTGATTGCTGCCTCCAAGTGAAAAAATGCAGAGACGAGGGGTTTTTGTAACTTCAAAGAATAGTCTTTATTCAAAGTAAGTATATGTAGATGATTGCTCCAAAATGTTCGTGTCTTATGGTGATCTAAAAGTAAGAAGTAATGAAAGACAAAGAGAAGTGAAGAAGAAAAGGTGTGGCCAGCGGTCCCTAATGGAAGAATACACCATTTTTCAAAAGAGAGTGGGTGGATTCCCTTCTCCATTTAGGGACGCGTGGAACTGGCACACGGGAGCTGCTTCAGTGGGTGTATGTTCCGGAGAGCATCCATCCTAGAACCGTGCTCTGTGCTACGATGCGCCCGTTCTGGCTGTGCATGAAACCAGGTTGGATGAGCGTGGGATACACATCCGCACCCAGCACGACGGAGGTACCAGCCGGCCTGTGGAAACTGGGGTCCGACAGGACTTCGGCTTGCCGAAGTTAGCTTCCTTTCTTGTTTTCATTGACAAATGTAGGACAAAAACCATAAAAATCCATGCGTGTTTTAATTAATTTTTGCATTTACATAAGTATGTTCTTGAAAAATAATGTTTTCTTCCCTAAATTAGGCGTTTCATAGTTTTTTTTTTATGCACCGTGCTAATAATGGTGATTTTGGAACATCTTTGTAGGGGGTGGTCTATTGGGGGGTCTAGGGGCGGTCTAGGGGCGGTCTAGGGGGTACGCCACTAGCATGAGTGGATCGGCCATCGAAAATTAGTGGGGGTCGGTCATACATTTGGACTCGATTGGCGCTCTCTAAATGGGTCAAAACGGAATTTCTCTACTGATCAAAAGAGATTTTTCTTCGCATCAAAAAGGAGAACATCAGAATGCATTTTAAAGGTATGGTTCTTTGGGCAAAGTTGCTTATTTTGATCCCCAGAACATGAATGGCACGGAAATTATGCATATGCGATTTTTTTGCCTCCATACAAATCGACCCGCCCTAATGTACATATAGTGACATGTCCACATCATCACATACTACCCCATGCTACCCATTAGAGTAAACCGATATGTAAGTCAACCAATACGTAGGTCAAACACCTAATGTAATAAACCAAAAGTCAAAGACCTAAGTTCTAGAGAAATCATAAGCATTCATTGCATTCATTGCAACACACCATTCCCACGCTCAAAGTTCGGACTCGAAAGCGGAATATCCGATTAAAGCAAAATTAAACAGAAGCACTTGTATCCAGGCCAATGCACTTGAATACAAGGGAAATTAAAATAACAAATAATAAGAAAGCTCTATTGCAAAATTTCGAGACCGAGGTTTGATTATAGATCAATAGAAATTAATAGATGAGTTCAGTTTGAGACCTCGAATAAGACGGTCGGTGTTCTTCAACAAAATAAAAACCCTTGTACACAAATTCGGTTAAATAAAAATAAATTTTTTTAACTTACGAATAATACAAGTATTTAATTGGCGCAGTCGGTAGGATCACAACAAAGAGTCCTTTTGAAATACGGTACTGGTCAAACTAAAAGGATATGCTATACGACTAGCTATCCTAGACTGGCGAATTGAATAAAGTGACCCTAAGTTAACTGTGATCCGCAAAAGAATCTACGTGCGTGTAGAATTCTAGAACTGAAAAAATCCCGTGTGGTCAGAAAGCGAATCTGCAAAATAATTTAAAAAATCCCGTGTGGTCAGAAAATAAATCTGCAAATTGACTTAAAAATCCCGTGCGGTCGGAAATAAAGTTTAACAAAATTGTTAATTCCGTGATTTAACAAAAAAGAAAAACAAGACTTATAAAAATTTTTAATTCTGTGCACTACCAAGCAAGAATTTTAAATCAACAACATGACAGCCCCGCAACTATCAGAAGTGCATTTGAACCAAGTGTTGGCTCAAATCAAAGAGCTGCACTACTACGATGGTACACCTGGAAAGCTGTCCGGCTTCATAAGCCAAGTTGAACAACTGCTCAACTTGTACCCAACCCAAGATGCCCGGCAAACGCACATTATATACGGAGCAATCAGGCGAGTGATTGTGGACTCGGCCCTAGAAGCAGTCATACAAGCTGGCGCAACTACCTGGAATGAGATGAGAGCCGCACTAGCAGTATCATTCAAGGATCACAGGCCGTACGTCACCCTGATCAAGCAGTTGGAAGAGACGGCCTATCCAGGCAGTATTTGTAAGTTCATCGAAAACTTAGAAAAACAATATCGAAATATATTTGATAAGTTAGAGTTAGAAACTGACCATATAAAGAAAACAATCTATACCGAAATGTTGAAAAGAACAATAAAAACAACAATTGACAGAAATCTTCCGGATAGAATGTATATGTCTTTGGCTCGTAGGGATATAGATACCATTCCGAAACTAAAACAAGCCACTATGGAACTTGGACTTTACGATGCAAATCCTGAAGAACAATACCTACAAAGATCAAGTGGACAAAATCGCAGGAACGGGGGAAATAAAAATACAAAAAATAATCAAAGGTATTATAATAAGACCCAATAATTACAGTTCTTATTATTATCCCACAAGCAATCAGATTAACACTCAAACTCAAAACCCAACTCAGAATACAAATATCCAATATCAATATCCAACTCGTCCTATCCCTGCTCACCAGAGGGGCAATTATAATACTTTTAGGAATGATTTAATACAAGGTACGCAGAATAACCCTATCAATTATCTACCCTCTACTTCTAATAACGTAAGCAGTGGTGGACCGGTAAAAAGGCAAAGGGAAAGCCAGAGTGGACAGAGCAGGATGGATGTAAATTTTCATCAAACTGCCTCGGAAACTCAGGAAATTTGGGAAGACGAGTCAATCCCCATGTTAGAATAACGTATCATAATAATCTTTACAAAGGTATGATCGACACAGGGTCCTCCATTAATATCATTAAAGAAAATTTCGCAGGTTTGGAAGAGGAAGAAGAAAATTTGACAGTATATACCATAAAGGGGCCAATAAAATTAAAAAGAAGCATTATGATGAAGCCCAACCCAATATGTCCGTCCGAACAAAAATTTTACGTGCATAATTTTTCTGATAATTATGATTTCCTGTTAGGTCGAAAATATCTCGAAGACACGAGGGCGAAGATTGATTATGAGAAAGAGACAGTAACATTAGGTCCAAGGGTCTATAAATTTAGATATGAAGAAACGAAGGGCGAGACCGCACTAAAAAGCCTCGACCCAAAACCAAAAATTGATTCTGCTCCAGTGGAGAAAATCAATTCAAGTAAGCAGAAGGTTAAGACCGCACCTAAGTGCCTTGAACCAAAGCTTAAACCTAAACCTAAACAACAAAAGAATGAGACCGCATCCAAGAAATGCCTCACTTCAAAAGTTGTTAATGAAACAATGGATGATGATGCAACACATCTCAATCCCATGTCCGTTGACAACGAAATAGTCAACTTCGCGATTAATAATGAGTTACGCGAATGCAATGAGTATAGACTGGAACATTTAAATGTTGAAGAGGTCGAATGTTTAAAGAAGGTCCTATATGACTATAGAGACATTCAGTACAAAGAAGGTGAAGATTTGACTTTCACAAGTACTGTTAAACATGTTATCCAGACTCAGCATGAGGACCCGGTATACCGTAAACCCTATAAGTACCCCCAAAGTGTTGACGAAGAAGTCAACAAACAAATCAAAGAAATGATAGAACAAGGGATCGTACGTAAATCGAAGTCCCCTTATTGTTCTCCTATCTGGGTGGTCCCCAAGAAGGCAGACGCCTCTGGGAAGAAAAAGTATAGGTTGGTAGTCGACTATAGAAATCTCAATGAGGTAACAATTAACGACAAATTCCCCATTCCAAGAATGGATGAAATACTGGACAAACTGGGAAGATGCCAATATTTTACGACCATTGACCTAGCCAAGGGCTTCCATCAAATCCAAATGGATGAAAACTCGATATCGAAAACTGCTTTCTCAACTAAGCATGGGCATTACGAATATACGCGTATGCCTTTTGGATTAAAAAACGCCCCTGCAACTTTTCAGAGATGCATGAACAATCTGTTGGAGGACTTGATCTACAAAGATTGTTTGGTATATTTAGATGATATAATTATCTACTCCACTTCATTGGAGGAACATATCTTATCTCTGAAGAAAGTTTTTGAAAAGTTACGAGGTGCTAATTTGAAACTCCAGTTGGACAAGTGTGAATTCATGAAGAAAGAGACTGAATTCTTAGGTCACATAGTAACAACGAATGGCATAAAACCTAACCCAAATAAAACAAATGCAATTACGAATTTCCCATTACCTAAGACGCCAAAACAAATAAAATCATTTTTGGGATTATGTGGGTTCTATCGCAAGTTTATCCCTAACTTTGCCAAGGTAGTTAAACCTATGACTCTTAAATTAAAGAAAGGTGCAGTAATTGATACCAAATGCAAGGATTACGTCGAGTCATTTGAAAGACTAAAAGTTTTGATAACTTCGGATCCGATTTTAATCTATCCGGATTTCTCAAAGTCCTTTTCCCTGACAACTGACGCTAGTAATATCGCTATCGGTGCTGTGTTATCTCAGAACCACAAGCCCGTTTGTTATGCAAGCAGAACGTTAAACGAACATGAAATAAACTATGCTACTATCGAAAAAGAGTTGTTAGCTATAGTTTGGGCAACAAAGTATTTCAGGTCATACCTATTTGGCAGGCCATTTGAAATAATGAGTGATCACAAACCATTAGTATGGCTGAATAATATCAAAGAGCCGAACATGAAATTACAAAGATGGAAAATTAAACTGAATGAGTTTGACTACAAAATAAAATATCTCCCAGGCAAGGAAAATTATGTCGCGGATGCTCTTTCCCGCACAAAAATAGAAGAAGTCATGGTTGGCGAAGTCGCAAACAGCGTAGATGCAACCATACACAGTGCTAACGAAGATAATTTAAATTACATATCCATCACTGAAAGACCAATTAACTTCTTCTCTAGACAAATTGAGATAGAAAAAGGTGATAACGACTTAACAAGTGTAAACCATTTCTTCCAGAAACTGAAGATTAAAATAATCTATAAAGAAATGACACTTCAACTAGCCAAAACTCTCATTAAGGAATATGTGTGCACCAAGAAAAGCGCAGTTTACTTCCCCAATGATGAGGATTTTCTGATTTTCCAGAGGGCATTCACCGAAATTATAAGCCCTAATAATCTTACAAAACTATTGAGATGTACTAGGAAGCTAATTGATATATTAACATATGCCGAATTCAAGGATTTAATCCTAAAGAAGCATAAGGAAGTGTTACATCCAGGTATAGAAAAAACCATTAGTTGGTTTAAAGAAGAATACTATTACCCAGATAGTCAGAAGCTAATCCAAAACATTATCAACGAATGCGAAGTCTGTAATCTGGCAAAAACAGAACATAGAGACACAAAACTGACATACGAAACAACACCAGAAATATTAAACGTGAGGGAAAAATACGTGATAGATTTTTATCTCACAGGGAATCAAATCTTCCTATCTTGCATTGATATCTATTCGAAATTTGCATCATTAGTTGAAGTAAAAAGTAGAGATTGGCTAGAAGCAAAAAGAGCCATCATTAAAATATTCAATGACATGGGAAAACCCCAAGAAATAAAAGCGGATAAAGATTCAGCTTTTATGTGCATAGCCTTGCAAAATTGGTTAAGATCTGAGGGAGTAAACATATCCGTCACCACAAGTAAAAACGGTGTGTCCGATATAGAGAGGTTTCATAAGACCGTAAATGAGAAACTGAGAATCATTGGTAGCGAACAAAATATAGAAGATAGATGTACAAGATTCGAAACAATCTTATATGTCTATAATCACAAAACCAAACATAACACTACTAAGAGATCACCGGCAGATATCTTTTTATATGCAGGAAGCCCAGATTTCAATGTACAACAAACCAAAGTTAACAAAATTGACAAACTTAATGAGAAAAGACATGACTTTGAAATTGACACAAAGTATAGACAAGCTCCACTTGTCAAAAGTAAGATAACCAATCCATTTAAGAAGACGGGAAGGATTGAGCAGGTGGATGATAAACATTTTGAGGAGACGAACCGCGGCAGGAAAATCGTACATTACAAATCAAAATTTAAGAAACAAAAGAAAATTAATAAGAGCAAATACGATAATTCCAGACTGTCCGAAGAAACCTAAGCAATGCCACATTCTTCCAATATTGCTTACTTGTATGATTCCCCTTATCACCATGGTCCAAGGCAGTAGCATAGAAGTAAACCCAATTAGTGCAAAAAACGGATACCTTATATTTCAAACGGGAACAATGGAAATTCCTACAAACTACGAGTACCACTATTTAAGTATAAATGTAACGAAGACAATGCTTATGTTTGAGAAACTATTAGAGGAGGCAAACGATTTCCCCAAAGTACTCCAAATACAGTATTTAGTTGAGAAACTAGAACGAGAAATTAATGGTTTGAGAATTATTAGGCGAAATAAAAGAGGTCTCTTGAATGTAGTAGGAACAACGTATAAGTATCTATTTGGCACATTAGACCAAGATGATAGAAATGAGCTGGAAGAAAAAATTAATAACCTGTCAGCAAATTCTGTGCAAAACCATGACCTAAATATGATCATAGACGTAATAAACAGTGGAATTGACACTATTAATAAACTCAAGCAAGAGAAAGAAAAGGATAAACAAGTAGCAGTACTAATTTTTAATTTGCAACAATTTACCGAATATATAGAAGATATTGAGTTAGGAATGCAATTGACTAGGCTAGGAATTTTTAATCCAAAATTACTTAAACATGATTATTTAAAGCAAGTAAATTCAGAGAAAATACTAAAAATTAAAACATCAACTTGGCTTAAAACAGATACAAATGAAATATTAATTATTTCCCACGTTCCAAGCGAAATAACTAAAGTACCAGTTTTCGAAATAATCTCATATCCAGACGAGTTTGAATACATCCTAACCGAACCTATATTTGATAAGTTCTATATCTATGAAGATAAAGTTTATAATAAAAATTCAGGAAAATTAATTTTCGACAAATGCATAGTTGGACTTATTAAACAGGAAAATACTGAATGCAAATACACAAAAACTCATAAAAATTTCCAAATCAACTACATAGAACCAAATATATTATTAACTTGGAATATTCCCGAAACAGTTATTAACCAAGATTGTATAAACAATAAAATTGTAATATCAGGAAACAACATTGTTAAAATAAAAAATTGTTCCATGCAATTAAATGAATTTATAATTTCGAATAACATAGCCGATTTTACACAAACGGTTTATATTAATAATAACGTTACCAAAACGGAACCATTAGCTTATTTACAGACAAAGGAAATTATAAATTTACATGTAAAATATTACAGTACATTCCAAATTATTTGTGTCACAACTTTTGTAATTACCATTATAAGCGTAATTTTGTACTTAACATATAAGTTCAAAAGTATACCTAAGAAAATCATGTTAAAATATTGTAAATCAAAAGAAGAACAACCGCACACAGTAATTAATGATAATATTGAAACAAAAAGCAATGTAATCCAAACAGATAACAATAACAATATTATGTTTTACCCGACTTATCCAAATTTAAGTGACCTGAGGACAGGCCAAATTCAAAGGTTGGGGGAGTGACATGTCCACATCATCACATACTACCCCATGCTACCCATTAGAGTAAACCGATATGTAAGTCAACCAATATGTAGGTCAAACACCTAATGTAATAAACCAAAAGTCAAAGACCTAAGTTCTAGAGAAATCATAAGCATTCATTGCATTCATTGCAACACACCATTCCCACGCTCAAAGTTCGGACTCGAAAGCGGAATATCCGATTAAAGCAAAATTAAACAGAAGCACTTGTATCCAGGCCAATGCACTTGAATACAAGGGAAATTAAAATAACAAATAATAAGAAAGCTCTATTGCAAAATTTCGAGACCGAGGTTTGATTATAGATCAATAGAAATTAATAGATGAGTTCAGTTTGAGACCTCGAATAAGACGGTCGGTGTTCTTCAACAAAATAAAAACCCTTGTACACAAATTCGGTTAAATAAAAATAAATTTTTTTAACTTACGAATAATACAAGTATTTAATTATATATATGTTTTTTTTTTTATATTCATTTATTTTTTTAACCTAAGAAAAAACAAACAACATACAAAAACAAGCCATTTAGTGGCGTGACGGGGCAAGGGCCCGCTTCGTGCGGTACGGCCGCAAAGCAATGCTTCGCACGAAGGAAGGCCGCTCAGCCCGTCCTCTCGTTCCTCGTCCTCTCCAGGGACCTCAGCGTCTTCTTAAGCTTTGCTGAAAATTCTGCCGCCGCGTCCCACGTCCTTGGGTCCGCCAGCATCAGCGGCACCAGCGTGTCCTCGGTGATCGCCGACCCTGCCACCGCCTCCAGCGCGTTCCTCTCCTCGTCGAATCGGCGACACTCGAAGACGACGTGCTTTGCGTCCTCGGTTATCCCGGATCCGCACTCCGGGCAGCCGTCCTCCTCCTCGTGGCCGAATCTCTCCAGGTAGCTCCTGAAGCATCCGTGCCCACTCAGCACTTGGGTCAGGTAGAAATCCACCTGCCCGTGCTTCCTCTCCATCCAGACGTCAATGCTGGGGATCAGTCTGCGCGTCCAACGGCCTTTGGACGAGGAGTCCCACCTGGCCTGCCAGCTGGCGTAACTCCTCCATCTGGCGTCGCTCTTGAGCTCCGCCTTGGAGACACCCTCGGGTCCGGGGTGCCCTCGAAACGCGTTGCGAAGGTCCGCCTTCTCCCGTACCAGCTCCTTTAGTGGCACAAGGCCAGCTATCACCAGTACGGCGTCGTCCGAAATAGTTCGGAATGCGCATGCCACCCGTATGGCGTATGGTGTTCCAGAGTAGGGGCCCCAGCACGGAGCCCTGCGGGACTCCGGCGGAGACTTCGTATACCCTGGAACCCATGTCCGTGTCCACCGTAAGCACCCTCTCGCTAAAGAAGCTTCTCACGGTTTGCAGCAGGTACCCCGGGATGTTCAGGGCAGCAAGACACTCCAGCATCCGGTTCCAGTCGGCGGTGTTAAAGGCGTTCCTTATGTCCAGTGTAACTACTAGACAGTAGCTCTTGGAACCGCCTTTCCACCTCTTGCCGGCTATCGCCTCTTCTGCTATCGACTTCACCATCTCGATGGCGTCCAGCGTCGACCTTCCCTTCCTGAAGCCGTACTGGCTCGGGGAGAGGCCCCCGGCCTCCTCGATGGCGGCATTTAGCCTAGCCACTATCAGCTTTTCAAACACCTTGCCAGTGGTGTCTGTGAGGCAGATAGGCCTATAGGAGGATGGCTCCCCTGGCGGCTTGCCTGGCTTGGCGAGAAGCAAAATCTTTTGCCTCTTCCACCTTTCCGGGAAGGTTCACTCCTCAAGGCACTTCGAGTACATGGAAGCGTACTCCTTGGGGTGCAGCGTTATGGACAGCTTTAGTGCCCTGTTGGGCACTGCGTCCGGTCCTGGTGCCTTCTTGGGGCGTATGCTCCTCCCCGTCCGGATCACCTCCGCCTCCGAAATCTCGCCGGCGTCGTCGGGATGGCGCTCCGCGTTTGGCGGCATGGTCACAGGTGATCCTATCGGGAATAGTGCCTGCACTATGCCATCGAGGACTGCCGGGTCGGACGGGGCTGTGCTGCCCGCTTTCAGGCCCTTGACCACCATCCTGTAGGCACCTCCCCAGGGATCGTTCTCAGCTTCGTCGCAAAGGCGCAGGAAGCACTCCTTCTTCGCGACCCATATGGCCGTTTTGAAGGCCTTTCTAGCCACCCTATAGGCCACATATATATGTGACAGCATGTATGGGATGAGTGCACACACATATATATGTACATATGCAGCGACCGTTTGCACTTTGATGTACGGACCGAAAACGGCGCGGAATATGGCGGCGCGAAAAAGAAGCGAAGCTGAGACAAATGGAACGAATATTGACGAGAAGGAATGAAATTCTCAACTGCCGTTGTGCCAGGAAAATTCGCGGAGGTGGAATTGACACGGAAAAAATAGTCTTACAGCAGTGTGACCGAAATGGAATGTTCGGAGCTCTGCTGAAGACCGGCAGTGAGAAGAAAGACGAAAATTCGTACTTATCTTGGGGAACCAAAGGCCGGGAACTGCTGGCAGAAGAAGAATCCTTATCCGGCTCTGTAGGATCAATGTTTGTAGGGGGGCGATCGAGTCCTCCAAAATAAGCAGCGCTGATCGAGTGGTAGAATGTGGAAATGTTTTTCCCACGTCGCAGAGCAAAAGAAGACCAAAAAAGGGAAACCAAAGCCACACCAGAAGAAGAAGAACAAGAAGCGGGGGCGTCGTGGTAATTCAAACTTTAATCTTCGCATTCATACATGGAACTCAACCTAGCTTACAAGTGTAGCAGGCCAATTATGATTTATGTGCTCTGGGCACACTATTTTTGAGAGAGCCGCTTGCTCTCTCAAAAAGAGGCAATACATATATCGGGGGTTGAAAGAGAACTGCCTGCGAGCAGGAGATGACTGGGTAACCAACAGCGAAAAAGAACAGACGTGTAAAAAGAGAAGACAAAAGTAAAAGACAAGAGTGAACACGAATTTAACTTAGATTAAAACAGAATTGTGAAACTTAATTCTAAACTATATAATAAACTTGAAAATAAACATAATAAATATAATCAAACAAAACAAAACAAATTAGACGGTCACAAAATCAGAAGTGGGATACGGAAGATTTTTTTTCTTCTTTATGAACCAAAAAACGCCAGTGAACAAAGAAAAGATTAAGAACGAAAAAATAATTATGGAAATGAACATAACGGACATAACAGTAGTCCAGCTAAAACGTTGGCTAGAAGTGCTAAATTTGCCAACAAAAGGCACGAAAGTGGAGTTGTTCTCGAGGCTGGCTAAAGTACCGAGAGAAATGCGGGGAAACGCGCCAGAAGATGTCGAAGAAACGGTAAATGCGCATCTTGAAGAAGAGGAGGACGACGAGATAGAAGCGGAGTGCGACAACTTAAAACAGTTACGCGCAGAGATAGAAAAGGCGCGGAAGAAGTTGGCTAGTTTGAATCGCCAGATCGACGACGCGAGCAACAGCCAGAATTCCGGGAAAGCTAACGGTGCTGCGATTGCAGACCGCGAAGGCAGAGGCAGCGGCAGAGAGGCAAGCAGAGGCGACAACGATGGCAGAGGCAGCGGCAGAGAGGCTAGCAGAGGCGACGACATTAGCGAAGGCGGAGGCGAAAACGAAGGCAGCGGCAGAGGTGGTGGCAGAGGCAGCGGCAGAGGTGGTGGCAGAGACGGCGACAGAAGCGACGCGAGTGATGAAATTGAGCAGAATAGAGCCAGAAATGAAAACGCCTATTTGTCGTCACCGGGGTTTGCCATGGCGAGAGAGATGCTTACGGATTTCTTCAGCAAGGATTCAATCAAATTATGGATCGATCAATGGGATAATGTCTCGAAACTCTACGATTTGTCGGACATGCAGCGGCGTGTGCTGCTGCTCAGCAAGCTTAAGGGAGATTCTATGCAGTGGTTACACGCGGATGCTGGACGCTTTACAGCTCCGATTAGTGTTTTACTCGACAAATTGAAGCTAGCGTTTGGAGATCTCGAGTCGAAATCAGCGTTACGGCGAAAGTTCGAAGCACGAACTTGGTCGTCGACCGAGAAATTCGGCGTATATTTCGAGAACAAATGCAGGCTGGCGCGAGATGTTGCAGTGGAAGAAGAAGAGTTAATCGATGGGCTTGTAGAGGGCATCCCATTGCCAAGTCTGCGCACGCAGGCTAAACTTCAATGTTTCGACACTCCAGGAAGGATGCTTAGAGCTTTTTCGGACATTAGGCTTCCGGAGAAGTCGACAGTGATGACGAAGTCGCCAGTGATGACGAAGTCTGCAGCAAAGGCGGTTGCCGGGAGCAGCGAGAGTCGTTGTTTCAATTGCAACGGTAAAGGGCACTGGATGAGGGACTGCATCAAACCGAAGCGGACGCCAGGCTCATGCTACGGATGTGGCGCGGAGGGCCACAGGATCGCAGAGTGCCCGCAAAATAAGAAGAAGGCGGACAATAATTACGTAAGATTGTTAAAAATTTTTTTTGTTCAATATCCTAACCAGCCTATTATTACAGAATGCCAAATAGATTCAGGAAGCCCAGTTTCGTTTATTAAACAATCTTACATACCAGAAGGAGTGAAATTAGAGCCTCAAGAAGAGAGCTATTTTGGATTAAATAAGAGCTTATTGAAAAGCTATGGAAAAATATTATGTTTTATGTTCAAAAAACAAATAAAGATTTGGTTTAAATTAATTGTAGTGGCTGATGAATCAATGGGCTGTAATATTGTGCTGGGCAGAGATTTAATGGATATTTGTAATTTAAAAATTAATTTAGAAGAATTAAAACTAGTAACGGTAGAGAGTATTGAACCCGATAACAAAGAAAAAAAGAAAGTAAAAGCATTTTCCAATGAATGTATGGAAATTAGCAATTCGGAGAAACAACTTGGAAATAAATTAGTAGAGAGTTTAGAAGAGGAAATGTTAGGTACATATTTAGATGATAATATGTTAGGTACAAGTTTAGGTGATAATGTATTAGGTACAAGTTTAGGAGAGGAAATGTTAGGTACATATTTAGATGATAATATGTTAGGTACAAGTTTAGGTGATAATGTATTAGGTACAAGCTTAGGAGAGGAAAGTTTTAGTACATATTTAGGAAAAAAATTTAGGGACAAGATTAGGAGGAAAATGTTTAGGTACATGTTTAGGTGAAAATTGTTTAGGTAAAAATGTAAGAGAAAACGGTTTAGGGACAAGCTTAGGGAAAAACGGTTTAGGTAAAAGTTTAGGGCAAAACAGTTTAGGTAAAAATTTAGGAGATAATGTTTTAGGTACAAGTTTCGGTACACACAGATTAGGTGAACAAATAGGAGTGTTAGAGGAAAATTTTGAGAAAGAAATGTTACAAATAAATATTTTAGAAGATGATAATAATGAAGTAGTGTATAATATTGGCGATCATGTTAGTTATGCGGATAAGATGGAGCTTATAAAAATTTTAGAGTCAAAATATATGTATGTACCGAGACCGGAGGTACCGAAAAATAAATGTGAAATTAGTATACTATTAGAGAGTACAAAACCGTTTAGTTGTGCGCCTAGGAGGCTGTCGTATAGTGAAAAGGAAGCGTTGCAGAAAATGTTAGACGAATACTTAGAGAAGGGTATTATTCAGAATAGTAGATCTGAATATGCTTCGCCAATTGTATTAGTGAAGAAAAAGACTGGGGAATTTAGATTGTGTATTGATTTCAGAAGGCTAAATAAGGTTATGGTGAAAGATAATTATCCAATTCCCTTGATTGATGATCTTTTGGATAAATTAGTCGGAAAATCGGTTTTTACAAAATTAGATTTGAAAAATGGATACTTTCATGTGTTTGTAAACAAAGATTCGGTAAAATATACATCGTTTACAACACCATTAGGTCAGTTTGAGTTCTTGCGAATGCCAATGGGATTGAAAACGGCACCGCAGGTATTTCAAAGATTTGTAAATGATATTTTTTATGATATGATACGAGAAAATAAGGTTATAATATATATGGATGATATTTTAATTGCAAGTCAAGGCATCAAAGAACATCTAGAAATATTAGTAGAAGTGTTTAGAAGATTAGTAGAGAATAAATTAGAACTTAGAATGGATAAATGCAAGTTTCTGGAGGATAAGGTAAAATATTTAGGTTTCTTGATTTCAAATGAGGGTATTAAAGCTGATGAAAAGGGATTAGAGGCTATACAAAATTTTCCGGTGCCAAATAAAGTGCAAGCTGTACAAAGCTTCTTAGGTCTTTGTTCTTACTTCCGCCGGTTTATAAAAGATTTTTCGATATTAGCAAAACCTTTATATGATTTACTGAGAAAGGATAGAGCTTTTGAATTTGGAAAAGAAGAGTTAGAGTTGTTTCACACTTTTGAAGAACAAATTAGTTGCAGCTCCAGTGTTGGCTTTATATGATCATAGGGATGAAGTAGAGCTGCATTGCGATGCGAGTGCGTTAGGTTTTGGGGCTGTATTGCTTCAGAGAAAAGAAGATAAAAAACTGCATCCGATATTTTATTTTTCGAAGAGGTCAACGGCGACGGAAGCTAAATATCACAGCTTCGAATTGGAGACATTAGCTATTATTTATGCACTTAGGCGATTTAGGATATATTTACAGGGTAAACCTTTTAGAATTGTCACGGACTGTAACTCTTTAACCTTAACGTTAAATAAGATAGAGCTGAACCCAAGAATAGCAAGGTGGGCTTTAGAATTACAAGAATTTGATTATGAGTTAAAACATAGGGCAGGAACACAAATGCAGCATGTTGATGCACTGAGCAGGTGGAATAATATTATGATAATTGATGCAAATACATTTGAGGATAATTTAATAATTTGTCAGTCGAGAGATATTAGGATTGAAGAAATTAGGAAAATTTTAGAAAATAGGGAGCATAAATGGTTTGAAATGAGAAACGGTGTCATTTATAGAAAGGATAATAACAAAAATTTATTGTTTTATGTACCAAGTCGAATGGAGCAACATGTGCTATATAAATATCATGACGAATTAGGACATATTGGGAGGGATAAAATGTTAGATGCAATTAGTAAAAGTTATTGGTTCCCGAACATGAAGGAGAAGGTTTGTGAACACATCCAGAACTGTTTGAAATGTATAGCGTTCTCTCCTAAAGTAGGAAAGGGAGATGGGTTACTGCACAGTATACCCAAAGGGAATAAACCATTTGAAGTTATTCATATCGATCACTATGGGCCAGTAGACAATAGTAGATCAAAGAAACATATTTTAGTGGTGATTGATGGATTTACGAAATTTGTTAGACTTTACACTACAAAAACAACTAACACAAAAGAAGTTTTGAGCGCATTAGCAGACTATTTTAGGGCGTACAGCAGACCAAGGTGTATTATATCAGATCGAGGAAGTTGTTTTACGTCAGCGGATTTTGAAAATTTTGTCGAAGAAAGAAATATAAAACACATTAAAATTGCTACAGGGTCACCACAAGCCAATGGTCAAGTTGAGCGAGTAAATAGAAGTTTGGGACCGATGATTGCGAAATTAACAGAGCCGGAGAGAGGATTACATTGGGATATAGTAGTGGAACAAGTAGAGTATTCGTTAAATAATACATGGCATAGCAGCATTAGGCATCTTCCAAGTGAAACTTTATTTGGAATAGCTCAGAGAGGAGAAGTTAGTGATGAATTAAAGGAGAAGTTAGGAGAGAAAGAAGAAATTAGAGAAGAATCAGAAGACGAAGATGAAATTATTGAAGAAAATAGGAAAAAGTTAGAAGAACTTAGACAAAGGGTAGAAGGATGCCAAATCAAGGCGCAAATAAGAAATGAAAATTATTACAATGCAAAAAGAAAAAATAATTCGGAATACAGAGAAGGTGACTATGTCATGGTAAAGAATTTTGATAGTACCGCGGGAGTTAGTAGAAAGTTAATTCCGAAAAGTAAAGGACCATACATTATTGGAAAAGTGTTAAGAAATGATAGATTTTTGCTAAAAGACATTGATGGGTTTCAATTATCTCGGAATCCATACCAAGGGGTTTGGAGCGCTAATAATATTCGGCATTGGATGCAAGATGAAAGTAAATGTAGATAAGTAAAATTTAGTAGAATATTAGTAAAAACTGAAAGAAAAATTGTAAACTAAAATTGTATTAGTATATAAGGTGTATATTTTGTTATCTATTTGTAAGAATAAGTCTTAACGTGTTTGAAACCGAGATAGTGGGCTATCTCAATGTCAGGACGGCCGAGTTGTAGCAGGCCAATTATGATTTATGTGCTCTGGGCACACTATTTTTGAGAGAGCCGCTTGCTCTCTCAAAAAGAGGCAAGGCATAGATCGGGGGTTGAAAGAGAACTGCCTGCGAGCAGCAGATGACTTGGGAACCAACAGCGAAAAAGAACAGACGTGTAAAAAGAGAAGACAAAAGTAAAAGACAAGAGTGAACACGAATTGAACTTAGATTAAAACAGAATTGTGAAACTTAATTCTAAACTATATAATAAACTTGAAAATAAACATAATAAATATAATCAAACAAAACAAAACAAATTAGACGGTCACACAAGTAAGTAGAGTCCCCCCCCCCTCCCCCCCCCTACGGGGGAGGGGGGGGGGCGAAGAAAAACGGGCCCCAACCCCGGGGGCAAAGGGGGGTACCCCAAAGGGGGGGGGGGGGGGAGAGCGAAAGCTCTGTCAGCAGAGGCGAAACAGTGGCCCCTCGCATAAACAAATGCTATATTATTTTTTCATAATAATTTTATTGTTATTTTATTTGGTTGTTTAGAATTACATTTGATTTTTTTGTTATTGTTTGTTTTGAATTAAATTGTATTTTTTATGTGATTCCAATAAAATAAATTTGTATTTCAAATAAAAAATAATACTTAACAATTAAACAAACAATGTTTTAGTTTTAACCAAGTTATTTAATTCAATTAAATAAAAAAAAATCATTAAATCCGCTAAATGTTGATTTTCCCACACTGTGCGACCTAGATCGCCTCCCAAACTAACAATTTTAATTCTGACCCATTTAGTAAGCATGCAAGCAAAAAATCTGGCAGCACCCCCCTGGCCACTAAGAACATTCTTGGTGTCAAAGGGCCACTTGAATATACTAATCGTACTGCATCAACGTCCGTATATATTAAAACTGAGAAACTGGTTCACATAGTATCGGATCTGCTAGGTCAACTTGGCTTATTCTCTTCTGGTCACAATGATAAAATCCGTCAAGATTATAGGAATGAAACAAGGTTTTAAATATCTAAATAAAAGCGTTGCTTGAAGCGGGTTGCATAGCAAATTTGTGCATTTTGCCTCCGCAGGGTTTTTACAACTTTAAATCTAATAGTAAACACGTATGTCCTGAGTGAGTTTGAGTGTTTTTTCTCTATATCGCTCGAACTTCGCTTCACTCTGACAAGCCTTCGTCCGTTAAAAGCTTTCGCTCGGCATTGCCAATATATTCCTATCAGTTTTCGCGGCAAATACAAAGGTGGTATGGTTGTCGAGCTTTGGTAGCAAATGCTCAGAGGTGCTCAAAGCGTTAAGTTAAACAACGGAAATATTATTTTAACACTTTTTTTTTCCAACTTCTTATTTAAACAAAATCCGTGTACATTTTTTGAACATGCGCTTAAAGCAATCAAATATAATATATACATTATGTTCACGCCAGAAAGGCGTTTATTTTCCGGAGGCAGTGTGATCCCGTACACTCGATCTCTCTCTCCCTCTTCCACTGCACTTTCCTGCATAGAGCTTCTAATCCGCTCTCCCCAAGCTAGTTTTAAGATTTCTACTGCTTTGAGTACCAATTTACGATTACACAAATAAAGACGCACGTCGCGTAATACCCCGAAACTATTCCTCCGTGTTTTTCTTATCGAGTGCATTTCAGAATAAAGCCACCCCCCTCCGAACACATTATAAATAATTTAAAAATAAAATACAATATAGTGTCAATAATTAAAAATTAATATAATACCTACAATAATAACACAGCACCTTTACAGAAATACTGTAAGGCTTGTGAATAACAAATTTTTTTCTAATAGAAAATAAAAGAAGTAGAGACGTTTTTTAAAACGATTTTGGATATTGAAGAGTTGCGTGTTTTGCAAGAAATGTACAGTATAGCGGAATTTCTGTATATATATGTACCAGACGAACCTGTTTCTTCATATGAATTTTTAGAAGAAAGCAATAAATTACGGGCTGAAATAGGTAATACTTAAAAAGCTCGGGAATAAATAATAAACATTTTTTCGTTTCTCACACAGAGCGCGTTTTGGAAAAGAAATCAGTTTGTATGGAACGTGCTGTTATCGATATAATTAATATGTTTGTCAATTTACTAGACTTTGAGCCAACGGATTCAAAAGGTCGACGAGTTTTTCAGCTACCACCAGAAAAACTTAATGACACAAATTGGCGCACAGAAGGATTTTTGCCTATTGACAAATGGGATTTTATACAATTTCATAAAATATATCGTACCATATATCTTGCTCCGGAGGATGTATTAAAGACACTTCAATTTCGCAACTATGAAAATATACGCTATGAACTTCATCATTTGCGTAATGATTGCATGGATTTGTTTTCCTATTATAACTCAAAAATAATTTTGGCACTTGTAGCTGGGTCTAAGCGATCTTTAGATTTTGTACGCCAAAATATACTCAGGTGAGTAAAACTTTATTTTTATTATCCACCATTCGAGCGTTATGAGTTTCCAATGATATAGGCTTTGAGCTGATTTTATTATTTAATTTATGCGTATGTTTTTTTTTTTTATAAAATCTCTAAAATTTCTAAAGTCTCTCAAACCTTTTTTTTCCTGCGATGGTATGCCAAAACTAAGAACTTTTAAGTATTTGCTTTAAATGTTAAAAATCTTAATTAAAATTAAAATAAAAATTAAAATTTTAAAAAGACGTTTAATGGCATATCTATAATCAGTATTTGAATAAGTTTTCAAGCTGCAAAGAACCTGCAGAACAGGAGACACCAGAGCACCTTCTTTGTCACCATCCAGCCTTCAAAAGCAGAAGACTGCGTCACTTTGGTGCCTTCCAGCTGGAATTGCTGGTAGAAGTAGGCAAGCTCAAGATTGCAGCTATCCTTGCTTTTCTCAACGATACGGAATCGTGCTAACCACGACTAGCTACTACCAGAAAACAGAGGGTGTGGATCAAAACGGAGCATAGCTCTATTTGGTGGCTTGAGGGAGGGCCTTACCACTTTAACCTACTTACCATAGCTGCAGCACAACAACAACACTAGCGGACAAACATTAGGCAATAAAAAGCGAACGGAGAAATGAACACTTAATTATATGCGAGATTCCATATGCGAACTTTCTTAATCTTATCAATAAAATTTTCTTTACAGTCATTCACGCTTAAGCTTAGCTGCAAAACAGCGCATCAAAACAAAAACAAAGCACGGGCGGAGCTTAAATTCTTTTTATCGGCAGCCGTGGGCGATTAGATTGGTCAGTATAAAATGGACAGATAATTCGCATTATATGGATTTAATAACACAGTGTAACAGTGATTGTGAACTTTTGAAGTGACCAAGTAAAAATTGTTAAGCAGGTCGAATACAACACAAAACCATGCTTGAAATTCTTCTAACACCCTTTTATAGCTTTGTGGAGTAGCTTACAGGAAAAAAATAACTTTTTGTTTGTTTTTTTTTCCCTTCAAAAAAGAATGATCGTTCAGAGCGCTTTACAGTAACAATATTTAAATGGAACGAATGAGGACAATGAAAGGGTAATTAAGAGTTTAAACAACAAATTGACATTCTGGAATATATTTTTATTAATACCATAGTTTTGTAAATTTTTTTTTCTCACTTTTCTAATTTCTTATATAAAAAAGTTGCACTCATTCACTTGTTCTTACTGTGTGTCGAAAATTGATAAATCAACAGAGCCTCAGAAAATGGTAAGAATTTATATTTTATTCAACTTTTTATGATGCAATTTTGATTAAATTCAGTGTAATATACTCAAAATCAAAGAATCATATCAAAATTTCGAACAAAAATATTATCCGTGGTCTAATTTAACAACCTTTCAATGTACCGCTTTTTGGGAGTAACGTTACCGACAAAAATTTAGAAAAAGTTTTTTTACACATATTTAAGCAACTCAACCAATTTGATGATATACATTTTTTGTGTGCATTTAGAGTGTATTTTAAGAATCCAAATTGAAATTAATCAAAAATAGTACCATGGTGGAATAAATGACTGAAAACATGTGTAACGTTACCGACCATTTTTGATATATTCATTGTATATTTACAGAGGGCTGTGTTTTATCAAAGCTCATCGCACATCTTGCTGCCATATCGTCCCATTTGCTCAAACACTGTTTTGTCAAACGTGCACAAGCTGAAATATTCATCCTTCACGATCTTCCACGGGCCTCCAATATCGAATTTGTCGATGAGGCATTGATACAAGTGGATTTCGCCGAAAACTTTGTTTGTGAGGCCCAGGATGAAGTACAAAGTGCCCACTAGAATCAACGTCAGTTAAAAATCTTTACGAGCGCTTTATACCATAACGAATTGTTTCAATCGAAAGTATTTATCTCAAACAAATTGAAGCACACGAAGAAGTCACAGATGTAGAATTTCACCAAATCAACAATGAGTTTTACTCAGTTGCTGTGTTTGCCGGTGCGAAGAACATTTCTGGTATTTCATCTGCCCATCAAATTCAAGTATTGAAAGGAAAATTAGTGACTTCTGAAACCTCAAAACATATTTAAGAAATATGACTATTAAGCCACTCAAAGTGACTATTTAAGCAGCTGAAAACCAAAAAACTCAATAAAGTTTACTATATTTTTGCTTATTTAAATTATTAACTTATAACTTAATAAAATTTGAGTGTATTTTTGATTTATTTTCGTCAAAATTTCTCAGAATTTCGTACGTGTAACGTTACCAACTTTTTGTGTAACGTTACCGACTTTGGTTTTAGGCTCGTAGAGGCACGAAAAATACATTTTTCGGCTAATCAGATATGTATATCTTTTCTTTCATTCCTTATCTATCAAAAAATGCTTATAATCAAATATATGTGCAGCTACATTTACTAATAATAAAGCATTTGTGCACTAACCTCAGAAGTCACTTCCAGAAAAATGTAACGTTACCGACCACTTTGAAAGCTGATTACTCCGAAGGCAAGAGAGATAAAGATAAACTTTGAACCCACGAAATGTAAGTCTCTAAGAGTACTTTCAGATGCATATAAGAGATTATGCATTTTAATTATTTTCTGAGATATAGCCAAAAATGTGCGTAAGAATGTAACGTTACCGACTGTACCCTTGACCATATGAGTAAACAATTTTGAAAAAAGTATTTGTTCGCAAAATATATCAACTAAAAATGTTTGCTGGATTCTAATCTCGTTCAATTTAGGTACGAACACGGTAAAAGGTTTCACCAAGAAATATCAACAATTGTAAAACGATTTGCAGGAAAGAGCCAAGTAAGGTTGATAGCTAATTACTGCAGGTCACTCATGCGTGAAACTGATAACTCATCTTATTAACGCAATTTTTTTACTTACGAACTTTACGAACTTTTACTGTCATTCTAATTTGAATGTGTTCGGAGGGGGATGGCTTCAACCTGTACACTCGATTAATGAAACACGGCAAAACTTGCGGGGAATTACGCGACGTGCTTTTGAGGTCTTTATTGATTCGTATGAAATTTGTAGAGGAGAGTGGGGAATTAGATTTCGTTTAGTGGCTTTTCCGATCGTTAATTTTTTTTGTCAACATTTTGTTAACCCCAATGCTTAATTTGATCGAGCACTTGAACCGATATCACTCTTTTTTTTATATATTCCCACACACTGTGTTTAAAATTCGTGCAAAAGGTTTTTCGAGGATTTTCGTGATAAACAGTTGCAAGTGAATCTATAAAGATAGTATGCAAAATAATCAGCATTCATTAAGCTTTTAATTTACAGAAGAATTTGAGAGAAAATATTTTTTCTGTTGCTGTCGCGGTGCGATTTTAAAAAAGTAACAAATGAGGAGAAATAAAACACATCGGTTGGGGAGAAACCGCAAATCTGACAATTGTTGATTACGAATCTGATGTGTTGATTGTCATATGTTGTATGTGTGATATATGAACAATATATGACTAATATAACAATATAATAAGTATATAATGTATATAATATAATAAGGCAAAATTAGCGGTCAAACCACCGGCAGCAAAACGTAATTGTCGCACATGAAAGATGACTCCGATGAAGATTTTTGATTATTTTTCTAAAAAGTTTAAAATTTTGTGATAAACATTAAAAAGTGTAACTTTTGTAATTCTAATACAAAATTTCGTTATTAAAAATTTATTTTCGCATTTTTTAGTAGTGTTTCACAACTCCCCAAAATGTTGGATTATAGGAGAATCCTTTGACAAGGTAGTTATTGATTGCTCTAAAGATTAAATTAAAAAAAAATGTTTTTTAAAACGTAAATTTCAGAAGTTTGGGCCCATTAACAAAGCGTGTTTCATAACTCCCCACTCTCCCCTACTAAATACAAGAAGTCTTAAAGCAAGCTTGGGGAGAGCGGATTAGAAGCGCTATGCACGAAAGTGTAGTGGAAGAGGGAGAGAGAGAGCTAGTGTACGGGATCACACAGCCTCCGGAAAATAAGCGCCCTTTTTGGCGTGAACAGAGTGTAAATTTTGAATATAAGAAATTAAAAAAGGGAGAAAAAATAAGTTTACAGAATTATGGTATTAATAGAAATATAATCCAGAATGTCAATTTGTTGTTTAAACTCTGAATTACCCTTTCATTGTCCTCATTTGTTCCCTTTACATATTGTTACTGTAAAGCACTCTAAAAATCGTCATAACTTAATCAATTTTCGTTATTTTTTCATTAAATTTGTCTTGTTTTATTTGTAATCGACTAGGCAACAACAATAGGTATGTATGATTGAGAAATATTGGTGATTTGTTTAAAAAATGTCATCAAAGTCAAAAAAACACGACAAAAAAAGTGCGAGTTGCATATTTCAAAGCCTTTCTTATTAGAAACAAGCAATATGTTACTTTTTTCCTTTAAGACACTCCACAAAGCTATAAAAGAAAGCCAGGCGTTTTTCAAATTGGTCAACAACTTTTCGAGCAGGAATTTTTCAAAGTGAAGAAGTGCCGAAAAATCTTTTTTGACCATAAATCAAGATTTTGAGGGTGTACGAAAAATTCCAAACATGGTTTTGTGTTATATTCGACCTGCTTAACAATCTCTTCTTGGTCACTTTAAAAGTTCATTTACTTTTCCAAAATTTGTTACAGTTTTTAATTAGTTTTCTATTGTTTTTTTTTCACTTCATATTATGTATTAATTAAGATTGGTTTACTTACCCACATCCTCGTTGAAGGACTTCACGATGACAGGGTTGAAGAGCTGTTTGCATGTTTAGAGTGGGTTGACTTAATATGAATGATTTGTTTTGGGTTTTAATTTTCCTAACTTATGACTGAATTTTTCATGTTTTTGTTTTTATGCTCGCATTTACTAATTCTCTCTTCACTTTCTCCGCGTTGCCTATGCGTTCTGCGACTACATATGGGTAGGTAGGTAGGTGTAAGTGGAGAGGCTACTCTCGGCTAAGTAACCTCCAATTAGAGCTATGCTCCGTTTTGATCCACACCCTCGTTTTGGTTATAGTCCGCGCCTTCCTTCAGTACCAGCCCGTGTCATTTAGGTAAGCCAGGATGGCATTCACTGCCTGCCTTCCCACTTCCCCTAGGGACCCGAGTTGGTATGCTCCGTAGTGACGCTCTCTTATCCGGTTAAATGCCGGGCAGTGACACAATAGATGATCTGCTGTATCCTGCTCGTTAGGTTCCTTGCAGCTTCTGCAGTGTGGGTTGTAGGGTAGGCCCATCTTACAGGCATGCGCGCCTATTGGCGAGTGGCCTGTGATGGCTGCCGTTACCCTCCTGATGTCCGTTTTACTCTTGGAGATCAGCTCTGCAGTCCGTCTCCTGTTATATTCAGGCCAGCTCGTCGGCTTTTTCGTTGCCGGGGATGTCATTATGTCTGGGTTCCCAGGCTATCTGCACCCTGTTGTGTTCTGCGAGCCTGTTAAGTGCCTCCTTACATTTGGCCACTAGTACAGATGTAGTCCTTGATGTTGCTAGGGATTTGATGGCCGCTTGGCTATCTGAGTATATCCTTACCTTGGTATTCATGAGGTCTCGGTCCAATGAAAGTTCAGCTGCTTTCAATATTACGAGAACCTCCGTCGGAACACTGTTGCGGTCCCAGGGAGGTGGAAGTACTTTTCAATCCACCAGGATTCTGAAAAGATTCCCGCACCTACCACGTCACTCATCTTCGAGCCGTCTGTGTAGAGTGATACTTCATTTGGCTCGGTTACTCTGCCTCTTCTCCACTCTTCTCTTGTAGGGTATATTGTGCTATATGTATTGCCGAATCGTATTTCGGTTGTCATATTGTCCATGTTTTCTGTTAGCCGATAGTTTATTTCGTTCAGAATCTTACAGATCCCGGTGTGGAAGTTCTTCCAGCTTTGGCTTGCCTCCAGACGTACCGCGCTTTGGGCTGCTGTGTTCCTGATGAAATGTTCAATCGGTATTATGTTTAAAATGGCATTCAGCGCTGCTGCGGGGCACGATCTCATTGCTCCCGTGGCTTCTGCGCATGCCGATCTCTGTATCTTGGTGAGTTTCTGGATGTTGTGCTGGCCACCTTACTAGTGCTCCGTATGTGTGTATGGGTCTTACAACAGCTGTGTAAAGCCATATTATTATCTTGGGGTTGATGCTCCAATTTTTTCCGAACATCTTCCTACAGGAGTAGAATGCTATGCTTTCTTTCTTTACTAGTTCGTTGATGTTTTGTTTCCATGATAGCTTCGTATCCAGTATCACTCCCAGATACTTGGCTTGTTATGACAGCTCTAGCTCCCTACCGTCTATCTTCGGTTTACTAAATCTGGGGATCTATGTTCTCTTTGTAGGCATAAGTTCCGTTTTGCTTGGGTTTATGCCCAACCCACAGGCTTTTGCCCATTGGTTGAGTTTTTTCAGCGCCGTTGTCATTAGTTCGCTGATGACGTCTTGGAATGGTCCTGAAGTGAGTAGAACTACGTCATCTGCGTATGCTACCGCTTTAGCTCCTTCGCTATTGAGTTCTCTCAATATGTCGTCCGTGTTAATCAGCCACAGCAGTGGAGACAGAACTCTTCCCTGAGGTGTGCCCCTTTTCACGTATCTCGTGTGATGAGTGCCACTCAGTTCCGCTGTTATCCTTCTGCTCGTTAGCATTGCGCAGATCCATTTTCTGCTGCCTGCTTCAACTTAAATCTTGTTGAGGAAGCTCAGGATGGAATCTGCGTTTACGTTATTGAAGGCTAAGAAGGTGGCCAATGTGCAGTTTTTGTAGACCAATGCCTTTTCTATGTATCCCAATACTTCGTGTAGTGCTGTTTCAGTGGATCTCCATTTCCTGTAAGCATGCTGTGCTTCGGAAAGGTTTTTCTCCGTTCTTTCTCTGATATGGATATCTAGTATCCGTTTCATTGTTTTCATGAGGAATGAGGCCTGACCTCATCGGCCTAATCGGCTTGTAGTCCTTGGCTTGGATGTGTCCTCTTCTTCCTGGTTTTGGTATAAAGACTACTCTTGCTTCCTTCCACGGAAGTGGTATGTGTGCTGTTTTAATGCATGCTTGGAAGATTGCTTGCAGCCATCTAACTGTGAATGATTTTGTTGCCTGCAGCTTTGCTGGTATGATTCCGTCTGGTCCTGGACTTTTGTACTTGTCGAAAGAGTCTACCGCCCATTGAATTCTTTCCATGGTGACGATATCTTCGACTCTTAGCTGTTTTTCCGCCGATTGGCTTTCCTCTGCTGTCGTTTCTTCTTTCTGGTTACCTGGGAAGTGTGTGTCCAGCAGGATCTCCAGTGTCTCTTCTGCGCGTACTCCACCACAATTGAGTTCTTTCAACATGTGGTTCATGTTGGTTAGCCAGAGAAGCGACGATAATACTCCGCCCTGGGGTGTGCCTCTCTTCACTACTCGCATGAGGTGAGTGCCACCCAGTTCGGCCACTATCGTCCTACTCGTAAGCATAGCACCTATCCATTCTCTGGTGCATCTCTCAACACCTATCGAGCTGAGGGAGCCCAGGATGGGTTCGACGTTCACGTTATTGAACGCACCTTCTTTATCTAAGAAGGCGGCCATCGTGTATTCTTTGTAGTTCAGAGCTTTCTCGACGTGACTCACCGAGACGTGCTGTCTCGGTCGTTCGACCTTTTCGGTATGCGTGTTGAGCATCTGACAGGTGATCTCCCTCCGCCTTGTTTCTTATGTGTATGTCCATTAGCCTTTCCATCGTCTTCAGGATGAAGGATGTTAAGCTGATTGGTCTATAATCCTTTGCTAGGATGTGACCCCTCCTGCCCGGCTTTGGTATAAATATCACTTTAGCTTTCCTCCATAGGAGCGGTATGTGACTCAGGTGTTCATGCTTGCTTCATAGATGGCTTAAAGCCACCTGCTGATGCTTTCTATTGCTGCCTGTAGCATCGCCGGAATAATACCGTCGGGGCCCGGGCTTTTATATTTGCCGAAGGAGTTTATCGCCCATTGTATCTTTTCAATGGTGATAATGTCTCCAATTGTCGTAAAATTCTGTTCGGTTCTAGGTCTCCCGGGGTCCGAGTTTACTCGCACATTCCCTGGGAAGTGAAAGTCTACCAGTACCTCTAGGGAATCCTCGACTGACGATGTTGACGTACCGTCAGGTTTGTTAATTAGGGATGGGCTTGTGTGCCCTTTAGCAAGGATCTTACTTAGCCTTGCCGTATCCTTTATGTCTTCTAAAGCTTCACAGTAACTTTTCCAAGATTCTTTCTTGGCTTCTTATACTGCTTTTTTGTATTGTTTTTGTACTACTTTGTAGGGTGCCCATTCTTTGGACACAAAACATGTATTAAAGGACTTTCGTGCTCTCTTTCTGAGGTCACTCAGTTCCTTGGTCCACCATGGTGGACACTGTTTCTTTGAAAATGACACCTTGCATGTCTCATTGTATGCGTTGTTTAATATGTTCGTAAGGTCCTCTACTTCTTTATCGAGGGCCTTTGTTGAGGATTGTACTTTAATCCTCCTGTTGCTAACCTTTGCGTGGACAATATCTCTGAACTTGCCCCAGTTTGTTTTACGTGGATTGCGTCTAGGTGTCGCTTTGCTGGTCGGCACCGATAACTCAAAGAATATGTAGCTGTGATCGGAAAAGGAATGTTGAAGCGACACATTCCAGTTCTCTTCTGTATACTGGCTATGTTCTACGAGTAAAGTGAGATCTAACACCTCCTCCCACCCTTGAAAGACCTCCGTGCTCGGAAATATAAAGGTTGGTGTATTCCCTTTGTTACATATTGTAACGTTACGGCATATAATATGATTAAAAAGTGACTTACCTCTATCATTTTTTTCGGAACTTCCCCAGAGCGTGTGTCTCGCGTTCGCGTCGCACCCGATCACCAGGGTTGTCTTCGTGTCTTAAGCCCGTTGCAACAGCTCGACCACCGGTTCTGGCGGTGCCGGATCGTCATGGGCCATGTATGCCGAGGAGATTAGCACTTCAGTCCCATCCGTTGCCACGAATCTGGCAACTGCTAGATCCGATGTACTGAGATGATTCTTTATTACTATACATGCTCTCGGTCTACCTGTCGAGTTAGTGTGCAGTAAGGTGTATCCAGGTAGTGTTAGACCAGAACCTTGCTCGTTCCTGGTCCAAGGTTCTTGTAGTAGCGCAATGTCGATATCCTTCTCCCTTAGAAGGATAGACACATTAGCTAAAGCGTGCGAGCTGCGCTTCAAGTTAATTTGCACTACTTTCGGCATTGATGTTCGTCGGTGTGGAGTTGGGCGACTTGTCGTCGATGATCAGGTCATCCAACAACTTGTTCGTGTCGTCCATCTCCTCCAGTAGCTCATCCGGTTCGGCTAGGAAGACCTTGATATTGGCCTTCCTGATGCCGTACCGGATTTTGAATTCATCCTCTTCCAGCTGCGAAAGGCAACATTGGTTTATGAGCAAAATAAATGGCTGGCTCGTCTTCATTTCTTTTTCTGCTTACAGAATGGCCCAGTCCTCTGTATGGACGACTGGGTTTTGTGCTCTGAGACATTGGAGCACCCTGGCGTGGTCAGTCTGCTCCAGTGGTAACCAGATGCGAGCTCTTGGTCTTCTTGGAATCTCCCTGGCGTGGACCAACCTAATCCATAGGCCGTTCCACGTGTTGCCGATCTTTGCCACACATTCTTCCAGGAAGCTTCTCCAGAACCCGTCGTCGCACCTGATTACCCGGTGCCCTCTCACCACGTCCGAAGAGTCAAAGGAGGGCATTGGACCGCCTGGCATGGCAACCAACCTGTCGGTCACCATGTCAGACAACTTGGCCCCCCCACTTCTCTGCCAGCAGGCGCCCGTCGTCGTTGAGCTCATCAACCAGCGCCATAGCCAGACCGTCTCTGGCCACCTCGCTGAACTTCTTCGTCTGCTTGACGAAGAATGTAGCTCTTGCTTTCCCCTGAGCGTCCTTGGCCCTCTTAGGTGCGCTAATGCTCACATCCTGTGATCGCTCACGCTTCGCCTTCGGGGGCTGGAACGCCTCGGGGTTAGCCTTTTGGTAGGCTTCGAATTCCGCAATCTCTGCATAGAACTTCGTTTTGTCTGCTGCGTCTCTCGGGTCCACCATGCCCTCAGCCTCATTCTTAGCGATCTTGCTTAGAATAAAGCGGGCCCTGTGTGCCCTAGCACGCCTTTTTTGATGTGTGAGCTGTGGGTTGGCTTCGGTGGTGCTCAACTGAGAAACACCTGTGTGAAGTGGCTTGGGGAGTGCTAGTACTAGCAACCCCCTGGGATATCAACGGAGCGTTGGCGACCGGGCTTGGCCTCAACAGCTCGACTTCGTCAATATCCGAAGTTGCTTGAGATGCTAAGCCCTGCCTAGGCATTAGCAACTCCTCCTCGTCCATCTCTGACATTGTGCGGGGTTTAGACTACCCCACGAGGGTCCGAAGCATGGCTTTGGGAGTTCATTTTCATTTGCATAATCGCCCGCTTTGCTCGACCTGGCAAGCGCGGCGGACCAGAGGGGGTTTGGGGCATTGAAGGAGGTCGACCGCGGGTTTGCCTCAAAGCCGCGGCAAGGCATCTTACAACCCAGGGTTGCCCGGCTCTGAGAAGGCTCCGTTCAGACACTGCTGGATTAGCCCCTCAGCTGCCAACCTGAAAGCCAGCGGGCACGGGTCGCATAACACGCCTGGCTTGAGGGGAGGCCGTTTTAAGACTTACCCAGGTCTCGGTAAGGAAGTGAAGTCAAAGGTATTATTGGATGGAGAATTCACAGGGAATTGCCGCTCGCATTAGCCGTACCGTAGTACGTTTCAAGGAGGTACCACGCGGAGGACCCTCTCCGAGGAGAAGGTGGTGTCTATCGAATTGATATTCACCTGCGATTCGACTTGGTGCACCAGTAGAGCCAAGGAATATTCATCAACAAATACTCTGCTGATCTTGCCTTGGTCTGATGCACCCTTACCACCCCTTTCCACTGTACTCATTTCTTCTTTCTGGTTACCTGGGAAGTGTGAGTCCAGCAGGATCTCCAGTGGCTCTTCTGCTGACGCACTTCCTGTACCGTCAGGCCTGTTTATAAGAGTGGGGCTTGTATGCCTCTTGGCAAGAATTTTGCACAACCTAGCCGTGTCTTTGATTCCTTCTAGCGATTCGAAATACTGCTCCAGGAGTCTTTCTTGGCTGCGTATATCGCTTTCTTGTATTCTTTTTGTATTTACTTATACGGCTGCCAGTTTTTGGTGCCGTAACTTGTATTGAAGGCTTTTCTTGCCTTTTTCCTCAGCTCGCTAAGCTCTTTGTTCCACCATTGCGGGTATGTCTTCTTAGAGTACGTTAGTCTGCACGACTCTTCGTAAGCGTTGTTGAGAATATTCGTGAAGTCCTCGACTTCCTTGTCTATTCCTTCTGGGGTGGATCGGACCCTGATCCTCCTGTTTTTTATCTTTGCCTTTAAAATCTTTTCATATTTGTTCCAGACTGTGTTACGGGGGTTGCGCTTCGGTGCCGTCTCTCTAGTCGGCATCGAGATCTCAAAGAATATATAACTATGGTCTGAAAAAGAGTTATTTGTCGAAACCCTCCACCTGTCGAGTTTGTGTATAATGTTGTGTATCCTTTAATGGCTATGCCAGAGATTGGTCCGTCCCTGGTCCATGGCTCTTGTAGTAAGCCGATTTCGATGCCTCCTCTCGGAGGAGGACTGCCAGATTCGCTGCAGCGTGCGAGCTACGCTTCAAGATGATCTGCTTAACTGTCGGCATTTATTGCGGCGCGGTATTGGGGGTGTCGTCGTCGATGACCAAGTCGTCCATCAGCTGCATGGTATCGTCGACTTCGTCCTCGAGATTGTTATCCGATTCGGTTAAGAATACCTTTATCTTTGCCTTCCTGACCCCGTACCGTACCTTATAGTCGGTCTTCTCCAGCTGTGGAAGGCATTGCTTGTTGATGAGGAACAATTACGGCTGGCTTATCCTCATCTCTCGCTCTGCCTTCAAGATGGCCCAGTCTGCCATGTCGACATCCTGATTTAGGGCTCTTAGAGCTTTGAGCCCCCTGTCGTGGCTCGAGAGTCCATTAGGCAACCAAATGCGAGCTCTGGGCCTTCTCGGAATATCCGTGGCGGGGAAGAGCTTAAGGCTTAGCCCTTTCCATGCGTTGCTAATCTTGACAACGCACTCCGCCAGGAAGTCCTTTGAAGACTCATCGTCGCACCTGATCACCCGGTGCCCTCGAACCATGTCTGAGGAGTCAAAGAATGGTGTCGAACCAGCTGGCCTCGACCTCATTCCATTTCTCCGAAAGCAGGCGCCCATCGTCATTGAGCTCGTCCACTAGTGCCATAGCTAGGCTGTCTCTAGCTACCTCGCTGAATTTCTTCGCCGGCTTGACGAAGGATGTTGCACTGGCGACTCCTTTGGCGTCCTTTGCCATTTTTGGAGCGCTCTCACTCACTTCTTGTGAGCGGTTGGATTAACCCCTCAGCTGCGAACCAAAAGTCAGAGGGCACGGGTCGCTTTACACGCCTGACTTGAGGGGAGGCCGTTTAAAGACTTGTCCAGGTCTCGGTAGGGAGGTGGAGTCATAGGAATTGTAGATAGAGGATCTACGGGAGACTGCTGCTCGCATTAGCCGTACCATAGTGCGTTTCCGTCTCTCTCCGAGGAGAGGGTGGTGTCTATCAAATTGATATTCACCTACGAGTCGACTTGAGGCACTAGAAGAGCCAAGGAATATACATCACCAAATACTCTGCTGATCTTGCCTTAGTCTGATGCACACTTACCACCTAAGACTACATATTTATATAGTTGTTTACATTATGGTGGCAGAAGAGAAAGAAATATGCTCAGCAAATTTTTTTTTACATTTTAACAATAAAATCAACACGAACTAGAACTATGGGTTTTAAAATAAAAAAATTGTGGTCAATTGGCAAAGGTATTTCTCATAATTCTTCAGCATTTGTCGGCCCTAGACTGGCTAGAATTCCTTCCTCGGTGCAGTTGCGGGCGTTGCCCTTCCCTTCGAGCTGCTCAGCCTCCTTGAAGAGCGCGGGTGGGAGAACAACAACAATAGCAAATATGTTAAAGCTTGGATTGTGTTGCTGCGACCGCTCTAAAAATAGCTGCTGGGTTTAAAGGGCTTTCGCTCGTTCTTTTGTAATGCACGAATTGAGCCTTTCATCGAGAAATTACTGTAAGAATTGAGTTTTTTAGGGGACCGAATGTTTTTATTAAATGGAGACTATTAACCGTTGATGAAAATTGCAGGTAAATCTGCTGTATGCTTGACTAATACAGTTCAAGTTAATCTTAAGGCCTGTATGTAAGGCAATGCTGGCGCAGCAGGCCGTGCTAACAAGTGGTATTTGGACGCCTATATGGGACAAAAAAAAATTAATTTCGCAATGCTTTTTGGCTGGCGAAAATCCCCCATCTGAACCTTCCAAGAGGGCGCCGGCTGGGCAATGGACTGTATTACCCCGGACAACGGGTACGATATGATGCTTTCCTTTTCGATGAGATATGGTTAAAGTCACTCGCATCGCAATGAAGAAAGATTTTTTGCGTAAGGTCAGGATAGAATCTTAAGTCATCTAAATATCCAAATACGCAGGTACGCAGATAAGTAGGAATTAAATCATACATTAGACGACACATAGTGGATGGTGCGTTACATAAGCCGAATGGCATTACGACGGATTAAAAAATAGCTCGACCCGGCACTGTGAAAGCCGTGAGTGGTTTTGCCACTTCTGTTAACTGTATCTGCCAATAGGCATTCTTCAGGTCCAATTTACTAATAATATTGGCCTTTGGCAATCGAGAGAAAATCCCATCGATGCACAGTAGCGCATTAGATACCTTTGGGTTACAAAAATCATAACTCTTGAACTAGTTGAGATATTTTCATAATTTTTTTTAAATGAAAGGTTATTTTAGTACCTTTCGATTAGGTGGTCATACTATATGCTGTGATAAATAGTAGATTTTATACTCGAAAATTAATGTTTTTTGAGTCAGTTTTCTCATCTTTTATCCAATTTCGAAAAATACTTTTCGTTTGTTTTCTCTGATAATGCTAATATGGCGCATATTTAATGTTTTAAAAACAAAAAAAAATACACTTTTAAAGAAAAAAAAAAATTTTTTTTTTTGTTGACTATATTTTTGACTAATTTTCAATAATTTATGCACTTTTTGTTCAAAATAATCATCCAATTTTACATCATTTAATATTTTTGAAGAATAATTAATCATTATACATTTATTTATTTTATTTATTTATTTATTTATTAGAAAATATAGCAAATTTCTGCTATTTTAGACCATATCCTTACCTCAGCCGAATTAAGGAGTGTTTTTTAAAGATGTGCTCCGACTCACATCATGTGGGCTGAGGCAAGGACAGGTGTCTTAATTCATTTCAAGTCATCAAGTGTCCTTACAAAGTCAGGAATTGAAAAAAAACCGCCACTACAGGAACAAATTTATTCCCGCCATACAATTTCGTACTGCGCAGCGACTGTGCTTATAGCAGAATTTGCATAAAGCCGCGCGTTTTTTACGCTGAGTTGAAAGTATATTTTGCTTTGAAATTTCTTGGGGGCAGGTTGGGGCAGCCGATCTTTTTTGAATATGATAAAGAACATTCTCAGAAACAACACCTCATACGCCAAACCAATAATAAAGCGTAATAACATTTTTGACATTCCATCAAAATTGAAAAATTAGTACTTCGGTAAAACAGGTATGCCTGCACGTGCAATACATATTATAATTTTATTCTACCTTGTTTAAACAGAGATTTGATGACCCTTTCGATAGAAATCATAACCATGCCGGTCGGTTACATATTTTACCTAAGAATCGACTTCAAAGTTAGAATTTTTCTAAAAAACGACATGCTTTTTTTGCAACCCAAAAGAGGTTAAACTTTGAACACGTGTAACTTCTAAAATAATAAACCGATTTGAATATTTTTTTGGATTCAACCCTTTTGCACTATTACCTGTCGAATGCAATAACAAATTTTTCGATCCGTTGTCATCAAAAAGTTGATTTTTGCGACGTGTCTGTATCTTTTGCGCCATTGTGCGATGCTTTGTAAAGGGTACGCATCTTTTTTAGTTGCACCATTTAATTTTCGCACATCTAAACAATGTCTCACTTTATTTGGTTTAATAACCATTCGAATTGGTGAGCTCCAAGAACTGTTTGAAGGTTCTATCACTCCAAAAAAGATATTTTTCTTCGCATCAAAAAGGGGAACATCAGAATGCATTTTAGAGGTATGGTTCTTTGGGCAAAGTTGCTTATTTTTATCCCCAGAAAACGAATTTCCGTGCCGCATATGCGATTTTTAAATCGACCCGCCCTATCTTATATATAAAATTCTGCTGTCACACTTTTTGTAAGAAAACTCCTCCGAAACTATTTGACCGATTTGGATGAAATTTTGAGGGGATATTCTGTAGGCCTGAAAATCGGCTAACATCTATTTTTCGTACCCCTAACCGATAAGGGTAGTCCGCAATACAGTTTTAGTCGCTGCCTGCTGACTGTAAGATTAGAAATTTTGAATCTATGGATGTGGTAGCCATGAAATTTACGTCAAGTTTTGTATTTTGAAATACCCAAATAATATTTATGTGGCAGTGCTGTGGCAATTCGGATAGGTGGGACGAAGTTCACCGGGTCAGCTAGTTGTATATAAATGTTGTAAATTCTTATATATTCATGTTCGTCTGAACATTCTGCCAAGGGCCAGCAAAAGTAGATGTAAATTTATAATTCGTTGCATTATAGAAGTGGACTGGATTTATTTTATTATTTTCATTCGATATTATTGATGTCAATTGATAGGGCTATCCCGGATTTAAAATGTGATTAGTTTTTGGAAGATGCTGATATATTATTTGCACATACCATTTATTTCCTCGACACAGCAGAGTTAAATATTTGTATTATTTATTTTAAGGGATAAATTTGGCTGACATCAAAATTTCCTTTATACCTTCTTTTATTTACCCAGATGAATTTTTTGTTCTGGGTTTTTTGACTCCATTCTAAACTTTTAACATGCCCATTTGTTATTGGTTTATCTTTATAAAAATAATTTTTCGATCTACTCTTCTTAAAAACACTTCCGAAGTGAAGTCCTGCCGGGGGAATAAGATCCTTATATATATATGGGGCGTTCCACGCAAAATTTGCCACCAAAATTTTTTTTCCTTCTTATATTTTTTTTTCGGTTTATTACTTGAAAATATTCGATACGTATTTTTTGATTTCAATCTGATTCTTGGAATTTTCGAGAAATAATTTTCTAAAGTTTCCCGTTTTTAAAAAAGATACTTTATTCAACCGCATATACTGAGAAAACTAATAAAGATACAACAATTTGTCCAAGACATGAAACGTGCGTCCTTTCCTTAGCTTTCCAATAAGTTAAACTAAAAAAAAAAAAATTTTTTTTATGAAAAAAAATTAAAATTTAACAAGTAGGTAATTTAAAAAATTTCAAATTTGGACATATTTTTATTTTTATTTTTATTTTTTTATTTTAAAAAGGTAGCCGTAGTGCTTGTTTAAATCCTGATTAAATTTCAGAGTGGAGAAATGAATACTTTCGGAGCAGTGAATTTTTGAATTTTTATTTTTAAAAGGTAGCCTTAATGATTGTTTAAATCCTGAATAAATTTCAGAGTGGAGAAATGAATACTTTCGGAGCAGTGCACTTTAAAAATTTTTTCTCGAAAATTCCAAGTATCAGATTGAAATAAAAAAATACGTATCGAGTATTTTCAAGTAATAAACCGAAAAAAAATATAAGAAGGAAAAAAAAATTTTGGTGGCAAATTTTGCGTGGAACGCCCCATATATTTCTCGGGGTTAATCTTTAGGTTTGCTCTTCTCAGGCGTGCCAGTACTTCCCTTAGTTAACGTTAACGACCCTCTTTCGGGCTGCGTGGCTTAGCTCGCCGGGGTCGTGAGTTACACAAATTTGTGCGTGCCGTTTCCTTGAGTCCCACAAATACCCGGTAAGAAGAGACTTGGAAGTTCGGTTTTGTATTTATTTATTTATTACGATCGGTTTTTTCCTGGGGAAGAAGTGGCGACTTCGCGACTGGCGCGGTGAAGTCGACTTGAGAATATCCTGGAATGTAGGGGTGTGACTTAGCGACTGGCGCGATGTAGTCGGCTTGAGATTTCCCTGGAATGTAGGGGTGCGACTTCGCGACTGGCGCGATGTAGTCGGCTTGAGGTTACCCTGGGATGCAGGGTGTGCGACTTCGCGACTGGCGCGATGTAGTCGGCTTGAGGTTACCCTGGAGCGAGGGGGTGCGACTTCGCGACTGGCGCGGTCGACTTGCGGATAACCTGTAGTGTAGGGTCGTGCGACTTCGCGGCTGGCGCGGTCGACTTGAGATTGCCCTGGAGAGTCGGGTGTGTTGGGGCGAGGCGCGTTCCCATGCGGGTTGGCCGCGGTTCGGGTCGCGACGGTCGAGTCCGGGTGACGGTCGGTTGTACTTACGATCGTCGTGCCTATGCTCGCACCGTTATTACTATCCTCCTGATCAAGATCTGCTAGCAAGAGCTAAACCTTGGCCTATGTTCATCCTGTTACGCTCGAGTTCGGTTCCGGAACCTTACTCCGCTACCCTGTTCTCGTCAAGATCTGCTAGCAAGAGCTAAACCTTGGCCCCTTCCTGATCTATGGCATGGGCACGGTTGCAAGAACCTTACCCCGCTACCCTGGTCCACCTCAAGATCCGCTAGCAGGAGCTGAACCTTGGCCCCACGTCTAAGCCACTGTGCATGAGTTCGGCTACACGAGCAGCCGAACTGACAACACCTGTTTTGTTGTTGTAGGCCTCGGTAGGTCCCTGATGGCTGTTATCTTTTCTGGATCCGTGTGTATTCCCCGTGCGCTCACTACATGGCTCAAATATTTTATTTTCTCCTCGAAAAAGTGACATTTCTCGGGGTTAATCTTTAGGTTTGCTCTTCTCAGGCGTGCCAGTACTTCCCTTAGCTTCTCCAGGTGTTCCTGCTTGGTCCTGCCGATGACCACTATATCGTCCAGGTAGGCAAATGCGAATGGTTCCATCTCGGGACCTATCACCGAGTCTAACGCCCTTTGGAACGTCGCCGGGGCCATATGGAGTCCGATTGGCAAGACCTTCCACTGAAATAGCCCTCGCCCAGGCACCGTGAATGCAGTGTATTTCTTGCTTCGGTCTTCCATTGGTATTTGCCAGTAGCCGTTCTTCAGGTCTAGCGTGCTAATGTGTTTTGCCTCTCTCAGCTGGTTCAGGATGTGATCCATTCGTGGGACCGGGTATGCGTCCCTTTCTGAGTGTGTGTTCAGCTGTCTGTAGTCTATACAGAGCCTCCATTGATTGTTCTTTTTCCTTACGAGTACCACTGGCGAGCTGTACGCCGAGTGCGAAGGTTCGATCAGGTCCTGTTCGATCAGTTGGTCGACCTGTTCGTGTATTATTTTCTGCATGGCTGGGTTCTTCGGGTAGTATCGTTGTTTCAGGGGTCGTTCATGTTTCATGTAGATCGTGTGCTTCGCTATGTGGCTTGTCCCTTTTACCCTCTCCATTACGGCTAGCTCTCTATCTAGAAATGCCTTGATTTCGGTGTCCGTTGGCTCGCTTGCTGCTGCGCTTCCCAATTTCTGTGGCTTCTTCCCACCCTTCGTGTTTGGGTCGAACTCATGCTAAGCTAAGGGACCCAGTGTAACGACCCTCTCTCGGGCTGCGTGGCTTAGCTCGCCGGGGTCGTGAGTTACACAAATTTGTGCGTGCCGTTTCCTTGAGTCCCACAAATACCCAGTAAGAAGAGAGTTGGAAGTTCGGTTTTTGTATTTATTTATTTATTACGATCGGTTTTTTCCTGGGGAAGAAGTGGCGACTTCGCGACTGGCGCGATGTAGTCGACTTGAGAATATCCTGGAATGTAGGGTGTGCGACTTCGCGACTGGCGCGATGTAGTCGGCTTGAGGTTACCCTGGAATGCAGGGGGTGCGACTTCGCGACTGGCGCGGTCGACTTGTGGATACCCTGTAGTGTAGGGTCGTGCGACTTCGCGGCTGGCGCGGTCTACTTGAGATTTCCCTGGAATGTCGGGTGTGTTGGGGCGAGGCGCGTTCCCAAGCGGGTCGGCCGCGGTTCGGGTCGCGACGGTCGAGTCCGGGTGACGGTCGGTTGTACTTACGATCGTCGTGCCTATGCTCGCACCGTTATTCCTCTCCTCCTGATCAAGATCTGCTAGCAAGAGCTAAACCTTGGCCCATGTTCATCCTGTTACGCTCGAGTTCGGTTCCGGAACCTTACTCCGCTACCCTGTTCTCGTCAAGATCTGCTAGCAAGAGCTAAACCTTGGCCCCTTCCTGATCTATGGCATGGGCTCGGTTGCAAGAACCTTACCCCGCTACCCTGGTCCACCTCAAGATCCGATAGCAGGAGCTGAACCTTGGCCCCACGTCTAAGCTACTGTGCATGAGTTCGGCTACAAGAACCTCACTCCGCTCCCTGGTCCACATCAAGATCCGCTAGCAAGAGCTGAACCTTGGCCCGTATCTACTTCTGCAACTAAGTGAGTTCGGCTTCAAAAACCTTACTCCACTACCATTACTACTTGTTCAAACTACTATGAGATTTACCCAGGTGTTGTCAGCTCGGCTGCTCGCCAAAAAGTGAACTTGCCCTGAGTTGTTTCTCGCCTTTTATAGGCCGCGATCAGCTGTGTTTCCCCGATCGATATTCGATTCTTATCGATAGGCACCAGGGTTGTCATATCGTTGGGCACGGCCGATAACTATCAGCTGTTCAGGGCTGGTGCCCCTATCGGTGCTGGGGTTGCCAGATGTTGCCCTTATTGTTTGTGGGCGTTGCCAGATGGCGGACTATCGCCATTTATTTATTACTAATAATCTCAATTCATAATAATAGCCATTCATAATAATAATTCATAATAGTAACAATTCATAATAATAATAATAATAACAATTCATAATAATCTTGGTAAATAATACTTAATAATTCCTAATGATAATAACAATGGTAAGTACTAACAATTAATAATAAGAAATGCGGCGCGGGGCGTCGCATCTCCCCCTCCGTTGCCAGATCAGGCCTTCGTGACACTGGTGAAGACTTCGCCGGCTGCGTTGATCTTTACGGCGTACAGGATTCCGCCTACCGTCATCTTAAAGTTGACCTTTTTTTTCGGCGGTCGCTTCTCCAGTTTGCGGTCCACTTCCTTCTGTACCTCCTCTGGGATTCGCTTGTCGTCCTGCGCCGGTGCCGTTGCCATTGTCTCGTCCTCGTCCGTGTTCAATTCCAGGATGTCCTCTCGTTCTATTTCCCAGTCGACTATTTTCTGTGGCGTTCTCCATGGTATCTGCTCGGTCTGTTCGTCCCATAACTTTTCCCGTTTTGTTTCGTCTTTGTTCGGTTGGTTGTTGTTGCTCGGGGTCCTTGGCCGTTTGGTTGTTGTACCTTGGGTTGCTTGTTTCGTCTCTTTCCGTATCGGTGGTGGTCTCGGCGTCCTGGGATCTCTCGGGGTCGTTTCCTGTGCTTGTGCCGGTTTGGGTGTCGTATTCCTTTTCTCTGCTGGGGTCGTCACCGTTGTTGTTGTTTTCTCTTTGTTCTTTGCCGATGCCGTGGAAATATATCCTTAGATATGTATTTTTTTGGATTGGGCTTTTTCCAGATATTTAATTTGTGAGGGACCATATCGGTTCCCTCACAAATTTTGTAGACATGTAGGTAGGTTAGGATTTTGTTAATATAAGTAGGTTAGATTTTGTAGACATGTAGGTAGGTTAGGATTTTGTAGACATGTAGGTAGGATAGGACTTAGCGTAGGGAATTAGGTATAGGCAGTTAGAATAGTTTGTAGCCAAGTATGTAGGAATAGTAGGTTAGAATAGGATCGTAGTTTAATTCGTAGAGCTTAGGGAAACCCCAGAAGGGGCATCTTTGTGTACATAGGGGTTAAAACCCCACACCACGGCAGAGCCCATATTAGCGGCATAGCCAAAACACTCGGCAGAGCCCATAGCGGCAGAGCCAACATGTCTTGGCAGAGCCTATATTAGCGGCATACCCAAGACACTCGGCAGAGCCCATAGCGGTAGAGCCAACATGTCTCGGCAGAGCCCATATTAGCGGCGGAGCCAAAAACACTCGGCAGAGCCCATAGCGGCAGAGCCAACACATCGCGGCAGAGCCCATTGCGGCTGGGCCAAGTCACTTGGCAGAGCCCATAATAGCGGCAGAGCCAACCAACCCGGCAGAGCCCACCTCGGCAGTGCCGAGGTCCATCGACAGCAGGGCGAGCCGAAGCTCGACGCCGCCACGTAAGCAGGCAAGGCTTCGTGTCGGCCGAGGGCGATAACGCTCGGCCAGCGGATCGTCTCCCGGACGCAACAGTCCACCAAGCCGGGCAGAGCCAACACACGGCGGCAGAGCCGAAGCCCGACGCCGTCACGTAAGCAACCGATGCTTACTAGCGGCCGAGCTGGGAGGGAGCAAGACCGACCAGAAGTGTCGGGAAAACGAAGGAGAACGACAACGACGCCCAGGACACGGAGTCCTACCTGGAGGAACCCAACGGTGGAAGGAGGACTGCGAGCCTTGGCGGTGGTCACCGCGCTGGATTAGCGGGCCATCGCCATGGAGGAGTAGAATTGTGAGCCGGGCCTCGGGCCAAAACCTCCTGCCGGAGGGGAAAAACATGCGTGGATAGAGACGACAAGTAGGATTTAGCACGAACTGAAATAAAGACCATGAACAGAGACAACCAGACTTGGCTTCCCCCTAAATCCCGCATTGGTGGCGGCCCCGCGATTACGCAGCCGCCTCCCATACCGGGAATCCTCCTCCTGACCCTCGCCTTGGAGCGGCCCCGCGATTACGCAGCCGTCTCCCTGGCAGGAAATCCTCCTTCCTGATCTTCGCCTGGGAAGCGGCCCCGCGATTACGCAGCCGTCTCCCTGGTGGAACTACTCCCTCCTAAATCCCGCATTGGGACGGCCCCGCGATTACGCAGCCGCCTTCCATACCGGGAATCCTCCTCCTGACCCTCGCCTCGGAGCGGCTCCGCGATTACGCAGCCGTCTCCCTGGCAGGAAATCCTCCTTCCTGATCTTCGCCTGGGAAGCGGCCCCGCGATTACGCAGCCGTCTTCCTGGTGGAGCTACTTCCTCCTAAATCCCGCATTGGGACGGCCCCGCGATTACGCAGCCGCCTTCCATACCGGGAATCCTCCTCCTGACCCTCGCCTCGGAGCGGCCCCGCGATTACGCAGCCGTCTCCCTGGCAGGAAATCCTCCTTCCTGATCTTCGCCTGGTATGGGAGCCCTCCTCCTGACCCCCGCCTTGGAACGGCCCCGCGATTACGCAGCCGCCTCTTTATGACAAGGATCTCGCCAGAAAACGAGACATGCACTGCAGCCATTCTCCTGCTCCTAAAGATTCCCAGATCCTTACTTTCCAAATACTGGCCAGTAGGCCCCCTTTTATTCTGCCTGTCTCACAAATAAATATTTTCTGTGGAGGATCCTGACCTGGCTGAGTATTTATCCTGGCCCGTGATTAGCATCCTTACAAATTTGTTTTTTACATTATGTTTATTTCCAACAATACTGTCTTTTTTAGTTTTTAATTGAGTGTTGTTGTTAATTATACTCGTACTTGATACGATTGACTTTCTTACATTGGATTTTTTGTGTCTGGAAACAATCCATCATAAATTCGTTTTCTGACAAAGAAGGCCGTTTATTTTTACAACTCCATTCTGTAGAATGTGAGTGTATAAATCTGATCCTAAATTCAGATCAATTGCCTGGCTTGTTAAAGTCAGGGTCTGCTTAATAATAGTTCTTCCATTTTGTTTATGCGAGGGGCCACTGTGCCGCCTCTGCGGACAGAGCTTTCGCTCTCGTCCGTTCTCGCCCTCTTGTGAGCTTACGCTCTCGCGCTCCGGAGTTCAGGATCGGTTTTCGTCGCTCTCCCCTGCTCGCTTAAGCGGCTCTACTTTGTAAGCTAGTTTAGTCTCATGTATGAATGCGAGAAATACACACTGAATTACCACGACGCCCCCGCCTCTTTATATTTCGCTATTCTGGTGCCTTCGCTTCCCTTTCTACTCGGAATAGTTTCGCTCTGCGCCGTGGGAATTGGTGCATTTTTCGTCCTCTACGTGATCGCTACTTATTGTTGGACACCGTGTCGGCCCCCCTACAAACATTATTCCTACAGAGCCGGATAAGGATTCCGTTTCTTCTGCCACCAGTTCCCGGCCTTTGGTTCCCCAAGATAAGTACGAATTTTCGTCTTTTTTTCTCACTGCCGGTCTTCAGCAGAGCTCCGAACATTCCATTTCGGTCACACTGCTGTAAGACTATTTTTTCCGTGTCAATTCCACCTCCGCGAATTTTCCTGACACAACGGCAGTTGAGAATTTCATTCCTCCTCGTCAATATTCGTCCACTTGTCTCCGCTTCGCTTCTTTTTCGCGCCGCCATATTCCGCGCCGTTTTCGGTCCGTACATCAAAGTGCAAACGGTCGCGGCATATGTACATATGTATGTATGTGCATTCATCCCGTACATGCTAGTACATATATATGTACATATATTAGTATATGTCGGCGCAATTCCAAATCCGCAAGTGAAAAGTGAAATTGTGTGGTGAAAAAATACCGATCGACTGAATAGTCTGACTATTCAGATCCTGAAGTGGCGATTTATTGTGCCCCATTCCTGGCAGTACGCGTCCTGCAACAGCTCGCCAAGGACGAAGAGTTGAGGTATCCGCAGGCTAGTCAAATCATCCGACATTTCATGTACGTCGACGACGTGCTCGCTGGGTCAGACTTAAAGTCGGAGGCGCAGGCAGCTATCCAAGAGCTCGAGGGGGCCCTGGGTTCGGCAAGGTTCCCACTTAAGAAATGGACGTCCAATTGCAAGGCGATTTTGGCAAATATCCAGCCTGACCATCTCCTTCGGGCTGATTTCCTTGAAATCGACGCAGAAAGCACGGCCAAGACTCTCGGCGTGCGTTGGAAGGCTATGTCTGATGAGTTCTTTTTCATTCCGCCAGAATTAACCCTGGGATCATCATTCTCGAAGAGTCAGGTCCTTTCCCAAATTGCCAAGTTGTTCGATCCTGCCGGCTGGCTAGCCCCGGGCGAAAATGTTTATGCAGGACATTTGGCTCCAGGATCTGGGCTGGGACGATGTCCTCCCTCAAGACTTCTGCGATAGATGGGTTGACTTCCTGAGAAATTACTCAGCGCTCGATCAGATCCGCATTCCCCGCTGGGTCGCGTTCCGACCACACTTAAAGGTGGAGCATCACGGCTTCTGCGACGCCTCGCAAAAGGCTTATGGCGCCGCCATTTACGTTCGAGTTGAGGGGGGTCCACGGTAGCGGTGAACTTGCTAACGGCAAAAACGCGGGTGGCCCCAGTCAAGACGGTTTCACTTCCGAGGCTGGAGTTGTGCGGAGCCGTCCTGTTATCCGAGATGGCCAACGCCATTCTTCCGAAGATGGCCGGGCCTGCGTCCGCTCTCCATTGTTGGACGGACTCGACCATTGTTCTCGCCTGGTTGCACAGGCCGGCATGCCACTGGACAACATTCGTGGCAAATAGGGTGACGATGCACGGAAGTGGAGAAATGGGCACATGTCCGGTCCGAGCATAATCCGGCAGATCTCGCTAGCCGGGGAGTAGGGCTGCAAGACCTCGCGGATAGTCAGTTGTGGTGGCATGGTCCTGCATGGCTGCAAGGGCCGCGTTCTGAGTGGCCCAGTCAAGGCAATGACTCCCCCGAGACTGAACTCGAGAAGCGAGCGGTTAAGGTCCATGTTGCGAAGGCCCCGCCGGAAGATATTCTTGAGCGTTTTTCCACCTTCGACAAGGCGTTGCGAGTCCTCGCTTATGTTCGGCGCTTCATCCAGCACTCGGGAGAGGCCAAGACTTCGTTTGAAGACCACTTGACTTCTTCTGAGATTGCGTCGGCCGAACGTCTCCTAATTTCCGTCACGCAACGCCACCATTTCATCCAGGAGATTTTCTGTTTAAGCCAAAAGTGTCCACTGCCAGCAGGCAGTCCGATTCAAAACTTGAACCCGTTTCTGGATTCTCAAGGGCTCATAAGAGCTTCCGGCCGGGTTACAGCCTCCGAACTCCTCCAATATGACGAACGGCATCCGGTAATCCTTCCATACAACTGCCATCTGTCTCGTCTCCTCGTCCATTTTACTCATCGCATAACGCTGCACGGTGGCAATCAGTTGATGATCCGTCTGATCCGTTCCAAATTTTGGATTCCGAAGGTGAGGAATTTGGTCAAGTCCGTGATCTATTCGTGCAAGGTATGCGTCATCCACAAAAAGAAGTTGCAAACGCAACTCATGGGAGAGCTACCCAAGGAACGGGCGTCTTTCTCGCGTCCCTTCACACACACCGGCATGGACTATGCTGGACCCTTTGACATCAAGAACTATACGGGACGAGCCTGCCTCATTACAAAAGGGTATGTGTTGGTATTCGTGTGCTTCTCCACCAAGGCCATCCATTTAGAGCCGACCTCCGACCTCACGGCTGAAAAATTTCTCGCCGCTTTCGCCCGTTTCGTGTCCCGAAGGGGATGCCCCCGTCAAGTGCAGTCGGACAATGGAAAGACCTTCATGGGTGCGGCTAGCCTACTCTCCCGCGATTTCCTCCAGGCTCTCAAGGGGGCTGTGACGAGTGCCTATAGTCACCAGCAGCTGCTTTGGGATTTCATCCCTCCGGGAACCTCTCACATGGGAGGCTTGTGGGAGGCGGGCGTCAAAAGTTTCAAGACCTTGTTCTACAAGTCTACTGCCACGCGGAAGTACACTTTCGAAGAGCTGTCTACGCTCCTGGCTAGGATCGAAGCGTGCTTGAATTAGCGGCCGCTCGCGCCAATGTCCGAAGACCCCGCTGACTTATTAGCCCTTACTCCTGGGCACTTCTTGGTGGGAGGCCCCCTCCTGGCGATAGTGGAACCTGAGATAAAGGGGGATACCACGACCATTATAAACCGCTAGCAACATCTGAAAGCTCTCCATCAGCAATTTCGTCTGCGATGGAAGGAAGAGTACCTGAAGGAACTCCATAAGCGAAATAAGTGGCGAGCCCCCACACGAGATCTCAAGGTCGGAGATATGGTGGTTGTCAAGGAGGCCAACCTTCCGTCCAATGAGTGGCGATTAGGCCGAGTTGACGCAGTGTTTCCAGGATCCGATGGCCACGTCCGGGTGGTCGATATCCGCACTGCGCGAGGGCTCATCAAGCGTCCCATCGCCAAGGTCGTGCTTCTGCCGATGAAAGCGCCGGCCTGCGCGCAATAACCAGTCGTCCGTCCAGTCCAATGTTCCACGTCACCGTGCTGTTTTGTAGTTGTCCAATTCGTAGTATTTTACCAGTACTGATTGCCAAGTTTTTTCTCCTATTCCGCTAGACATATCAAGCACGATGTCTCCACGTCCACGCAGCGCCATCGCGCTTGAGTGCCGAGAAGCGGCTACGGGCAGTCCTCGGCAATCGATACTGCCCCAGTTGTTTGGCGCACGAGCATTCCGACGGAGCGTGCCGGCGAGGGGACTGTTGCAAAACGTGCGGCCAGGATCATCAGACGTTGCTGCACCTTTTCGAGCAACCGGTGACTGCGCGCCAGCCGCGTCAGGAGGCTCGCCGATCGCCGAACCACTCCCCACGGAACTCTTCAGCTGCTCGTCGCCAGTCGTCTGCTACTCCACGGTGTTCCCCAGCCATGCGTTGGCCCTCATCCGCCACTCCACGGCGTCCTCCAGCCGTTCGTCGGCCCTCATCCGCCACTCCACGGCGTTCCCCAGCTATCCCTCGGCCCTCCGCCGCCGCTCCGCGGCGTTCGTTAGCCGCTCGTCCGAATTCGTCCGCCGCTCCTCGGTCCTCGACCATCACACCACAGCGTGCTTTGAGGACTCATCAGCAGCCGTTCGCCGCGCATGGGCATTTTTCCGCCACCCGTCCGAGGAGCCCGCAGAGCGAGGCCACCGCTCCTTCACTGTCGTCGCTGTTGCAGCGGCACAGCGTGAACCTGCTACCGACTGCTCTGGTACGGATCCATACCGGGACGCAGGTCTTCGATACGGCGGTACTCATCGACCCGTGCACACCCACGAGCTGCATCGACGCGTCGCTGACGACCGCTTTCCGACTGCCAACGACTAGGGTTGGGGATCAGCAAGTGTGTGCGGCCACCGTGGGCTCCAGACAAGACAGAAGTGTCCGGTTCGAGGTCGTATTTAAAGTCGAACCCCATGTGCGCATTCGCACTCCAGTCCGGGAGCTGAGCGAGACGGTGCGGGCCCACTTCCGGGACGTTACCCTGGCTGATGAGCGGTTTTACCTACCCGCGACCATCTCCGTGGTCCTAGGCGCGGATATGTATCCGCGTGTGATGCAATCCGGTTTCATGAAGATCCAGGAAGGACTGCCAGTGGCCCAGAGCACTGTTTTCGGAAGGGTCGTGTCCGGAGCCTGCCACCAGCCGTAACAAGACCTATGTTGCAACCCGGGTGCTTGCAAGAGGGGGCGGAATGTTTATGCGAGGGGCACTGTGCCGCCTCTGCGGACAGAGCTTTCGCTCTCGTCCGCTCTCGCCTTCTTGTGAGCTTACGCTCTCGCGCTCCGGAGTTCGGGATCGGTTTTTGCCGCTCTCCCGTGCTCGCTTAAGCGGCTCTACTTTGTAAGCTAGTTTAGTCTCATGTATGAATGCGAGAAATACACACTGAATTACCACGACGCCCCCGCCTCTTTATATTTCGCTATTCTGGTGCCTTCGCTTCCCTTTCTACTCGGAATAGTTTCGCTCTGCGCCGTGGGAATTGGTGCATTTTTCATCCTCTACGTGATCGCTACTTATTGTTGGACACCGGGTCGGCCCCCCTACAAACATTGGTCCTACAGAGCCGGATAAGGATTCCGTTTCTTCTGCCAGCAGTTCCCGGCCTTTGGTTCCCCAAGATAAGTACGAATTTTCGTCTTTTTTTCTCACTGCCGGTCTTCAGCAGAGCTCCGAACATTCCATTTCGGTCACACTGCTGTAAGACTATTTTTTCCGTGTCAATTCCACCTCCGCGAATTTTCCTGACACAACGGCAGTTGAGAATTTCATTCCTCCTCGTCAATATTCGTCCACTTGTCTCCGCTTCGCTTCTTTTTCGCGCCGCCATATTCCGCGCCGTTTTCGGTCCGTACATCAAAGTGCAAACGGTCGCGGCATATGTACATATGTATGTATGTGCATTCATCCCATACATGCTAGTACATATATATGTACATATATTAGTATATGTCGGCGCAATTCCAAATCCGCAAGTGAAAAGTGAAATTGTGTGGTGAAAAAATACAGACCAACAATATCGGCCAACGAGTGTGCACTGTGCGGTAGTTTTCCCTGTTCGCCGAACAGTCGCCGTTGTTTCGATATTCTTGCTGTTTTTCATTCCGGTGTGTGTCTTTTTTTCGCCACGTAATTTTACTGTCCGTTTCCAGACATTCAAACCTACATAATACAGTCCACTTCATCGATGCTCTACTGTGCCCTTACATATGCATGCATGCCCTTATATGTACATATATTTTCTACACCCGATTTCAGGAAAATAACCCCCGCAACGAAACGTCAAAATTAAATACAAATTAAAAAAAGAGACATCCAACAATTACACAGGCCGACAAAATCAGCTCGACCCTCTGACCCAGAAACCAGTATATACTTTTCCGAAGGTTTTCGGTGCGCTGAATCCGAATCCGAGGTCGAAATTTTCGAATTGGCTCTGGTTTCCGAGATATCCTAACCTAAAAGTTCAAAAACAGCGTTTTTTGCCTATATTTGAGGTTATGTAGCATCGAATTAGTTTTTTTACTGAAAATACTAAAAAAGCCATCTTAAAGTATAATCCTTGCCCTTTCAAATGCTGTTGAGTTTGATTAAATATCTCTTGTTTTCGCTGAGATATCGCTGAGATATTACGTTTAAGAATAATTAATTATTAATTTTTATAAACTATTGTTGCAAATTCACACGGGCGGGACCGCGATTGTTTTTCCAAGTTTTTTGGGGTTTTCCGCAGCAGCCGAGTTATTGCTGTTGCTGGGTTATTTGTGGTTGTTCCTTTTTTTGCGCACACGCACTGCGTTGCCGACGGCAAGCAGTGACGCCTTTGTCAAACCAAGCCACGGTTTTTAAGTCCACCTTTCCGGCTTCGCAGTATTATTGAAGAGTAAGTAATTTTTCCTATTACTAATTATTAAAGAAATTATTAATTATTTGATTTTGGGATTACGGCACCCGATCGACCCTGTCGCGAGCCTAATTTTTCTCCTGTGTCAACGGCAAAAATATTTGAGATCAGCCACGCATATATATATTCATACCGAAATATTTATATTTACATTTTTTCGTTCCCGGCCGCAATTTTCCTGCCATTTTTGGCTATTTTTTTCGGCTAATCCGCATAGGGCAATATCCGCCCGCAGCAGCAGTCGGCCGTCAAGAGTGTTTTCTGACCGAATTTTCGTCTGTGTCTCCTCGAGCCCCGCACCACTTTTGCCAGATACTCCGGTGATTTTTTTGGATCCAAATTATTCCCTGGCAAGTGATTTCTGGATTGTTTTGGGTTTTGTCCGCTATACTAAAAATACTGCATTATTTCAATCAGCGTAATCGGCCGTATGCAACTTTGATTTCTGCGTATTTTGCCATTTTGTTTTTCGGCGACGCCCGCTGATCAGCTGAGTTGAATTCGGAGAATGCCCACGGGAGGCGACAAAAAGCCACGTCTGGTCCCATCCATCCGCATCTCCGCGGTCGTCCCAATTAAAGCCAAAGGCTGCCCCTGCCATTCCAAAGGCAAAGAGCGACGAGTCAGTCGATACCATCCACGAGCCCTCACCAAGACTTACTCAATCGGTCGCAAAAATGGCGCAAAGTTCGGTAGACGTTGCCTTAAGGAAGTTCGCTGCCACAACAGACCGAGTTAGCAAATTCGAAGCTGACCTACACACTCCGGGCGCCCCAGAGACTGACAGATTTTCTCCACATATGTGCCGAGTCCATCTGGACGAAATCCGGGGCTTATGGGAAAGTGTGAAAAAGGGCTATGAGAGTTGCTCCGATCTTCTTTCCGGGTCCGCTGAGGACCCAGTCACCTCAACAGTGCTGGAATCCAAATACAGCTACTATTACTCCGTATATTCGAGGTGCGTAGCCAAGTTTCAGGAGATAATAGAAAGTGCCGCCATCCAGTCCGCTCAGGCTTTCGCTCCCAGCCAACTGCCCACTTCTACTAGTTGCCGGTTACCGCCAATGGACACTGAAGTTTTCTGTGGTGATTATCTTCGGTGGCCCACCTTCAGAGATTTGTTCACCGCCATATACAGTGGGGAGCAAAAGTGATTCCATGATCAACATTTTCATGTTTGAGCGCACATAAAAGTTAAACGAATAAAGTAAATGACATAAACTTTTTTTTCATTGAACACCTTGTTTATTTTCTACAATTAGGCATATATAGCAATATTCAAACAGAAGAAATGGAATTGTTATAATTCAAAAACAAAAAATAGTGGCATGTACTCAGTTTTGCACCTTCCGATATTTGCTCATATTCTTGCTCCTGTTAATTTCTTCTTAGCAATTGACCTGCAGATTTACCTTTAAATGGCTTTTGCATTCCTTTTTTGTTGTCAGAATCCAGAAAATTACTCTCTAGCACAATTTTATAGTTGATTTGTTGAATTTGGAACTTAGTCTCAAAATATTTCCTGAAAAATGAATAAACTGTCTACTGATAAAGAAAATAGTATTGTCTCCCTGACTAAAAATGGGTCTACGACCCGAAATATTGCTGAAAAGCTGTTAATTAGTCAGTCAGTAGTTCTCAAGGACCAGAAAAGACAAAATGTTTGCACCTAAAAGAAGTTAAATGGTCACCGTCGCCTTCTAACAGACTCTGACGCTCTTCTAATGATGCCTAAAATGAGAAAAAATATGTATACTTTTAAAGCCAAAATAAGCTTCTACGGAAAAGAATTAAAGTATAAGTCGATGGCCAGCTTAAAGAGCGCTAGGTAGGATCGGTTACATCGCAGCAGTAAAACAAAACTACCAGTTTTATCCGAGAAAAATGTTAAGGCTCGACCAAAATTTGCAAAGGCGCACAAGAACTGGACAATAGAAGACTGGAAACGTATTATCTGGTCGGACGAATATAAGTTCAATCGTTTTCAATGAAATGGAAAGTTGGACTTTTGGCATAGACCTGATGACAAGCTTCAAACCAATTATTTAAAGCAAACAGTGAAACATGGAGGCGGCAACACAATGGCGCGGGGGGGTTTTTTCGTATTCGCACGTTGGACAGTTGCTCAAACTTGACGGGATTATGCGAAAGGAGGACTATTTGAGCATTTTGAAACCCATCTTCCCAAATTCCGCGAGCAGTGTGCGTACCTAGAGCAGGAAATATCTTTTCTGCAAGATGGGTTTCCCAAGCTCAATGCGAAAATTGTTAAAGAATGGATCGGAAACCAACATTTTAAGATGATGGAGTGGCCAGCGCAGAGTCTCGACCTCAATCCGATGGAAAACCGATGGTCAATCGTACAAAGACGGCTCGGACAGTATCAATCAGCCCCATCCAACTGGGACGATCTTTGGGGGCGTCTTGAATTAGAGTGGAATAATATTCCAAAATGAATTATAGAAAAATAAGTTAAGAGTAAGCCATAACGTATGAAAAATGTCATAGAAAATATGAGTCCCTGGACAAAATATTAATAAAGAATTTCTTTTGTATTTTTTTTAAATGGTGCAAAACTGAGTACATGCCACTAGTTTTTGTTTTTGAATTATAACAATTCCATTTCTTCTGTTTGAATATTGCTATATATGCCTAATTATAGAAAATAAACAAGGTGTTCAATGAAAAAAAAGTGTATGTCATTTACTTTATTCGTTTAACTTTTATGTGCGCTCAAACATGAAAATGTTGATCGTGGAATCACTTTTGCTCCCCACTGTATATCCGCAACTCGGGGCTCACACCGGTGGAAAAGTTGTTTCACCTGTTGTCGAAAACAAGTGGCGACGCGCACGCCATTGTTTGTAAGGCCCCGCTAACCAATGAAGGGTTCATCTCGGCGTGGCAAGGCCTGACCGATCGTTTCGAAAATCGGCGGTCTTTGGTCAACAGTCAGTTGAAGATCCTCTTCAACATCCAGACTGTTCCCCAAGAGTCCGGAGCCGCTCTAAAAGAGCTACAAGGCACCATTCAGAGTTGCCTCACTGCCTTACGCATGTCCTCCATTAATGTCGAGGCTTGGGATTGTCTCCTGATATATATGGTTTCGTTTAAGCTTCCCAAGATCACGCTTTCCATGTGGGAGCAGTCAGTCCACAACAAGGCCGAAATTCCAACCTGGGGTGAGATGGACGCATTCCTGACAGAGCGCTATCGGACTCTGGAGGCAATCGACGACATCAGACCTAGCGTTTCGGGGCAAGTTCCGCCAAGACCGTCAACTGCGAGCGCTCCACCGCGCAGGCTCAACTCGTATGAGACCAGGGTGGCTCCAGCGCCCAGGGGGTGTGATCTCTGTTCTAGGGAGAACCATCCCATTCGCATATGTCCACGGTTCCTCGAAATGGACGTGGATGGTCGCTCCGACTACATCAAGAGAAGGCAACTTTGCCTTAACTGTTTTGCCCGAGGGCACCAGCAACGGGACTGCACCAGTGCCCACAGCTGTTTCACATGCCACAGCCGGCATCACACCCTCCTGCACCGCGGTAATCCTTTCGCGACCGCAGCTGGCTGGTAATCTGCCGTCGTATCCGATCCCACGGGATCTTCTTAAGGACCTCCCTGACGTCCCCCTTGCGGACCCCAAGTTCTTCGAGAGCTCCCAGATCGATGTCTTAATAGGAGCAGATATTCTTCCTTCGATCCTCCTCGGCAATTCCAAAACGAACATTTGCGGTTCGCTTCTCGGCCAGGAAACAATTTTCGGGTGGGTGTTGACAGGCCCAATCCACTCGACAGGCCCCCACAGTGTGGCTGGCTCTTCCACGCGAGTTACATGTCGCCTCGAAGACTCCCTGGATCAGCTCCTCACTAAATTCTGGGAGGTGGAGGAAGTGCCCACTCAGATCGTCCCCGAGGCTGATTCTTTTTGCGAACAAAATTTCGTGAAAACCACCAAAAGGGACCATCGTGGCAAATATGTTGTGACGCTCCCCTTGCGCGACCCCGAGCACGAGGGTTCCGAGCTAGCAGCTTCACGATCCTTCGCTCTAGCCCAGTTCCTCCGGAACGAGCAGCGCCTGAAAAGAGACCCTCTTCTCAAAGTTCGGTATGACGCTGTGATCCAAGAGTACCTCGACTTGGGACACATGACCGAAGTTCCTACGACGAGCAGCTCCGCCACATATTACCTTCCGCATCACGCCGTTCTCAAGCCCGAAAGCACGACTACTAAAGTGCTGGTAGTCTTTAATGCCTCCAGCCCTTCCGCAAACGGGACCAGTCTAAATGACATTCTATTCGCGGGCCCGGTCTTACAGTCCGACCTGACTATTCAGATCCTGAAGTGGCGATACTTCAGGTTCGTTTTCAACGCCGACATTGAGAAGATGTATCGGCAAATTTGGGTAGACCCCCGGCACACCCCGGTCCAACGCATACTGTTTCGCAACCCCGAAGGGGAAATCCGCGACTACGAGTTGAAGACGGTGACCTTCGGGATCAATTGTGCCCCATTCCTGGCAATACGCGTCCTGCAACAGATCGCCAAGGACGAAGAGTTGAGGTATCCGCAGGCTAGTCAAATCATCCGACATTTCATGTACGTCGACGACGTGCTCGCTGGGTCAGACTCAAAGTCGGAGGCGCAGGCAGCTATCCAAGAGCTCGAGGGGGCCCTGGGTTTGGCATGGTTCCTACTTAGGAAATGGACGTCCAGAGCCAATTCGGAAATTTCGACCTCGGATTCGGATTCAGCGCACCAAAAACCTTCGGAAAAGTATATACTGGTTTCTGGGTCAAAATTTTGTCGGCCTGTATTATTAACATCCAAATTCCCCAATAACTATCACAGTCCTTAGCTTATCTTCACACGTGTCGGCGTGCATCCGTAACATCAATTTTAGTCCATTCATTTAATTAAATAATAGCCAGCTTTGATTTATTGTTGTGAATAAGACGCACTTATTAAATGTAGTAGCGTTCGTACTATCCTGAGCTAAAAGAACCCCGCCCGACGGCGAGCTAGAACCGAGCCTAGCAAGAGTGCGCATCCCTAGCGAAGGAAGTACAAGGTCCTCTTAAGTAGTAATTACCACCCACTATTTAAAGACCAGTTAGTTAAAAACCGTTCGAACTACGTACATTACAACACAAGTCTTTCACTTTCCAATCCTTAAGTTTCCGAGAAAATTAATTTTATTACTGTAATTCTTCGATACGTGTGACATCTAATTCAGAGTTCGGTAAACACATTTATTACCTTTATATATATACTAGAGGGCCCGCTATTGCATCCTCGCTTTGATCGGATGCAGATCCACACTTAAAATTTCGTATTAAATTAACAATATCGTAGTTAAAAAATGTTGAAAAGTTAATAATAAATATTACTATTTTAATTATCCCATTAATATTATTTTTTTTAATTTTTTCTGGCTTTTAACTTTTTCTATTGTGTTTATGTTAATTTATTTTAGATGTAGAGATGTAGGCATAGCATTGTTTTTCTTATAATTTAAACAATGCATTTTTTGTTTTTCCTTTTCCTAGTTGCTTCTTTCTCATCTTCGCCAACAAAATATATTTGAAGGAATTGAGCTTTTTTTTGAGGCACTTCAGGATTGCTGGCCTGATATTTAACTATTGCAGTTTGGTGCACTTCAGAATTACTGGCCTGATATTTAGCTACTGCAGCTTGGTGCACTTCAGGATTACTGGCCTGATATTTAGCTACTGCAGTTTGGTGCACTTCAGGATTACTGGCCTGATATTTAGCTACTGCAGTTTGGTGCACTTCAGGATTACTGGCCTGATATTTAGCTGCTGCGGTTCGGTATTTTTCTGGGTGCATTAACCTTTATTTGGCTTGTGCATCTTATAGTAAGGGAAAATCGACTTCGCTTTTTGTTCTTACAAATTATTTAAGCAGTAAATATTGGAAAATTTTGAGAACTTTTCAATGCTTGCTTAGCGAGCTTGCATTTAATGCAATTTAAATTTATGTTTTTTATTTTTTTAAATAGGTTGCAGGTGGAATTAGAAAATTAAAATACCCATACGAAACTGGCAATTTTTTTCTGATTTAAAAACAAAAAAACTTCAAGTCTCTAAGACATGTGGTTTGGCCATGACTGTGATATATCAGTCAGTCAGTCAGTCAGTGAGTCAGTGAGGACAAAGCATTTTATATATATAGATTAAATCTTTACTTCTCTATTTTTGGGCTTTAATTTTCGCAAAGGAGCAAAACAAGGCAACAATTTTTAAGAGTTTCGATTGCAGTTGGTTAACCGTTGTCGGGACGTGAACATTTTTCGTTATATATTTTGCATTCAAACCAAATTTTGGTATCTATTGGGAATGATGGAGTTAGACCGATCTCCTGAAAGAGGAGCTGAATCAAGCCCAAAGGTCGTTTGTCCGTTATGTACAGCAGATATAAATCCTACTGAGGTTTTTATAACTAGTTGTCAACAAGTTTCATAAGCGATGTATAGAAGCTCATTGGAAAGAAAGTACACAATGTCCGGTGTGCAAAGTATCTTGTAGGTCAGCAATCTCGAAAACTGCAGATGTATCTGAGCGACAAACTCGAAGTGGTTCGAGAAAGCGACAGCCCGTAGATACAGTTGCTCAGCAAGTCTCAGATAATATAGCTTCGACCTCTGAACAAAGTACGCAAGCTAATAACGTTGGAATTAGCAATTCAGGTAGTTTATCAGATAATGCTATGATATTACTGGCTATGGAGCAAAGAATATTTGCTACGCTATCGAAAAAGATGACTGATCTAATCCAGAGTTCAATAACCGATACTATAACCAGGGCGTTAGCAAGCAAGCAGAAGTAGGGGTATTGACAATTCTCAGAGCGAACATTCTTCACGTCGATCGCTAAGCAATGAAGATAGGGTCGAAACAAGGAATGAAACCGGCAGCAATGCAAGACAAGTCCCCTTTGCTCCGGGCTCTCCCGCTTCCCAAAGAAGCACTACATTCAATTTGGTAAACCGACCAGATAAGGTCGTACACATTCTATATGGCTGGAAAATACAATTTTCTGGAATAGGAGCATCAGTAGACAATTTTATTTATAGGGTAGATACTGGGGGCTAAGGCTGTGTCAGTGAAGCGTGTGCGCCTGTCGCCGCGTTGATCCGACCCAGCTAGTGGTAGTTGGCAGTCACATGCCGACTACTAAAGACCGACCATACGTGGTGAAGAACCACATCCTGCTCGAGGTGCCCCTGCTCTAGACTAAATATGGCGGATCTAGAGAGGACAACTCGAAAAAACCTGTAATCACCGGTGTTACCGTACCGTGCCCCTGTGATGAATGGCACTACGTTAGTGTGTCTTTTAACGGTGGCTTCCGGATACCTGGCACCTCCGGTCGTACAAGCGCCCGATCCGGGGTATGAGGCTCTGCCCCGGGGGATACTTCCTTCCTCACTACTCGTGGGACCAATATATGGAGACCAATCAAAGTAACACTGAAACAGGGTGCTCTAGCAGCCCCAAATCGATCAATATCGAACCCACTCGGGAGCCCGAAGAAGCCATGGGCGTCTGTTCACAAGGCTCTGGCACCGACAACATCACCAAGGAAGAGGAAGAAGCCCTTCTCGCCTCTCCCAAGGTTGATAAAATAAAGCGGGTCGCTCTATCGGGCGCCGCACGAAAAAGGTTGCGCAGACACCTTGCGAACGGCATACCCTTAGAGGAGGCCAAAGGCTCGCCCAGAAGCCTATGGACCCTCCTAGGGCAGTGCCTAGCAAGAGTGGCGGGACCAATAAAAGAGGTGGATCGGCCAACACGACCCCAGAAGGAGTGTCGAATAAGAGGCCCATGACCAAAACCGCGGCACCTAGTGCCTTGACGAAGGGTCCTGCAACAGTGCAGCTTGCCACAGAGGCTCCAGTAGCCTCTACATCCGCTGCTGCGGCTAGGCAGGCAGCACTGGAGCAGTCGACCCAAGTCGGTGTCATGGCCTCTTACAGGGACGTAGCCAGCTCTGTGAAGATGGCAATACTCCCTGAGGACTACCCGAAAAATCTGCTCACGACGGAGCAGCTGAAGACGGTGCAATCCGCCATCTTGTCGAGGGTGATGGCCCTGAAAACCGGCTCCACGAAGCCGCTGTTTTCTGGCTGCACCTTCCGACCAGGCTGGATGGCCATAACATGTGGTGACGCAAAGACAGCCGAGTGGCTGAGCACCGAGGTGCCCAAGCTCCGGTTGTGGAAGGACGCCCACATAAAAGTAGTCCCCGAGATAGAGGCTCCACGTGCCGCTGTCTACATCGGCTACTTTCCGCTCCCTAATGCGGATATGAAAACGTCGGAGGTTCTGGACCTGATTGAAGGCCAAAACAGTGGCCTAAGCGTGGGAGACTGGCGCGTCTTCCACCGCGAATCAAGACAGAACACGGCGATCATAACAATCGCGCTGGACCCAATCTCGGCCAATCGGCTGTAAGAGCTAGGGCATAGCCTAAACTTCGCGTTTGGCAAGGCTACCCTTAAGCCAAAGGCCGACGCGCAGGCAAAAAGACAGGCAGTGGCTCCCGTTCCCGCAGCGGAGAAGCCCACCTGCTCTACTGCCAGTGCCCTTGCTATGGCTGATGCGACACCACAGGGCACCGCGATGGCCCAGGACCCCGCAGTACTGCGGAAGTTCCTGCGCCCCCCACTCCATGGACGTATCACGCGCGGAACCGGGCGCACCACACGAGGCACCGGGCGCGTTCCCAAGAGTGCGAGGCGCACCCAGGAGGAGGAGGCACTTCTAGGCACCAACCGCGGCCGGAAGATAGCGGCCAGGGGCCGCAAGAGGGCGGACTAATGTCCTCCCCGCCTCTCCCCCTTCCCCCCAACACCAGGAGACACCTCCGATGTCTCCAAGCGAACCTCCACCACGCAAAGGCCGCATCAGACGTACTTTGCGAGAGGTTCGCTACAATGGTCATTGCGTTCATCCAGGAGCCCTGGATAAATGCAGGACGTGTCCTGGGGCTTAGCACCCCATCCGGTAAGTTGCTGTATGCAAATAACCAACCTCGCCCTAGATCGGCGTTGTTAATAAACAAAAACCTAACATTTGTTCCCCTCTCACAGTTCATAACTGAGGACCTGGTGGCGGTTTGGGTTAAAATACCCACCGCCTATCTACCCGGCGACTCGGAGGAGGTGCCTACGGCGGCTACTTGTGCCCTGATTGAGCACTGCCAGAGAAACCGGCTCAGATGGATTATCGCCTGTGATGCCAATGCACACCATACGGTCTGGGGGAGCAGTGACATCAACAAGAGGGGTGAGTACCTTCTTGAATACATTATTAGTAATAACATAGGATTACTAAACCAGGGTAGCGAACCCACATTTATTAATGCCATTAGAGAGGAAGTCCTTGACCTGACTCTCTGCAGTACTAATATGTTGTCCGTTGTCTCAAACTGGCACGTTGCAAGTGAGATCACTATGTCAGATCACCAACACATTAGATTTGACATAGGATGCGCCTTGCAATGTAGCCTAGTCACCAGAAATCCCAGGAAAACCAACTGGGATCTCTTCTGTTTTGAACTTGAGCAAACTAGAGACTGCTCAGCCCGTCCAATAACATCCATAGACGAGTTAGAGCGTGAAGCTACTGTGCTTCACAGAAATGTTGAACTAGCATATCACGCCAGCTGCGACCAAAAGGTACGCAAGACCGAAAGGACTGTCCCCTGGTGGAACAAAAGCCTTGGCGATCTTAAAAGGCTGCGCGCAGGCTCTTCAATAAAGCGAGGAGTGGGAGGGCCTCATGGGACTCCTACACTACTGCTTTAACGCTCTACAACAAAGAGCTGAGAAGGTCAAAACGGGCTACGTGGCGTCAACACTGCGGGCAGATCTCATCTCTCCCGGAAGCTGTTAGGCTACAAAAAGCCCTCTCCAAAGACCACTCAAACGGCACCTGCACGCTGAAAAAGCCGGATGGAACACACACAAACAACCCAGAGGAGACGAGCAGTCTACTCCTGGCTACTCACTTTCCTGGGTGTGTCGCTGTGGAGCAACCCATCTCAGAGCGTGAGGCACCAACCTACCTCTCTGAGACTGGAGAGTGCCCGCACCTGCACGTGACTATGGTGGCAGACTCTAATGGGGCTGAGAGATGGGAACCCCCCTATCGCTCAGAACACATTGGAAACATGCCCTATAGACTGTTTCATCAAAATAGCGTAAAATGGGCACTACAAAATTTCAGCCCATACAAATCACCCGGACCAGATGGGATCTATCCATGCTTGTTGCAGCGGGGACTGCATCTAATCGCACTCCCCCTAGTCCGTCTATTTCGAGCCAGTCTCATGCTTGGACACATACCAAGCAACTGGGCTAAAGTAAAAGTTGTGTTTATCCCAAAGGCAGGGAAGAAAGACTCCCAACTGCCTAAATCATATAGACCGATTAGCCTTAGCTCCTTCTTCCTCAAAACTATGGAGAAGATAATCGACCAGCACATCAGGGAGGTAAACCTCAAGCAACATCCCCTAAACAAGTACCAATTTGCGTATCAAGCTGGTAAATCAACTGAGACCGCCATACATTGCCTTACAACAACCATTGGAAAGGCCATTGGCGCTCAACAGATAGCACTAGGTGCCTTCTTAGACATCTCAGGAGCTTTCGACAACACGTCATATGAGCCTATACGTGCCTCTCTTGTACGCAAGAATGTATCCACACCTATCACTAGGTGGATTCTGGAAATGCTTAAATCCAGAATCATAACTGTAGACCTTGGAGGAACTATGACCTCGATCACAGCCACAAGGGGGTGCCCTCAAGGGGGAGAACTCTCTCCCCTCCTGTGGACTCTGGTCATCGACGAGCTACTTTATGAGCTCAACAATTCAGGTTTCCCCACTCAAGGCTACGCTGATGATCTAGTCATCTATATAGTGGGCTGGCATGAGCAAACCATCTCGGACCGCATGCAGCAAGCCCTAGATATAGCCAACAGATGGTGTCAGGACAAAGGACTGTCCATAAACCCATCAAAAACAGTTTTAGTCCCATTTACTAGGAAAAGGTCTCTCTCCTTAAAAAGACCATCCCTAAATGGGTCTATCATTGACTTTTCGGTTGAGGCAAACTACTTAGGAGTCACGCTTGACTCCAAGCTCAACTGGAATGCACACCTGGAAAAGACCATATACAAAGCCATTCGAGCACACTTTGCGTGTAGCAGGCTCTACGGCAGAACATGGGGCCTAAGTCCCAAAATGATCTAATGGTCTTTTAACACTGTGGTAAAACCGATCTTAACCTATGCATCTCTTGCTTGGTGGACGAAATTTACCCAGAGGACAGCTGCGGCTGCACTTACCAAATTACAACGACTGGTCTGCATAGGCATCACTGGAGCCATCCGGACGTGCCCCACTGCAGCACTTGGAGTCATAACTGGCATACCCCCTTTACCAATTACATTGAAAAAGGAGGCCTGCCTGGGGGCTCTTCGCCTTCAAAACATCACCAATATCAAAAGTAGTGATCTTACCGGGCATCTTAGGGTCCTTGAACCCCTAATAAATGATCCCATTCTGCGCGTAACTGACGATCAGAAACCAAGACTTGTTCTCCACAGAAACTTCTCTGTTGTCCTATACACTAGGAATGAATGGAAAACAAAATCAATATCTCTACCCAGTGGATCACAAATATGGTACACTGATGGGTCAAAACTGGAAAACGGTGACACCGGGGCTGGTATTTTCGGACCAAGGTTCAACAAATCCATAGCCATGGGAAAATCTCCAACCATTTTCCAAGCAGAGATACACGCCATAGAAATCTGTGCACGAGAATGCCTTCGCAGGAAAATGCAAGGCGCACGGATCTGCATCTTCTCGGACAGTCAGGCAGCGCTCATAGCGCTGAGTTCCTTCACGATCTCGTCCGGACTTGTAGAGAACTGTTTCCAACAGCTGAATGCCCTTGCCTCCAAAAACACCCTAACGGTGGGCTGGGTACCAGGGCATGAAGGCCATACAGGAAACGAGGTGGCAGACACCCTAGCCAAACGCGGGGCGATGACACCTTTTTTCGGCCCTGAGCCGTTCTGTGGACTATCGAAAGGACACAAAAGAGAACAGCTCAGGAAATGGGAGGAATCGGAGATAAACCGTCACTGGACCGACAGTGCAGGGCTGAGACAAGCCAAACAATTTCTCGTCCCCCAGATGACGCGATCAAAACGCATCATCAACGTACCAAAGAGCGAAATTCGAATTCTAACAGGTTACCTAACGGGTCACTGCAACCTTAGGTATCACCTTAAGAAATTAAAACTTGCAGAAATCGACACATCCAGATTCTGCGAGATGGAGCAAGAAACATCGGAACTCATCCTATGTGAGTGCCCCTCGCTAATCAGACGTCGACTTCAACATCTAGGAGGTGAACTTATTCCCCCCTACAGGATTTGGGAACAAATAGACCCTACCAAAGTGCTTTCTTTTATTAGAAGCCTAGGTATAGGGGCTTTACCCTAATCCTACAGGCCGGCACAAAAGACCTAACATCTGGTCGCAGTGCAACAAGGCCTTTGTAATAATAATAATAATAGGGTAGATACTCTAACACGAGAGACGTTAGGCAATAATTTCAATCTGCTTTATAAACATGCCAGCGTCCTTTTTGAAGGGAAAGCCAATGAATTTTATTAGCGTTATCATAAAGCGCATGGAGAAATTCATTGGGATACATTCTGTCGATATAGAAGAATTAATTAGAAACACTAAACAAAAAGCAAATGAATCTTTTGATAGTTTTTATGATACAGTATCTGGCTTAGTCGATCAGCTGGAGCATCCGTGGACTTCGAGTAAAGTAATTCGAGTTCTTAGAAATAATTTGCGTCCAGAAATCAGACATGAGATCTTAAACATTGAGATTAACACTGTTTCAGATCTAAGAGAGATTTGTCGCAGGCGCGAAGCTTTCTTGGCCGATGTTAAGCGGTGCAGTGGCTACGTGCACAGCACTCCGTTCAGACGGAAGTTTCTGAATTTAGTCAGGAATGCGAGACTCAGGTAGAATCAGAACCTGAAAGTGAGGTTGATGTCGAAGCGTTTTCTTATTATGTTGGAACTGCCGCAAGGAGGGCCATAGATATCAGGATTGTGTATCTGAAAGAAGTGTATTCTGTTACGGATGTGGAGCTGCAAATACTTACAAACCAAGTTGTAGTAAGTGTTCAAAAAACTCCAAAGCCGGCATGTCAAAGTCGCAATTCAGACCGAAGATTTCGCATGCCTCCCGAAACCAATCCACAATGACCGAAGAGTAGAAGATGCAACAATAGTTGCACAACTCCCATTCCTTGACGAACAACAACTACCTACTAGTCATTTACTACACAGCAAAATCCCTTTATTAAAGGGTATAACTATACCAGAAGATAATTATTTATATAATTTTGAAAAGCGGAAGGCTCGAAACTCTAGTCGAATAAAAGCATTCTGGCAGAATGTCAAGAATTGTAAAATTGGAATAAATTATATAAATTCACTAGCTGCAGGACCAAAAGATCCTCGTCCGTTTGTGCCAATTCGGTTGTTTAATCGTACAGTTTACGGTATGTTAGACTCTGACGCTTCGATAAGCTGTGCTGGAGGTAACTTAGCTCTTGAGATAATAGCCGCAAGGAACTATAAGGCCATTAATAGTAGTGCTGCAACGGCAGACGGCCGAGCAGAGCGTATAGTAGGACATTTACAAACCGAGGTGGAGTACGGTGACGAAATAAAGTTGTTAAAAGTTTACATAGTACCGTCGCACAGTGGCGCATTAGATAGATTCGGGTTGCAAAAATCATAACTCTTGAACCAGTTGAGATATTTTCATATTTTTTTTTAAATGAAAGGTAGTTTTAGTAGCTTTCGATTGAGTGGTCATAATATATGGAGTGATAAATAGTAGATTTTATACTCGAAAATTAATGTTTTTTGAGGCAGTTTTCTCAATTTTTATCCAATTTCGAACAATACATTTCGTTTGTTTTCTCTGAAAATGCTAATATGGTGCATATTTAATATTTTAAAAATAAAAAAAGAATACATTTTAAAGAAAAAAATTTTTTTTTTTTTTTTTGAACAAATTTTTGACTAATTTTCAATCATTTATGCACTTTTTGTTCAAAATAATCATTCAATTTTACATTATTTAATATTGTTGAAGAATAATTAATCACTATACATTCATTTCAAATCATTAAGTGTCCTTACAAAGTCAGGAATTGAAAAACAAGCCGCCAATACAGGAAAAAATGTATGCCCGCCATACAATTTCGTACTGCGCAGCGACTGTGCTTGTACCAGAATTTGCACGAAACCGCCCGTTTTTGACGCTGAGTTGAAAGTATCTTTTGCCTTGGAAATTCGGGGTGGGACGTCGGGGGACCCGATCTTTTTTGAATATGATAAAGAACATATTCAGGAACAACACCTCATACGCCAAACCCATCAGTCGGCGTAAGTTCTATTTTTTATTTTCCATCAAAGTTGAAAAATAGGTGAAAAATTAGTACTTCGGTAAAACAGGTGTGCCTGCTCGTGCAAAAAATATTTTAATTTTATTCTACTTTGGTTTTACAAAGATTTGATGACCCTTTCGATAGAGACTATAACCATGACGGTCGTTTACATATTTTACCTAAAAATCGACCTCAAAGTCAGAATTTTTCTCAAAAACGACAACCTTTTTTTGCAATCCAAAAAAGGTTCAACTTTGAACACCTGCAACTTCTTAAATACTGGACCGATTTGAATAATTTTTTGGATTCAACCCTTTTGAACTATTACCTGTCGAATGCAATAACAAATTTTACGATCCGTTGTCATCAAAAAGTTGATTATTGTATAGTATCTCTATCTTTTGCGCCATTGTGCGTCGCTTAAACAAGATTTGTATTTGGGCATAGATTTCTGGAAGATTTACGATTTACTTCCCAGAAGTCTGATCATATCCGAGTTAGATACACAGGAGGATGATTGCAAAGTCAAAGTAGATCAGCACAGATTGTCCGATATAAATAAAGCTAAATTAACGAACGTTGTTAGTTGTTTTCCATCGTTTAGCCAAGAAGGTCTCGGAAAGACCAACCTTATATCACATTCAATAGATGTAGGAACGGCTAAACCAATAAAACAACGCCATTTTCCTATTTCACCGGCCGTAGAAAAGGCAATGTATGCCGAGATTGACAGGATGATACAACTAGGAGTGATAGAAGAGTCCGACAGTTCTTGGTCATCTCCAATCGTTATGGTAACGAAACCTGGGAAGGTTAGAATTTGTTTAGATTGTCGTAAGGTGAATAGCTTCACCGAAAAGGATGCATATCCTCTACCTCAAATTAGTGGAATTTTGAGTAGATTGCCTAAGCCTGAATATATAACTAGTCTTGATCTTAAAGATGCGTATTGGCAAGTTCCTTTAGATATTGCATCGCGTGACAAGACGGCATTCACAGTCCCGGGTAGACCCCTCTATCAGTTTAAAGTTATGCCGTTTGGGCTTTGCAATGCCACATGCACAATGTCTCGGCTGATGGACAAAGTGGTGCCAGCTCATCTGAGAACGAGGTTTTCATTTATCTAGATGATCTGCTGGTAGTGTCTTCGAGTTTTGAGAGGCATTTAGAAGTGCTAAGAAAGGTTGCTCTTCACATAAGGCGTGCAGGTTTGACGATCAATATTGGCAAAAGTCACTTCTGCATGCTGAGGGTGCGATACTTGGGCCATATAATCGGCGATGGAGGAATCCGAACTGACCCTGAAAAGGTTGTCGCTATAAGGAACTTTCCATTGCCTACAACATTGCGCAGCTTGCGAAGTTTTATGGGGCTGTGTGGATGGTATCGCAAGTTCGTTCCCAATTTTGCGTCTCTTGCCGCTCCATTAACAGATTTGATGACTACGAAAAGAAGATTCAGTTTGACTGAGGCAGCAGTAGAATCTTTTGAGAAGCTAAAACAATGTATTAGCGAGGCTCCTGTTTTATGCAGCCCTGATTTCTCGAAACTGTTCGCAATACATTGCGATGCGAGTAAGACCGGAGTTGGAGCTGTATTAGTTCAAGTTTCGGAAGAAGGAGATGAGCGTCCTATTGCCTTCATTTCAAAGAAATTAAATAAGGCGCAACAAAATTATACCGTCACAGAGCAAGAATGTCTCGCAGCGATCGTGGCTCTTAAAAGTTTTAGGGCGTATGTGGAAGGACATAGATTCAAAATCATGACGGACCATGCTTCATTAAAATGGTTGATCTCTAACCACGATCTAAATTCGCGCTTAGCTCGATGGGCTTTGGCCTTGCAAAGTTATGATTTCGAGATTGAGCATCGCAAAGGTTCGCTTAACGTAGTTCTCGACTCCTTGTCTCGGGTAAACGAACACGTAATAGCTGCAATAGACTTGATGGATGGATTTCTCGTAGACCTAAATTCCGATCACTTTAAATCCGCGGAATATACCGAACTAGTGCAGAAAGTGAGTGCGAATCAGTTGAATTTTCCCGATCTCAAGACCGATAGCGGTTACATTTATCGGAAGGCTGAGCATTTGACTGAAGAGCAGGTGCACGATGAATATGCCTGGAAGCTCTGGGTACCTAAGGAATTGGTTCCTGAAATACTTTCTCGTGCTCGTGATAGTTCGTTGTCTGCTTATGGTGGGATACACAAGACTATTGAAAGAGTTAGACGTTACTATTTCTGGCCTGGACTCGTAGCAGATGTTAAGGCTTATATTAATGCTTGTGAGGTGTGCAAAACCACAAAAGCACCAAATTATGTTCTGCGACCACTGTTAGGAAAAGCGCCGGAGAGTCAAAGGTTTTTCCAACGATTATTTTTAGATTTCCTTGGACCTTACCCCAGATCCAGAGGTGGAAATATTGGGATTTTTATCGTTCTCGACCATTTTTCCAAATATGTGTTTCTCAAACCAGAAAAGAAGATAGATGCAGGTAGAGTTATAAAATATTTGGAAGGGGAATTGTTCATGGCGTATGGCAATCCCGAAACAATAGTGTCAGACAATGGATCTCAGTTCCGTTCGCACGCTTTTCAGAAATTATCGCAGCAGTATGGCATTACGCATACGCTTACCGCCGTGCATTCGCCGCAGGCTAACGCTTCCGAGCGCGTTAATCGCTCAGTTATCGCTGCTATTAGAGCGTATTTGCTACCCGATCAAAAGGACTGGGACGAATACCTAAATAGGATTAGTTGTGCGTTGAGATCATCAGTACACTCTAGCTTAGGGACTTCTCCTTACTACATGGTTTTCGGGCAACACATGATTACTTCGGGTTCCACGTACTCATTGTTGAGGAAGCTCCACTTATTGGATGACCGATCCTTGAAATTTGACCGTCAAGACTCGTTCGAAATAGTACGGGAGAAAGCATGCCAACGGATGCTAGCGAAGCACTCCGAAAACGAGCAGAAGTACAATCTCCGGTCAAGAGTCGTTTCGTATGTAGAAGGGCAAGAAGTATTTCGTAGGAATTTTAAGCAAAGCTGTTCTCAGACAGGCTACAATGCTAAATTCGGTCCTGCTTTTGTAAAAGCCAGAGTTCGTAAAAGGTTAGGAAACTCTTACTACGAGCTAGAAGATTTACAAGATAAACTATTGGGTACATACCATGCGAAAGATATTCGCCAATGACGTGTCTTCAGTCGGCATCAGTCTAGGGTATTAATGGAAGGTATACCCCAGCCAGATGTTACCGGGGGGCTTTTGTAGTGGCGACTGAAGAGCCGCGAAATAAGTTTTGGCCAAAAAGCATGCTACAGATCATAAGATCTTTAAGCCTAGCTTTGGAGCATATTAAAATGATATATGAAGTTCGGCCTAAAAGCAGACAGCCTTTTCGCGATTGTTAAGCTGAGCTTTAATGCATGTGCATAAGAATTCGTGAGCTGCATTTATTTATTGTATTGCCAGAACAGAATTTAGGGCAAATATAATATAGATAGCTCATATCGGCGCCAGGGAAGATCTGGAAAGCTCGTGTTCCAATTAGGAAATTTTCGCTGCTGCTGCGCATGAACCTATGTTGCTCCATCCGTTTCCGTACTAAATTTCTTTTGAAATCGAGATCCGGTGGAGTGCACAAGCATTTAAATTGCGTCCCGCACCCAAAGTTGTGAATAAGTGCTAAGTCCACGCGGTCAATATTAAAGTCGGTTCAAATAAAAGGTTGAGCCGAAGCTTGTGCAAATTCAAGTGAGTAGAGTTAAGCTGCTTGCGTCTGTGTACAGTGCATAACCCTTTTATTGTCCAGGTCTCAAAAGCAACTGTCCGCTAAAATAGCACGGGCTGGTGTCGGCCAGTCCAAGAGACGTTAGACCTGGGAGGTCCCCTTCATTTACATTGGAATCTAATATTCAGTCGGTAAATATTTATTGGAAAGAGTGTTTCGGTTATCGGTTGCTTACTGTGGCAAATTTAAAAATCGACAGATTGAACCCAGTAAGCAGAAATCGAGTTCCGGTCCCGAGGAGCACCCCTGAGAAGGGCATGACGGGCTAGGAAGCAAGCAGGAGGATGAAAATATAATTCAAGTGCAGTTAAATCGGCCACCAGCGCGGCTGCGCAACATTCTTCAGTGGCCGAATATGCAGGCGGAGAATTTTCGTGGGAGTTTGGTAGTGATCGGCGGTTTGACTTTTGACCCTGATATGACCTTTGTGCCCTTGCTGACTTAACCTATATTCAGTAGTGAAAGTATCGAAAAGGTAGTCCCGACCAGTGGCCATAGGCAATGTCCGTTGTCCGTCAGCAGCATATGCGCGAATAAAAATGTGAATTAAATGCGCGATTTGAATCAAAAATCAATAATGTGCCTTGTGACTGATGCTGATGTGCCTTAATTTTTCCATTTTTTTTCTAAACGGTCTTAACCTACAGGGCAAGACGTAACTCTTGCGTAAGCCTTTCTGCAAGTTATTCTTAAGGGATGAGTGATCTTGAGCGCATCCATTCTGTTACCGATCTTGGAGTTCTTTTTAGCCATAATTTTAATTTTTCCGACCACATTGGCATAATTGTTGGGAAAGCTATAGGCGTTTTTGCCTTTGTCAAGCGTTGGTCTAAGGAGTTTGACGATCCTTACACCACAAAACTTCTTTATGTCTCTCTTGTTCGTCCTATTCTCGAATACTGCTCGTGTGTTTGGTCACCTCAATATGCGAAGTATCAAGACCTTATTGAATCGGTTCAGAAACAATTCCTTTTGTTCGCTCTTCGGGGATTTTGTTGGGCCCCACATCGACGCCTCCCGTCTTACATCGACAGGCTGCGTCTTCTTAGTCTTCCCACTCTGAAGGATCGTCGGACCTGCCACGGAGTGATTTTTCTATTTAAATTAATTAATGGTCATGTTTGTTCGTCCTTTTCTCAGTCCCTGTTAGACCTTCTCGTCACTTTCGTCCTATTGCTCTTGATTTTTGTAAAACAAACTTCGAGTTGCATGACCCTTTTCGTGTTTTATGTTCTTTTTATAATGAGTTATACTTTTTGTTACATGTTGAATTGTCGATAGATTTAAATACACAAAATGTATTAAGACACCTATCCTTGACTCTGCCCACATGATGTGAGTCGGAGCACATCGTTAAAAAACACTCCTTACTTCGGCTGTGGTAAGGATACGGCCTACAATAGCAGTCACTTGCTATATTTTCTAATAATAAATAAAAAAAACTCCATTTAGAACTTAACCTTTGCTCTAAGAATTCAATAACGTCGGACAATAATTGGATCTCTTTTGGTTTTTTAGAGTGGCTATCGTATAATCGCAGAGCCTCTTAATTAAATTTTTTCAAAATTATTAGTGCAAAGATTATGTCCACTTGGCCGTCAGCCAGCGGGCGGACAGGGGGAATAACGGGTGAGAAATCACCTGCCGTAACTGTTCGCACCGTTGGAAGTGCGACTATACTCTCCCCGTGAGGGCGGCTGGAAGCAGGTCCCAGTATGGTCATGTCTCTGCTGTGGATGCTGACGAATGGTAGTCGGGCGGGGAGAAGAAAACTCCTGCCCAAAAAATCACCCCAATCCAAGGTGGAACAGCATATGCCGAGGGATGCGTGTCCGGGGGGTGCTTGGACATTAGTATGCGGACTCTGGTGGACCGGCCGACCCATCAGTTTTAATTAGGCTTACCACGGTATGCGGGCTCTACCGTGGCGGACCATCCCCTACCCAGCATACTCGTGGGACCAAAATATGAACTCTAACAATACAATCAAGCAAAACATAGGTGATCGCCAAACCTCAAGGGCGAAAGGGTACCCCCCGCTAAAAAACACCTCGAAGACGCCTTGCGGTCGAGTGTGTGTCAAAAAAGGAGGAGGAGAGCTCTTCAGAGCGCCTTCATCCGGGGGACGGAGCCAACGGAAAGGGCGAACCGATGGGCCCGCCGAGCGGCGTGATCGGGGGCAAGTCCCTCGACGTCACCGCGGGCGGCTCCGGAGGCAACCCCAATCCGGGAAGCACGGCCCAGCAACAGCAGAGGAAAAGGCCGCTCTATCATGAGCGTAGAAGGGCGGCCTTTATCCTCGCGAGAGCCAATCCAGCCATGGAGGCGGACCCAGAACAGGCGGGTCTCATAAAGTGGGCGAGAGGTGTCCTGCCAGACTTCAAGCCTGAGAAGGCGGGAAGGGCAGTAGCTCCCAGCTCCCACCCAACTAGCGCGAACGCGGGCAAAAGCGCTGCCAAACGCCAGCGCTCATCGGAGGTGCAACCACCGCAGCCGAAGCGGACCAAGGTGCAGCCCCAGCGGTCCTTCGCCGAGGTGACCAAGGGCAAGATCCTGATTGGAGTGGTGGATGAGGGCTCCAGTGACGGACAGATCCCAAGGGACCAATGGCGCTGGATCGTTGGCGAGCTGCACAACAGGTTCGTGGAGGAGCTGTTGGAGTCGGGTGGTGCACTGCCTCGGTGCGAAGATGCCGGATGGCACCAGGGTGGCGTGAAGGTGATCGCGTGCGAGGACACGGTCTCCGTCACCTTCTACAAGCGGGCGATCGCAGGACTGGGTGAGGTATACCCCGGTGCGAAGCTCGTCGTCGTAGACTGGGACAAGATCCCCAGCAAACCGAGAGCCAGGGCGTGGCTGTCCCACAAGCCGGCAGAGCCGGAGAAAATACTCAAGCTCTTGCAGCTGAGTAACCCCGACATCCCCTCCTCTGATTGGCGAGTCGCCAAGGTCGAGGAGGCCGTTGGTCCGAGGCGCCAGGTTGTCCTGACTCTAAACGAGGGGACAGTCGAGGTGCTGAGGAATAACGGGGGCTTCTCCGGTACGGCTTCGACAGCGTGGCCGTCCGCGTATACAAGGCCGACGCCAAGGCGGGCCAGAAGGGGGAGGACCTCGATATAGAGGGAGCCTCATATCGAGGAGGCGCCAGGATTGTCCGATGAAGAGGACATTCTGGAGGGCTACGTCTCCGATGGAAGCGAACTGGCGAGGGGCCTTCGCGAAGTTGGGATGTCCGAGGAGGAGGACGGGCTGGACGAGCCGACCTCGGACGCCGACATTACTGTGGTGGAGGTCAAGAAGCAGAATGTCTCTGACATTCCTGCAGATAAACCTCCACCACAGTAAGGCAGCTTCCGCTGCTCTAATCGACCACCTGGTGGAAGGTGGCACCGACGCTGTCCTCATACAGGAGCCCTGGATCTGTGGCGACAGAATCCTGGGGCTGAGGGCAGCTGGCTATAGGCTGTACGCGGCCACTACAACAGGTAAAACGCGAGCCTGCATACTCGCTAAGAAGGACTTAACCCTTTTTATGCTTCCTATTTTCAGCAATGAAGACTTCCTAACAGCATGTCTAGAGGGACCAAATGGATCCCTCCGGATATGCTCCGCATACCTGGGGCACGATCAGGACCCCATCCCCCAACCCTGAGGCAAGTCACCGAGGACAGCAAAAAGCTGGGCGTGGACTTGATCATCGGGTGCGACGCCAATGCCCATCACCACCAGTGGGGCAGCACTGACACCAACGACAGGGGTGAGTCTCTTTTTGATTTTATCCTTGCATCCAATTTACTGGTGGGAAACTCGGGGAACGAGCCCACCTTCATCATCAAAAACCGCAGGGAGGTACTAGATATAACCCTTCTCTCTGAATCTCTAAATGATACTCTAAAGTCGTGGAGGGTGCTGGAGAAACACTCCTTCTCCGACCACAGGTACATCCAATTCACGCTGGGCTTCGATAGATTCAACCCGGTCACCTTTCGGAACCCCGAAGGACTGACTGGGTGAAATATAGATCCCAGTTGAATAAGATCCTAAAACCCCCTCCAACCCCAACCAACCTGGACTACAGTCCAGAGGGGTTGGAGTGCCTTGTTAAAACCTTTACCGATGCTTGTAGCACGGCTCTGGATAGGTCCTGTCCCCGTTGTAGGAACGGGGGGAAGACTGGGAAGAAGCCACCGTGGTGGTGCAAAGAATTAGGTAGCCTCAAGAAGACCACGAGGCAGTCCTTCAACCAAGCCAAGAGCGACAATACGGACGCATCGTGGCGCTCATACAAAAACTAATTTGGCCCTATATAACAGGGAATTAAGAAAGGCCAAAAGAAGGGCCTGGTCCGACTTTTGCTCAGGAATCCAGGACTACTCAGAGGCGTCTAGGCTGCGGAAGGTCCTATCGACGACGCCCACCAACCCGGGCTTTGTCAAGCGTCCTGATGACAGCTGGACGACCTCTAGTGTGGAAACTCTCGGAGTTCTCCTGGATGCTCACTTTCCTGCTAGCTCGTCTCAGAGCAGTCCGCCTAACCCCCCGACACGGCGGGGTCCGTCCGGAATGGACTACCTTCTTAATGATAGGAACATTAAATGGGCAATAAACAGTTTTAGCCCTTTTAAATCCCCTGGGGTGGACGGCATCAAACCTGCACAGCTCAGCTATGCAGCCGAGCTATCCTTCTTCTCGATCATCCTCGATACAGGGGTCATCCCGAGCGGTTGGCTCCGCTCAAAAGTTGTTTTCATCCCCAAGGCAGGCAAGCCATCGCGTTGCTCGCCTAAGGATTATAGGCCGATAAGCCTTTCCTCGTTTCTACTCAAGACGCTGGAGAGACTCATCAGTCTGCATCTTAGAACTAATATTCCCCAATCATCCGTATCAGGATCTCAACACGCGTACAGGAGGGGCAGGTCGACAGAGACAGCACTCCATTCGCTTACCACCATCATAGAAAAATCGCTCCACGAAAAGGAGTTCACACTCGTCGCCTTCTTGGATATAGAGGGCGCTTTCAACAACATCCTTCCAGGCTCAATCACATCAGCACTGACTAGGCTGGGGATTGATCAACACTCGGTGGGTCTCATTGACCGGATCTTGCGCAGCAGAACGGTGGAGGCAACACTGGGGGGTCAACCATCTCCAGACAAGTCAACAGAGGCACACCTCAGGGCGGAGTCCTCTCCCCTCTCCTATGGAATGTGGCGGTCAATGAACTGCTTCAGGGCATAGAAGAAGGCGGCTGTCGTGTCGTGGCCTACGCGGATGATGTCGCCTTGGCGTTTACGGGAAAATTCCCGCAGACACTCTGTGACAGAATGAGCGAAAGTCTTCGGTTTCTGACGGACTGGACCGCAAGGTCTGGTCTGGGGGTAAACCCAGCGAAGACTGAACTAGTCCTTTTTACCAGGAAATACAAAATCCCCAAAATGATACCCCCTAAACTCTGCGGGGTACCTCTCACCCTTAAAAATCAGGCCAAGTATCTAGGTCTTATCCTGGACAGGAAGCTCGATTGGTCCCTTAACACGGACGAGAGGGCCAAAAAGGCCACAATCGCGCTCTACACCTGCCGCGTGGCTATCGGGCTAAAATGGGGAATGACCCCAAAAATAGTCCACTGGCTGTACACGGCTATCATTCGCCCGATCCTCCTCTACGGAGTGGCAATCTGGTGGCCGGCTATAAAGCGGTCTACCTGCCTGGGCAAGTTGAGAAAAGTTCAGCGCATGGCTGAGATCTGTATGACAGGCAGCCTGCGCACAACTCCGGGAGACGCCTTGGACGTTCTCCTGGACATACTCCCAATTGAACTAATGGGAGAGATGACCGCGTCACTCTCGGCATTAAGGCTGAAGGGCGCGGGTCTGTGGAGAAGACTGAGTTTCGGACACACGAACCTCGGCTCTGCTCCACACCTTACTGAGGGAAACACTGATTACTGTGTCCCCACTGAACACCCCATCACACCCTTCCAGGTTCACATCCCCGATAGAACGGAATGGAACCTAGGACCCCCTGGACCCCTAGGGTCCCTTCACATCTACACGGATGGCTCAAAACTGGACGGCCGGGTGGGAGGAGGTATATACTCTGAACACCTGGGATTAAACGTCTCGTTTAGGCTACCCGACCACTGCAGCGTCTTTCAGGCGGAGGTTTACGCCATCAAAGAAGCCCTTGATCAGCTCCCCCAACTAGGGGCAGAGCTCCCTTATGCATTTTCTCTGATAGTCAGGCCGCCCTGAAGTCACTCCGAATCTATTTCTTCCAACTCGAAGACCATTAACGACTGCCGCAGATCTCTTCACGAGATGGCGGAGCAGTACGACCTCCACCTCATCTGGGTCCCAGGACATAGGGACATCGAGGGCAACTGCGCTGCCGATGAGCTGGCCCGGCAGGGTACAACCTCCCCTCTTCAGCCGGAGAGGGAGACAGTTGACATGCCCTTGGCCACTCGCAGACTACTCTGTAGGGAGTACTTCCACCTCCTCGCGGACAGGAAATGGGAAAACCTCATCACCTGCCGCCACTCTAGAATGATCTGGCCACGCCGTTCAGCGAAGCGCTCAAAGGAGCTATTATCACTAAGCAGGGAAAGCTGCGCCCTGGCCGTCAGGGCTCTTACTGGTCACTGGCTGCTTGGAACGCATGCGTCCAGGCTGTCGGTGCACCATAATGACTTCTGTAGAAGCTGTAGGGATGAGGAGGAAGAGGAGACCGTCCTCCACCTCCTCTGCCACTGTCCGGCCCTAAGCAGACTTAGACTGCTGTACCTGGGCTACCCCACCCTTGCGGATCTCGCAGAGCTATGCGAGACATCACCGAGGCAGATAATCCGATTCATCCAAGGATCAGGTTGGTCCTCTCTTACGTAGTACTGGTCATCGGCCCATGAGTACCTGCATAGGACGGGGACCTAAGCCTTTGCGGCATCACAAGGAGCCTCCTCAGGCTCAAGTGGATGGGCCGGCTCTCTGAGCCGGCCATCACCGCCCTAACCTAACCTAACCTTATGTCCACTTCGTCGGAAATTTGTGCCTTTAGTTTTATCATGTGAATTGACTCATTAATAGAGTCAATGCACATTCTTAATTGCCTGGCTGAGTTGACATTCACACTGTCAAGCTCAAGAAGGCGATTCAGTTGCTCTGAAAATATTTTTCTTTTATTTTCATACCGCGTGGTTAACAACTCCCAAGCGGCTTCATAATTTTCCCCAGACCCCAGTAACAGATGAGAAACAACGTTTCCTTCATTGAGATCTTGAGATTATTCAATTTTAAGGTCGGACTAAAATCCTCCCTTAAATGGATGAGTTTATTAAACGACTCAAAAAAGGGTCCCAATCTTTGGAATCTCCATTGAATGTGGGAACCTGTATTTTTGGTAGAGTTGGCAAATCATCAATCTTTTGATTTCCAACATCTACCTTCATTGGCACACTTCTCTGAAGTTGAATATTCATATTAGTTTTTAGAGCTAATATGTCGAATTCGATCTCTTCGATTCTTGAATCATAACTCCTATCAGTGTCTTCAATCTGGGTGACTTGTTTTAGATTTACAAGCCTTTCCCAATAAAAATCAATCTTTTTTACCCTAATCTCAAAGGTTTTAATCTTATCCTCCTAAATCGCGATAAGCGTGTCCTCTAAATACCTATCTAATAGTTCGACTGCCTTAATAATAATAATATACAAAAGAGGTATGTGCACTGCGACCACTAGGGTCTATTGTGCCCTCGTCCTAGAGTATGAGCTATAGCTCCTCGAGCAGTTCAATCGATCGCAAGAATGCGATGATGTCGCCTGGTCGAAGAGCCCTCATTTCCTGTGTGGTGAGTGTAAGGCCCCCAAAGTGGGCCAGCCTCAACCGACTGATAGCTGAGCACTTCTCAAGTAGTTGTTCCGGAGTCTCGTCTCCTTCCAGACAAAGTTGTGAGGTAGTTATCTAGGCTGGGATAGAGACTCAGTCTCGCCAGGGTCTCTCTACAGAAAATTTATAAAGATCTGGGACAATGTGACTAATATGAGACGGTAGGCTGACGCGGGGTGGAGTTTGTCAGCCACCGAGCTACACTAAAAAAATATGTTGATAGGGCGTGACAGAGGGAAGGACCGAATTAGCCTTCATGCATGTTTGGGGCCGAAGGACCGAGAGGGAAAAGAAGAAATAATAGCGAATTTGCTCCGGCCGGCTGTGCCTGGCCCGTCCAAAATATTTTCATTTTTACCTGGGAATTTCCCAAATTATAAAATTTAAATTTATTATTTTTTTCCCCAGTGCGCCTATAATTTACTATTTTTCTTATTATCTTTTTTTTCATCGTTATTCTTACGACCATTTTTCTCCGCAAATTTTTATTTCCATTCGAAACAATTTATTTAATTTAATTTTCCTTAGATTTTTATTCTTGCTCTTAGAATATTTTCTCCCAGTGTAGCCGTCTCTATCTCGTGGTATTTAATTTAACTTGGTTTTAGATTATTTAATTTAATTTAATTAAACTCTGTTTGATTTTTCGCAAAATATTTTCTTCCCGCGTAGTTTTTCCGACCTCGTGGTATTTTAATTTAACCATTTAATTATTCAAATTAATTTAGATAAACTTGGTTCGATTTCTCATCTATTTTTATTCTCGTGGTTTCCCGCCTTCCCGGCCCTCTTATTTATTAACACAATTTGGTTAAATTTAATATCATTATTTTTTTTTTTTTTCAAATTTTGTTCTTCCGATATTTTCGCTTAGTGCACTCGCTTTCTTTTATTATTTCCTTTTTTTCATAATTTCATAATTTTTAATTTTTCAAGATTTTATATTAACAAACCTTTTTTCTCTCTGTGTATTCGCTCGCTTACATTATTTTACAAGTTCAAAGATCTGATTTTCCTTTAACTATTTTTATTTTACACATTTTTCTAGGTTTTTCATGTTTCATAAAATTTCCGAGTCTCGCACAATTTCTCGCAGTGTTCTATAGGTTAGGTCAAGCACATGCATTTTTCTAGAGTCGGTCTGACCGCACTCTCTGGTGACCACCGCATCGAGGGCTCGCAAAGATTTTCCTACACACACACCTGCTAGCCAACTCGTTGCGGTCTCACACTAACACTCACCCGTCTCGCTCCGGCACACACTCTTAGACCGGCTCCGTTCTGCCGCTGGTCCCTGGCCAGACTTCGCCTTGTCCATCCTTCTCGTCTCCTTGCTGCTTCCAAATCACTCTCTCCTTACGGTGGCAATCGCCGGCCCGTAGTTTCTCCTTTTAAGTTTGTTTTAAGTTTTCTCAAAGTCTCTTCGCACACGCGGTTTTGGTTTTCCCGTCACTGACTTTGCGTACGTCCGTTTTTGTTCGCCACTTAAATCCAACTCCACTCCGTTTCGCTTCGCGAAATTTCTTGTGGAGTTCTTTTTGCCTTCTTCCAGGAGTTTACCGTACGTCGCTCCCTCTCTCTCGCTCTCATGGGCGCTAGCCTATTTTCGGGTGGCGTGATCATGGTGAGTTTTGCAGTGTGCGCTGGTGTTTTTTTGTATTCATAATTTATTTTTTATTTCCACCTAACAATAAGTAAGTAAATAACACTAAAAACTAGGACTAAAGACAAAAGTACCGCCGCCTGGCATTGCTTCGCATGCGCGGGGGGCCCCTAATCCGTCTGCTCCTTCCGCCTCCTCTCCAGAGCTCTGAGCGTCTTCAAGACGTGCGCGGCGAAGGTGGCTGCCGCATCCCACAGTCTCTGCTCCCTCAGCATTGTCGACACCAAAGTCTCCTTGCTGATAGAGCATCCCGCTTCTGACTCCAGCTCCTGCCTCTCAAAGCCGAACCTGCGGCACTTAAAGAGGACGTGTTGCGCGTCCTCCACGATGCCAGAGCCGCACACCGGGCACCAGTCTTCCGTCTCGTGACCGAAGCGCTTCAGATAGCTGCGGAAGCAGCCGTGTCCGCTAAGTGCCTGGGTGAGGTAGAAGTCCACCTGCCCGTGCGGCCTCTCCATCCATTGCACCAAGTCTGGGATGAGGATGTGCGTCCATCGGCCCTTAGATGAGGAGTCCCACCTGGACTGCCAGCTCTCCATGCTTCTGCTCCTGGCTGCATCCCTTAAGCTCGGATGTGGTCGGTTGCACCGCCTCCCTGGATCTCGAAGCTGTGAACGGCTCCTCCCGTCCCTGGCTAGCTCGTTGAGCGGAACCAGCCCGGCGATGACCAGCGCCGCGTCCTCAGAGAGGGTCGGAACGCGCACGCTGTCCTGATGGCGCACAGCCTATAGTAAATAAGAAGTATTATAAGTCATCATATAATAAATCATTTTAAGGTTTTGGGTTTTAAGGTTGTTTTTATTAATTGGAGCAGGCAAGGTCCCGCTCCAATGAAAGTAGATTTATTAATATCTTAAATTATTCAAAAAAAAGGTTTCTTAGCCTAATTCAGGTAGCAGCGCTGCCGGCGTAGGCTGCAGCGCTGCGACGCTTATATGCATAGACATATAAGTAAGAGAAGGGTCGCTGAGATAGGGGAAGGTATTATGTTCACGTATGTCGCGCATGTATGAAATGCGGACTCAGCACTTGGATAGCCCATTGCAAGGGTCTTTGACTTATAAATTAAGTGCATTAATATATTAGTATTTATTGTATTTATTTATGCATAACAGTGAGTACAGTGTGCATTCGCTATGTGAACATACTACATCTCCCTCCTTTTGAAAAATAACGTAATCTAATGGAGTTATTTTCTAATTATTATATATTTTTGTATTTATTTGTTATTATTTAATAGTATTTTAAGTTAAATTTTAGGTTCTAGAGTATATTTATATTTTTTTTGTTTTTTTTTTTTTTTGTATTTATATTATTATTATTTTTTATTTATTTATTATTTTTTTTGTTCTTATTTTTGTTTTTTTTTTTTTTTTTTCAAATGAAAATTAATTGATTTAGTAATAAAAATATACATATAATATGTTGATTAGGAAATAAAAATTTTTAATCTATCTTTATGTACTTTTTGTTTCTTATTTTTATTATTTGAAATTATAATATTTTCGTTTTCCTCTATACTTTCTACCTTATATGGTCCAGTATATTTAAAATCTAACTTATGTCCGGTTTCGTTTTTTAACAAAACCTGGTCTCCTATTTTTAGTTGGATATCTTTAACTTTCCTATCATATAATTCCTTATTTTTAAGTTTGTTATCTTCTATCATTAATCTAGCTCTTTTATAGGCTACTTCTAACCTATACTTAGATTCTTTAGCGTAATCATCCACATTGTATAGTGGTTCTATTCTATCTATGCTATTAAAATGTATCGGTAAGTTCGATGATTTACCGAATACTAGCTCATATGGACAATAGTCATGTGCCATTGAGGGCGTAGTGTTAAAACAATACGTGAAATATGGGATCCAATTGTCCCAATCGGTTTTGTCTAGTGAGATATAGGACCGGATGAATTCATTTAGTGTTCTATGACTTCTTTCTACGGTTCCTAAGGTCTGATGATGGTGTGCAGTAGATGCTATGTTTTTTATATTCAAATTTTTACATAAATCTTCAATTATTGAATTTTTATATTCTGTTCCCATGTCCGTAATGAACGTCTTCATTGGACCGTACTTCAGAATAAAATCTTCAAATATAGCTTTTGCTACCGTTTTTGCACTTTTGTTTTTGATGGGTATTGTTACGAGGTATTTTGTTAAATCGCAGATTAATGTTACTGCGTATTCATTTCCTCTTTCAGATTTGGCTAGTGGACCGATCGTATCCAGAATTTCCCTGTCAAAAGCCATTTGTGGCGTTTCTGTTATTGTCAATGGGGTCTTTGTATGCCTTGTCGTTTTTGACTTTTGGCATTGAAGGCATTTTTTTACATAATTTGATATGTATCGGGTCATATTTTTCCAATAATACCTCCTTTTTATTTTAGCTAATGTTCTAGCTATGCCTGTATGACCTCCTTGTATCGGATCATCATGGAATGTAAACAGTATTGCTTCTTTCTCTTTTTCATTATTTGATAATAGGGTCACCGGCTTGAGTAGCGCTACTCTTAGAGATTGTAATGTTTTATTGCCCATAATTTTAAAAGATTCTATTGAGATGGTGTCAAAGATCTTTTCGCTCGGTGCCACTTTGAGTTGGCGGATATTAAGTATACCGGCTTCTTTTTCAAGCCTTTGAAAGAACTGACCTAAGTCGAGAATTTCATTGGTGTACATATCGCTAACATCAATTCTTGCTATAACTTTTTTTCGACGTTTTAGTAAACATAGTGAATTCGTTATTCTCAAGGTCACTACTTTTCGTACCTCGTCATTTACTATGACTTCGTATACGTTGGGCTGAGAAGCTTTGTTTCGAGTTTGCCTAGGCAAATCTACTTGTTCTTTTTTTTCTGTTTACTTTGGTTTCTGGTAGTGACTTTCAGAATGGAATTTTTATTTTGCATTTCCCTCAAATCTGATATTGTTATTCTGGATAATGCATCGGCTACGTGATTGTCCTTGCCCTTCAGATATTCTACTTTAAAGTTATATTCCTCAAGTTCAAGCCTCATTCGCGTCAGATTTGAGCTTGGATTTATCATGGAGAACAGGTATGTGAGTAGTCTGTGATCAGTTTTGACAGTGAAATGTCTACCATAAACGTATGGTCTGAAGTAAGTTATTGCCCAATGAATTGCTGCCAATTCTTGTTCTGTGGTGCTTTTATTACTTTCGCCCTTAGTAAACGATCTTGATGCGTACGCAACTGGAAGCTGGAGTCCGTTTTTGACTTGAGTTAAAACTGCTCCACATGCTTTATGACCTAGCATCCGTTATTATGCAAAATTCTTTGCTAAAATCTGGGTATTGTAATAAATTTGGATTTATTAGTGCCGATTTAAGATGTTCGAAGGCATTCTGGCAATCAGTTGACCATTCGAATTTAACATCTACTTCTTACATAATCTTGTTATGTGACGGGAATATTCGGCGAAATTTTGGATAAAACGTCTATAGTAATTAGCGCTGTCCGCATCATGTGGGACTGGATAATTCTTGATGACGTCGTATTTTTTGTCGTCAGGCAAGATTCCTTTATCTGTGCATTTGTGTCCCAAAAATGTGACCGATCGTATCCACAATTACCCTGTCGAAAGCCATTTGTGGCCGTTTCTGTTATTGTCAATGGGGCCTGTCTTTTGTATGCCTTGTCGTTTTTGACTTTTTGGCATTTAGGGCATTTTTTACATAATTTGATATGTATCGGGTCATATTTTTCCAATAATAACTCCTTTTTTATTTTAGCTAATGTTCTAGCTATGCCTGTATGACCTCCTTGTATCGGATCATCATGGAATGTAAACAGTATTGCTTCTTTCTCCTTTTCCATTTGATAATAGGGTCACCGGCTTGAGTAGCGCACTACTCTTAGAGATTGTAATGTTTTATTGCCCATAATTTTAAAAAGATTCTATTGAGATGGTGTCAAAGATCTTTTCGCCTCGGTGCCACTTTGAGTTCGCGGATATTAAGTATACCGGCTTCTCTTTCAAGCCTTTGAAAGAACTTGACCTAAGTCGAGAAATTTCATAGTGAATTCGTTATTCGCAAGGTCACTACTTTTCGTACCTCGTCATTTACTATGACTTCGTATACGTTGGGGCTGAGAAGCTTTGTTTCCGAGTTTGCCTAGGCAAATCTACTTGTTCTTTTCCTGCGCAGGAATTTTTTTCTGTTTTACTTTGGTTTCTGGTAGTGACTTTCAGAATGGAATTTTTATTTTGCATTTCCTTCAAATCTGATATTGTTATTCTGGATAATGCATCGGCTACGTAATTGTCCTTGCCCTTCAGATATTCTACTTTAAAGTTATATTCCTCAAGTTCAAGCCTCATTCGCGTCAGCTTTGAGCTTTGATTTATCATGGAGAACAGGTATGTGAGTGGTCTGTGATCAGTTTTGACAGTGAAATGTCTACCATAAACGTATGGTCTGAAGTAAGTTATTGCCCAATGAATTGCTGCCAATTCTTGTTCTGTGGTGTCTTTTATTACTTTCGCCCTTAGTAAACGATCTTGATGCGTACGCAACTGGAAGCTGGAGTCCGTTTTTGATTTGAGTTAAAACTGCTCCACATGCTTGCTTTACTAGCATCCGTTATTATGCAAAATTCTTTGCTAAAATCTGGGTATTGTAATAAATTTGGATTTATTAGTGCCGATTAAAGATGTTCGAAGGCATTCTGGCAATCAGTTGACCATTCGAATTTAACATCTTTCTTACATAATCTTGTTATGTGACGGGAATATTCGGCGAAATTTTGGATAAAACGTCTATAGTAATTAGCGCTGTCCGCATCATGTGGGACTGGATAATTCTTGATGACGTCCGTATTTTTTGTCGTCAGGCAAGATTCTTTTTATCTGTGCATTTGTGTCCCAAAAATGTGACCGATCGTATCCACAATTACCCTGTCAAAAGCCATTTGTGGCATTTGTGTTATTGTCAATGGGGTCTTTGTATGCCTTGTCGTTTTTGACTTTTGGCATTTAGGGCATTTTTACATAATTTGATATGTATCGGGTCATATTTTTCCAATAATAACTCCTTTTATTTTAGCTAATGTTCTAGCTATGCCTGTATGACCTCCTTGTATCGGATCATCATGGAATGTAAACAGTATTGCTTCTTTCTCTTTTTCATTATTTGATAATAGGGTCACCGGCTTGAGTAGCGCTACTCTTAGAGATTGTAATGTTTTATTGCCCATAATTTTAAAAGATTCTATTGAGATGGTGTCAAAGATCTTTTCGCTCGGTGCCACTTTGAGTTGGCGGATATTAAGTATACCGGCTTCTCTTTCAAGCCTTTGAAAGAACTGACCTAAGTCGAGAATTTCATTGGTGTACATATCGCTAACATCAATTCTTGCTATAACTTTTTTTCCACGTTTTAGTAAACATAGTGAATTCGTTATTCGCAAGGTCACTACTTTTCGTACCTCGTCATTTACTATGACTTCGTATACGTTGGGCTGAGAAGCTTTGTTTCGAGTTTGCCTAGGCAAATCTACTTGTTCTTTTCCTGCGCAGGAATTTTTCTGTTTACTTTGGTTTCTGGTAGTGACTTTCAGAATGGAATTTTTATTTTGCATTTCCTTCAAATCTGATATTGTTATTCTGGATAATGCATCGGCTACGTAATTGTCCTTGCCCTTCAGATATTCTACTTTAAAGTTATATTCCTCAAGTTCAAGCCTCATTCGCGTCAGCTTTGAGCTTGGATTTATCATGGAGAACAGGTATGTGAGTGGTCTGTGATCAGTTTTGACAGTGAAATGTCTACCATAAACGTATGGTCTGAAGTAAGTTATTGCCCAATGAATTGCTGCCAATTCTTGTTCTGTGGTGCTTTTATTACTTTCGCCCTTAGTAAACGATCTTGATGCGTACGCAACTGGAAGTTGGAGTCCGTTTTTGATTTGAGTTAAAACTGCTCCACATGCTTGCTTACTAGCATCCGTTATTATGCAAAATTCTTTGCTAAAATCTGGGTATTGTAATAAATTTGGATTTATTAGTCCCGATTTAAGATGTTCGAAGGCATTCTGGCAATCAGTTGACCATTCGAATTTAACATCTTTCTTACATAATCTTGTTATGTGACGGGAATATTCGGCGAAATTTTGGATAAAACGTCTATAGTAATTACAAAAAGCTATGAATCTTCTAGCGCTGTCCGCATCATGTGGGACTGGATAATTCTTGATGACGTCGTATTTTTTGTCGTCAGGCAAGATTCCTTTATCTGTGCATTTGTGTCCCAAAAATGTGACCTCGTGCATGAAAAATGAACATTTTTCAGGATGTAATTTTAGATTGTATGTCCTACATTTCTCAAAAACATCAGTAAAGTTTTTAAGCATATGTTTTTCAGAACAACCTATGACTATTAGAACATCCATGTAAAGGAAAGCTTGAGAAGGTTCTAATCCGGAGAATGCTATAGTCATCATTCTCTGGAATGAATTTGGCGCTATTTTTAAACCGAATGGTAATCGCGTGAAACGATATGAACCATTGTTCGTCGAGAAAGATGTTACGTCCCTTGAATTTTCTTCGAGTTCGATTTGATGGAATCCAGACATTAAGTCTAGACATGAGAAGTATTTCGCTCTTCCTAGTTGATCTAAGATATCATCAATTCTGGGTAGCGGAAATTTATCCGACAACAGTTTTTTATTAATTTGACGATAGTCGATTACTAGTCTCCATTTTTTCTTATCAGAACCGGGAAGGGATTTCTTTGGAACTAACAAAAGTGGGCTATTGTATAGTGATACAGATGGTTCGACTATTTTATTATCGATTAGCTTTTGTACCTGTACCTGTATTTCGTCTTTTTGACTATGAGGATTTCTGTAATTTTTTATGTATACCGGTTCGTCATCAGTCAATCTTAGTTTTTGTTTATAGAAATTATTTGTTGTTATTGATTCGGTTTCGAGTCCAAATATATCACTATATCTGGTGCATATTTCTGTTAATTTTGTTTTGAATTGTGGGGGGAAGTTATTTGTTAGTTGAGATAAGACAGTTTTTTCTCTTGTTTTGGGATTAGTTTGAACTATTTCGTAGTTCGAAAGTGTTTCATATTTTAAATCGTTAATATTTATTATTTTATCAACATTGGTTGTATTCAACAATCGGACAAATGCGTTTTTGACAGTTGCAACTGTGTTTGCAACATAAATACCATTTTGAATTTCCTGGTTGGGAATTAGTACACTATCTTCATTTGATGATATGTGAATATTTCGGACCACTTGAGATCTTGCTGGTAGAATCATGGAATTATTACCAGAACTGTATGTTATTGGAACATAAATTGGGAAATTCAAATTTGTTGGTCTCATTAATAAGCCAATCTTTGTTGGGTTTGAAGTCTAGTTGACAATTAAATTTCTTTATGAAATCAATGCCTATTATTCCATCACATGGTATTGCAAATATGGATCTACTATATGAAAATCATGTGGAATTATATATATATATATAGGAACACAAGTTTTTTATTTGTTTCTGTATTATAAAAAGATACAAAAGTGTTGTTACTAAGATTGATGGTATAGATTTTTTTATTTGGTATTACATATCTGAAGGGGTTTGAGAGTTTTCCGAGTTTTGAGCTACTCTCACATTGTTTCGGTTTTGGTTACCGTTATTCCTGTTATTCCTTTGTCTATAATTTCCACGACCTCTATTATAGTTATTGGCCTGGTTATTATAATTTTCGTTGTATCCGTTGTTTCTATAGTAACTATTGCCTTGGTAGTGCGCGTTATACTGAAAGGTATCACGGCCTCTACCACGAAAATTACCTCGATAGTTACCACGATAGGCCTGTCCACCGCGTGCGAATAATACTGAATTTGCATTGCCAGTCATTTCAGTACTGCATTGCATGTACTTCGTAACGGCTTCATTCATTGTATTATAATTACCGGCTTTCAGTATGGTTTTTAGCCTGCCATGCTCACAATTTTTAGTCATTGTGGTTATGGCCTCCTTGGTGCTGAACTTTTCAGCATGTTCAGCCGATAAACCTTCATCAATATATGATGATTTAAGGAGTTTCCTAAGGTGGTTAATGTCATTGGTAAATTTTTCTGCAGTTTTACCTTTCTGCATCGTTCTGGCCATTTTAGCTTTTACTACATCGGACGATTCGCCGACAATATTGGCTTCTAATATGGCAATTATCGAAGAGATAGTGGTCTCATTTTTAACCTTGTACAAGGTTGACCCGATTATTTTCGACTTAATGACCTCTACCGCTAATTCTTCAAATGGTCCTTTTGTTAAATTGACCAATCTAACGGCTGTTAAAAATCTTGCCAGATTTAATTTTTCACCGTTGAATTCGGGTATGGCGCTTGATATATCTTTGATATATGCCCGTTGGGCCGCTGAGTCGGTCATTATGGTTTCTATAGTATCTAGTAAACCTATTAATGAAACAGATTCGTCCGACTCCAATACCTCTTCCTGTGTTGTTGGTATTGTTAATACCGCGGGAATGGTAAGATCGCGCAGATCTTGTTCCTCAACACGGGCTTCTTCTGCCTCAGTTTCAGGGTCCTGAGTTTCAGGGTCCCCAGTTTCTAGCCCAGTCGGCTCAGAGTCTTCGCCTGTTTGAAGTGTCGATTGGGTGTTTAAGATGTTTGGTATTAAAATGTCCAATTGGAATTTGTCTCTTATAGACAGCAAGTGTTTTCGAAACCTGTTAAGGAATCCCGATACTTCGAACCAATGTTTCTTGCTTAGTCTTTCTCTATTTTCGTATATTATTGCCCGTGCTTGGTTGAAACACTCTACCAAAACAGTTGCATGTTTGTTTACAGTGGCCTTTTGAATTGGCCTATTCTGTGTCAAAGATTTATACGACTTATCGAACTGGTGCTTTATTTCGTTTAATACTTTGCACAATTCGTTCCATTCCATGCTAAAATTTGTATAGACCTTGCAGTCTTTTAATATTCAAGCTGGAATTTTAGAGAAATCGATCTACCCATATCCCTTTTTGGTTTTTTTTTTTTTTTAACGACTCTTTCAGGTGGGTTTTTCTTTATTCATATTTCTTTATTAAGGCAAGAAAATGTGTTGCTTGACTTTTCAAGGCTGGCATTGACTGCACGTATAATTGCAGTGAACACTGTCCAGAGGCCCTGGGCAGTCGGCTGGGCAACTTTTCTTTTCTTGTGGTAAATGTTTTTCTGGTGGTGGCTTAATAATTTTCTTATCACATAATGATTTTATCACGGAGTGCGTACTGCCTTCTGGGTTTTGCTTTTGGAGACTTGATGTGAGAAAATCAAGCTCGCTTTGCATTTTCTGGGCAACTGCCCACGCGGGAGGTGGAGAATTTGTATATAGTAGCCACTTTAAGTGCGCCACTCTTTTTTTAATTTTATTTTTTTACACCTCCGCGTTTACCCATCGCATACTCGCACTCGTGTGGTTTTTTTTTTTACGAATTTTATTTTTCAAATAATATAAATAATTTAATTAATTTATGATACAAAAAGTTTTATTATTATTATTTTTTTTTTCTTTATTGGTTTTATTTTTCATATATGTATATGTAATTTCTTTTTTTTCAACAATATAATATATTTCTGCCATAATCGTTTAGACCTTATCTAGGTCGTTTGCATGGCTTAAGGCCCTTTTCGTGATACATTTATTGTGGTTAATATAAGCTTTATATAAAATGTATGCACATAAAATTGCAACGATTATCGACAACAATATATTCGTAAGATTCGAATTCGATTGTAATTCGATCTTATTCTCAATATTTGCAGTGGAGTCCACTGCCTTATTGTCCAACATGGTTCTGATTTTATTTCTGCTTATTAATAGTATACCATTTATGAATGGTTTTTCAGCACTACTTATTGAAGTCGATACTCTATACATATATCTTTTTATATGTATATATTTATTTCAAAAAGTATTACTGAATTTTATTAAGTGACATTCAATTAAATTTTAGTGTTTATGTGATTTAATTTTTTTTTACATTTTCGAGTCTTAACCATTGTTTAAATTTTAGTGTTTATGTGATTTAATTTTTTTCACATTTTCGAGTCTTAACCATTGTTTTATAATATTTATATAAATTTGTATTTGTATAAGTTTTTTTTTTTTTTTTGCTCGATATTCCTACTGGAAGTATTTTACAACAGTTCTACCTATTATGTCGTACGGCTTTACGGGCCATACTGCTCATCGGGCAGAAAAATTCCGCTCAATGTTACAATGTGTCGTTTAAAAATAATATGCAGCGCAGTGCATCGAGTTTAGGTGTGCCACGCAGGGCAACAAAAAAAAATTATTTAGCTGCAACTCCTTGGCTGCTTACTGGCTGCAACTCCTTGGCTGCTTACTGGCTGCAACTCCTTCTTACGTCAGCTGGGCGTCGCCAGGCTGGCACGCTGACGTTCCCTCGAAGGTGCAGGCGGCGGGTTGCCTCTCGCACTCGGTTTCTGCTGCTGCTGACCTGGGCCTATGGGCTCAGGCGGCGCCGGTGCTGGTCCTCGCACAGACTATTTATCTTCTGCTGACCTGGGCCTATGAGCTCAGGCGGCGCCGGTGCTGGTCCTCGCACAGACTATTTATTTTCCGCTGCATATACGGATATTCTCGGCTAGTGATGCCGGGATGAGGATGTCCTAAGTGTGTTTCGGTTTCAGTTTCAGTTTCAGTAGAGCCTGGAATCTTCGAATTCCATGGTCAGGCGGCGACTTTCTCCTGAAGGTCTTGAGTTTGCAAATCACGATTCGTAGTAGACCATTTTGTATAGTTGTATAGTATCACGATTCGTAGTAGATCATATCATAGTAATATGGAAGATTTTATAGGTTTGTCCTGACTGCTGCTCATTCTTTAGTTTTTTATTTATTAATTATTATTGATTATCCGTCCACACTTAGAAGATCGATTTCTTTTTTTCCACACATTTACGATTCGACGTCACGGTCGCCATATAAGAAGTATTATAAGTCACCATATAATAAGTCATTTTTAGGTTTTGGGTTTTAAGGTTGTTTTTATTAATTGGAGCAGGCAAGGTCCCGCTCCAATGAAAGTAGATGCATATACATATAAGTAAGCGACGGTGAAGGGTCGCTGAGATAGGGGGAAGGTATTATGTTCACGTATGTCGCGCATGTATGAAATGCGGACTCAGCACTTGGATAGCCCATTGCAAGGGTCTTTGACTTATAAATTAAGTGCATTAATATATTTGTATTTATTGTATTTATTTATGCATAACAGTGAGTATTCGCTATGTGAACATACTACAATAGGTTGCCTCCACACCACGCATATAGGATTTAACCTTAGTGGCTTTCGTCCACACCGGTGCTGCATAAAGGATTTGCGAAGTCACCACCGAGGTTAGCAGCCTCCTTGTTACCTGCTTTGGCCCTCTCGTGTTCGGCAACATCCTCGACAGCGCTGCTGCAGGCCCACTGGCTTTCTTGTGGACATACTCCAGGTGCTCCTTAAAAGCCAGGCGTGTGTCGATGAGGACGCCTAGGTACTTGATAGCCCGCTTCGACTGGATTGTAGTCCCCCCGACCGACACCCTGGCAGTCTCTACTACCTTGCGGCTCGAGATCAGGACAGTCTCCGTTTTGTGAGCCGCCAGCTCCAGCCCAGCTCCAGCCCAGCGACGCCTAGCCACGACTATACGGCTTGGATGGCCGCGTTGGCGCGGGCCTCCACTGTCGCGATCTCCTTCGCAACCACCACTATGGCGACGTCGTCGGCAAACCCTACCAAGCTAGTGTTGGCTGGCATTGGCAACCGAAGGACTCCATCATACATGGCGTTCCAGAGCAGGGGTCCCAATACGGAGCCCTGCGGGACTCCGGCTGAGACTTCGTATGCTCTGGAACCCAGACTCGTGTCCGTCGTGAGTACCCTGTTGCTGAAATAGCTGTGGGCTATCTTCAGCAGGTACCCCGCTATGTTGAAGCTCCTAAAGGACTCCAGTGTTCGGCCCCAGTCTGCCGAGTTGAAGGCGTTTCTGATGTCCAGAGTGGCTATCAGGCAGTAGGACTTAGTCCCTCCTTTCCACGTAGATCCTGCGATCGCGTCTTCGGGCACCTTGACGACCCTCGTGATGGCGTCCAGCGTTGACTTCCCCTTTGTGAAGCCATATTGCTCCGGGGAGAGCCCACCGGCTGCCTCGATCGCCCCGCTCAGCCTGGTCGCGATCACCCTATCGAAGTCCTTCCCGATCGTGTCCAGGAGGCATATCGGCCTGTAGGAGGACGCCTCTCCTGGTGGCTTGCCGGGCTTGGACAGCAGCAGCAGCTTTTGCCTTTTCCATCTGTCGGGGAACATCCCCTCCAGAAGGCACTGGTTGAAGATGGCAGCTACTTCAGTCGCCAGCAACGCCAGGGTCAATTTGGTCGCCCTGTTCGGGATCGCGTCAGGTCCCGGCGCCTTCTTGGGCTTTAAGTTCCTACCGGCCTGAAACACCTCCGCTTCCGTGACCCAGTGGATGACTCCTGGCTCCGTGATGGGAAAATGCACGACCTGACCTCCGCGCGGAAACAGGGCGCTGACTATCTTCTCCAAGGATTCCGGGTCAGAAGGAGCTTTGCCACCCTCGTTGAGTCTCCTCACCACCAATTTAGAGGCTCCTCCCCATGGGTCATCATCGGCAGCATCGCATAGCTTGAGAAAGCATTCCCGCTTGCTGTCCCTGATGGCGGTTTTTAGGTCCTTCTTTGCCGCCTTATAGCGGTCGCTGCACGCCGTGAGGCGCGGAGTGCCTTTGGCACGCTGCAGCAGCCTCCTGTTGCGGTGGCAAGTGCGGCGCAGGTCGGCGATCTCCTCGCTCCACCAGAACACCGGAGAGTGGTGCTGCCGGAATGTCCTTCTTTGCAGCATGCTTTGGTTGCAGGCACCTTCCACCGCGGCCGCGAGCTTGTTGGCCATCACGTTAGCTCCGTCAGCCTCGTCTGCCGCAAATCCCTCAAGGGCAAGGTCGAAAGCGTGTGGCCTGAACGTGTCCTTCCGGAACGCCTTCCTGGCCACTGGCAGTGCGCCCCTCGGCCGGCCTACGCCGCCTATCGAGGACTCAATGGCTTCGTGGTCGCTAGCAGTGTAGGCCTCGCTGATCCTCCACCTTGCGTGGCTGGCCAGCGCGCTACTGGCAAAGGTGAGGTCGATAATTGACCCCGCACCTGCCCTGATGAAGGCCTGCCGGGAGCCTTCGTTTAGAAGGACAACCTCCAGGGAGGCAAAGGCCTCCAACACCGCTCGGCCTCTGGCATTGGTCCGGGGGGATCCCCATTCCATGGCCCAGGTGTTGAAGTCGCCACCGACCACCACTCTGCACCTTCCTTGCAGGTCGCTGCGTAGCTCGTCCAGGATCCTGCAGTAAGACTCCAGCGAGAGGCTGGGTGCCAGGTAGCAGCTGTAAACCCAGTAGCCGCCAACGTTGGCTCGGACGAAACCCTCGGCCGACCTTATGTCCCGCATCTCCAGCGTCCCCAGACCGCAGAGCCAAAGGGCAGCCCTGCCTGAGCTGTCCATTGCCCAGTCGCTGCTGCTGCCTACCCTGTAGGGTTCGCTGAGGACTGCCACCTCCGAGCCAAGCTCGCGAACCGTCTGCGCCAGGAGATCCTGCGCCGCTCTGCAGTGATTCAGATTCAGCTGAATCAACTGCATCTGGATGTGTGGTTCCCGTTCCCGCTGCCTGCGGCTGGGCATCCTTTGCCGCCTGCCTGGTGCCTCGTGTCCTTCTCACCGGCCGCCGAGCAGATAAAGCATGATGCCTCCTGCCTGCACTCTGCTGCCCTGTGCCCCGGCTTGCCGCATTTGATGCAGCAGCCGCTCCTGTCCACTGGGCTCTTGCAGTGGACCGCAATGTGCCCCAGTTCCAGGCATCTGAAGCACCTCGGTGGGCCTTGCCTCTCCCGGATCCTGCAGATGGTCCATCCGATCCGCACTTCTCCACGGTGGAGGACAGCCTTGCCCAAGGGGACCGGCAAGCTGAACACCGCCGATTGGGTCTCTGCGTACCCGCGGCGCATGCTACGAACCTTGATCCGTTCCGGTTGGATGTTAAATTGGCCCGCGATGGCTGCGCAGACCTCCTCCTTCGTGGTGATGGAGTCGATGTTGCGCAACTCTAGGACGATCACCTTCGAGTCTTCCGTCGTGGCGCGCACCGACGCTGCTTCTCCAAGCACTTTCTCGATGCTCTCTTTCATGGCCTCAGCGCTCTCAACGCTGCCTTTGGCCACCTCAAGGAGCAGGTTGCCGTTGGTGGTACGGCGAACCTTGGAGACGCAACTCCCCAGTTCCGACAGCTGCCTGTCTTTCCTCCTGGTCACAATGGCGAGCACCTCGCTGTACGACATGCCTCGTGCTTGCACAATGACGGCGTCAGGACGGGTGCGGCGCGCTGGCCTTGGCCTTTTCTCGACCACCTTCCAGTCGTTTTCTGGAATCCCGTGGCTCTCGGGCTTCCGGGCGGCCGTGTGCGGCGCCGCGGGAACTTGCGCCTCCACACGGGGCTTCGCACGGGGCTTCTTGGGCGCTTTTGCGCCTTTCGCTTGCGGAGCGCGGGCTGGAGGGGCCACCGAAGCCGATGGTCCGGGCTCGAGCTGCTGGCTTAGCCGTCGCCAAGGTTCCGTTTGGGCTGCCACCTCCCTCTTCCACACCGTCAGAGTCTGCTGCTCTTTGTCCACGCCGCGCGTGCTCAGGGCGCAGGTTGCGCAGACGGTAGCGGCGACTTGGCTCTCCTGCCTGCCGCTGTCACCCTCGGCGGCTACTAGACTCGCCTTGAGGATGCTGGAGTGGAGGGCCGTCATCTTCGCGAACGACTCCCTCATGGCGATGGTGATGTGCCGCAGGGATTTGTCCATTATCTTGGCGTACACCTCCTGCAGCATGCTCCCCAGCTCCTGGAGATCCTGCAGACACGCCGCCTCCCGCGATGCCTTGCTCTTTTTAGCCGGCGTTGTTCTTTGTGAACTTGCCGGGCTGGCAGGGTCTCGTGACCTCTTGGGGGTCGGCGTTGCGCCTGCACCCGTTCTCTGCCCGTCTTCTAGGGCTCCGAGCGGTGGGGGCGATCTTGAGAGCTTATTGCTCTTTTTGAACGCCGCCGCATCGTCCACTTCCCTTGCATGGCAAGGCGACCTTGCCAGCGCCGAGCCACCCACGAAGGGGTTGCCTTCTTCCATAGCCGGCTGAACGGCCTACACAGGGATCCCACGGTGGCCAAGGATTTCCCCCTGGCTCTACGACGGGGGTTATACCGCCCCTTCTCGGTCCCCGACGTCCCTTGTTCGGGACACCGCCTTGGCGGGGGATCGGAATTTGGTCAGGACCGCGACCTTGTCCCACTTGCCAGCTGCGCAGCCGCCCGCGGCCTCGGGAAAAAGCCTGCTGTTTTAAATTAAATTAAATTTAAATTTAAAACAGGCTATGGCGGGAACAAGCTTAACCACTCGCGTTTTACAGCACTGGAAGCGTTGTGCTGTTAAGCGCGACTGTTATCGAGCTTCCACCGGCGTTGTACGACGCTGCGATCAGTATGAGATCAGCTGTGGTTGTTTACTTCAGAAAACGCGGGGAAAAGTGGCTTGCGAAAATGTGGAAAAAGAGCAGAGAAAGGAGAAAGGCGATTTGAGTGGAAGAGGGGCGACAGGGGCGTCTGTCTCCCCTTACCCTCGGGTTCCTCTGATGGGAAATAGGTGCTCAGATTTCTACGGCCGGCAAGTCTGCCAGGGCGCATCCAGGTATGTAACCGCGTCCCGAGGAGTCTCGCACTACACTTCGATTCTAATTTCAGGCTAACTGGACGCTTGCACCGGCTTATGATGGAAATAAAGCGGTGCGCGGTAAGAAAGCAACCTGCCACTTCACTGTGAAAAACTCAAACCCAGTGTGCGCTGGTGTGTTTTTTTTTTTTTTTTTTATTCGTTTATTTATTTAACCTAAGAAACAATCAACATACAAGAACGCGCCATTTAGTGGCGTAACGGGGCAAGGGCCCGCTTCGTGCGGTACGGCCGCAAAGCAATGCTTCGCACGAAGGAATGCCGCTCAGCCCGTCCCCTCGTTCCTCCACCTCTTCAGGGACCTCAGCGTCTTCATCAGCTTTGCTGAAAATTGTGCCGCCGCGTCCCACGTCCTTGGGTCTGCCAGCATCAGCGGCACCAGCGTGTCCTCGGTGATCGCCGACCCTGCCACCGCCTCCAGCGCGTTCCTCTCCTCGTCGAATCGGCAACACTCGAAGATGACGTGCTTAGCGTCCTCGGTTATCCCGGATCCGCACTCCGGGCAGCCGTCCTCCTCCTCGTGGCCGAATCTCTTCAGGTAGCTCCTGAAGCATCCGTGCCCACTCAGCACTTGGGTCAGGTAGAAATCCACCTGCCCGTGCTTCCTCTCCATCCAGACGTCAATGCTGGGGATCAGTCTGCGAGTCCAACGGCCTTTGGACGAGGCGTCCCACCTGGCCTGCCAGCTGGCGTAGCTCCTCCATCTGGCGTCGCTCTTGAGCTCCGCCTTGGAGACACCCTCGGGTCCGGGGTGCCCTCGAAACGCGTTGCGAAGGTCCGCCTTCTCCCGTACCAGCTCCTTTAGTGGCACAAGGCCATCTATCACTAGCACGGCGTCGTCCGAAATAGTGCGGAATGCGCACGCCACCCGTATGGCGCAGAGTCTGTAGGCTGACTCTGCCCCTCGCATATAGGACTTTGTCCCAATCGCCTCAGCCCACACAGGCGTCGCATACAGCAGCTGCGAGGTGACGACGCTCGTCAGCAGCTTCTTGGTTGCGTGCTTAGGCCCTCTGGTGTTCGGAAGCATGCGGGAGAGGGCTCCGACCGTCCCACTGGCCTTCTTCTGGGCGTATTGTAGGTGCTCCTTAAAGGAGAGCCGAGAGTCTAGGAGGACACCAAGGTATTTGATTGCCCTCTGTGACTTTATCACGGCTCCGCCGACGCACACCTCGGCCGTTTCCACCGCCTCGGTCTTCTGAGCCGCTAGCTCCAGGCCAGCGTTTAAGAGCCACGTCTCGATGGCCTTGATCGCCTTCTCCTTCGCTGCAGTGCACTCCTTCGCAACTACGACCACGGCAATGTCGTCTGCGAAGCCCACGACCGTGGTGTCGCTGGGCATTGGGAGCCGCAGAACACCGTCATACATGGTGTTCCAGAGTAGGGGCCCCAGCACGGAGCCCTGCGGGACTCCGGCGGAGACTTCGTATACCCTGGAACCCATGTCCGTGTCCACCGTGAGCACCCTCTCGCTAAAGAAGCTTCTCACGGTCTGCAGCAGGTACCCCGGGATGTTCAGGGCAGCAAGACACTCCAGCGTCCGGTTCCAGTCGGCGGTGTTAAAGGTGCGCGCGGATCTCGCTCTCCGTCGTGATGGCGTCCAAGTTCCGGATCTCGAAAATGCTGACCTTGGAGTCCTCCGTCAGGGCTCGCACTTCCGCCGCATCGCCCAGGACCCGAGAGGTACTCTCCTTTATAGAGTCGGCACTCTCTGTGCTGCCCCTGTCTACCTCCAGAAGCAGGTTTCCCCTGGCCGTTCGACGCACGTTCTTAACCGCCCCTCCGAGGTCGGTTAATTGGTCATCCTCCCTTCGCGTGACCAGCGCTAGGATCTCGCTGTAAGATTTTCCCGATGCCTCCACTATCACCGCATCGGGGCGAGTTCTGCGGGGCGGCCTTCTCTTCTTGACCACCGTGCTCCAAGAGCTTCCGGCAGTCCTGGGCTCGGACTCGTCTGGTACGGCAGAGCTCACTTGCCGTTTTTCTCCTGCCCGAGGCTTAGGGGGGCTGTCTTCGTTGGGGAAGCTGGCCGCTTTGGAGGAGCTGGCCGCTCTGTCCTGGCCCCGTTCCTCGATCCGGCCTGTACTGGCGGTAGTCGCAGCTGCCCGGGGGCTTCGCCACCTGTGGCTGAGCCGTCTGGCTGGCTGAGTCTTCGCCACGGGTCCGTTTGCGCTGACCGGTCCTTCCTTGGCACTGCCGCCGTCTGTTGTGCCTTGTCCATGCGGGGCTGTCCACCTGGGATGCTCTGGGCGCACTTGCAGCACACGATATCCTTCTTGGACTCGTCGATGGACGTTGCCGATTCTCCGATGGCGACCTGGAGTTTGAGCATCTCCGCTATCATCGCCTTCATCGCCACGTTGATGTGGCGCACCTGCTTGTCGTGCACCAGGCTGTGGAGTTCTTCCAGCAGCTTCCAGAGCTTCGTGGCGCTCTCGGCTCGAGTGGGCTCTTGCTCCTTCTCATCTTCAGAGTCGGGGGTGCGTCCCGCCTGCGCAGCCCTGCTTCTTTTTGGAAGCGTGCCCCTAGTACCGCTTGCCGGGCTGGTCGGGTCTCTTGGCCCCTCTTGGCCGAGTCGACGTGGTCGCGGCATCCACTCCTCTCCGGCGCCGGTGATGGCACGAGGGGTGGCGGGGAACGGGCTATCAGGCTGCTATTCCTAAAAGCAGCTGCGCCTCCCTTGCTCTGTTGCTCCTCCCTGCTTGGTGCATTACCTAGCGTGGCGGCCAAGTCAGCCACCGCCACGTCAGGGTTTGTTGGAGTGTTTGTTAGGGCCTCAAGAATCCTTGCCCTAACCGTGGGATTTCCCACGGGTGGATTTCCACTTTTGTGGCTGCCACCTGGAGTAATTGAGTTATTCACAGACATTCCAGTTAATTGCATTGTCGCCAAATGCTTGGTTGCATTTTATACCTGCTGCCAGGTTCTGTAACTGCCGGCCACTTGCTCAGACGCAGACCACGCAGCCGCCAAGTATGGGCAGACGCTGCGTGGATTTGATCTTGTTTCCCGCAATGGGAAGCAGGGTGACCTCGCCCGGAATGCTCCGGGTTTGAGTCGAAGCTTTACGACCGACTCGAGTCGACGCAGAGTCTCCCTGGATGGCCGAATATTTCCCTCCGACTTGGATTTGATGGGGGTTATACCGCCCCGCCTCGGTCGCCAGAGCCCCATTTTTTGGTGATCCGCCATGTCGGTGGGGATGGCAGTCGGTCCGATCCATGACTTTTTTCACCCTTAGGATCCGCGTGCGCACCTCTGTCGGGGCGAAGCGCAGCAGGATTCGGACTCCTTGCCAAGGATCCCGAGCAGCAGCCCGGAAAGGTGTGCTACTCCTTTTGCCGCAATCGTTTTGCTAAAGCTCATAGCAAGCAGCTTCCGTCACGGCACCAGGTCTATATCCCCACCGGGTGGCGCTAGTGAGCGCCGCCGTAGCGCTGCCAGCTTAGCGCAGTACGGTCGTTGCACAACACTGCTCAACAGCTGATCGTGCGAGCAGCTGGCGAACAGCTGGCGTGACCGGCACAATATGTGGGGGCGTCCACATTTGACCCGAAGAGAAAGGGTGCGAAGGCAGAAGAGATGGCAAAGAGAAAGTTTTGGGATGAACTATCCCCGCTTACCTCTGGCCGACATCCGTCTCGCCGGATCGGTGGGCACCGATATGGCTTCCACAGGCCACAGGAGCCGTGCCTCGACTGGTGAGTCTAGAGTCCACGATCTCGCTGCATCCTGACCACCGCTTTCACTTTTTTACCCTAGGGGCACTGCCACAACGCGAGTTTTAGCCGGAGCGCCTGCGCGGGCGACCGCTCGCCGTGAGTTCACGCACCAAGTGCCGCGCTGATGTGTGTGTGTCGGTGTGTGTGCTAGCCTTCCAGGCTAACGGGGCGAGCTCGGGTTAGGGATGATAGTTTTGTAACTATCGTATCGGGTGTGGGTGCCCTACTTAAATTATTGGAAATTAAATCTAACTTGTGTGTTAATTATTATTATTTATGTACATATAGGGATTATTATTTATGTGTGTATTTGTTTGGGAACGAGACACCCTGTATGCGCGCAAACAAGACACCCTTTATCTTTGTTTACCTTTTGCATTGCTCGCCGCTGCAGCGGAGCTTATCAGCAATATCAATGCAAGCATCCCACCGCTGCGCGAGCTTGCCCAGTACTTTTCCATAACTCCTAACTGTAACTTGTTTACTTCTTAAGCTAGCATAATCGTATGGCGTGTTCGCCGCCAAAGCTTAGCTCAGTCACATTTTGCTCTTCAAATAAATCGTACGCATCGGTGTCGACATAATCAAGTCGAGCGTCTGGAATTAACCAATAAATTAACTAAACAGTATACACTGCCTTACTCCTATCTCGACTGCTTACTCTTGTCAAAACGTCACTAACAATTCCTATTTTCAGCACGAGCTGCTGGACTGATTCAGAAATTGTGTTACACTGGCTTTCAGCTCCCCCACGACGCTGGAATACATACGTCTGCAACCGAACTGCTGAGATCCTGAACGACTTTCCCCGCAACTGCTGGAACCATGTCCGCACGGAAGACAATCCTGCTGATTGTGCTTCTCGAGGACTCCATCCGTCAAAGCTTCTGGAGCATCGACTGTGGTGGAAGGGTCCATCCTGGCTGGCCACGGCGACCTCTGAGTGGCCACCTTCAACAAGCAAGTTCAGCGTATCTTCAAGCGTCGATATCAACACGGAGGAACGAGCCAAAAAGCCCACAACTCTACATAACTTGCCGGACGAAAGTATCAACGAGTTTCTCATCCACAAATTCTCAACCTGGACGCGTCTCATACGGATCTCTAGCTACTGTTATCGCTTCATTCACACTCTTCGATCTCATCAAAGGAATTCGGCACCATTCCTTACGTCTGAAGAGCTGCTGGCAGCACAACGCCGACTCATTCGACATGTCCAACAGAAGTTCTTTGCCAGAGAATATGCGCAGCTAGACCAAGGACGCCAGCTCAACGCTAAATCGCATTTAATCCGGTTCTCTCCGTTCCTGGATGATAATGGAATCATGCGAATCGGTGGGAGGATCGAGCAGTCTACACTCAATTACAATGCCAAACACCCAATCCTTATACCAAAGGATTCGCCACTTGCTGGGTTACTTGTTCGACATTTTCATGTCTCCCATCTTCACACTGGAGTCGATGCAACGTTCACCAATCTCCGTCAGCAGTACTGGATTCTGGGAGCACGCAATCTCGTCAGAAAGGCTGTTTTTCAATGCAAACGCTGCTTTCTTCAACGCAAAGGAACAAGTAACCAGATAATGGGAGATCTACCCATTCCTCGAGTTCAAGCTAGCCGCTGCCTTCAACATACAGGGCTGGACTACGCTGGACCGATCGCAATCAAGGAATCAAAGGGACGAACTCCACGCATCGGAAAGGCCTGGTTTTCTATTTTCGTGTGTCTCACCACAAAGGCACTACACATCGAGGTTGTTAGTGATCTAACTACAAAGGCTTTCATCGCAGCCTTTCAACGATTCATCGCCCGCCGAGCGAAGCCAACTGACCTTTATTCGGACAACGGAACCACATTTCATGGAGGCAAGCAAACTTTGGATGACATGCGACGCCTGGCCATTCAACAAGCCAAAGATGACGAATTGGCAGGATTCTTCGCCAATGAAGGGATTTCTTGGCACTTTATACCCCCATCTGCTCCCCATTTTGGAGGGATGTGGGAAGCCGGAGTTCGCTCAATTAAACTCCATATGAAACGGATACTTGGATCCAAGGCTCTAACATTCGAGGAGCTCTCGACTGTCCTGACCCAAATTGAAGCTATCCTGAATTCACGCCCTCTGTGTCCAAATGGGGATAATTCTTTGGATCCACTGACGCCTGCTCATTTCTTGACTGGATCTCCGTATACTGCATTGCCTGAACCCAGTCGTCTGGATATGCACATCAATCGATTGGAGAGATGGAATCAGCTGCAAGCCATGGTCCAAGGTTTCTGGAAACGGTGGCATATGGAATACCTGACATCTCTTCACGAACGTACAAAGTGGCATTTGAAAACGGATAATCTGAAGATCGACACCGTGGTAGTTCTCAAGGAGCCTAATCTACCCCCTTCTAAGTGGATTCTTGGACGCATCACCGAGGTTCACGCAGGATTAGACAACAAGGTCCGGGTTGTCACGGTGAAGACTGCCCACGGCTCATATAAACGCCCTATTGCCAAGATCGCCGTACTGCCTCTGTGCTGAACAACCGTTCAGGGGGGCCGGTATGTTTGGGAACGAGACACCCTGTATGCGCGCAAACAAGACACCCTTTATCTTTGTTTACCTTTTGCATTGCTCGCCGCTGCAGCGGAGCTTATCAGCAATATCAATGCAAGCATCCCACCGCTGCGCGAGCTTGCCCAGTACTTTTCCATAACTCCTAACTGTAACTTGTTTACTTCTTAAGCTAGCATAATCGTATGGCGTGTTCGCCGCCAAAGCTTAGCTCAGTCACATTTTGCTCTTCAAATAAATCGAACGCATCGGTGTCGACATAATCAAGTCGAGCGTCTGGAATTAACCAATAAATTAACTAAACAGTATACACTGGCGGTTTCATTTATAAACAGTATTGTTTAGGTTATTATTAATTATTTACATATTTAGATTATTATTATTTATTTATTGTATTTATTATTATTATTTATTTCTTGTATTTATTATTATTATTCAGTTATATATTTAGTTTGGGAGGGCCAAACGGCTCCTCACATCCCCCTCGTTCTTCGGGGGACGAAGCGAGATGATGATCTTGTTTGTGCGCCTAACGTGGATGCGATACTGCGCACCCATCGCATGGAACAGAAATTTGCGCAGCTGGCGCAGATTCTGGCGCTCTTCCTCCCGCGCCTGTTCGACCAGGGAATGAGGCAGTTGGTTGCCTCCCGTGGTCAGGACCCAATGGCTCGGGAACGGGACCATCCGATCCTCCGGCTCGGTGCTCGGGGTCCCGTTCACCGGCTCGTCTAGGCCGTGACCACTCTCCTGGCCGCCCTCTTCGTTGGCAGCGCTGCTGCCGCTCTGCCGGCGGTGGCTCTCCGGCTCCGTCTTCTCCTGTTCCGGCTCCCACACGCGCACGCCAAATACGTGCTCCGGCTCCAGCTTGTCGAGGCCGCACACCTCCTCGCGGGTGATTTCGTCGGCCGGATCGAAGTCCTTCGGGGTTTGCCAGCGCCGTGGACCTATCGAACGGGTGTCGATCGCTGTCCAGATGGGGCACTGCGGCACCATTGTCTCCTCTGGGCGGAGCGGGTTGTAGTCTGGAGGCAGCCCGGGCTCGGGAGAGGCGCACGCCGTCTCCCCAGCGTCTTCCTGCTGTTGCTCCTGCCGGCGGTGCGATAGGCGAGCGGCCTTCTCCCTCATGGATCGCCTCCTTGGGGTCGAAATCTGGGCCGAGCGACACATTCGCCCTCTCCTCACGGTGGCAATCGTCTTCCGGGATCTCAAAGCTTCTCCCCATGACCGGTGTCGACCAGTCTTCTGCGCGGCGATGGTCGCACGAAGCCGCGAAGCAGTCCTCGACGCCGCAGAGGGTTGACACCGAGATGTCGTCGCTGGGGCCCCAGAGAGTCGGTTTTGGCCACTTCCAGTCCTCGTCGGCCATGGACTCCTCGGTCCCCTCGGTGCCTGAGGACGTGTTGTCGTCCATTTCGGGGGTAATCCGGCCGTCATCGCCCGATTCCGGGGTCGGGCTCTGACGGGGTATCGGGCTGAACCGTTCTACGAAGGCCAGCGCATCGACCCAGACCTGGGTGTCGTAGCGGCGTTGCCCGCGGTAATGGTCCGTCTCCGGCGGATAGAATGGAGACCGGATCCAGGCGCACCTCCTCCGCGGGAACGTGGCGACATCCGAGGGACTTGTGGCCTTGTCGACGTTCGTTTCTGCCATATCTATGGGGAAAGAAACAAGAGTTTTATAAGTCTTTTGCCTTACGAAGCAAACTAGCAAATTGTTAATAAACGTTAGTTGGGGTGGGTTAGCTGTGGGCCCTGGGAGCATGGAGTTTCCCCCTCAGGGGAGTGGGGACGTTGGGAAGGCGCACCGACCAGCAAGTGGCCCCCACTGACTCCGGCTTGACTCCTGTCACAGGACTCCAGTTCTTTACTGGCTCTTGCCTGCCATTTTCATAGCCAAATGTTTGGCGTTTCCGGGCCTCAACCCTTTTCTTAGCCAAATGTTTGGCGTTTCCGGGCCTCAACCCTTTTCTTATGGCAGAACCTCTGGTTCCTCTGCGAAGCTTAGGGTCACATGCCGCTAACTTCCTCCTCGTTCTCTGGCTTTGCCGGTTCCAGATCGTTGACTGTCTCTTTCAAGTCTCCTAGTGATGCCGTTCTGCGCTGTTTACTCTGGGTGTGCTGCAGGCGCACGATCGTGGGTGCCAGAAACTTGATCACCTTGTATGGCCCTTCATATTTAGGGGCCAGCTTTGCCGCGAAATTATCCGCCGCTTTGGATAAGTATTTCCGCTTTCGCCACGGGTGCTCGGGGAACTTCGCTGGGTCCCGGAGTGACTTCGTCATACAAGGCCCCTGGGAGTCGTGGCTCTCTGCCTTGGACGATGAACGCCGGACTAAATCCGGTCGAATCCGAAACGCTGCTGTTTATCGCCAAGTTCAGCTCCGGTAACAATTCGTCCCAAGTCGTCTGCTTATCCTCGATGTACTGGGCGACCATAGTCTTAATGGTGCGATTGGCCCTCTCCGTCGGGTTCTGCTGTGGTGTATAGGGTGCCGTATACTGGATCTCCATTCCCGCTTGTTTACAGAAAGCTTTAAAAGAACGACTAGTGAATTGAGTTCCGTTATCACAAACGAACCTGCGTGGAACCCCGAAATGATTCAGAATCCTTTCCCTAAATTTCTTTCCCTAGATTTCTCGAGATATGCCGAAGTAGCTTTCCTTAAGGGGATCAACTCAACCCATTTAGAGAAAGCGTCAAAAAATACAAGAAGCATACTGTTTCCGCTCTTAGAACGCGGAATTGGCCCGATGAAATGTGCGCAGACAGTGTTGAAAGGCTCAGTGATCTGCCTGGTAAACATTTTGCCCGCTGGTTTACTCTGACTGACCTTAAACCGCTGGCAAGTGTCACACTTGCGTACATACCTGGCTACATCACGAAAGAGTCCCGGCCAGTAGTACCTCTGGGCGATCCGGGTGGTAGTCTTCCTGATTCCGAGATGTCCTGCCGTGGGCTGGTCGTGGCATTCCGATAGCACTCGCTGGCGGTGTTCTTGGCCACGCACAGTTTCCATGGCACCGAGTCTTCATCATCGGGTCGTGCTCCAATATGGCGATATAGCTGCTGATCCTCGTATACATAGTCCGGGAATTCTCCAGGCTTGTCCTGGACGAGTGTCAGCATCCGCTGGTACCAAGTGCATGTGGGTTTGTCCTCCTGAATCATCTGTATCACCTCCAAAGGCTGTCGTGACAGCGCATCTGCGACAACGTTCTGACTTCCGCGCCGATATGTGACGTCAAATTGGTACTGCTGCAATTCTATCGCCCAGCGCGCGATTCGTTCCGTGGAATTATCGATTGAGTTGAGCCACTTCAAGGCAAGGTGGTCCGTTATCACCTCAAACCGATATCCTTCCAAGTAGCATCTGAGTTTCCTGATGGCCCATATAATGGCCAGACACTCCTTCGAGTAATTTTCTTCGGCGGCTATGAGGCGTCGACTCGCAAACGCGATGACTCTCTCTTCTCCCTAGATCGTCTGGGTTAACACGGCTCCTAGTCCTATGTCACTAGCATCTGTTTGGAGGACGAACTTCTCATTAAAGTCGGGGCACGCCAGGACGGGCGCCTCCGTGAGCTTCCTCTTCAGTTCCTCGAATGCATCCTGCTGCTCCTGCTGCCATTTCTTCCCTTTCTTGAGCAAAAGAGACATCGGTTGAACCACGCTGGCAAAGTTTGGTACAAATCTCCGGTACCACGAAGCGATACCCAGACATCTCCTCAGCTCCTTGCATGTGGTGGGCGGACTCAGCTGACGTACTGCCGAAATCTTCTCGGGGTCGGTGTGAATTCCTTGCTCGCTAATAACATGTCCCAAGTACACCAGGCTGCGCTTAAAGAAACTATATTTCTTTGCATTGAGGCGAAGGTTCGCCTTTCGTAGCCGTCGGAATACTTCCTTCAAGTTCTCCATATGCTCCTCCAAAGTCCGTCCGATGATAATAATATCATCCAAGTATGCAAAAGCGTTGGGCTCCATATCAGGACCAATAACGCTATCCAGCGCCCGCTGGAATGTGGCTGGAGCGGAGTGCAGGCCAAACGGCATGACCTTCCAATGGTACAGTCCTCTCCCTGGCACTGTGAACGCAGTGCACTCGCGACTGTTTTTGGCCATGGGGATCTGCCAATATCCGCTCTTCAAATCTAGCATAGAGATGTACTTCGCGTGTCGCATACGCTCCAATATGTGTGTAATCCTTGGCAGCGGGTATGCATCTGGAATGGAGGCAGCATTCAGTTGCCGAAAATCCATGCATAATCTCGTTTCTCCTGATTTCTTGCCCACAAGTACAATCGGGGCACTGTGAGGAACGTACGAAGCCTCTATACAAACGTTCCGTATTAACTCATCGATCTGTTTATCGATAATCCGCTGAATCGACGGATTTTTGGGAAAATATCTCTGCTTAATGGGCTTGTCATCCCGCATCGTAATCGTATGTTCGGCGATATGTGACACTCCTGTCAAACCCTCAAACAATGCTAGCTCCTTCTCTAGAAATTCCCTCACCCGCGGCCCTAAATCTTCCGGTTCTTTCGTCTCCTTGATGACTGCTATGGCTCCTCCAGCGTCGGGTAAGTTCTCCGGTCTGGCTGGGGAGTGAGTTCCTGGCGAGTCACCTCGACTTGCGTGGTTGGCCTGTGGTGCCTCTCGAGCGGGTTCTTTCCTTGTTTCCTGGGTTCGTCGAAACGGATTGTTCCTTACTGCTATCTCATCTCGGGGTCCTAGTGATCTGTCGGCCGAGGCTGCTTCTCTGTTCTGCTTTGCCTCGATGACTGGAGGTTCTGGTGCTGCGGGTTCGATGCAAGAAATCGGCTTCGGAGGGGACTCGTTTACAGAAAGCGGAGAAAGGACTGTGTTATTCCTAGTACTGGCTAGGAGAGGGGGACTGAGTTGAATAGAAGTGCGACCACATTGCAGGGTGGCGGATATGCCGCAGAGAAAGTCCATACCTAACAGCACGTCTTCCATAATTGAAGGCAAAACTAATAGTGGAATTTGGACCCAACGTTGGTCCAGCTGAACTTTCGCTATCAGCGACTTGGTGACTTCTTTTCATGAGCCTTCGGCCAGGCTAACTTGGGTGCGTCCGTACGTTATCAGGTGTACCTACTCGTTGTACGACTCTCTCGCTCACAAAACTCCTACTAGCTCCTGTATCTAACGTTGCATTGAATAGTTGCCCCTCAATCCGCACGCGCGCGATGATCCGGCTGTCTTGAACTTGTAATCTTCCTTCTAATTCCGGGGATTCCTCCTGGCAGTCTCCGGTCGTTCCCCGTGTTGGCGAAGACTCCTCTCGTTTCCCGGATTATTTCGTTGGCAGCATTCTCGGGTCCAGACTCCTCTGCGACCACATCCCCAGCAGAAAACAACACGACGACTACGGCATCCGCTCGCATAGTGTCCTAATTCTGCACAGTTCCTGCAAGCTTCCCTGAAATTAGGCACCACTAACAAGTTTTCCACCCGGGGAAATACCAGCAGCGGGTATAGGCCCTCGTACAGGTGGTGGCGCGACATTTGGGTGGTTCCTTTGTGGCATTTCAGGATACGATCCGTGGTCAGTTCTCCTCGGTGGCTGCAGCTCGGCCAGCCTCCTGGCATGGTTTCCTGCATCCCGATCCCGGGTGACCTCATAATTGACCGCTAAGACAGTCAACTGCTCCAGCGTCGTGAACTCGTGTCGCCTAGTAAAAAGTTGGTAATCCTGCTGAAGATTTTCATAAATCCTATCCAACTCCTGCTGGGGGCTGTATCCCGCTCTGTGCATCAACAGTCGGATATTTACCAAATACTGCTTAAATGTCTCCCCCTGTCGCTGATACCTATTGCGAATGTCGTCTTCGAGTCGCTGAAAATACCTCGGCGGCAATAAGAAATCCAGAAAAGCCTTCTTGAAATTAGCCCACGATTCTCCTAACAGTTGGCTGGTCCTAAACCAGTTTTCCGCCGTATCCGTCAGCAGTCCGGGAATGGCTTGCGGCATCTTCTCTACGTTGACCTCGTATGCGGTGGCTCGATCGGATCCGAGTTCCCGTCGAACGTAATCCCCCAATTACGAAGTTTCTCCGCCAGGGTGGCTGCTGTCATCTCGGGTTTCCTCGGTGAAACGTCTCTCCTGGACTCTGTGCCTCCGGCAACGTCCACGGTAATTCCAGGTACTGGAATCTGCAGCTGGTTATGGCTCAGGGTGTGGGGACTCGGGGGTCGCTGTTTCCGTTCGTTGATCGCGGCTAAAATCTCGGTCTCGCATTCCTGGAGCCGCTCGACGACTTCCAAGACGTTGTCCTCCTTATTATTAAATGCGGCCAACCGGCTCCTCATTTCCTCGACGCTTCCCGTTGCGTCTAACCCGAACTCCTTTAAAATCGCTTCCAATTCTCGCTTGCGGAGATACGAAATCCAACGTGCAACCATGTTTGCAAAAATTTAAAACAATCTTCCTCGAAGCTAATTCCAGACACGATTGAAATATTTTTCTACACAGCGAAAATTTATGGCGGGGTCAAACGAAGCTCACGGAATTCACGAATTTATTTATAAAAACGGCGTATAAATTCCCAGGCGGACCGAAGGTAGCAACGATGAGGCAAAACGATTTCAAAATTCTGCGACGGCGATTTACTAAACTCAGCTTAGTAGCGACTGTACTCGGCGACGGTTGTATGCGGACTCTCCAAAGTTCCGTTGACTATCGTGGGGGTAGATCGACTCCACTGCGGGTGTGAGAGAGAGACGACGATGAGAGTGAAACAAGATGGCCGTGCTGTGGGGAATATGTTAGCTTCTCCCTACCTCGTGTTCTAGAAAAAATCTTGCGACCTGATGGGCTGACCGAGAGACGGCCCGCTCTTTTTTTTTCCGTTTCTCTTTTGACCTGTTCTTATCTTTCTGGGGGCTCACGTGTTCTGCTGCCCACGTGCCTGCATAACCTCTCGTTCCAGGTTATGTATAGTACCTTGCTTAGGAATATATATATTTTCGGATACCTTTCTTTTCTTGGGGCTCTCGTGTACAAGGAAATAAATACATATATAAAATTTTATATCATTTTTCTCAGGATTTTCTTGGGAAACCTTTTTATCCAAACATATATTTTGTTATATTTTATACTCTTCCTAAATGCACTCGCAAACTTTCCCTCTGCCGTACCCACAACAAAAAAAAATTTTTTTTTTTTTTCAGTGTAACTCAATCGCAGTGGGCGATTTGGCCAATCTAGCGAAAGAAAATGAATAACTCAAAAAATAAAAGATTTTTCAAAAGAAAAATTTTTTTATCGTAATAATAACTTAAAAATCCATACAAAAAATAATTTTTTTTAATTTAATTTTTTATTTTTAAAAATAAAAAAATAGAAAACTTTATTTCTTAATTTAACAAAATTTTTGTTTTCTTTTTTTTGTTTCTTATTTATTTTTAAGTATAAAAAAAATTATTCGGAGTCGCTGCTCCAATCAGATTCTGATATTTCGCCCTCCCTTACAAAGACCAAAAGCAGCATTCCATACTGAAAAAAGGGCGCTTCTGGACCAATTACATGATTTCTGCAATATGAAAAATATTAGATGACGCACTTTGACGCAGCTAAGTTTGGTCATTTTGAAAAATCTTCGAAAAGGTTAAAATTTCAATTTTTACAAAGAATTGAAGTACCTCGAAAAAACGCTGGAAATACTTATTATGATTGCAGTGAAAACATATGCTCACTTTGAAAGCTCACAGCTCATCAAATATATCGATTAAAACACCAAAAATAGTATTTTTGTGCTAATTAAATATTTAGTTATCGGCGGGAAATCAAATTTTGAAACATTTCAACAAACAATTTTTGAATTTCCTGTCGCTAGATCGGCCAAATCGCCCACTGTGTCAATGGGTCTTTAGGCCATAAATCTCATCTAAAATTCGTAAGCCCCATGTCCCTGCTCGGGCGCCATCTGTGAGGTAGTTATCTGGGCTGGGATAGAGACTCAGTCTCGCCAGGGTCTCTCTACAGAAAATTTATAAAGATCTGGGACAATGTGACTAATATGAGACGGTGGGCTGACGCGGGGTGGAGTTTGTCAGCCACCGAGTTACACTAAAAAAATATGTTGATAGGGTGTGACAGAGGAAAGGACCGAATTAGCCTTCATGCATGTTTGGGGCCGAAGGACCGAGAGGGAAGAGAGAAATAATAGCGAATAATAGCTCCGGCTATACCTAAAAATATATTCAGTTCTACTTGGGAACTTCCAAAAGCATAAATTTCGCCAGAATATAATTAATAAATATAAGATATAATTTAAATTTATTACATTTTTTTTTTCCCAGTGCGCCTATAGTTTACTATTTTTTCCTTATTATTTCTCTTTGTTTTATCGTGTATTCTTACGACCATTTTCTCCGCGAAGTTTTATTTCCATTCGAAACAATTTATTTAATTTTTATTTCTTTTCTTATATTTTTGTTCGGGTTCTTAAAATATTTTCTCCCAGTGTAGCTGTCTCTGTCTCGGGGTATTTAATTTAAATTTGGTTTTAAAGTATTTAATTTAATTTAATTAAACTTGGTTCGATTCTTGCAAAGATATTTTCTCCCAGTGTAATTTTTCCCGACCTCGTGGGTTTGGAAAATTTCATATTTTTTTCTCCGGCCATTTTATTTCCCCATATATCTCGGTTCCCATGGTTTCCCGTCTTCGATTTAATAAACGCAATTGGTTAAGTTTTAAGTCATTATTATTATTAAATTTTTGTTCTCATATTTCCTCGCGGTGCACTCGCTTTTACATTTGTTTCTTTTTCTAATTTCCTACTTTGCAAAATTTCGTAATTTCATAATTTTTAAGATTTCATATTTACAAACTTCCACATTTTTCTCTCTGTGTTTTCGCCCGTTGACATTATTTTATAATTTCTAAGATCATATTTTCCGTTTACTATTTTATTTCCATGTTTTCTATGTTTTCATATTTCATAAAAAATTTCCGAGTCTCGCACAATTTCTCGCAGTGTTTTTCTAGGTTAGGTCAAGAACATGCATTTTCTAGAGTCGGTCTGGCCGCACTCTCTAGTGACCCCCGCATCGAGGGCTCGCAAAGATTTTAAGAACACACGCACTTTCTAGCCACCTCGTTGCGGTTCACTGTCTGCCACTCACCCATCTCGCTCGCTCGCACACACACGTTGGTTCCACGTGTGGAATGGCTCTGCCCCGCCGCTGGTCCTGGGCCAGGCATTGCCAAATCCTCCTCTTGCTCCAAATCCTATTCTCCAAATCCCATTTACGGTGGCAGTCGCCGGCCCGTATCTCCTGCTTTCCGAAAATCCAAAGTTTTGCAGGTTTTACCCGCACACGCGGTTTTCACTCGATCGCCGATCTACGTTTTACGTCCGTCTCGATTCACTGCTTATCTCGAACTCCATGTTCCGCTCTTCCTTCGCGAAATTTCTTGCGGTGTTCTTTTTGCCTTCTTCCAGGAGTTTACCGTACGATCGGTCGCTCCCTCTCTCTCGCTCTCATGGGCGCTTAACTATTTTCGGGTGGCGTGATCATGGTGAGTTTTGCTGTGGTTGTTGGTGTGCGTGTGTCGGTGTGTACGGTAGCCTTCCAGGCTAACGGGTCGAGCTTGGGTTGGTGGTGGCAGTTTTAAAACTATCGCGTGTGGCTGCCGTAGCCTTAATCTAATTACTGCCTATCGTTTACAAAACTAGTACCGGGGGAATATATATAGGTATAATTATTATTCTTATTATTAATTATTCCTATTATTTAATTCTATTATTTAACATTACTTAGGTTTTCTCTTGATGTTATTATTTAATTATATATATATACTATATATTATTTATTTATATTTATATTATATTATTTATTTGTGAGGGCCAATCGGCTCCTCACATTCCCCTCCTTCTTCGGGAGACGCAAAGAGATCCTGATCTCGTTGGTCTCTGGGTCGGCCTCGGTTCCGGTGTGGCCGGCTTTGAAGCTGGCGTCGGCTCCGATGCGACCTTCTCGTGGGATCGGTTCTCCCACTCCTGCTCCTTCGCCCAGCTCGCACACATGGCTGGGGTTTCCACTGGCTCGGTCTCGAATGCGGCGATGGTGTGTCGCCGAGGACCAAGGCGGGCATAGTGTCGTCCTCGGCCTCATAGCGAGGGCTAGGTACTTCTCCGCTGCTGCCGCCCGTGGCAGTCGGCGGAGCTTCGACGGGATTGTCGTCGTCGAAGGTGACGATCAGTTCTGGCGGGGTGATGGGACCGGTTCGTCTTCCATCTTCTTCCGCCTCCATTCTAGTGGCTGTAGATGTCATATCTGTGGGAAAACAAAGTTTTATTAGACTTTTGCCTTACTAAGGACCTACTTAGCAAATTTCTAATAAACGTTAGTTGGGGTGGGTTAGCTGTGGGCCCTGGGAGCATGGAGTTTCCCCCTCAGGGGAGTGGGGACGTTGGGAAGGCGCACCGACCAGCAAGTGGCCCCCACTGACTCCGGCTTGGCTCCTGTCACAGGACTCCAGTTGTTTACTGGCTCTTGCCTGTCATTTTCTTAGCCAAATGTTTGGCGTTTCCGGGCCTCAACCCTTTTCTTAGCCAAATGTTTGGCGTTTCCGGGCCTCAACCCTTTTCTTAGCCAAATGTTTGGCGTTTCCGGGCCTCAACCCTTTCTGGGGCAGAACCTCTGGTTCCTGCCGCTGTACCGCCACTGCGATCTTCCTCTGCGAAGCTTAGGGTCACATGCCGCTAACTTCCTCCTCGTTCTCCGGCTTCGCCGGTTCCAGATCGTTGACTGCCTCTTTCAAGTCTCCTAGTGATGCCGTTCTGCGCTGTTTACTCTGGGTGTGCTGCAGGCGCACGATCGTGGGTGCCAGAAACTTGACCACCTTGTATGGCCCTTCATATTTAGGGGCCACTTTTGCCGCGAAATTATCCGCCGCTTTGGATAAGTAGTGCTGCTTGACGAATACTAAAGATCCTAACCGTGGCTTCCACGCTCGTCTTCGAAGATCGTAGTGCTTCCGCTGTTCGAGTGAAGCTCGCTGAGTGTTCTCCTGAACGATCTTGAACACGTCGCGAAGCATTTCCGCTTTCGCCACGGGTGCTCGGGGAACTTCGCTGGGTCCCGGAGTGACTTCGTCATACAAGGCCCCTGGGAGTCGTGGCTCTCTGCCTTGAACGATGAACGCCGGACTAAATCCGGTCGAATCCGAAACGCTGCTGTTTATCGCCAAGTTCAGCTCCGGTAACAATTCGTCCCAAGTCGTCTGCTTATCCTCGATGTACTGGGCGACCATAGTCTTAATGGTGCGATTGGCCCTCTCCGTCGGGTTCTGCTGCGGTGTATAGGGTGCCGTATACTGGATCTCCATTCCCGCTTGTTTGCAGAAAGCTTTAAAAGAACGACTAGTGAATTGAGTTCCGTTATCACAAACGAACCTGCGTGGAATCCCGAAATGATTCAGAATCCTTTCCCTAAATGATTTCTCGAGATATGCCGAAGTAGCTTTCCTTAAGGGGATCAACTCAACCCATTCAGAGAAAGCGTCGAAAAATACCAGAAGCATACTGTTTCCGCTCTTGGAACGCGGAAGTGGCCCGATGAAATCTGCGCAGACAGTGTCGAAGGGCTCACTGATCTGCCTGGTAAACATTTTGCCCGCTGGTTTACTCTGACTGACCTTAAACCGCTGGTAGTCTTCCTGATTCCGAGATGTCCTGCCGTGGGCTGGTCGTGGCATTCCGACAGCACTCGCTGGCGGTGTTCCTTGGCCACGCACAGTTTCCATGGCACCGAGTCTTCATCATCGGGTCGTGCTCCAATATGTCGATATAGCTGCTGATTCTCGTATACATAGTCCGCAAATTCTCCAGGCTTGTCCTGGACGAGTTTCAGCATCCGCTGGTACCAAGTGCATGTGGGTTTGTCCTCCTGAATCATCTGTATCACCTCCAAAGGCTGTCGTGACAGCGCATCCGCGACAACGTTCTGACTTCCGCGCCGATATGTGACGTCAAATTGATACTGCTGCAATTCTAACGCCCAGCGCGCGATTCGTCCCGTGGGATTATCGATTGAGTTGAGCCACTTCAAAGCGAGATGGTCCGTTATCACCTCAAACCGATATCCTTCCAACTAACATCTGAGTTTCCTGATGGCCCATATAATGGCCAGACACTCTTTCTCCGTGGTCGAGTAATTCTCCTCCGCGGCTATGAGACGTCGACTCGCAATCGCGATGACTCTCTCTTCCCCCTGGATTGTCTGGGTTAAAACGGCTCCTAGTCCTATGTCGCTAGCATCTGTTTGGAGGACAAACTTCTCATTAAAATCGGAGCACGCGAGGACGGGCGCCTCCGGGAGATTCCTCTTCAGTTCCTCGAATGCATCCTGCTGCTCCTGCTGCCATTGCCATTTCTTCCCCTTCTTCAGTAGCAGAGACATCGGTTGCAGTACGCTGGCAAAGTTTGGCACGAATCTCCTGTACCATGACGCGATACCCAGGCATCTCCTCAGCTCCTTGCATGTGGTGGGCGGACTCAGCTGCTGCACTGCCGAAATCTTTTCGGGATCTGTGTGCATTCCTTTCTGTGCTTCCGTCTCCTGGATTACTGTGCCTCCAGCGTCGGGTGTATATTCCGTTTTGGCTGGGGAGTAAGTTCCTGGCGAGTCACCTCGACTCACGTGGTTGGCTTGTGGTGCCTCTCGAGCTGGTTCTTCCCTTATTTCCTGGGTTCGTCGAAACGGGTTGTTCCGCACTGCCTTCTCATCTCGGGGTCCTAGTGATCCATCAGTCGGGGCTGCTTCCCTATTCTGTTCTGCTCCGATGACTGAGAGTTCTGGTGCTGCGGGTTCGATGCAGGAAATCGGCTTCGGAGGGGACTCGTTTACAGAAAGCGGAGAAAGGACTGTGTTATTCCTAGTACTAGCTAGGAGAGGGGGACTGAGTTGAATAGAAGTGCGACCACATTGCAGGGTGGCGGATATGCCGCAGAGAAAGTCCATGCCTAACAGTACGTCTTCCGTAATCGAAGGCAAAACTAATAGTGGAATTTGGACCCAACGTTGGTCCAGCTGAACTCTCGCTACTAGCGACTTGGTGACTTCTTTTCGTGAGCCTTCGGCCAGGCTAACTTGGGTGCGTACCGTCCGTACGCTATCAGGTGTACCTACGCGTTGAATGACTCTCTCGCTCACAAAACTCCTACTAGCTCCTGTATCAAACGTTGCATTGAATAGTTGCCCCTCAATCCGCGCGATGATCCGGCTATCTTGCACTTGTAACCTTCCTTCTAATTCCGGGGATTCCTCCTGGCAGTCTCCGGTCGTTCCCCGTGTTGGCGAAGACTCCTCTCGTTTCCCGGATTATTTCGTTGGCAGCATTCTCGGGTCCAGACTCCTCTGCGACCACATTCCCAGCAGAAAACAACACGACGACTACGGCATCCGCTCGCATAGTGTCCTAATTCTGCACAGTTCCTGCAAGCTTCCCTGAAATTAGGCACCACTGACAAGTTTCCCACCCGGGGCACTTGTCCTGAAATACCAGCGGCGGGTATAGGTCCTCGTACAGGTGGTGGCGCGACATTCGGGCGGTTCCTTTGGGGCATTCCAGGATACGCTCCGTGGTCAGTTCTCCTCGGTGGCTGCAGCTCGGCCAGCCTCCTGGCATGGTTTCCTGCATCCCGATCCCGGGTGACCTCATAATTGACCGCTAAGACAGTCAACTGCTCCAGCGTCGTGAACTCGTGTCGCCTAGTAAAAAGTTGGTAATCCTGCTGAAGATTTTCATAAATTCTATCCAACTCCTGTTCCGGGCTGTATCCCGCTCTGTGCATCAGCAGTCGAATATTTACCAAATATTGCTTAAATGTTTCCCCCTGTCGCTGATACCTATTGCGAATGTCGCCCACGATTCCCCTAACAGTTAGCTGGTCCTAAACCAGTTTTCCGCCGTATCCGTCAGCAGTCCGGGAATGGCTTGTGGCATCTTCTCTACGTTGACCTCGTATGCGGTGGCTCGCTCCTCGAGATGCTGGATGAACGCGATCGGATCCGAGTTCCCGAATTACGAAGCTTCTCCGCCAGGGTCGCTGCTGTCATCTCGGGTTTCCTAGGTGAAACGTCTCTCCTGGACTCTGTGCCTCCGGCAACGTCCACGGCAATTCCAGGTACTGGAATCTGTAGCTGGTTATGGCTCAGGGTGTGGGGACTCGGGGGTCGCTGTTTCCGTTCGTTGATCGCGGCTAAAATCTCGGTCTCGCATTCCTGGAGCCGCTCGACGATTTCCAAGACGTTGTCCTCCTTATTATTAAACGCAGCCAACCGGCTCCTCATTTTCTCGACGCTTCCCGTTGCGTCTAACCCGAACTCCTTTAAAATCGCTTCCAATTCTCGCTTGCGGTGATACGAAATCCAACGTGCACCCATGTTTGCAAAAATTTAAAACAATCTTCCTCGAAGCTAATTCCAGACACGATTGAAATATTTTCCTACACAGCGAAAATTTATGGCGGGGTCAAACGAAGCTCACGGAATTCACGAATTTATTTATAAAAACGGCGTATAAATTCCCAGGCGGACCGAAGGTAGCGACGATGAGGCAAAACGATTTCAAAATTCTGCGACGGCGATTTACTAAACTCAGCTTAGTAGCGACTGTACTCGGCGACGGTTGTATGCGAACTCTGCAAAATTCCGTTGACTATCGTGGAGGTAGATCGACTCCACTGCGGGTGTGAGAGAGAGACGACGATGAGAGTGAAACAAGATGGCCGTGCTGTGGGGAATATGTTAGCTTCTCCCTACCTCGTGTTCTAGAAAAAAACTTGCGACCTGATGGGCAGACCGAGAGAGGGCCCGCTCTTTTCTCGTTTCTCTTTTGACCTGTTCTTATCTTTCTGGGGGCTCACGTGTTCTGCTGCCCACGTGCCTCCATAACCTCTCGTTCCAGGTTATGTTTCGTACCTTGCTTAGGAATATATATTTTCGGATACCTTTCTTTTCTTGGGGCTCTCGTGTACAAGGAAATAAATACATATATATATAAAATTTTATATCATTTTCTCGGGATTTTCTTGTGAAACCTTTTTATCCAAATATCTATTTTGTTATATATTATACTTTTCTTAAGTGCACTCGCAAACTTTCTGCCGTACCCACAACAGACAAAAAAAAAAAATTTTTTTTTTTTCTTTTCAGTGTAACTCAATGGGTCTTTAGGCCATAAATCTCATCTAAAATTCGTAAGCCCCATGTCCCTGTTCGGGCGCCATCTGTGAGGTAGTTATCTGGGCTGGGATAGAGACTCAGTCTCGCCAGGGTCTCTCTACAGAAAATTTATAAAGATCTGGGACAATGTGACTAATATGAGACGGTGGGCTGACGCGGGGTGGAGTTTGTCAGCCACCGAGTTACACTACAAAAAAATATGTTGATAGGGTGTGACACAGGGAAGGACCGAATTAGCCTTCATGCATGGTTGGGGCCGAAGGACCGAGAGGGAAGAGAAGAAATAATATCGAATAATATCGAATATATAAAAATATATTCAGTTCTACTTGGGAACTTCCAAAAGCATAAATTTCGCCAGAATATAATTAATAAATATAAGATATAATTTAAATATATTACATTTTTTTTTTTCCCAGTGCGCCTATAGTTTACTATTTTTTCCTTATTATTTCTCTTTGTTTTATCGTGTATTCTTACGACCATTTTCTCCGCGAAGTTTTATTTCCATTCGAAACAATTTATTTAATTTTTATTTCTTTTCTTATATTTTTGTTCGGGTTCTTAAAATATTTTCTCCCAGTGTAGCTGTCTCTGTCTCGGGGTATTTAATTTAAATTTGGTTTTAAAGTATTTAATTTAATTTAATTAAACTTGGTTCGATTCTTGCAAAGATATTTTCTCCCAGTGTAATTTTTCCCGACCTCGTGGGCCATTTTATTTCCCCATATATCTCGGTTCCCATGGTTTCCCGTCTTCGATTTAATAAACGCAATTGGTTAAGTTTTAAGTCATTATTATTATTAAATTTTTGTTCTCATATTTCCTCGCGGTGCACTCGCTTTTACATTTGTTTCTTTTTCTAATTTCCTACTTTGCAAAATTTCGTAATTTCATAATTTTTAAGATTTCATATTTACAAACTTCCACATTTTTCTCTCTGTGTTTTCGCCCGTTGACATTATTTTATAATTTCTAAGATCATATTTTCCGTTTACTATTTTATTTCCATGTTTTCTATGTTTTCATATTTCATAAAAATTTCCGAGTCTCGCACAATTTCTCGCAGTGTTTTTCTAGGTTAGGTCAAGAACATGCATTTTCTAGAGTCGGTCTGGCCGCACTCTCTAGTGACCCCCGCATCGAGGGCTCGCAAAGATTTTAAGAACACACGCACTTTCTAGCCACCTCGTTGCGGTTCACTGTCTGCCACTCACCCATCTCGCTCGCTCGCACACACACGTTGGTTCCACGTGTGGAATGGCTCTGCCCCGCCGCTGGTCCTGGACCAGGCATTGCCAAATCCTCCTCTTGCTCCAAAACCTATTCTCCAAATCCCATTTACGGTGGCAGTCGCCGGCCCGTATCTCCTGCTTTCCGAAAATCCAAAGTTTTGCAGGTTTTACCCGCACACGCGGTTTTCACTCGATCGCCGATCTACGTTTTACGTCCGTCTCGATTCACTGCTTATCTCGAACTCTCATCCGCTTCGCTTCGCGAAATTTCTTGCGGTGTTCTTTTTGCCTTCTTCCAGGAGTTTACCGTACGATCGGTCGCTCCCTCTCTCTTGCTCTCATGGGCGCTTACCTATTTTCGGGTGGCGTGATCATGGTGAGTTTTGCTGTGGTTGTTGGTGTGCGTGTGTCGGTGTGTACGGTAGCCTTCCAGGCTAACGGGTCGAGCTTGGGTTGGTGGTGGCAGTTTTAAAACTATCGCGTGTGGCTGCCGTAGCCTTAATCTAATTACTGCCTATCGTTTACAAAACTAGTACCGGGGGAATATATATAGGTATAATTATTATTCTTATTATTAATTATTCCTATTATTTAATTCTATTATTTAACATTACTTAGGTTTTCTCTTGATGTTATGTTATATATACTATATATTATTTATTTATATTTATATTATATTATTTATTTATATTTATATTATATTATTTATTTGTGAGGGCCAATCGGCTCCTCACATTCCCCTCCTTCTTCGGGAGACGCAAAGAGATCCTGATCTCGTTGGTCTCTGGGTCGGCCTCGGTTCCGGTGTGGCCGGCTTTGAAGCTGGCGTCGGCTCCGATGCGACCTTCTCGTGGGATCGGTTCTCCCACTCCTGCTCCTTCGCCCAGCTCGCACACATGGCTGGGGTTTCCACTGGCTCGGTCTCGAATGCGGCGATGGTGTGTCGCCGAGGACCAAGGCGGGCATAGTGTCGTCCTCGGCCTCATAGCGAGGGCTAGGTACTTCTCCGCTGCTGCCGCCCGTGGCAGTCGGCGGAGCTTCGACGGGATTGTCGTCGTCGAAGGTGACGATCAGTTCTGGCGGGGTGATGGGACCGGTTCGTCTTCCATCTTCTTCCGCCTCCATTCTAGTGGCTGTAGATGTCATATCTGTGGGAAAACAAAGTTTTATTAGACTTTTGCCTTACTAAGGACCTACTTAGCAAATTTCTAATAAACGTTAGTTGGGGTGGGTTAGCTGTGGGCCCTGGGAGCATGGAGTTTCCCCCTCAGGGGAGTGGGGACGTTGGGAAGGCGCACCGACCAGCAAGTGGCCCCCACTGACTCCGGCTTGGCTCCTGTCACAGGACTCCAGTTGTTTACTGGCTCTTGCCTGTCATTTTCTTAGCCAAATGTTTGGCGTTTCCGGGCCTCAACCCTTTTCTTAGCCAAATGTTTGGCGTTTCCGGGCCTCAACCCTTTTCTTAGCCAAATGTTTGGCGTTTCCGGGCCTCAACCCTTTCTGGGGCAGAACCTCTGGTTCCTGCCGCTGTACCGCCACTGCGATCTTCCTCTGCGAAGCTTAGGGTCACATGCCGCTAACTTCCTCCTCGTTCTCCGGCTTCGCCGGTTCCAGATCGTTGACTGCCTCTTTCAAGTCTCCTAGTGATGCCGTTCTGCGCTGTTTACTCTGGGTGTGCTGCAGGCGCACGATCGTGGGTGCCAGAAACTTGACCACCTTGTATGGCCCTTCATATTTAGGGGCCAGTTTTGCCGCGAAATTATCCGCCGCTTTGGATAAGTAGTGCTGCTTGACGAATACTAAAGATCCTAACCGTGGCTTCCACGCTCGTCTTCGAAGATCGTAGTGCTTCCGCTGTTCGAGTGAAGCTCGCTGAGTGTTCTCCTGAACGATCTTGAACACGTCGCGAAGCATTTCCGCTTTCGCCACGGGTGCTCGGGGAACTTCGCTGGGTCCCGGAGTGACTTCGTCATACAAGGCCCCTGGGAGTCGTGGCTCTCTGCCTTGAACGATGAACGCCGGACTAAATCCGGTCGAATCCGAAACGCTGCTGTTTATCGCCAAGTTCAGCTCCGGTAACAATTCGTCCCAAGTCGTCTGCTTATCCTCGATGTACTGGGCGACCATAGTCTTAATGGTGCGATTGGCCCTCTCCGTCGGGTTCTGCTGCGGTGTATAGGGTGCCGTATACTGGATCTCCATTCCCGCTTGTTTGCAGAAAGCTTTAAAAGAACGACTAGTGAATTGAGTTCCGTTATCACAAACGAACCTGCGTGGAATCCCGAAATGATTCAGAATCCTTTCCCTAAATGATTTCTCGAGATATGCCGAAGTAGCTTTCCTTAAGGGGATCAACTCAACCCATTTAGAGAAAGCGTCGAAAAATACCAGAAGCATACTGTTTCCGCTCTTGGAACGCGGAAGTGGCCCGATGAAATCTGCGCAGACAGTGTCGAAGGGCTCACTGATCTGCCTGGTAAACATTTTGCCCGCTGGTTTACTCTGACTGACCTTAAACCGCTGGTAGTCTTCCTGATTCCGAGATGTCCTGCCGTGGGCTGGTCGTGGCATTCCGACAGCACTCGCTGGCGGTGTTCCTTGGCCACGCACAGTTTCCATGGCACCGAGTCTTCATCATCGGGTCGTGCTCCAATATGTCGATATAGCTGCTGATTCTCGTATACATAGTCCGCAAATTCTCCAGGCTTGTCCTGGACGAGTTTCAGCATCCGCTGGTACCAAGTGCATGTGGGTTTGTCCTCCTGAATCATCTGTATCACCTCCAAAGGCTGTCGTGACAGCGCATCCGCGACAACGTTCTGACTTCCGCGCCGATATGTGACGTCAAATTGATACTGCTGCAATTCTAACGCCCAGCGCGCGATTCGTCCCGTGGGATTATCGATTGAGTTGAGCCACTTCAAAGCAAGATGGTCCGTTATCACCTCAAACCGATATCCTTCCAACTAACATCTGAGTTTCCTGATGGCCCATATAATGGCCAGACACTCTTTCTCCGTGGTCGAGTAATTCTCCTCCGCGGCTATGAGACGTCGACTCGCAAACGCGATGACTCTCTCTTCCCCTGGATTGTCTGGGTTAAAACGGCTCCTAGTCCTATGTCGCTAGCATCTGTTTGGAGGACAAACTTCTTAATAAAATCGGGGCACGCGAGGACGGGCGCCTCCGTGAGCTTCCTCTTCAGTTCTTCGAATGCATCCTGCTGCTCCTGCTGCCATTGCCATTTCTTCCCCTTCTTCAGTAGCAGAGACATCGGTTGCAGTACGCTGGCAAAGTTTGGCACGAATCTCCGGTACCATGACGCGATACCCAGGCATCTCCTCAGCTCCTTGCATGTGGTGGGCGGACTCAGCTGCTGCACTGCCGAAATCTTTTCGGGGTCTGTGTGCATTCCTTGCTCCTAATAAAAGTAACCAGGCGCGCTTAAACGCATTTTCATGAGGGAGGTTGCCGACGTCGAATACTAAGTTATGTGCTAGTCGTGATGATAATAATATCATCCAAGTAGCAGGGCGTTGGGCTCCATGTGGACGATAACATAGCGGCGGAATGGCTGGGGCGGAGGAGGCAAAGGCAGAATGGTACAGTTCCGGCACGAAACGCAGTGCACGCGACTGTTTTGGCCATGGGGATCTGCCAATATGCTTCAAATCTAGGGTGGAGATATACTTGGCATGCGAAGACGTTCAAATGTGGTGATGGCAGGGGTGGCATGGAATGGAGGCGAATACCAAGTCTCATTTCCTGATTTCTTGCCAACAAGTACAATCGGGGCACTGTGACTTACGACGCCTCATGCAGTCGTTGCGTATCAGCTGTGATCTGTTCATCGATAATCCGCTGCATGCGTTTTGGGTATTGCTAGCTTGTTACGATCGTATGTTGGCGTATGGGACACTGTCAAACCCTAACAATGCAGCTCTGTCCACCGGCCCTAAGTCTTCCGGTTCTTCCGTCTCATTGATAACTGCTATGGCCCTCCAGCGTCGGGTAAATTCTCCGGTTTGGCTGAGAGTGAGTTGCTCCTGGCGAGTCACCTCGACTCACGTGGTTGGCTTGTGGTGCCTCTCGAGCTGGTTCTTCCCTTATTTCCTGGGTTCGTCGAAACGGGTTGTTCCGCACTGCCTTCTCACTCTCTTGGAGGTCCTAGTGATCCATCAGTCGGGGCTGCTTCCCTATTCTGTTCTGCTCCGATGACTGAGAGTTCTAGTGCTGCGGGTTCGATGCAAGAAATCGGCTTCGGAGGGGACTCGTTTACAGAAAGCGGAGAAAGGACTGTGTTATTCCTAGTACTGGCTAGGAGAGGGGGACTGAGTTGAATAGAAGTGCGACCACATTGCAGGGTGGCGGATATGCCGCAGAGAAAATCCATGCCTAACAGTACGTCTTCCGTAATCAAGGGCAAAACTAATAGTGGAATTTGGACCCAACGTTGGTCCAGCTGAACTCTCGCTATTAGCGACTTGGTGACTTCTTTTCGTGAGCCTTCGGCCAGGCTACTTTGGGTGCGTACCGTCCGTACGTTATCAGGTGTACCTACGCGTTGAATGACTCTCTCGCTCACAAAACTCCTACTAGCTCCTGTATCAAACGTTGCATTGAATAGTTGCCCCTCAATCCGCACGCGATGATCCGGCTATCTTGCACTTGTAATCTTCCTTCTAATTCCGGGGATTCCTCCTGGCAGTCTCCGGTCGTTCCCCGTGTTGGCGAAGACTCCTCTCGTTTCCCGAATTATTTCGTTGGCAGCATTCTCGGGTCCAGACTCCTCTTGCGACCACATTCCCAGCAGAAAACAACACGACGACTACGGCATCCGCTCGCATAGTGTCCTAATTCTGCACAGTTCCTGCAAGCTTCCCTGAAATTAGGCACCACTGACAAGGCCTTGTTGAAATTAGCCCGACGGGATTCTCCTAAATTCAGTCGGCTGGTCCTAAACCAGTTTTCCGGCTCGTATCCGCTCAGCAAATGTACTGTCGTCTTCTCGACGTTGACCTCGTGAAATACCTCGGCGAGCAAAAGAAATCCAGAAAAGCCTTCTTGAAATTAGCCCACGATTCCCCTAACAGTTGGCTGGTCCTAAACCAGTTTTCCGCCGTATCCGTCAGCAGTCCGGGAATGGCTTGTGGCATCTTCTCTACGTTGACCTCGTATGCGGTGGCTCGCTCCTCGAGATGCTGGATGAACGCGATCGGATCCGAGTTCCCGTCGAACGTTATTCCCGAAGCTTCTCCGCCAGGGTGGCTGCTGTCATCTCGGGTTTCCTAGGTGAAACGTCTCTCCTGGACTCTGTGCCTCCGGCAACGTCCACGGTAATTCCAGGTACTGGAATCTGTAGCTGGTTATGGCTCAGGGTGTGGGGACTCGGGGGTCGCTGTTTCCGTTCGTTGATCGCGGCTAAAATCTTGGTCTCGCATTCCTGGAGCCGCTCGACGATTTCCAAGACGTTGTCCTCCTTATTATTAAACGCAGCCAACCGGCTCCTCATTTTCTTGACGCTTCCCGTTGCGTCTAACCCGAACTCCTTTAAAATCGCTTCCAATTCTCGCTTGCGGAGATACGATATCCAACGTGCACCCATGTTTGCAAAAATTTAAAACAATCTTCCTCGAAGCTAATTCCAGACACGATTGAAATATTTTCCTACACAGCGAAAATTTATGGCGGGGTCAAACGAAGCTCACGGAATTCACGAATTTATTTATAAAAACGGCGTATAAATTCCCAGGCGGACCGAAGGTAGCAACGATGAGGCACAACGATTGTGAAATTCTGCGACGGCGATTTACTAAACTCAGCTTAGTAGCGACTGTACTCGGCGACGGTTGTATGCGAACTCTCCAAAGATTCCGTTGACTATCGTGGAAGTAGATCGACTCCACTGCGGGTGTGAGAGAGACGACGATGAGAGTGAAACAAGATGGCCGTGCTGTGGGGAATATGTTAGCTTCTCCCTACCTCGTGTTTTAGAAAAAATCTTGCGACCTGATGGGCTGACCGAGAGAGGGCCCGCTCTTTTTTTTTCCGTTTCTCTTTTGACCTGTTCTTATTTTTCTGGGCTCACGTGTTCTGCTGCCCACGTGCCTGCATAACCTCTCGTTCCAGGTTATGTTTCGTACCTTGCGTAGGAATATATATTTTCGGATACCTTTCCTTTCTTGGGCTCTCGTGTAATGGAAATAAATACATATATATATAAAATATTATATCATTTTTCTCGGGATTTTCTTGTGAAATCTGTTTATCCAAATATATATTTTGTTATATTTTATATTCTTCCTAAGTGCACTCGCAAACTTTCCCTCTGCCGTACCCACAACAGACAAAAAAAAATAAAAAATTTTTCAGTGTAACTCAATGGGTCTTTAGGCCATAAATCTCATCTAAAAGTCCCTGCTCGGGCGCCATCAGTGAGGTAGTTATCTGGGCTGGGATAGAGACTCAGTCTCGCCAGGGTCTCTCTACAGAAAATTGATAAAGATCTGGGACAATGTGACTAATATGAGGCGGTGGGCTGACGCGGGGTGGAGTTTGTCAGCCACCGAGTTACACAAAAAAAATATGTTGATAGGGTGTGACACAGGGAAGGACCGAATTAGCCTTCATGCATGGTTGGGGCCGAAGGACCGAGAGGGAAAGAGAAGAAATAATATCGAATAATATCCGAATATACCTAAAAATATATTCAGTTCTACTTGGGAACTTCCAAAAGCATAAATTTCGCCAGAATATAATTAATAAATAATAAGATATAATTTAAATATATTACATATTTTTTTTCCCAGTGCAGCCTATAGTTTACTATTTTTTCCTTTATTATTTCTCTTTGTTTTATCGTGTATTCTTACGACCATTTTCTCCGCAAATTTTTATTTCCATTCGAAACAATTTATTTAATTTTTATTTCTTTCCTTATATTTTTGTTCGGGCTCTTAAAATATTTTCTCCCAGTGTAGCTGTCTCTGTCTCGGGGTATTTAATTTAAATTTGGTTTTAAAGTATTTAATTTAATTTAATTAAACTTGGTTCGATTCTTCGCAAAGATATTTTCTCCCAGTGTAATTTTTCCCGACCTCGTGGTATTTTAATTTAACCATTTAATTATTCAAATTAATTTAGCTAAACTTGGTTCGATTTCTCATCTATTTTTATTCTCGTGGTTTCCCGCCTTCCCGGCCCTTCTCTTATTTATTAACACAATTTGGTTAAATTTAATATCATTATATATTTTTTTTTCAAATTTTGTTTTTCCGATATTTTCGCTTAGTGCACTCGCTTTCTTTTATTATTTCCTTTTTTTCATAATTTCCTTACTTATAATTTTTCAAGATTTCATATTAACAAACCTTTTTTCTCTCTGTGTTTTCGCTCGCTTACATTATTTTACAAGTTCAAAGATCTGATTCTCCTTTAACTATTTTTATTTTACACATTTTTCTAGGTTTTTCATGTTTCATAAAATTTCCGAGTCTCGCACAATTTCTCGCAGTGTTCTATAGGTTAGGTCAAGCACATGCATTTTTTTAGAGTCGGTCTGACCGCACTCTCTGGTGACCACCGCATCGAGGGTTCGCAAAGATTTTCCTACACACACACCTGCTAGCCAACTCGTTGCGGTCTCACACTAACACTCACCCGTCTCGCTCCGGCACACACTCTTAGATCGGCCTTGTCCATCCTTCTCGTCTCCTTGCTGCTTCCAAATCACTCTCCTTACGGTGGCAATCGCCGGCCCGTAGTTTCTCCTCTTAAGTTTGTTTTAAGTTTTCTCAAAGTCGTGTGTAAACGCGGTTTTCGTTTTCCCGTCACTGACTTTGCGTACGACCGTTTCCACTCCGTTTCGCTTCGCGAAATTTCTTGCGGAGTTCTTTTTGCCTTCTTCCAGGAGTTTACCGTACGATCGGTCGCTCCCTCTCTCTCGCTCTCATGGGCGCTTGCCTATTTTCGGGTGGCGTGATCATGGTGAGTTTTGCAGTGTGCGCTGGTGTGTGTGTGTCGGTGTGTGTGCTAGCCTTCCAGGCTAACGGGGCGAGCTCGGGTTAGGGATGATTGTTTTGTAACTATCGTATCGGGTGTGGGTGCCCTACTTAAATTATTGGAAATTAAATCTAACTTAGTCTTACTGCTTACATGTAATTATTATTATTTATGTACATATAGGGATTATTATTTATGTGTGTATTGTTTAGGTTATTATTAATTATTTACATATTTAGATTATTATTATTTATTTCTTGTATTTATTATTATTATTTAGTTATATATTTAGTTTGGGAGGGCCAAACGGCTCCTCACAAAGTCTGCAAAGACAGTCCTCCCCTATCTTAAGATTGTACAGATGCTTGCGCAGTCTGCTGTGCCCGGTCAGGAAACCCGTGACTATACGGAGAGATCCTTTGCTCAGGTCCAAACAGTCCTTGGTCGTCTTGCTATTGTAGCTACCTAGCACACGTTTATTCTGCCCTGCCCTCGCAGGCAGGCATGTGATCCACACGGCTGCTCTGGCTGAGTCCAGGACCTAGTCCACAGAAGGGCTCCGGACCATATAAGGTCGTATTCGCCCTCTTTCTCGCCATTATATTGGCCACTTCATTTCCGGGGATCCCCGCATGCCCTGGTACCCAGTAAATGGTTACTTTATTGTTCATTTATTGCTAATTGAGTGTCCCTATACATTGCCATACTAGTCTGGAAACAATCTTATGTGCACTGAGTGCTCGTATTGCTTCCTGATTATCTGAGAAAATGGCTATGTCTCTCCGCGCGTAATATTGAACGAACCACATCTCCATATCGCATGTACTTTCGCTTGAAAGATACTGGCGAATTTTCCTAGAGGTTCGTGATATTTGAGTCGGGGTCCGCAGACACCCGCACCCGCACCATCCTCTTTAAGTGAGCCGTCAGTGTACCATCTAATAGCATGTGGTTTCACATCGTAGGTGGTAGACATATTGGTCCACTCCGACTTGTTGCTAAGCTCCGTTTTGAAGAGCTTATCAAAGCTAAACTTGGCCAATTGAACATCCTGCGGATATTCTAATAACATTCAGTTGCAGTCGCAGCCGAGGCAGCTGGTCTTGCCCCTGTTATCCTCATGGTAGATCTGCGCGCACTGTGCTTAATATACAAGTGCAGTGGTGGAAGCACGAGCAGCACATCGAGAGCAGTGGATGGGCAAGTGCGCATTGCGCGCGAGATGCACGTGCAGGTAAGTCTCTGGAGTTTGCCCAGTTGCCTTTTCGTGACATCAAGGTCAGCGCGATTCGCCCAACCGCAGCTGACTATGGGCCTCACCACAGCAACTTACATTCACAGTAGGATCTTTGGAGATACTCCCCAAATTTTCCTTGCAAGAGATCTTCAGCTCATTAAGGCCATAGTGGCTGTTTATGCGAGGGGCCACTGTGCCGCCTCTGCGGACAGAGCTTTCGCTCTCGTCCGCTCTCGCCCTCTTGTGAGCTTACGCTCTCGCGCTCCGGAGTTCGGGATCGGTTTTTGTCGCTCTCCCGTGCTCGCTTAAGCGGCTCTACTTTGTAAGCTAGTTTAGTCTCATGTATGAATGCGAGAAATACACACTGAATTACCACGACGCCCCCGCCTCTTTATATTTCGTTATTCTGGTGCGTTCGCTTCCCTTTCTACTCGGAATAGTTTCGCTCTGCGCCGTGGGAATTGGTGCATTTTTCATCCTCTACGTGATCGCTTCTTATTGTTGGACATCGAGTCGGCCCCCCTACAAACATTGGTCCTACGGAGCCGGATAAGGATTCCGTTTCTTCTGCCAGCAGTTCCCGGCCTTTGGTTCCCCAAGATAAGTACGAATTTTCGCCTTTTTTTCTCACTGCCGGTCTTCAGCAGAGAACATTCCATTTCGGTCGCACTGCTGTAAGACTATTTTTTCCGTGTCAATTCCACCTCCGCGAATTTTCCTGACACAACGGCAGTTGAGAAGTTCATTCCTCCTCGTCAATATTCGTCCATTTGTCTCCGCTTCGCTTCTTTTTCGCGCCGCCATATTCCGCGCCGTTTTCGGTCCGTACATCAAAGTGCAAACGGTCGCGGCATATGTACATATATATGTATGTGCATTCATCCCGTACATGCTAGTACATATATTAGTATATGTCGGCGCAATTCCAAATCCGCAAGTGAAAAGTGAAATTGTGTGGTGAAAAAATACAGACAAACAATATCGGCCAACGAGTGTGCACTGTGCGGTAGTTTTCCCTGTTCGCCGAACAGTCGCCGTTGTTTCGATATTCTTGCTGTTTTTCATTCCGGTGTGTGTCTTTTTTTCGCCACGTAATTTTACTGTCCGTTTCCAGACATTCAAACCTACATAATACAGTCCACTTCATCGATGCTCTACTGTGCCCTTACATATGCATGCATGCCCTTATATGTACATATATTATATTTTCTACACCCGATTTCAGGAAAATAACCCCCGCAACGAAACGTCAAAATTAAATACAAATTAAAAAAAGAGACATCCAACAATTATTAAAAATAATTATTACTGCAAATTCACACGGGCGGGACCGCGATTGCTTTTTTTCAATTTTCTTGGATATTCCGCAGCAGCCGTGTTATTGCTGTTGCTGGCTGTTTTTTCATCCGTTGTTGGTCCGTCTTTTGCACAAGCACTGCTTTGCCGACGGCAAGCAGGGAGGCCGTTGCCGAACCAAGCCAAGGTTTTTAAGTCCACCTTTCCGGCTTCTCGATTCTTATTACGTTTAAGAATAATTAATTATTAATTTTTAGAAACTATTATTGCAAATTCACACGGGCGGGACCGCGATTGTTTTTCCAAGATTTTGGGGTTTTCCGCAGCAGCCGAGTTATTGCAGTTGCTGGGTTATTTTTGGTTGTTCCTTTTTTTGCGCACACGCACTGCGTTGCCGACGGCAAGCAGTGACGCCTTTGTCAAACCAAGCCAAGGTTTTAAGTCCACCTCTCCGGCTTCGCAGTATTATTGAAGAGTAAATAATTTTTCCGATTACTAATTATTAAAGAAATTATTAATTATTGGATTTTGGGATTACGGCACCCGATCGACCCTGTCGCGAGCCTAATTTTTCTCCTGTGTCAACGGCAAGAATATTCGAGAGCCATCTGAGCCACGCATATATATATTTATCCCGAAATATTTATATTCACAATTTTTCGTTCCCGGCCGCAATTTTCCTGCCATTTTTGGCTATTTTTTTTTGGCTAATCCGCATAGGGCAATATCCGCCCGCAGCAGCAGTCGGCCGTCAAGAGTGTTTTCTGACCGAATTTTCGTCTGTGTCTCCTCGAGCCCCGCACCACTTTTGCCAGTTACTCCGGTGATTTTTTTGGATCCAAATTATTCCCTGGCAAGTGATTTCTAGATTGTTTTGGGTTTGTCCGCTATACTAAAAATACTGCAATATTTCATCCAGCGTAAGCGGCCGTATGCAACCTTGATTCCTGCGTAATGTGTCATTTTTTCGGCGACGCCCGCTGATCAGCTGAGTTGAAGTCGGAGAATGCCCACGGGAGGCGACAAAAAGCCACGTCTGGTCCCATCCATCCGCCTAGACAGGTCCCAATCCGATTCTCCGCGGTCGTCCCAATTAAAGCCAAAGGCTGCCCCTGCCATTCCAAAGGCAAAGAGCGACGAGTCAGTCGATAGAAAGTGCCGCCGTCCAGTCCGCTCAGGCCTCCGCTCCCAGCCAACTGCCCACTTCCACTAGTTGCCGGTTACCGCCAGTGGACACTGAAGTTTTCGGTGGTGATTATCTTCGGTGGCCCACCTTCAGAGATTTGTTCACCGCCATATATATCCGCAACTCGGGGCTCACACCGGTGGAAAAGTTGTTCCACCTGCTGTCGAAAACAAGTGGAGACGCGCACGTCATTGTTTGTAAGGCCCCGCTAACCAATGAAGGTTTCGTCTCGGCGTGGCAAGGCCTGACCGATCGTTTCGAAAATCGGCGGTCTTTGGTCAACAGTCAGTTGAAGATCCTCTTCAACATCCAGACTGTTCCCCAAGAGTCCGGAGCCGGACTCCGCAGATGTGCAAGTATGGTTCGCCACTGGTTCAAGAGCCGTCCTACTGGGCACTGCCCTTATTAACGTGTGCCATCTGGGATGCAATTTCCAAGCGCGAACGTTGATTGATTCTGGGTCGGAAGCGACCTTCATTACGGAACGGCTGTTCAACCTAGTCAGACTTCCTTTCAAGACTATCCAGGCCCAAGTGTCCGGCCTGAACCAGACCGTTGCCGCCCAGTCGACTAAACTGTGCAATTTCTCCATTCAGTCGCCTTCCAGACCTGGAATCCAAGTAGACACTTTACCTTATGTTCTTCCGCAGCTGGCCGGTAATCTGCCATCGTATCCGATCCCACGGGATCTTCTTAAGGACCTCCCTGACGTCCTCCTTGCGGACCCCAAGTTCTTCGAGAGCTCCCAGATCGATGTCTTAATAGGAGCAGATATTCTTCCTTCGATCCTCCTCGGCAATTCCAAAACGAACATTTGCGGTTCGCTTCTCGGCCAGGAAACAATTTTCGAGTGGGTGTTGACAGGCCCAATCCACTCGACAGGCCCCCACAGTGTGGCTGCCTTCTTCACGCGAGTTACATGTCGCCTCGAAGACTCCCTGGATCAGCTCCTCACTAAATTCTGGGAGGTGGAGGAAGTGCCCACTCAGATCGTCCCCGAGGCTGATTCTTTTTGCGAACAAAACTTCGTGAAAACCACCAAAAGGGACCATCGTGGCAAATATGATGTGACGCTCCCCTTGCGCGACCCCGAGCACGAGGGTTCCGAGCTAGCATCTTCACGATTCTTCGGTCTAGCTCAGTTTCTCCGGAACGAGCAGCGTCTGAAAAGAGATCCTCTCCTTAAAGCACGGTATGACGCTGTGATCCAAGAGTACCTCGACTTGGGACACATGACCGAGGTTCCTACGACGAGAAGCTCCGCCACATATTACCTTCCGCATCACGCCGTTCTCAAGCCCGAAAGCACGACTACTAAAGTGCGGGTAGTCTTTAATGCCTCTAGCCCTTCCGCAAACGGGACCAGTCTAAATGACATTCTATTCGCGGGCCCGGTCTTACAGTCCGACCTGACTATTCAGATCCTGAAGTGGCGATACTTCAGGTTCGTTTTCAACGCCGACATTGAGAAGATGTATCGGCAAATTTGGGTAGACCCCCGGCACACCCCGCTCCAACGCATACTGTTTCGCAACCCCGACGGGGAAATCCGCGACTACGAGTTGAAGACGGTGACCTTCGGGATCAATTGTGCCCCATTCCTGGCAATACGCGTCCTGCAACAGATCGCCAAGGACGAAGAGTTGAGGTATCCGCAGGCTAGTCAAATCATCCGACATTTCATGTACGTCGACGACGTGCTCGCTGGGGCAGACTCAAAGTCGGAGGCGCAGGCAGCTATCCAAGAGCTCGAGGGGGGCCCTGGGTTCGGCATGGTTCCCACTTAGGAAATGGACGTCCAATAGCAAGGCGATTTCGGCAAATATCCAGCCTGACCATCTCCTTCGGGCTGATTTCCTTGAAATCGACGCAGAAAGCACGGCCAAGACTCTCGGCGTGCGTTGGAAGGCTACGTCTGATGAGTTCTTTTTCCGCCAGAATTGACCCTGGGATCATCGTTCTCGAAGCGTCAGGTCCTTTCCCAAATTGCCAAGTTGTTCGATCCTGCCGGCTGGCTAGCCCCGGGCGAAAATGTTTATGCAGGACATTTGGCTCCAGGATCTGGGCTGGGACGATGTCCTCCCTCAAGACTTCTGCGATAGATGGGTTGACTTCCTGAGAAATTACTCAGCGCTCGATCAGATCCGCATTCCCCGCTGGGTCGCGTTCCGACCACACTTAAAGGTGGAGCATCACGGCTTCTGCGACGCCTCGCAAAAGGCTTATGGCGCCGCCATTTACGTTCGAGTTGAGGTGGGGTCCACGGTAGCGGTGAACTTGCTAACGGCAAAAACGCGGGTGGTCCCAGTCAAGACGGTTTCACTTCCGAGGCTGGAGTTGTGCGGAGCCGTCCTGTTATCCGAGATGGCCAACGCCATTCTTCCGAAGATGGCCGGGCCTGCGTCCGCTCTCCATTGTTGGATGGACTCGACCATTGTTCTCGCCTGGTTGCACAGGCCGGCATGCCACTGGACAACATTCGTGGCAAATAGGGTGACGAAGATCACTCAATGCACGGAAGTGGAGAAATGGGCACATGTCCGGTCCGAGCATAATGCGGCAGATCTCGCTAGCCGGGGAGTAGGGCTGCAAGACCTCGCGGATAGTTAGTTGTGGTGGCATGGTCCTGCATGGCTGCAAGGGCCGCGTTCTGTGTGGCCCAGTCAAGGCAATGACTCCCCCGAGACTGAACTCGAGAAGCGAGCGGTTAAGGTCCACGTTGCGAAGGCCCCGCCGGAAGATATTCTTGAGCGTTTTTCCACCTTCGACAAAGCGTTGCGAGTCCTCGCTTATGTTCAGCGCTCGCGAGAGGCCAAGACTTCGTTTGAAGACCACTTCCTCTGAGATTGCGTCGGCCGAACGTCTCCTAATTTCCGTCACGCAACTCCAGCATTTCATCCAGGAGATTGGCTGTTTAAGCCAAAAGCGTCCACTGCCAGCAGGCAGTCCGATTCAAAACTTGAACCCGTTTCTGGATTCTCAAGGGCTCATAAGAGCTTCCGGCCGGGTTACAGCCTCCGAACTCCTCCAATATGACGAACGGCATCCGGTAATCCTTCATACAACTGCCATCTGTCTCGTCTCCTCGTCCATTTTACTCATCGCATAACGCTGCACGGCGGCAATCAGTTGATGATCCGTCTGATCCGTTCCAAATTTTGGATTCCGAAGGTGAGGAATTTGGTCAAGTCCGTGATCTATTCGTGCAAGGTATGCGTCATCCACAAAAAGAAGTTGCAAACGCAACTCATGGGAGAGCTACCCAAGGAACGGGCGTCTTTCTGACGTCCCTTCACACACACCGGCATGGACTATGCTGGACCCTTTGACATCAAGAACTATACGGGACGAGCCTGCCTCATTACAAAAGGGTATGTGTTGGTATTCGTGTGCTTCTCCACCAAGGCCATCCATTTAGAGCCGACCTCCGACCTCACGACTGAAAAATTTCTCGCCGCTTTCGCCCGTTTCGTGTCCCGTAGGGGATGCCCCCGTCAAGTGCAGTCGGACAATGGAAAGACCTTCGTGGGTGCGGCTAGCCTACTCTCCCGCGATTTCCTCCAGGCTCTCAAAGGGGCTGTAACGAGTGCCTATAGTCACCAGCAGCTGCTTTGGGATTTCATCCCTTCGGGAGCCCCCCACATGGGAGGCTTGTGGGAGGCGGGCGTCAAAAGTTTCAAGACCTTGTTCTACAAGTCTACTGCTACGCGGAAGTACACTTTCGAAGAGCTGTCTACGCTCCTGGCTAGGATCGAAGCGTGCTTGAATTCGCGTCCGCTCGCGCCAATGTCCGAAGACCCCGCTGACTTATTAGCCCTTACTCCTGGGCACTTCTTGGTGGGAGGCCCCCTCCTGGCGATAGTGGAACCTGAGATAAAGGGGGATACCACGACCATTATAAACCGCTGGCAACATCTGAAAGCTCTCCATCAGCAATTTCGTCTGCGATGGAAGGAAGAGTACCTGAAGGAACTCCATAAGCGAAATAAGTGGCGAGCCCCACACGAGATCTCAAGGTCGGAGATATGGTGGTTGTCAAGGAGGACAACCTTCCGTCCAATGAGTGGCGATTAGGCCGAGTTGACGCAGTGTTTCCAGGATCCGATGGCCACGTCCGGGTGGTCGATATCCGCACTGCGCGAGGGCTCATCAAGCGTCCCATCGCCAAGGTCGTGCTTCTGCCGATGGAAGCGCCGGCCTGCGCGCAATAACCAGTCGTCCGTCCAGTCCAATGTTCCACGTCACCGTGCTGTTTTGTAGTTGTCCAATTCGTAGTATTTTACCAGTACTGATTGCCACGTTTTTTCTCCTATTCCGCTAGACATATCAAGCACGATGTCTCCACGTCCACGCAGCGCCATCGCATTGGAAAGCAGATGTACTCGAGGTACTAGCTCCTACCGATGCCAAGTCTGCACTGGGATCCATCCGTTACGGAAGTGCCGCCGATTTCTGCGCTTGATTTCCGAGAAGCGGCTACGGGCAGTCCTCGCCAATCGATACTGCCCCAGTTGTTTGGCGCACGAGCGTTCCGACGGAGCGTGCCGGCGAGGGGACTGTTGCAAAACGTGCGGCCAGGATCATCACACGTTGCTGCACCTCTTCGAGCAACCGGTGATTGCGCGCCAGCCGCGTCAGGAGGCTCGCCGATCGCCGAACCACTCCCCACGGAACTCTTCAGCTGCTCGTCGCCAGTAATCTGCTACTCCACGGCGTTCCCCAGCCGTGCGTCGGCCCTCATCCGCCACTCCACGGCGTCCTCCAGCCGTTCGTCGGCCCTCATCCGCCACTCCACGGCGTTCCCCAGCTATCCCTCGGCCCTCCTCCGCCGCTCCGCGGCGTTCGTTAGCCGCTCGTCCGCATTCGTCCGCCGCGCATGGGCATTTTTCCGCCACCCGTCCGAGGAGCCCGCAGAGCGAGGCCATTGCTCCTTCACTGTCGTCGCTGTTGCAGCGGCACAGCGTGAACTTGCTACCGACTGCGCTGGTACGGATCCATACCGGGACGCAGGTCTTCGATACGGCGGTACTCATCGACCCGTGCACACCCACGAGCAACGACTAGAGTTGGGGATGAGCAGGTGTGTGCGGCCACCGTGGGCTCCAGACAAGACATTAGTGTCCGGTTCGAGGTCGTATTTAAAGTCGAACCCCATGTGCGCATTCGCACTCCAGTCCGGGAGCTGAGCGAGACGGTGCGGGCCCACTTCCGGGACGTTACCCTGGCTGATGAGCGGTTTTACCTACCCGCGACCATCTCCGTGGTCCTAGGGAAGGACTGCCAGTGGCCCAGAGCACTGTTTTCGGATGGGTCGTGTCCGGAGCCTGCCACCAGCCGTAACAAGACCTATGTTGCAACCCGGGTGCTTGCAAGAGGGGGCGGAATGTTTATGCGAGGGGCCACTGTGCCGCCTCTGCGGACAGAGCTTTCGCTCTCGTCCGCTCTCTCCCTCTTGTGAGCTTACGCTCTCGCGCTCCGGAGTTTGGGATCGGTTTTTCGTCGCTCTCCCGTGCTCGCTTTAGCGGCTCTACTTTGTAAGCTAGTTTTTTAGTCTCATGTATGAATGCGAGAAATACACACTGAATTACCACGACGCCCCCGCCTCTTTCGCTATTCTGGTGCGTTCGCTTCCCTTTCTACTCGGGATAGTTTCGCTCTGCGCCGTGAGAATTGGTGCATTTTTCATCAACTACGTGATCGCTGCTTATTGTTGGACACCGAGTCGGCCCCCCTACAAACAGTGGCCTTGTGAAGAGCAGACGGATTAGGGGTCCCCGCGCACGCGAAGCAATGGCTGGCGGCGGTACCGCACGGCGCATAGCCCTTAGTCCTCAGGCCATGGTCTACCGTCTTCCCTTAATGCTATTAATGTTAATAATGTTTAATGTATTTAGTTATGTATGTTTTAGTTATTTTGCAAAAAAAAAAAAAAAAACATCTACGCACAGGTTTATCGTAAATAGCGTTAGTATGTTTCATTTTGATTGCGAATAGTTCATCAGTAACTTGCAATACATCACTAAAATTAAATTTGGATATTAGTGCTCTAGCTCCTGATCTTCTACTTTTAAAAGCCAAAGTTCTATTAATGACTATTAGTATATATGGGGCATTCCACGCAAAATTAGCCAACAAAATTTTGTTTCCTTCTTCAGCTTTCCTTTTCCTTCAGCTTTTTTTTAAACGCATATACTGAGAAAACTAATGAAGATACAAAAATTTGTCCCAGACATGAAACGTGCTTTCCAATATGTTACACTGAAGTGTAAAGTTCAAAGTTAATAAACAAATTTAAAAATTTCAAATTTTTACCTTATTATTTTTTTATTTTAAAAGAGTGGAGAAATAAATACTTTCGGAGCAGTAAATTTTTTAATCACCGCCCCCCAAGTGCGCCAACCTCAACCGACTGATAGCCAGGCAATCCTCAAGTAAGTGTTCCAGAGTCTCATCTACTTCCAGACGAAGTCTGCGAAGACTGTCCTCCCCTATCTTGAGATTGTACAGATGCTTCCGCAGTCTGCAGTGCCTGGTCTGGAAACCCTTTACTATTCGGAGAGATCCATTGCTCAACTCCAAACAGATCTTGGTCCTCTTACTATAGTAGCTACCAAGCAGACGTTTACTCTGCCTTGCCCCTTTCGACGACCGCCAGAAGTCATCGCAGGCAGTCATGAGATCTGGCTTATGACTCCTGACCCTAGTCCACAGAAGGGCTCCGGACCATAGAAGGGCCTACTCGCCCCCTTTCTTCCCATTATGTCGGCCGCTTCATTGCCGGGGATCCCCGCATGCCCATGAATGAGCCATATCTCTCTATCGCGTGTACTTCCGCTTGAAAGATACTGGCGAATTTCACCAGAGGTTCGTGAAATTTGAGTCGGGGTCGGCAAACACCCGCCCCGCACCATCCTCAAGAGACCAGCAAGAGACCTTTAGCTCATTAGAGCCAAAGTGGCGTTACGAACAGCATGTTCCACATATTGTCTCCACAGTAATCGTTTATCTAGGATGACTCCCAGATATTTGACTTCAGTGAAGATCGGAATTTCTGTGCCCCCAATGGCTATGGGCCGAATGGATTTTAGCTTGCAGCGATTGGTAAAGGCGACAACTGTGGTTTTCGCTGGATTGATATTCAGCCCCACGTCTCTGCACCATAGCCTTGACGTTCAAACACATTTGCTGTAAGTTTAACTAGTAGCTCGTCCACCACGAGGCTCCAGAGAAATGGTGATAAGACACCCCCTGCGGACAGCCTCTGGTGGTTTGAGCTCTAACAGTCAAAATGTTGACAGTGACTTCTGCTATTCTGCTATCATGTAGTTTGCCCAGCCAGGTCGTAAGACCCGTCACAACTCCCCTTCTGCAGAGTGATCTTACCACAACATCATGAGCTGTGTAATCAAAAGCACCCTCTATGTCCATAAAGGCAAAAAGAGTTTCCGCTTTAGCCTTTACAGAGCGCTGTAGGCTGTCAATCAGGCTCAAGAGAGCCGATTCAGTAGACTTTCCTTTTCTATAAGCATGCTGATGCGCATGCAGAGGACTTCGGACCAAGTGCGAGTTTCTAATATGGTTGTCCACATTCTTCTCAAGGATTTTCAGCAGGAAAGAGGTTAGGCTGATTGGCCTGAAGGATTTGGGAGGAAAGGGGTCTTTCTTCCCAACCTTCGGGATAAAGATCACCCTAGCCGTGCCCTAGGAATGTAACCCATTGCTAAGCTTCCCGGAATAAGCTTATGAGGAACAACATAAGTCGTTCGACACCCTTCTGAAGATGGATGTGTATGATTCCATCCAATCCCGGAGCCTTGTGAGGCTTGCTGAGTGTACTCAACGCCCACCTTATCTTCTGTTCAGTTACGATCGCTGCAGCCAGGCTAGGTCTCCCGTTGGGGATCCTATCGTAACTGTTGTCTACATCGGAGATGGTTCTTCACAGAGAGAAGGGAGTTTGCAGCAGAAGTTCCGCTTTCGCCTCCTCGTCCTCGGTGAATGACCCATCTGCCCTCTTTAGACAAAATTCAGAAAGTCCTTTGCCTGTTGAGATTGCCTTAATTACTCTGGCCGCAGGTGCGATTTATTCTATGGTAAAACAAAATTTCCGAAAGTGAGCACGCTTACTGTACCGGATGTCTTTGTTATATTCTGTCAGCTTTTTGGTGTAAAGTTCCCAATTGGCGCTGTTCTTTTTAGCTGTGTTAAACAGGTTTCTGACTTCTGCACGAAGTAGTTCTAGTTTCCTATTCCAGCAGGGATTGTCCCTGCCACACAAGGGATCTCTCCATAGTCTTACCTGCGGTGCATGGCAGGTATAATGTGACGACGTTGGGGACCGGTAGGTCCCTTCTGCTGGCAGGTGCGGAGCTGCTCACCCAAATTGGTGCTGATGCTGGGGACCGTCAGCTCCAACCACTTTCTGGCATCGCTGTCTATGCGGTCCACTACGACTAGACCGTTCCGGAACTGGGTGCCATTGAAATTAAGAGCTGCGATCCAGACCTTGCTCATCTCCTCGGCGAGGGCCTGCTCCACCGCCGCACAATGGACGGAAAGATACTCTTGGGTTTCAAAAATCATAACTCTTGAACCAGTTGAGATATTTGTATAATTTGATTTATTTGATTTATTTTAATTTAATTTTTTGAAATAAAAGGTACTTTTAGTACCTTTCGAATGAGTGGTAGGCAGTCTTGAGATCCACACGACTGATCTGGCAGATGACTCCTGACCCTAGTCCACAGAAGGGCTCCGGACCATAGAAGGGCGTACTCGCCCCCTTTCTTCCCATTATGTCGGCCGCTTCATTGCCGGGGATCCCCGCATGCCCATGAATGAGCCATATCTCTCTATCGCGTGTACTTCCGCTTGAAAGATACTGGCGAATTTCACCAGAGGTTCGTGATATTTAAGTCGGGGTCGGCAAACACCCGCACCCGCACCATCCTCTGTTAGTGAGCCGTCAATTTTCCATCTAATAGAATGTGGTTTTACATCGTAGGTGGTAGACATATTGGTCCACTCCGACTTGTTGCGTAAGCTCCGTTTTGAAGATCTTATCTAAGCCAAACTTGGCCAATTGAACATCCTGCGGATATTCTTATAACAGGTCAGTTGCAGTCGCAGCCGAGTCAGCTGGTCTTGCCCCTGTTATCCCCATGGTAGATCTGCGCGCACTGTGCTTGATATGCAAGTGCAGTGGTGGAAGCCCGAGCAGCCCATCCAGAGCAGTGGACTGGCACGTGCGCATAGCGCCCGAGATGTACGTGCAGGCAAGTCTCTGGAGTTTGCCCAATTGCCTTTTCGTGACTTCAAGGTCAGCGCGATTTGCCCAAACCGCAGCCCAGTGGCTGACTATGGGCTCACCATAGCTACGTACATCCACAGTAGGATCTTTAGAGAAACTCCCCAATTTTCCCCAGCAAGAGACCTTTAGCTCATTAGAGCCAAAGTGGCGTTACGAACAGCATGTTCCACATATTGTCTCCACAGTAATCGTTTATCTAGGATGACTCCCAGATATTTGACTTCAGTGAAGATCGGAATTTCTGTGCCCCCAATGGCTATGGGCCGAATGGATTTTAGCTTGCAGCGATTGGTAAAGGCGACAACTGTGGTTTTCGCTGGATTGATATTCAGCCCCACGTCTCTGCACCATAGCCTTGACGTTCAAACACATTTGCTGTAAGTTTAACTAGTAGCTCGTCCACCACGAGGCTCCAGAGAAATGGTGATAAGACACCCCCTGCGGACAGCCTCTGGTGGTTTGAGCTCTAACAGTCAAAATGTTGACAGTGACTTCTGCTATTCTGCTATCATGTAGTTTGCCCAGCCAGGTCGTAAGACCCGTCACAACTCCCCCTTCTGCAGAGTGATCTTACCACAACATCATGAGCTGTGTAATCAAAAGCACCCTCTATGTCCATAAAGGCAAAAAGAGTTTCCGCTTTAGCCTTTACAGAGCGCTGTAGGCTGTCAATCAGGCTCAAGAGAGCCGATTCAGTAGACTTTCCTTTTCTATAAGCATGCTGATGCGCATGCAGAGGACTTCGGACCAAGTGCGAGTTTCTAATATGGTTGTCCACATTCTTCTCAAGGATTTTCAGCAGGAAAGAGGTTAGGCTGATTGGCCTGAAGGATTTGGGAGGAAAGGGGTCTTTCTTCCCAACCTTCGGGATAAAGATCACCCTAGCCGTGCCCTAGGAATGTAACCCATTGCTAAGCTTCCCGGAATAAGCTTATGAGGAACAACATAAGTCGTTCGACACCCTTCTGAAGATGGATGTGTATGATTCCATCCAATCCCGGAGCCTTGTGAGGCTTGCTGAGTGTACTCAACGCCCACCTTATCTTCTGTTCAGTTACGATCGCTGCAGCCAGGCTAGGTCTCCCGTTGGGGATCCTATCGTAACTGTTGTCTACATCGGAGATGGTTCTTCACAGAGAGAAGGGAGTTTGCAGCAGAAGTTCCGCTTTCGCCTCCTCGTCCTCGGTGAATGACCCATCTGCCCTCTTTAGACAAAATTCAGAAAGTCCTTTGCCTGTTGAGATTGCCTTAATTACTCTGGCCGCAGGTGCGATTTATTCTATGGTAAAACAAAATTTCCGAAAGTGAGCACGCTTACTGTGCCGGATGTCTTTGTTATATTCTGTCAGCTTTTGGTGTAAAGTTCCCAATTGGCGCTGTTCTTTTTAGCTGTGTTAAACAGGTTTCTGACTTCTGCACGAAGTAGTTCTAGTTTCCTATTCCAGCAGGGATTGTCCCTGCCACACAAGGGATCTCTCCATAGTCTTACCTGCGGTGCATGGCAGGTATAATGTGACGACGTTGGGGACCGGTAGGTCCTTCTGCTGGCAGGTGCGGAGCTGCTCACCCAAATTGGTGCTGATGCTGGGGACCGTCAGCTCCAACCACTTTCTGGCATCGCTGTCTATGCGGTCCACTACGACTAGACCGTTCCGGAACTGGGTGCCATTGAAATTAAGAGCTGCGATCCAGACCTTGCTCATCTCCTCGACGAGGGCCTGCTCCACCGCCGCACAATGGACGGAAAGATACTCTTGGGTTTCAAAAATCATAACTCTTGAACCAGTTGAGATATTTGTATAATTTGATTTATTTGATTTATTTTAATTTAATTTTTTGAAATAAAAGGTACTTTTTAGTACCTTTCGAATGAGTGGTAGGCAGTCTTGAGATCCACACGACTGATCTGGCAGATGACTCCTGACCCTAGTCCACAGAAGGGCTCCGGACCATAGAAGGGCGTACTCGCCCCCTTTCTTCCCATTATGTCGGCCGCTTCATTGCCGGGGATCCCCGCATGCCCATGAATGAGCCATATCTCTCTATCGCGTGTACTTCCGCTTGAAAGATACTGGCGAATTTCACCAGAGGTTCGTGATATTTAAGTCGGGGTCGGCAAACACCCGCACCCGCACCATCCTCTGTTAGTGAGCCGTCAATTTTCCATCTAATAGAATGTGGTTTTACATCGTAGGTGGTAGACATATTGGTCCACTCCGACTTGTTGCGTAAGCTCCGTTTTGAAGATCTTATCAAAGCCAAACTTGGCCAATTGAACATCCTGCGGATATTCTTATAACAGGTCAGTTGCAGTCGCAGCCGAGTCAGCTGGTCTTGCCCCTGTTATCCCCATGGTAGATCTGCGCGCACTGTGCTTGATATGCAAGTGCAGTGGTGGAAGCCCGAGCAGCCCATCCAGAGCAGTGGACTGGCACGTGCGCATAGCGCCCGAGATGTACGTGCAGGCAAGTCTCTGGAGTTTGCCCAATTGCCTTTTCGTGACTTCAAGGTCAGCGCGATTTGCCCAAACCGCAGCCCAGTGGCTGACTATGGGCCTCACCATAGCTACGTACATCCACAGTAGGATCTTTAGAGAAACTCCCCAATTTTCCCCAGCAAGAGACCTTTAGCTCATTAGAGCCAAAGTGGCGTTACGAACAGCATGTTCCACATATTGTCTCCACAGTAATCGTTTATCTAGGATGACTCCCAGATATTTGACTTCAGTGGAGATCGGAATTTCTGTGCCCCCAATGGCTATGGGCCGAATGGATTTTAGCTTGCAGCGATTGGTAAAGGCGACAACTGTGGTTTTCGCTGGATTGATACTTAGCCCCACGTCTCTGCACCATAGCCTTGATGCCCGTCATACAATTTCGTACTGCGCAGCGACTGCGCTCGTACCAGAATTTGCACGAAGACGCGCGTTTTTTACCGAGTTGAAAGTATCTTTTGCCTTGGAATTTCTTGGGGGCAGGTTGGGGCAGACGATCTCTTTTTAATATGATAAAGAACATATTCAAGAAGAACACCTCATACGCCAAACTAATAATAAAGCGTAATAACATTTTTGACATTCCATTAAAGTTGAAAAATAGGTGAAAATTAGTACTTCGGTAAATCAGGTATGCCTTCACGTGCAAAAAATATTATAATTCTATTCTACCTTGGTTTTACAAAGATTTGATGATCCTTTCGATGATGACCATGCCAGTCGTTTGCATTTTTTACCTAAAAATCGACCTCAAAGTCAGAATTTTTCTCAAAAACGACTAGCTTTTTTTGCAACCCAAAAAAGGTTCAACTTTGAACACGAGTAACTTCTAAAATAAAAAACCGATTTGAATAATTTGTTGTATTCAACCCTTTTGAACTATTACCTGTTGAATGCAATAACAAATGTTACGATCCGTTGTCATCAAAAACGTATCTTGTAACGTATTTGTATTTGCAACGTATCTCTATCTTTCCGTCCATTGTGCGCCGTCAGTAGCCTCTCCGGGTAGTCCCGTGCCAGTATGGCCAATTTTGTGCCCTTGGCAACACTGGGGTACGGTGTACTTTCTTTTCGTCTTTTTGGACTCATTCTTGGGGAGATCAGGCGGCGACGTATGGTGCAGCTACCATTTCCTCCCCGCAACGGCCTGGCCACCGACTCTTTCTACTGGAGATATATTCGCCCCCGAAACGGCCTGGCCGTTTGGCGCACGGTGCTCCAGCGCCCTCCTCCGGTTTAAAGCCACGCTCGAGGTACCATTTACGTCCGGCTCCGCTAAGGCCTTGCCTCAGAGGATCTTCGGCTCCCCCGGGCTGACCTGCCGTCGGAAATGGCTGGCATATGGCTAAAAAATGGAGGCGAAGCCCTCGCGTTACGGCCGCAAAGCATTTCTTTGCGAAAGCATTGCCCCCATTAGTCCGTTACGCCTCTCCTGGTCAATACCGTCGCAGCATAGTTGCTCACCGCCTGCCAATTGGCATTGCTGACAAGCATCGTTTCGACCAGGTTGTCCACACTGATCTGGCCGCCTAGGATCTCCTTCAGTCGGCTCCTCTCGCTCTCAAATTGCCCGCAGAAGAACACTACGTGCTCCGCGGTCTCTTTTGAGCCGTCTGCACACCAGGTGCAGGCAGCGCTGTCCTCATGCCCGCGCGTTTGGAGGTACCCTCTGAAGCACCCATAGCCGTACTTTCTGCCGGTCAACGGCTCGAGCTTGGGAATGAGCCGCCGGTGGGTTCACCGTCCCACACTTGCCGGAAAGATACAGATACTATACAAAAATCAAAATTTTCATGACAACCGATTTGTTATTGCATTCGACAGGTAATAGTTCAAAAGGGTTGAATCCAACAAAATTATTCAAATCGGTTTAGTATTTTAGAAGTTACACGTGTTCAAAGTTTTCTTTAAAATTTATTCTTTTTTTGTTTTTAAAACATTAAATATGCGCCATATTAGCATTAGCAGAGAAAACAAACGAAAAGTATTTGTATTTTGTCGAGTATCAAATCTATTACTTATCACACCATATAGAAAATTATGAAAATATCTCAACTGGTTCAAGAGTTATGATTTTTGTAAAGCAAAAGTATCTCAACTGCAAGTGGCGATGACTCCTATCGGGTTTGCCAGGATTGGAGGGTGTCAGCCTTCACAACAGAGCACGCCAGCTTCTTCTCCGCCGGTGGGAGTGCTCTTCCGTGCAGCCGCCCGAATTGGGTGGCCTGTTCCTTGGCCAGGAGATCCAAGGGGGGCTGAGGGTCCCGGCTAGGACCAGGGCCGCCTGGTCAGAAACTGTTCAGAATGCGCTGCATATACGCAGAGCGGCGAGCCGGTGCATCTCATTCATTCCGCGGCTGTACGAGGGCGTCGCCATGGCGTGCGCCCAGACCGGGGCAGCGTACAGCAGGGTTGCTCTCGTCACGCCCGTAAGGAGTAGTCTACTTCCTTGTTTAGGGCCTCTGCGGTTCAGCATGATCCGAGGCACCGCCCGGATGGATGTAGCCGCCTTGGTGCTGGCAAAAGCGAGGTACTCCAGGCGAGGTATCCAGCATGACTCCAAGGTATTTAATCGCTATGGACGATCTGATCGATGCGCCGCCCACCTCGATGGTTGCGGTTTCGACCTTCTTTCTTCTGCTTACCAGTACGGCTTCCGTCATATGTGGCGCTAGCTGCAGGCCTACGCTCGACAGCCATGAGCTGATGGCCACGATGCACGAGTTTCAGATCTTTTCGGCACGAGATAGCACCTTATCCACGACGACCACCGTAATGTCGTCGGCGAAGCCCACGAGGTCAGACCGTCCGGGCAGTGAAAGGCGCAGCACTCCGTCGTACATCGCATTCTATAGTAGCGGTGTTAGTACGGAAAATTGAGGTACTCCGCAGGAAAGCTCAACCGACTCCGCACCATCGGAGGTGGAAAACTTTAACGTACTGTCCTCAAAGTAGCTGCTCATCGTCTTCAGGAGGTATGGGGGACTCCGAAGCTGGATAGTGCCTCTATGATGCAGCTCCATCTCGCCGTGTTGAAGGCGTTGTGTACATCCAGCGTTACCACAAGGCAGTACTCTTTCGAGCCGCCTTTTCACCGCTTTCCGGCTATTGTCGACCTGGCGATGTCTACCACCTTGGAGATGGCATCGACAGTAGATTTCGTCTTTCGGAAGCCAAACTGCGCGGCCGAGAGGTCGCCAGCTGCTCGGATCGCCTCCTCAAGGCGCTTTCCTATTAAGTGCTCGAGCACCTTTCCGGCTCCGACGATGGAGCAGATTGGTCTGAAAGTTGCCGGGTCGTCCGGCGGCTTTCCGGTCTTCGGCAATAGAACCAGCCTCTGCAACTTCCACCTGGACGGGAAAACGCCCTCTGCCAAGCATCTGCTGAACAGCCTCACCGCCGTGAGCAGGTTCGCCAAGTTAGTCGGCACTGAGACCGTCGCAATCTGAGTCTTGAAGCGACCGGTTCTGAAGCTCCTTACTGCCACCGAATTGATCGGAGGTCCTGCCTGGTCGGAGAGCGCTTCAGCGAGTTCGTCGCCGGAGGCTAGCTCATCCAGGTCTCGCACTACGAATAGAGACTGGGGCGTGGATGCTCGGATGGAGATCCTGTCCCCCAGCACACTGCCGATGTCCTCCATGAGCTTCTTGGCGTCATGGTGGGAGACGTTTGGCAGCCCATCTCCGATGAGGTGCTCTTCGGGGGACTTCTCGGGGTTGCCTGGCAAGCGCGGTCCGGTGTCTCCGTACCTGCTTGTCTGCTGCTCCTTCAGTTGGGGCGCGAGAGCTTTGGCCCTTTTAGTCGGGTGCGCAATGGCGGTAGGGCTAGGGGAGTCCCTGCCCCTTTTCGGGGTTGCGGAATCTCAGTTTCGATACCTGAGGGATTTCGGGACCGGATAAGGGTAGGAAGACGTGTAGGATGTATGAAGTGTGGGCAAGCCGCCAAAGAAATGTTGTTTTCGACGGTGGAACAGCTGTTAGGGTCTTTGGTAACAATATGTTACCAACAGCCGGTAGTCCGGATGTTTTTTTGTCCTGGGCAGTCTGTGGAGTCCGAATTTGGGACAGCAGCGGACACAATGGAAATTACTATCGGACCAGTTGCCGTTTCCCCTTTGGACGGTTCGCGACTTCCGATGTCCTTGAGCCCTCCAGCGATGCGGTGTACTTTCTTTTTATACCCTTGCAGTTTACAATTGCATCATTATGAATTCACAAAATTCTATAATAATACCAAATAGCCATGCCTTAAGTTATATGAAAATATGTTGAAAATTACTGTGACGTGGTTTCTCTGGCCGGGGTGAGATCTCAGTCGCGGCCAAGGAACCTACACAAGAAATTTGTATAGAAGGTGGAACCTGTAGTTAGGAATCTTGTATGTAGGAGTGGCCGACAGAGGAATTGATGCATAACTCTCTACCGCTGGCCGTCGCTTGTTGTGTTGATTTTGGATCGTGCTCAACTAGCGGCCGCGCTGCTGGGCGGCCGGCAGCCGGTAGTGAAGGTAAAGACGCCCCTGGCGGCGATACTCGGCGATCGCCTTGCTTGGCGCACGACCGTTGGCGGGAAAACGCGCCACCTGGCGGTACTGGTCGTACTGCTCGACCCGGCTGTTCGCCGTCTGGTAACTCCGACTCGAAATGCCGTCTGACAACTCGGGTTCGCCGCGATCTGGCAACTCTGGCAACTCTGAACGATCTGGAAACTCTGGCTTAGTATCGTCTGGCTACTCTAACTCAGCGCGGTCTGGCAACTCTGGCTTAGCACCGTCTGGCAACCCTGGCTAAAAAGCTTGTGGGATAGGAGCGCGGGGAAGTCATGGGAATCCCCCAGACACTAGGGCTTCTCGGGACCCTTCCTTCGGTTAATCGCGAATGCTACGGGATTTTCTACCACTCAGGTTGTTCGCGGAGGCTACCGGGATCGGTGGGCATGCGAGGAGCGTAGCGGCTTGGACTCGGGAGTTCCGGTGCGGATGAGAGACCAAGCGCATCGGAACCGTCGGACCACGCGGTACACGCATCCAGAGGACCGGGGTGGGGGGAAACAGGGAAGTAGACTCGGGAGTCTTTGCGCGGATGGAAAGCCAAACGCGCAAGTTCTAGCGAGCTACACGGGTTCGCATGCAAGGGTGAAGGAATGGGGGGGAGCAGAGGTGGTCGGGGTGAAGGAAAACACTACGACTTAGTTGCAATGACAAGTTTTTATTTCCGTAACTTCACCTGGCTGCGGCCGAAGGGGGACAGGTGGCTTACTTGCTCTGGCGATTATAGTTGCTGCAGCGGGAAAAGGCTGTCCCCGCTGGTATTCTGGTTATTATAGTTGATGAAGCGGGAGAAGACTGTCGCCGCTTGTATTCGCTCGCGCGCTCACCTGTCTTTCGGTGTTTTCGATGTTTGGTGCTATTGCCTACGATCACTACTTTTCACACACGTCTGTCTTGCTCGCGACCGGAAACGAAAAGCCACCATCTCTCGAATAGTGGTCGCACCTCCTCGATCGTTCGTTTATTGAACTATCGTATCGTCAGTTTTCGTGCGATGTTTGCTATCGAGGCCCTAGGGTTGCCACCTGGGCTCATATTAGGGGTATTCTTCGGGACTTCGTGCCCTTATTAAAAATATCGGTACTGGTGGGCTCCGTGCCCCTAATGAAATATTGTTACTGGTGGACTCCGTGTCCCTAATGAAATATCGTTATTGATAATAATTAAGATTAACCATTGCTTAGTACTATTTACAGAGAATATACATTGTTGTTTAATATTAAAAATTTTATGATTTTGATTATGATTATGATTATGATTATGATTATTTTATTTTTATTTTACGTGAGGGGCCCATTGTACCCCCTCTGGCCACCGAGCTTCCGAAAGCTCAGCCGCTCTTGCGCTCCCGTATTTCGGGCTTCCGCGCATAGTTCGTCGGGCGTGCCGACGCTCGCCCGCACTCCGCTTCGCTGCAATCTCTGGCCGTTTCGCGACACTATTCCGCCGCTCCTCGACCTGTCTTGGCAGCGATCGCCCTCGATGCTCTCCTCCACATCTTCGGCCACTGCACTCTTCCGCCGCTCCCTGGCCAAGCGCATCCGCGCATCGCCCCTCTGACGCTCCCGCTCCTCGAGCTCGGGATAAATCCGATCCAGCAGTCGGCCGCCGCCGATCTCCCGCTCTCGCTTTAGCGGAGTATAGCGGGCGGGAGCACGGCTCTATGTTTAAGCTTAGACCAGTAACCAAATGCATGTTCAATAAAACACTACGGGCGCTCCATGCCATTGTCGACTCTCGACCCCCGAATATTTTCTACGTCTTCCTCTTCGCGGGATATATACGCATTATATTTTCTGGAATTCTTTAACGGAGGATCCTCGCCACCCCCCTACATAAGGGTCGTTACATTACCTAAGTTATAATTTTGTTCTTCAAAATTTTCCGATCGTTCATGTGGCAGATATATGATGTAAAAGTCCGACCTGGTCCGTTGCGACTATTATAGTAGTAAGAGCATATAGAAGATTTTTTGCATGGTCCCTAGGCGCAACTTCCTTCAGGGTATGACGCAGTACTCTCTTTACGCACTGCACCATGCGTTCCCATACTCCACCCTCAGACGGGTTTGCTGGTCAATTAAAAACCCACTCAATGCTTCTGCTTGACAACTCACTCTGGAGCTTCTCCGGTAGTGGTTCATCCCACTGGATCTTCTGCCTCCAAATCTCTCACAGTAGCAGCTTCGCTGTAACCATGAGGCAGCATAGGAATCCCAGGGGATCAAAAGACGACATCACCAGGCTCAAATATTCCGTCTTTGAATCTGATCCTCGTTGAATCTGAAGTCATCCAATGCTAATTGCCTACGGATTTTGAGAATTTTCCGCTTAGCCTCACCTCATCCGATGCTCTTGACTCGTCCAGGCCCTAAAGCTGTCTCCACGGTGGGCGATCTGGATGTAAGCTGGCATAACTCGAATCCAGTATCCTCGTGTATCTCCTTCACTCGGGTAGATATGCTGATAGCCTCGCTCTCTGTAGCGAAACTGTCCACGTAGTCATCGACAACTTCAGAGCATTCAGAGTCTTCACGTAATGTGCAACGCTCGGCAAGCATGCTGCTCCAAACGTCATTTCGTTCATCGCGTAGACATCCGAATCTCTCTCGTCGTTTCCATCTCTCCAGAGGAATCATTGTGAACATCTATCCTCGGGTTGGATCAGCACTTGGTGGAACATCTCCTTGATGTCACCGCAGACTCCGAGTGTTCTCTCTCTGAAATGAAAAGCACAGCTGGCAAAGGCTTATAGTGCTGCGGCCATTTGTCCAGCGCCGAATTTAGTGAGGTTCCTCCAACTTTGGCTGCAGCATCGAATACAAGCCGTACTTTGCCGGGCTTGTTGGGGTTTTTGACACCAAAATGTGACAAATACCAAAACCGGTCGCTCCTTACCGCGACCTCATCCGCAACCTCCTCGCATATTCTTTAGCCACATAATCCTTCATGATTCCGTCATATTCCTGCTCCAACGGCTTGTTGTGCTTCAATTTCTTCTCGACGTTGTCCAGCCTCTTGTATACCATCTTGAAGCTCTGTGGCAGCACAACGTGGTCGTCCTTCCAGAGTAATCCTGTCTGGTAGCGACGCCCCACTTTCATCGTGGTGAGTGATCTTCGAGGATCATTTTGGCCCGCACGTCCTCCCTGGCTGCGACCTGTGGCGCGGGCTTCACTCCAAAGTTCTCCACGTCGATGTAGTCCTCCACCATCTGTTCCATCGTGTCATCCAAAGACATGGCAAGCAGGCAGAACCTCGGTGATGGCGTAGTCGATTGTCCACTTGCAGGTCCAAAAACAACCCAGCCCAGCTCGGTTGCGGCCGCGTACGGTCAATCTCTGGCGAACCTCCTCGCCCTAAGTGGCAATCCGAGATGGCCGATGAGCAGCTTCGGCACCTCGTTGCTGTAAGGCTTTATCGGCAGACGCGCATCCCTGTGCACGCCCTGGATATTTTGTCGACTTAATGTCTGCATCGGCAGACTCAGGCTCGAAACGGCATAAACGTTTTTTAGTGCATGGCGAGTGGTCTTTCCGACTCCACTTATATTCAGACCCACAACATTGGTAGGCTCTCTGGCTGCCCTACCTCCGAACCATCGGATGTTAAGCTGACGACGATCTCCTTGCACTCCAAAGTCCCTTTGCAGCTCGTCATCGATCATCGTGACGGAGGATCTTTCGTCTAGGAACGCATAGGTATCCACCTTCCGACCAGCTCCATACAGCGTAGAGGGCAGTATTCGGAACAGTAGGTGGCCTGCTTTGGTGTCAACGCAGATTAAGTTCCTTTGAGTGGGCGGTCCCGCTTCACGCGGATCACCTCTATCAAGGCTGTTTCTGGAAACTACTAGCTGCTGGTTTCCTTCTTGGTCCCTGTGGCCTGGAAACGGCTGGCTGCTGGTTCCCTCCGTGACGTCTGAAACCACCTCGCTACTGCGGCCTTTGCTCCTCGTTCGCGGTATGTAGCAGATGATGATGATCCTCCTACATCCATTAATCTGGCACTCATCTTGCACATAGCAAGATCTGGTCGAGTGCCCGGTTCGTAGGTATGGGAAGCAGAGTCGGTGCCTCTTCACGATGCTCCACCTTCCCGGTGGCGAAGCTCCAACGAATTCTCGGCAATTCGTTATTGAGTGTTGCCCTCCGCAGATGGGACAACCTCCATGCGGATCATCCTATTCGCATTCGTAATGCTCGACGCACGCATGCAAAACTCGACACCTTGGCACCATTCCGTCGACATTCAAATCAGTGCAAATCTATTTGCTACTCCTGTAGCCACGCGCTGAAGTCAAACAGTGGGGAATGGAGCAATTGTTTCAGCATGCCTGGCCCAGTCCACTTGCTCTGAAATCGGCTGCACCTCTCGTAAGTTGTTGATCTGGCTGCGTACAAGCTGCTTCGGACTGCCGAACCTGAAGCGCAAATGCTCCATCACGGCTCTGACATTCCCAGGATAAATCAGTAGCGCCTTCACTGTTTCTTGCGCTTCGTCCTTCAACGCCTTCAACAACCTCTGGTTGTTTTCCAGATCTGTGCAGTTGTACGCTCGGGTCGTTTCCACGTACGCGCAGCTGAAGATCGGCCACTCCTCAGGCTGCCCTCCAATCGCAGGCAATTTCGGAAGCTTTCGTGGCCCATATGCTGCCTGGACTCCATTCGACGTCATCGAGGCATATGATCCGACAGGTGGTGATGCTGCAGCCACACTGTGGATGATCACGCCCGGTAGCGCAAATCCGTGCGCTCGCTGCGTAGTGCCTGTTGCACACAGTGGCTGCATAAAATGATTGCTAGTCGCTAGCAATGGTCCACCCCAAGATGCGGACAGCGTGCACCCACGCCGCTTGCACCGGCACCGTTATAGGGGACCGACCCGACCCCGTAGTATCAGGCCTCTCCGTTTGTGGATTATGGCGGGCCACTCCAGGATGGTGGTTTCCCCGACTCTCTACTGTTGGCGCCAACTGTGCTTGGGTCAACTACAATTGGCACGCAATTTGCGGTGCTCGCCCTTTGCAGGGATCTGACCTGGTCCAGCTCCATCTGCAACGCTGCGATCTTCGTCATTAGATCCAACGTTACGGACGGGTTCATCTCCGGCGCTGATCTCGCAGATGTGACGGCAGTACTTTACTCTGGGAAGCTACAGTAATCACGGTAGTTTCCGGGGTACCAATGGCCGCTGTCGTGATGTTCACCCGCTACCGGGTTGCTGCTCCACTACCCGTTGGCTGCTGATCCGCTCTCGGTGTAGGGGAGGCTTCCCCTTTCCGTTTAGCCGGGCACTCTTCCTGGGGGAATGCTGCATAGGCTCGTTTTATTCTGTAAAATTCAAGATATATCAATTGAAACTAACTTAATTCTAGCTCACCGCAGTGTGTCCTCCAACTTTTGCCGTGCGGAACTCAAATCAGTCAGGTGTCAGTCAGGTAGCTCTGTTAGAAGTGTCGCCTCCATTTCAGCCACATTGTTGATGTTCGGAACCGTTATTGGCCGTGGTCGCGGAGTTCTTATGGGCGAAGCTTGCTGAGGGACTGGTGCAACCTCTAGACTGCTTAGGTCATCGTTGTTTTCAAAGTCCTTACTTCTTTAAAATTAAAACACAATTGATAAACGCTCAACACGCTTGTTTGTTAAAAGAGGGAGAGTCTGAAGGAGGTAGAGTTTGAGAGGACAAAAGCTTGAGAGGGCACAAGCCTACGGGCCGTTTTTTGTTGATGACAAAAAGGTCTAATTAATCAGTAAGTCATCAAGTTTTCATCAACATGTTGTAATCAATCTGTCCTCAACCTTTTTGTGTGAAGAGCGAAAAATGAGAGCGCGAAAGAGTCGGGTTTGACACGAAGGTCGAAAGAGAGCGTCGCCCCGGTTGAAGTCGCGGTCGGTTGTTGATGAATCGTTGATTACAGAGGCCTATTGATGACAAATGGTACTGCAAGGATGTTTCTGATATATTAGTGTTTGTGCATACATCTAAAAAGATGATGCAATGTCAATAATAGGTTTCATCAGAAAGGCTGTTTACAATGAATTCTTAAAGGAATGGATGATGCAATATCTTAAGAAATTACAATTCATATCAAGAATAATAAAACAAATAACATGGAAAGAGTTTAGCTATCAAGGTAGCTATAAATGGATACATATTTAAAAGTCACTACAGACTACAGATGATACCAAACAAATAATGAACCGTGTCCATTATTGTGAAACATCAAATGAAACAGTGCAATTGATATAGGAATTGACATCAAAACATTAAATACTATCAAACAAACTAATAGAATATGCACCGCTAACGAATGAGGCTCGAAAGTATAAGAAGATATGAAATGTTCGTATGACACTTTTTTGCTTAGTCATTCGATAGATTGCTATGGAAAAACGATAGTCTAAGCTTAAAAGCAAAATGTTGCAATTTGCCATTTTTGTATTTATTTTGCTATTTAACTTTAATTCCAGAAACTGTTATCCATGATGATAATGATGCTGCTAATCCGGCTACTATTGTTTCTGCTGAATGTTCGATATTCTTAAATTATGGAGTTCAATATTACCTTACCAAACAATGAAATTAAAAAAAAATCTTTCAATTGAGTTAATTGATTTAATTAAGTGAAAAACAACAAAGTTAGAATTAATGAATGTGACAACATTAACATCAAGGATCCTTGGGGAGGTGCTTACAGAATGGTGGTCAAAGGTTTGAAACCGTGCAGCACAGCCACTGCGGATTCCGAAGCAACACGGCCGGACACGGTGTTCAGGGGTCGCTAAGAAGGAATGCTTTCTGCGTCTTTGCGACGAAGCTGAAAACGATCCTCGGGGAGGTGCTTACAGAATGGTGGTCAAGGGTTTGAAAGCGGGCAGCACACGCCCTGCGGATTCCGAAGCCCTTGATGGCATAGTGCAGGAGCTATTTTTGAAAGGATCACCGGTGACCATACAGCCGAACGTGGAGCGCCTCCTCAACGACAACGTCGAGATCTCGGAGGCGGAGGTGATCCGGACGAGAAGAAGCGTACGCCCCAGGAAGGCACCAGGCCCGGACGCAGTGCCCAATAAGGCGTTGATTTTGTCCATCGCGCTGCATCCGAAGGAGTACGTAACCCTGTACTCCAAGTGCCTATCGGAGGGTACCTTCCCGGAAAGATAGAAGAGTCAGAAGCTTGTGCTACTCGCCAAGCCAAGCAAGCCTCCAGGGTAGCCATCCTCCTTTAGGCCTATCTGCTTCACCGACATCACTGGAAAGGTGTTCGAGAAGTTGATAGTGGCTAGGCTAAATGCCGCCATCGAAGAGGCCTCTCCCCGAGCCAGTTCGGTTTCAGAAAGGTAAGGTCGACGCTGGACGCCATCGAGACGGTGAATGCGAAAGCTGGCAAGAGTTGGAAGGCGGTTCCGAAAGCTAATGTATAGTGGTAATACTAGAAGCTGGCAGACCCAAGGACATGGGACGCAGCGGCAGAATATTCAGCAGAGCTGATGAACTCGCTGAGGTTCCTGAAGAGGATAAGGAATGATAGGGCAGGCTGAGCGGCCTTTATATTGCTTTGTGGCCGTACCGCACTATGAGAGCCCTTGGCCCCCACGCCACTGAATGAATTTCAAATATTGTATGTGTGAAGGGCGGGCCGGCACTCACAAATAAATAATAAGATAAATATAAATAAATAAATATATATAATATAAATAATAATACCGATAAATGTAAATATAAATAAATATAAGTAATATAAATAATAATGTAAATAAATAATATAAATAATAATATAAATAAATACGGGAGAGTGGGGAGTTATGAAACACGCTTTGTTAACACGCATCCGTCCCATGTGTCAATTTGACACATTTTTCATATTTAAGTAGATTTTTCGTTTATTAGTTGCAAAAATATTTTAATACAATTTTGGCTCACTGAACGAATTTTGACGAAATTTTAAAATCAAGACGGTTAGTCGAGGGTTTGGGCGGCTCAGGGCTGGCCCAGGGTCGTCGTAGATATTTATTTGGATCAGATGTGGTTGGTGTAACAGAATCGGCTTTCTGTTCGTCCCATAGTAGAAGTCAGGGTGAATTACACGGTAACTGAGTATAAGACTGATTTATTCTCGGGAGATTACAGACCTTGAATTATGTGTACAGGATCCGCGCAGCTTGTCCGGACTCGGCGGCGATGCGTCGTTCAGCAGCGAAGTGTCGTTCCACGGCGAAGCGTCGTTCCGCGGTGATGTGTCGTTCAGCGGCGCGAGGGGGCGTGGCCACCGGCCGTCGTCCTGAGTCGTCTTGGGCGCTGCAAAGAGAGATCCCTTTGGAGGCCATTCAGGTCATCCACCGGAATCAGTGAGAACCCTAGTCCGTGACCATTCAGATCTATCGAGAGAGAAAGAATCCTTCGGAGGCCAATCAGGTCATCCCCAGGAGTAAGCGAGAACCCTAATCAGTGACCATTCAGATCTATCGAAAGAGAGAGAATCTTTCGGAGGCCATTCAGGTCACCCACAGGAGTAAGCGAGAACCCTAATCAGTGACCACTCAGATATATCGATAGGGAGAGAATCTTTCGAAGGCCATTCAGGTCATCCACAGAAGTAAGCGAGAACCCTAATCAGTGACCCGGGTCGCGGTTTAGAGGGGGAAGAGGAAAGTATCAAGGATAACTAACTACGATTTATTTACCCAGTGTGTTGGGTCCTACCTTGTACACCCTCTTCACTCATGACGCCCCGATGCCCATTTGCAGACGCAGCAACAGTCTGTGCATCGCCACCTATGCAGATGACACTGCCATATTGTCTAAATCTGATTGTGTCTACGAGGCAACTGACCAACTCCAGATAATCCTCAAGCGTTTTGAAAATTGGTTTTGTAGGTGGAACATTGCCATTAGCCCTGACAAGTGTGCTACGGTCACCTACACTCTGCGCAAGGATTCCAGCCCGGGTGTCTTCCTGCACGATCAACTGCTTCCTCAGCACAAGGAGCACCGTTACCTGGGCCTGATCCTTGATCGCAGGCTCACATTTGCCTCTCACATCAAGCAGACAAGGGGGAAATTGGAGAACGCTGCGAGGAGGCTATATTGGCTAACTCATGCTAACTCTAAGCTAAGTTTAGCCAACAAGAAGAGGGTTTACCTATCTATCATAGCGCCAATTTGGAAGTATGGACTTCCCATTTACGGCATCGCTTCTAAGTCCAATCTAAAGAAGATAAGTTCATTCCAAGAAAAATTTCTTAGGCGCATTAGTGGGGCAGAGTGGTATATCCGCAACACTGACATTCACCGAGATCTCCATGTCCCGCTGGTTGGTGACACAATCAACGATTTCGCCAGGAGACACTGTTCCAGACTCCGAGTCCACCCCAACCCGCTAGCAAGGGCTGCAGCAACTGCGCGGACCAGACGCAGGCTCAAGAAGGTCACCCTAGGTCAACTGCCGAGCCGTAAAATCCTTTAAACCATCTTGCTAACAATTCGGGCAGCTGTTTGCTCTGAAACATACAAATTGACACTTTAAATTAATTGTAAAGAACCACTATATACAAATTGTTTTTGAAAATAATAGTTATAGTTATTAGTGTAAAAACAGCCACTTCAATAAACCTATTATAAAAAAAAAAAAAAAAAAAAAAATTGATTCGGCTTACCAAAACTGACTTTGCTGCTGACTACTTGAGGCATGCTGCTAGGTAGGCTTACCTTTTCCGATCGCTGTCGGCTACTGAGTCCTGATATGAAGCCAGCCGCCTGCTTTATATAGGCGCCTGGGGCTTCCAGTGTGTCCGCCGCCGATTCCCGATTTGCCATATTTAGTGTGGCCAGCTCTCCCTCTACCCAGTGTGACCCTCCTCAGTCGATTAATTCAAATTTATATTTCTTCCGGGTTCTTTGCTTTTTTTTCCCCATTATTCATTATTCTCTGTTTATTGACATTATTTTCTTTCTCTTATTTCTATGCTTATCTATATTTATCGATATCCCTATTTCTATTTATTCTTACTTTTGTGCGCGGTACGCGTCACACCCCCCCTCTTATCGGAATGAGCGTGGCGGGTTATGGTGTCGTAGTTTCCGCGGTTGGAAAGAGTTTGAAGTACCGTTCTTCCGTCTCGTCGAGCCGAGAGCATAGCGCCAAATATAAAATAAAATGGGATTAATTTAAAACTAAAGCCATTTGGTACATGGTTGATCGATCTGCTTGATTGTCCATTTGGTATTTCTGCTGACCACTTATGTACGCACTTCAAGCTTACCATATAATGGTACGTCATATACTCGATGTGTGTTCAGTTTACACAAATCATGAGAACTATATATATTTTTACAATGAGTTAGTAACTTACAACCATAGAATAATGTATCGAAAAATACTTTTTACAGGACAAATTGGAGGACAAACCCAATGAAACCAATTTTATATACAGAGCTGGAAATGGATTTTTATAATGGGTGCTATATTCAACCCAATTTAGATATAATGCAAAATGATTTTAACAACGCTGTTCTTTGCTGTACAGAAATAAACTATTTTGTTTCAACATGGGGTAAACAAGCTAAGACTCAGGAGCGGAGAGATAGGCGTATAACTGTTGGTAAATATTCTAATTTAACATAAATAAAAGATTAATAATTATAAATTATTTAAAGATGAAAATAAATATGAGAGGAGCTATTTCCGTTATGTTGTGGAACATAAGGATGTTATTCGCGCAGTTCAGAATTTAGCAAACGGACTACTTAGCTATAAATCAGATATGGAAGAATTTCAACGCGATATGTTTGAAAAATATAAATACTTATGGGCAGAAGATCGCGAAGAAATTATAAATGCTTTTGTTTTAACAAATCCATTAACGGTGGATATACGAGATATGTTTTTACATTATGATAATATAACGCAAAAATTAGAAAATATGAGCACAAAACGAATCATTGGTCCCATTGAGGTCCGAATGGGAAATACCATAGAAAAGCTGGTTTCAGAATCAAAAAAATGGAAAGTTCTCCTAGGACAATTGCTCAGTGTGCAATACAAAAAGCAACTTGATGAAATGATCGAATTTATTACAGAGCAGAATAACATTTTGGAAAAGCCAATTAATGATTTGGATGATGTACGCCAAGCAATGGTAGTTTTGGAAAAAGTTAGAGATAATTATATTGAGTAAGTTAAATAATATATTTATATATTCATGTGTAGCTTTATTATTTAAGTCGACTAAGCCATCGAGGACAGATCTAAAAGACTACAAGAGCTAATCAGAAAATATTTTAACGGTAACTTTAATTATTTCCGCAATTACAGCACGCCAACTTACAATCGTAGGATGCATTCAATTTAATTTTAAATAGCTCGACAATGAATTCAGCGATCTTACAATTGAGATGCGCCAACACAAAAAAAAATATAGAAGAACGCTTTTTTTGCTCAGTCGTGCTATGCAATGTTAAATCGGGGCTTCTCAACTGTTAATAGAATAGAAACAATTTAATGTTAAAAAATTATGTGAGTCGTAAATAAAACAAAGCTCTCGACTGCCTTGGGAGTAATAATAGTTTAGCGCAAGACATGTTAAAGCGCGCAATATGCTTCAATTCTTCTTCAACCAGCGGGTACTCCTAAGCTTTGAGTTAAAACCTACAAATGCCAGATTAGGTTAAATAGGAGGATCGCTGGCTCGGGGAAGCCTGTGCACTTTTGTATGAGCTCAACTGTGGGATCCAGAATCCTTCCCATGTAAAATTTGTTTGAAAAGCATACCTTGCTGAGGCCGTCAGCCAGCGGGCAGACAGGGGGACTAACGGGTGAGAAATCACTTGCCGTAACTGTTTGCACCGTTGAAAGTGCGTCTATACTCTTCCCGTGAGGGCGGCTGGAAGCAGGTCCCAGTAGGTCATGTCTCTGCTGAGGATGCTGACGAATGGTAGTTGGGCGGGGAGAAGAAAACTCCTGCCCAAAAAATTACCCCAATCCAAGGAGTAACAGCATATGTCGAGGGATGCGTGTCCGGGGGGTGCATGGACACTAGTATGCGGACTTTGGTGGACCGGCCGACCCATCAGTTTTAACTAGGCTTATCACGGTATGCGGGCTTTACTGTGGCGGTCCATCCCATCCCAGCATACTAGTGGAACCAAAAACATGAATCAAACAAATAAAAACAAAAACATAGGTGGCCGTCAGACCTTAAAGTCGGCAGGGGGTGTACCCACCTTAAAAATATCAACTCCAAGATGCTTAGCGGTCGAGTATGCAAGAAGGAGGAGGGGAGCTTTTCCGAGCGCCTTCATCCGGGGACCAGAGCTACTGGTAAGGGCGAACCGATGGGCCCGCCAAACAGCATGATCGGGGGAAAGTTCCTCGACGTGACTGCAGGCGGCTCCAGAGGCAACCCCTCCCCAGGAAGCTCGGCCCAGCAGAAGCAGAGAAAGAAGACGCTCTATCACGAGCGGAGAAGAGCGACCTTCATCCTCGCCCGAGCTAACCCAGCCATGGAGGCAGACCCGGAGCAAGCGGGTCTTATAAAATGGGCGAAAGGTGTCCTGCCTGATGTTACCAAGGGTAAGATCCTTATTGGAGTGGTGGATGAGGGCTCCAGTGATGGACATATCCCGAGGGACAAGTGGCGGTTGATTGTTGTGGAACTGTACAACAGGTTCGTGGAGGAGCTGTTGGGGTCAGGTGGTGCACTGCCCCGTTGTGAGGATGCCGGCTGGCATCAAGGAGGAGTGAAGGTGATCGCGTGCGAAGATGCGGATTCGGTCACCTCCAACAAAAGAGCGATCGCGGGATTGAGAGAAGTATTCCCAGGCGCGAAGTTCGTGGCTGTCGACTGGGACAAGATCCCCAGAATGCCAGGGCGTGGCTTTCGCACAAGCCGGCGGGGCCTGAGAAAATTCTAAAGCTGCTGCAGATGAGTAACTCCCACCTCCCCTCCTCTGACTAGCGAGTTGCCAAGGTTGAGGAGGCCGTTGGTCCGAGGCGCCAGGTTGTCGAGACTCTCAATGAGGGGACAGTCGAGGTGCTGAAGAAAAACGGGAGGCACTCAGGTACGGCTTCGACAGCGTGGCCGTCCGTATCAACAAGGCCGACGCCAAGCCGGGCCTTAAAGAGGAAGACCCTGGCATAGAGGGACCTCGCATCGAGGAGGCGCCCGAAGGTTTGCCCGACGAGGAGGACATCCTGAAGGGTTACGCCTCAGAGGAGAGCTAGCTTGCGAGAGGCTTACGCGGCGTCGGGATGTCCGAGAAGGAAGCCGGGCTGGACGAGCCGACCTCGGACGCCGACATCACTGTGGTGGAGGTTAAGACGCAGAATGTCTCTGACGTTCCTGCAAATAAACCTCCACCACAGTAAAGCAGCTTCCGCTGCCCTATTAGGAAGGTGGTATCGACGCTGTCCTCAGTCAGGAGCTCTGGATCTGTGGCGACTGAATCCTAGGGCTGAGGGCAGCCGACTATAGGCTGTACGCAGCCCCAACAACAGGTAATTCCGTAGCCTGCATACGATTTAATTCTTTTCATACTTCCCAATTTCAGCAATGAAGACTGTATAACTGCATGTCTAGAGGGACCAAACGGGTCCCTCCGGATATGCTCAGCATACCTGGGGCACGACCAGGACCCCATTCCCCAACCGCGAGGACTGCAAAAGGCTGGGCCTTTACTTAAACATCGGGTGCAACGCTAACGCCCATCACCATCAATGGGGCAGCATTGACACCAACTACAGGGGGGACTCTCTTTTTGATTTAATCCTTTCATCCATCTTGATGGTGGAAAATTCAAGGAACAAACCCTTTTTTATTACCAGAAACGGTAGGGAGGTACGAGATATCACCCTTCTTTCTGAATTCCTTAGGGATACCATGAAGTCGTGGAGGGTGCTGGAGAAGCACTCCTTCTCTGACCATAGGTATATCCAATTTACGCTGGGCTTCTTCCCCGACAGAACGGAATGGAAGCTAGGACCTCCAGAACCTTTAAGGTCCTTCACATTTAAACGGATGGCTCAAAATTAATGGCCGGGTGGGAGGAGGTATATACTCTGAGCACCTGGAATTAAACGTCTCTTTTAGGACACTGTAGCGTCTTTCAGGCGGAAGTTTACGCCATCAAAGTAGCTCTTGATCAGCTCCTCCCAACCAGGGTCAAAGCTCCCTTTTGCATATTGTCAGGCGGCCCTGAAGTCACTTGAAGCTATCTTTTCAAACTCGAAAACCATCAACGCCTGCCGCAGATCTCTTCACGAGATGGCGAAGCAGTACGACCTCCACCTCATAGGTCCCAAGACATAGGGACATTGAAGGTAACTGCGCTACCGATGAGCTGTCCCGGCAGGGTACAATTCCCCCTCTTCAATCGGAGCCGGAGTTAGTTGACATGCCCATGGCCACTCTAAGACTAATTTTTAGGGAGCACTTCCACCTCCTCGCGGACAGGAAATGGGAAAACCCAATCTCCTGCCGCCACGCTAGAATGATCTGGGTACGCCGGTCAGCGAAGCGCTCTAAGGAGCTATCGTTAAGCAGGGAAAGCTACGCCCCTGCCGTTAGGGCTCTTACTGGTCACTGGCTACTTACAACGCACGCGTCCAGACTGTCGGTGCACCATAACGACTTCTGTAGAAGCTGTAGGGATGAGGAGGAGGAGGAGACCGTTCTTCACCTGCGACTGTCCAGTCCTAAGCAGACGAAGACTGCTGTACCTGGGCTTCTTCACCCTTGTGGATCTCGCTGAGCTAAGCGAGGCATCACCGTGGCAGACAACCCTTTTCATCCAAGAATCGGGTTGGTCCTCTCGTACTTAGGATTGGTCATTGGCCCATGGGAACCTGTAGCGGACGGGGGATCTAAGCCTTACGCGACATTACAAGGAGCCTCCTCAGGCTCAAGTGGACGGCCCGGCTCTCTGAGCTAACCTAACCATAACTTGCTGATAACGCAGATGAAAGAAAATCTCACCTTGTTGATAAGGGGCCATAGTAACGACTTCGTTTAGATTTACTGAGAAGTATGACACTGGTATGCATGTTCGATGAAAAACATGGCGCAAAGAAGAATTGGAAAAAGACTACAGACTCCAGAAATCACTCGAAGAGAGATAGTCGGCGAGTGGCCCTTAATTAACTTGAAAAGGAATATCATTTGTGGCAGATCCGACGATCGCAGCCAGACGATGTAAAACGGGATGTGAGGATGTGTGTCCCAGTGTAATCCCCGATTCAATTAGGATTGTTACTTTGCATATTGAGGTGACCATACACGAACAATTTTTGAGAATAGGACGAACAGGGGAGAAATAAAGGAGTTTTGTGGTGTAGAGATCGTCTAACTCTTTAGATCAACGCTTAACAAAGGCAAAAACCTTTAGGCTTACCAACAATTAAGCATATGTGGCCGGAAAAGTTTTAATTGTGAGTAAAATGAACACAAAATGAATGCGTTCAAGATCACTAGTCCCTATAGAATAATTTGCAGACAAACAATTATTACGGAAAAATTACATAAATTTACATTTAGAGTTGTTGAGAAGCATCAACTGCATGTTGATCAAGTCAGCTTCCAAAAGGATATAAGAGTCAGAATTTGTCAGTGGCAAACATAGTTTAACGTCATCAGCATACATCATCACGTGAGAACTAAGAAACACATAAGGCACGTCATTAATAAAAATGACAAACTGAAACCCAAAGGTGACTCCCTTGTAGAACACCCGAAGTTACGCGGAAATTGATCTGTGCTTCTTAAAGCCAAAAGATTCCTTATAATTTTCAGGAAAAAATAAAAACGAAAGGGATATCTTAAATAGTAAAGCACTAGCACAATTTCTTAAAACACAGCTAGCTACAGGACCAGAAGTACGAGCTTTGAGTCGGACATGTTTTTCTACCGCTCTTCCTTTTTCAAAGTTTTCATAGTAAACATTTATTCAACTCAGCCCAAATTTTTGGCAAGTGGTCAGTGTTTCTGTGATATTTATTGGCTCTGTGAAATAAGTCCCCAATGAAATAAGTAAGTCCCCAAACAAAAAATGAAATATTTCCCCAAAATTTGTATGGAATACAACAACAACGATTTTTTGGGGACTTATTTCACTTTTTGAGAATTTAATGAAATAAGTCCCCAAAAAACTGTAATGTCATAAGAATCAATAAAATGAAATAACTCCCCAAATTTTGGGGACTTATTTCATAATAAAAAAATAACTCCCCAATTTCAAAAATTAAATAACTCCCCAAACCTAAAAAAAAATTACACATGGAAAAATGAAATAAGTCCCCAAAAATGTATATGGAATACAACACTTGTCATTCATGCATATAGTGTGATCTGCTCCGGAACATATCAAACAGTGCCTTAGCAGTGGCGTGAGCCACTGCTTTTACGGCATTAGGAAGTTTACAATATAGTGAAAACTTTTAAACGCCGTAAAAGCAGTGGCTCACGCCATTCAAATTTTTGGGGACTTATTTCATTTTATTGATTCTTATGACATTACAGTTTTTTGGGGACTTATTTCATTTTTTTTTGGAACTTATTTTATAATTTGGTAAAAAGATGAAATAAGTCCCCAAATTCTATCAAATAATATCAAAAATTTGTTGTTTGTGTACTCCATACAAATGTTTGGCGAATTATTTCATTTTTTGTTTGTGGACTTATTTCATTGGGGACTTATTTCACAGAGCCATATTTATTATCCAAAAACAGCTAATTCAGTTTAAACGAAGACAGTGACTTTATTTATGTAAAACTAAGTTGGTTTTACATTTTATCAGATTGCTCTGTCTTTCTGTTCTTGCGCTCTGCTTGTTGTTGGCGCAAGTGTTTTGCATACGCCAAATCGACCACACAAACTTATTACTTCTCTGCGCTCAGAAAAAGCTTTTATTCTCGCGTTTTTCGGTCTTTTGTTTTGATCGGTTCCTTCGCCGCGATATTTGTTAAATTTTATTGCTTGATTTGACTGCTGCAGTGCAAATTATTTTAAAATAATGGCAACCTGTTGCATCAATCTGTATTCGAGCGGCGGAGCAATAACCGCGCGGCAGGCCACTGTTTATTGTTACCTCTGCGACAATATCGCTCACCCTGCATGCGCCGATCTTGGACAAATTGGCCCGCGTATTGCTGATCGCATACGGAGCAATTCTGGATTGGACTGGACGTGCCCGAGCTGCCTTCATATCAAGTCGGACATGAGGGCTTTTATTACTTGAAAATATTCGATACGTGTTTTTTTAATTTTCTGAAGTTCCCCGTTTTCAAAAAACAGCTTTTTTTTAAACGCATATACTGAGAAAACTTATGAAGATACAAAAATTTGTCCCAGACATGAAACGTGCTTTCCAATATTTTACACTGAAGTGTAAAGTTCAAAGTTAAAAAATAAATTAAAAAATTTCAAATTTTGACCTTATTATTTTTTTATTTTAAAAGGTAGCCTTAATGATTGTTTTAATCTTGATTAAATTTCAGAGTGGAGAAATAAATACTTTCGGAGCAGTAAATTTTTTAATCACCGCCCCCCAAGTGCGCCAACCTCAACCGACTGATAGCCAGGCAATCCTCAAGTAAGTGTTCCAGAGTCTCATCTCCTTCCAGACGAAGTCTGCAAAGACTGTCCTCCCCTATCTTGAGATTGTACAGATGCTTGCGCAGTCTGCAGTGCCTGGTCTGGAAACCCCTTACTATTCGGAGACATCCATTGCTCAACTCCAAACAGTTCTTGGTCCTCTTACTATTGTAGCTACCAAGCAGACGTTTACTCTGCCTTGCCCCTTTCGACGACCGCCAGAAGTCATCGCAGGCAGTCATGAGATCCACACGACTGATCTGGCTGATGACTCCTGACCCTAGTCCACAGAAGGGCTCCGGACCATAGAAGGGCGTACTCGCCCCCTTTCTTCCCATTATGTCGGCCGCTTCATTGCCGGGGATCCCCGCATGCCCATGAATGAGCCATATCTCTCTATCGCGTGTACTTCCGCTTGAAAGATACTGGCGAATTTCACCAGAGGTTCGTGATATTTGAGTCGGGGTCGGCAAACACCCGCACCCGCACCATCCTCTGTTAGTGAGCCGTCAATTTTCCATCTAATAGCATGTGGTTTTACATCGTAGGTGGTAGACATATTGGTCCACTCCGACTTGTTGCGTAAGCTCCGTCTTGAAGAGCTTATCAAAGCTAAACTTGGCCAATTGAACATCCTGCGGATATTCTTATAACAGGTCAGTTGCAGTCGCAGCCGAGTCAGCTGGTCTTGCCCCTGTTATCCTCGTAGTAGATCTGCGCGCACTGTGCTTGATATGCAAGTGCGGTGGTGCAAGCACGAGCAGCACATCCAGTGCAGTAGATGGGCAAGTGCGCATAGCGCCCGAGATGTACGTGCAGGCAAATTTCTGGAGTTCGCCCAGTTGCCTCCTCGTGATATCAAGGTCAGCGCGGATCGCACAAACCGCAGCCCCGTAGCTGAATATGGGCCTCACCATAGCAACGTACATCCACAGTAGGATCTTTGGAGACACTCCCCAATTTTTCACTGCAAGAGTTCTGCAGCTCATTAAAGCCATAGTGGCCTTGCGAAAGGCATGTTCCACATGTTGTCTCCACATTAGTCGCTTGTCTGGGATATTTGACTTCAGTGGAGATCGGAATTTCTGTGCCCCCAATTGCTTTGGGCCGAATGGATTTTAGCTTGTAACGATTGGCAAAGGCGACAACTGTGGTTTTCGCTGGATTGATATTCAGCCCCACGTCTCTCCACCAGTCTAAGCTAAGTCTTAGGCCCAATGTGATCCTGTCGCACAATGTTCTCTCAAAATTACCTTTACAGATTAGAGTGATATCATCGGCATAGCCTTGACATTCAAACCCATTTGCTGTAAGTTTAACTAGCAGCTCGTCCATCACGAGGCTCCAGAGAAGTGGTGATAAGACACCCCTTGCGGACAGCCTCTGGTGGTTTGAGCTCTAACAGTCAAAATGTTGACAGTGATTTCTGCTATTCTGCTATCATGGAGTTTGCCCAGCCAGGTCGTAAGACCCGTCTCAACTCCCCTTCTACAGAGTGCTCTTACCACAACATCATGAGCTGTGTTATCAAAAGAACCCTCTGTTCACGCCAAAAGGGCGCTTATTTTCCGGAGGCAGTGTGATCCAGTGCACTCGCTTTTTCTCTCCCTCTCCCTCGGCACTTTTGTGCATCGAGCTCCTAGTCCGCTCTCCCCAAGCTAGTTTTAAGCCTTCTTCTTAGTTAGTATCAATTTACCATTCGATTAATAAAGACTCCAACGCACGTCGCGTAATACCCCGAAAGTTCTTCCGTGTTCTTATTTATCGAGTGTGCAGGTTTTAGCCATCCCCCTCCGAACATTTGGTCCTTCGAGCCGGATAATTCCAGTCCAGCAGCTACGGCGGCTTTAACACCGCACAAGATAAGTAACCATTACATTATTGCTGCCGGTCATGCAGTTAAGGTTTTCGAAACCCAGTTTGTCTAACTTCTCTGCATGATTATTGCCTAAATCCAAGTCCGATTAATCCGGCACTACGGCAGCTAATAATTTCCGATTCCGAGTACCGAATTATGGTTCCTTAATTTCTATAAAACTCCGTGTTTCTAAAGTGTTTAAATATATGCCAAGCCACAGTGAAACTTCCCATTTCGAATTTCTCTTCGTTCACTGTGTTCCGCTTGCATCTATTTACACTCTCCTATATACATACATACACACAATACAGTCCAATACAGTTATAAATATTCCGGCACGGGTATTTTAATAATTTAAATAATTTACCCAACAACTTATAACAAAATATATTGATATATATTCCTATCCTGGAGAATAATAAGAAATAAACATTCCAAAACAAAATAAAACACTACAAATACAGTCCACTGCTCCAACAAATAAATATAATATATCCAAAAACCACGGCACAGAAACGCCGAATTAATTTTGTTGTATTTATTTACTCTTCCCTGCTCTATCCTGAGCGGAGCTTCATCCAAATAAACATAAATATATTTATTGTCTCCCCTTTGCTCTATCCTGAGCTCAGCTGCATGCAAACATAGGCAAACATTGCAATTACATACATACGTAATCGTCGGCAAGTCGACGCTCCGACTTTTGGCAATTTTTTTCGCCTCCGTTGTCTCCGTTATTTTGCATTCGCAACGGCTAATGCACAAACAGATTCACATGCACGCCTTATCTCCAAGAACAGTACCGCGGCAAATACAGCAGCGGGCAACTGAATAAGTCCAGGCACACAAAATAATTTGTAAATTATTTTTTATGAAATTCCAACTAAGTCAGTTAGAAATTTAAGTGCGCTTCCATATCCGCATTAGTGTGACCGTATCCGTTTCGCAGCAGAGAGAATTTTATTCAGTTAATTCGTACATCTCCGCCACTACAAAATACAATTCATAAATTAAATTCAAAATACATTCCGATTGGTTCCTAAATTCCAATCCAGCTTCCACAAATAAATCATTCTAAATATTTAAATATATATATACGTTTTTTTTCGATCCAATTGGTTGAACGCTTTATCCAGCGTCCCAAATTAAAGTTGGTTTTCGATCTTTCAACTGGTTGTACGCTTTATCCAGCGTCCCGAAAATATAAGTTAATTCGATCAAAAATAAAACCATAAACAAACAATCCAGTTTGTTCTTTAAAATATATACAGAATGACTTCCTGCATTTTAAATAAATTTTCAATGACCTGTGACCGTCTGAGTCACTTCGAGTCCAGAGTCTGCAATCCAGCAGCACCAAGTCCATCCAAGTACACGTGCCAAATTCATCTCGACCAAGTCAGAGCGCTATGGGATAAGGTCGAGGAAGAGTACGAAGCTTGTTCAGAGCAAATTTCAGTTGGCTTAGAGGGCACGGGGGACACCTTATCTACTCTAAAGGCAAAATACGAGTATGCCTATTTTATTTACGAAAAGTGTGCCGGAAAGCTCATGGAACAGATCGAGACGATCGCTGCTAAAACAACTCAAATCCAACCCGTTCCGCCCCAAATTTCCTAACCGTCTGGCTGTCAGCTTCCTCCGTGCGAAACAGAAGTTTTCTCGGGCGATTACATTCGCTGGCCGACTTTCCGAGACCTTTTCACAGCGCTCTATATAGACAATCTTGCGCTGACCCCTGTTGAAAAGTTGTTCTATCTATATGCCAAGACTAGTGGTGAAGGTCATTCCGTAGTTTCCAATTCGCCACTCAACAACGATGGTTTCCGCTCAGCCTGGAAAAACCTATCTGAGCGTTTCGAAAACAAGCGAACGCTGGTGAACAGCCAACTGAAGAAGTTACTAAACATACAGACCATTGCACAGGAATCTTCGGCAGCCTTGAAAGAGCTGCAAAATACAATCCAGAACTGCCTCACATCCCTAAATTTGTCCGGCCTTCCTACGGATAATTGGGATTGTCTCCTGGTTTATTTGTGTTCCACGAAGCTTCCAAAGCTGACGCTCTCACTATGGGAGCAGTCCTTAACAAATAAAACCGAAATTCCTAGGTGGCAAGAACTTGATTCATTCCTGACGGAGCACCATAGAACTCTAGAAACTATAGATTCTATTCAACCTCCTAAGTTGCGCCTCCATCCGTCAGAAACGACACCCTCCGACGTGTCGCCACGAATACTGAAATCTTTCAGTACGAGGATCGTTCCGATATCCAAAAGATGCGATGTATGTTCCAAAGAGAACCATCCAGTGCGTTTATGTCCACGCTTCCTTCAGATGACGACAGAGAATCGTTCATCTTATATACAGAAAAAGCGGTTGTGCTTAAATTGCTTTGCAAGCGGTCATCAACTCCGTAATTGCAAAAACACCCATAAGTGCTTCAAGTGTCACGGCCGGCATCACACTTTGTTGCATCCAAGCAACTGCTCTTCCAGTGAACCGACTGCTGATACTGCTTCTGATCCGATCCAAAGAATTTCCTCGTTCTCCACACGAGTGACTACCGCTCCCGATTCCTCCAATTACTGGGTTCCCTACGACGATGTGAAATGCAGACGTTCCCGAGGTATTTTATCCTACCCATGCCGAGTCTGCCAAGGGAACCATCCTCTTCGGAAGTGCCATGGTTTTCTTCGGCTTAGCGCTGAGAAACTGCTCCGAGCAGTCATCGAGAAGAAGTACTGAGTCAATTGCCTGGCCCACCATCATTCCACGGGATCTTGCCGCAGTGACGACCGATGCCAGTCGTGTGGCCAGGATCACCACACACTTCTCCATGTCCACGAGCGCTCAGCGTATCCAACGCTTTCCCGAGCAAAGGCCTCCTATCTTCCTACAGCGTATCCTCGCTAGGGGGCCTCGAAGGCCTTCTTATATTTTTGCTGCGTATCCTCGCAAGGGGGGGGAGAATGTTCACGCCAAAAGGGCGCTTATTTTCCGGAGGCAGTGTGATCCAGTGCACTCGCTCTCTCTCTCCCTCTCCCACGGCACATTTGTGCATCGAGCTCCTAGTCCGCTCTCCCCAAGCTAGTTTTAAGCCTTCTTCTTAGTTAGTATAAATTTACCATTCGATTAATAAAGACTCCAACGCACGTCGCGTAATACCCCGAAAGTTCTTCCGTGTTCTTATTTATCGAGTGTGCAGGTTTTAGCCATCCCCCTCCGAACACCCTCTATGTCCATAAAGGCACAAAGAGCTTCCACCTTGGTTTTTACAGAGCGCTGTAGGCTGTCAATCAGGCTCAATAGAGCCGATTCAGTAGACTTTCCTTCTCTATAAGCATGCTGATGCGCATGCAGAGGACTTCGCACGAAGTGCTAGTTTCTAATGTGGCTGTCCACATTCTTTTCAAGGATTTTCAGTAGGAAAGAGGTTAGGCTGATTGGCCTGAAGGATTCGGGAGGAAAGCGGTCTTTCTTCTACTCTACTTAACTACTCTGGCCGCAGGTGCGATTTGCTCTATGGGGGAACAACATTTCCGAAAGTGAGCACGCTTACTGTAACGGATGTCTTTGTTATATTCTGTCATCTTTTTGGTGTAAGATTCCCAATTTGCGCTGTTCTTTTTAGCTGTGTTAAACATCTTGCTAACTTCTGCACGAAGTAGCCCAAGTTTCCTATTCCAGCAGGGATTGTCCCTGCTGAACTCTATTGATTTTTCGGGACAGTTTGCATGTTATGCATCCAAGCTTGTCTGACCTACTTCTTTTGAGAATTGCTCAAGATCTTCCGGAGAGGATACTCTTCTACTCTGCTTCAGTTTGCTCAGATTTAATCCCAAACAGGACTGATAGGCTGGCCAGTCAGTCCGTCGCGGATTCCTGATAACCCTGCTGAAGCTAAGGTTGATATGAATGTCGAACAGGATGATCCTGCGATCCGACATTGACGGTTCTGAGGAGACCCTCCAGTTGTGAATCAACCGGGAGCCCCCCTTATTGCCGGAAGTGATGTCCAGTACTTCAGCCCTGGTTTAAGTAATGAATGTGGGTTCGGCCCCACATTGAAAACAGTAAGATCCTTAGATAAAAGATAATCAAGTAAACACTCACCTCTACTGTTGTTGTCCGTGCTGCTCCATGCAATATTGTGCGCATTGGCATCACACCCTTGCAATAGGGGTATCCTTTTGCTGCTGCAATATTGCACCAGATCCTGGACCTCTGGTGTGGGGGCATCCGTCACGTCTCCTGAGAAGTATGCCGCCACCACAATACTCCCGTTCCCGGTGATGCCTCCCTTACGTCTGCAATGGTTTTTATACTCACTTTTCTTAGGCCGCAGATCCTGCCTCTGACGACCCAAGGCTCCTGGATGAGGACCAGCTTCTGGAGACCAACCTGCCGATGACAGCCGAGGCTGCCTTCGCGTGATGCAGGTTGATCTGTGCCACGTTGGTGACCACCATCCTTAAAGATCTTCTTTACCTCCCGAGAGCGTCAGATAGGCCTCTGACAGCAACTCGGTGGGTGTCCGCTCATCATCGGATGGTTCCTTGTCGCTGGTTGGCTCCTCTACGCCGCCCATGTGTAGGAGCGTCAGGTCCATCCCCTCTAGAGAGACCGAGTCCAACTCAGACTCCACTCCCGCCAAGGCCTTAGCCTCCGCTGCCTTGTCCGAGGGGCAGAAGGGTGCCACCTTGGCTACTGCCGTTGAAGTGCCAGGCACATCGTCGACGTTTGCCTCGGTGGACACCTCCGACAACTTCTTGGCATCGCAGTCCATACAATCCACTAGGACCAGACCGTTACGAAAGTAGATGCCGTTGAAGTTTAGAGCTGCGGTCCAGCCCTTCCTTATCTCTTCGACTAGGGCCTGTTCCTCCGCCGACATGCCATCCTTGGTCAGGATCCTCTTCGGGTAGTAGTAGTTGTTTAATGCGGGTTCTGGCACAGTCATGGGAGAGTGCACACGGAGGGGTGGGGGTAATGGGGGTAATTAGTCACGCATGCGTGCACACGGGGGAGTGCAGGTGTCCTAAAGGAAAGGTTTTGGGGTGCCTAAATTTTATGCATGTGTTATCATGATTAGTCAGGTGTGTTGTGGGGCGTGTGAATTTGGTGGTAAGTGGGTTAAAGGGATAAGGTGTGTGTGCTAGTGTGTATCCGGCTTGTGCCCTGTCCGGCTTGTGGGTCAGCAGCTTGTGCATATCTCGTGCTAGTGTGTTTAGGAGGGTGGATCTTGTGAAATTATGTTTAAGAAGGGGGGGATCTTCTCGGTGACCTACCCGTGGCTAACCTACCCGTGGCTAACCTACCCGTGGCTAACCTACCCGTGGCTATCCAACCCGAGCCTATCCTACCTAAATATTTCTGCTGACCCATGGCTATCCTACCTGTGTCGATACCATGCCGTGCCTATCTACCAGCAGCAGTCCTGACCTGTGTTAACATAACTTTGGGGGATGTTAGCCGTCCTAAGCATGTGAACAAAAAGACGAAAGAATTTGGAGGAAGCGAGCGAATTTGAACATCCCCCTTATTTATATTTATGCGTAGGGAAAGTCTTAAGGGAAAGTCGTTACATAACGAACGAATTTGAACATCCCTTTATTTCTATTTATGCGTAGGGAAAGTCTTAAGGGAAAGCCGTTACATTCAAAGACCCCCAAAAAAAGTCTTCGTTTGAAGAAGAATTTGAAAAGTGGTTTTAGTTCTAAAAAACTATCACTCGCGTACGCATTTATTTCTCGAAAGTCATTTCGGTATTAATTCTATTTTCGGTCTTTTAAATAATTTTTTAAAAGTGATTGAAAAAATAAACAAATATACTGTGCCTTTAAAAAATAAAAGTGACTAAAAAATCATAAAAATAAACACAGAAAATTGCTGTGCAAAACCAAAAAAACAAAAAAAAAAATCAAAAAACATAACCAAAATCAAAAAATATAAACATGTTTAAATATTGTGAAAGGTGCAACTTGAGTATTAACTCCATCGCTGCCTGGAACCAACATGTACGCACGCAGCGACACAAGATGTTGGTAATTGAGCCCGTAGATTCCCGTAGATGAATGTAAACCAATATTCCCCAATAAGAGGATCATCTTTCATCGAGCTGCCCCCTTCTCTACAAAAGAACCATTCAATTGTGAATGTGAAAAATGAAACAGATGAATACTGTTTTAAATGGAGCTTGATTGCTGCGCTTGTGAATAAGGAAAAGAATGCAAGTAGATGCAGCTCATACCATGTGGATATAGAGGAGGATGTCAGTATTTTGGAAGATGGAATGCGGTTGGATTTTACCGGATTAGAATTCCCCTTCAACCCACATAAAACGGGAGATTTTATGAAAAGGAATCAGGAAATCAGCTTAGTTATCTATGGATATAATGAAGGTCTCATCGATGGACCAATTGTTTACCCTTCTGAGGTAAAATCTAGGCATATTTATATGCTGCTTCTGGTGGATGATGATAAAGCACACTACACATGGATAAAAAATCTATCAGGGTGAGTCTTTTTATATTATATTAATTATATATATATTTTTTTTTATTATTTTTTTTGTTATTAATTATTTTGCTTTTATTCATGCTTTTTTTTTATTTTATTTATTTTTTTTTTTTGTTTTTTGCAATTTAAAATATTTTTTATTTTTATATAATTATACATATAAAATAGTTTGAGATTTTAGCTAATATGTAGCATTTTTTGCCTTATTGTTTCATATTTTAGATTGATTAGCTCTCAGATGAGTAAAGGGAAAAGTAAACTGTTTTTCTGCGATAGATGTCTTATTATTAAGAATTATTATTAAGAATGAAAAATGTGCGGACAGGCATTTAGAATTCTGTGGTAAAATGGTATCTCGAGTACCTGATCCATATAATTCTATTCTCCGCTATAAAAATATACATAAGGAGGTTATGGTCCATTCACAGTGTATGCAGACTTTCAAGCCATACTTCAACCCGATGAGAAGGCGATTAGCGATAAATTATTTAATTTAAATACTCATGTACCAATAGCATATGCATACTATATAAAGTGTGCATATGATAATAGTTTAAATACATTTAAGTTAGAAACAACAATAGAAGCAGGGAAACATTTTTTAGATTCTCTCATTAGTAATTTAAAAGATATTTATACCAATTTTATTTCAAAAGAAGTTCCCATCCAAATATCTGAGGATGAGGAACAAGAATTTCAACGTTGTGTTAAATGTCATATATGCCATAGTCCCCTTTTATTAGACAGGGTTAGGGATCATTGCCATTTTACTGGTAAATTTAGAGGTGCTGCACATAATGCATGCAATTTAAAATATAAAGTCCCCCATTTTATTTCAGTTTTTTCCATAATTTCGTAAGTTACTATTGCCATTTCTTCGCAAAGGACTTGGCTCTAATAGCTGGAGAAATGACAGTTATCCCTTTGAATAAGGAAAAATATATTTCCCTTTCAAAGATGATAACAACTGATGAAGGGAAACGTTTTGAAATTCGCTTCCTTGATTCGTTCCGTTTTATGTCATCCTCTTTAGAAACACTTGCTTCTAACCTTGAAGATGATCAATTAAAAATAACAAAATCCTATTTTGAAAACCAGGAAGATTTTGCATTAATGAGACGTAAGGGTGTATTTCCTTATGAATATTTGGATTCAGTTGAGAGGCTAACAGAAACTTCTCTACCTCCCCGAGAAGTATTCTATAGCTCTTTAACTGAATCTAATTGTTCTCTAGAAAACTATGCTCATCCACAGAAGGTCTGGGAAAAATTTTCATGTAATAATTTAAAAGATTATTTAGAGTTATATTTAAAAACAGATGTCTTATTATTGTCAGATGTTTTTGAAAACTTTAGATATGTTTGTATGAAAATTCATTCTTTAGACCCTGCACATTTTTACACTATTCCTGGCTTATCGTGGGAGGCGATGTTGAAATATACACAAATAAAATTACAATTATTAACAGATATAGATCAAGTTAAATTTGTACAATCAGGTATTCGCGGCGGTCTAGTGCAATGTACTAAACGATATTCCAAAGCAAATCATAAATATTTAGATTCTTATGATAACAAAAAAGAGTCTATATATCTATCATATTTTGATGCTAACAATTTATATGGTTGGGCCATGTCCGAATCTTTACTATATGGAGGATTTGAATGGATAGCGGATAAATATCTTGATAAAATAAATGTTTTAGATATAGATAGATATCAAGATAATTCCGAATATGGTTACATTTTCGAGGTGGATTTGGAATATCCGTTTAGTTTACATGAGAGCCATAATGACTTACCATTTTGCTGTAGTAATGAGCTACCAACACCATCAGCTAAAGTAAAAAAATTAATAGCTGATCTTAGAGATAAGGAAAAATATATTATCCATTATAGAAATTTGAAACAGTGTTTACAAAACGGTTTAAAAGTGAAAAAAAATCCATCCACATTCCACAGAACAAATGCTAAGAATACATTTGAGAAAGACTTTTTTAAGCTTCTAAACAACGCGGTGTTCGGCAAATGTTTTGAAAATGTTGATAATCGAGTTGATATTAAATTAATATCAGAATGGGAAAGTGCATCTCCAAATGATGGTTTGGGGCGAAAAAGAGATTGCGCTCGTTCCCTAATAGCAAAATACAATTTCCATAGTGTTTAAAAATTTTCTGACCATTTTTATGCTTTTCAAATGAGTCGATTAAATGTTTTATACGACAAACCCGTATATTTAGGTTTTGTTATTTTAGAAATTTCAAAATTAAAAATGTATGATTTTCATTATAATTATATGAAGCCCAAATTCAATGAAAAAATACAATTAAACTACATGGATACAGATTCATTTATTTATTCAATTAAAACTGATGACTTCTATAGTGACATTAAAAATAATATAGAGTCATATTTTGATACTTCGGAATTTTCTGATGAATTAGCTAATAAATATAATTTCCCTAAAACCAATAAGAAAAAGTTGGGTTTTTTCAAAGATGAACTTGATGGGAAACCTATGCTTGAATTTGTTGGTTTACGTTCAAAAATGTATTCTTTCAAATTTTCAAATGGTGTTGATAGCACTGAAGAAAAAACTATTAAAAAATCGAAAGGTGTAAAAAGAAGCGCTGTTGATAAAATAGATTTTACTGATTATAAAAAGTGTTTATTATCGGTGGAGTCTGTCACTGGTACAATGGCAATGATACGTTCATCCAATCATGTTTTATCAACTATTAGGTGTAATAAAATTATACTAAATAGTAAAGATGATAAACGAATTATAGAACCTAATAAAATTGAGACTATGGCATATGGACACTATAAAAAACAGGAAGAAGATTTAAAGAAGAAAATATCAGTATTAGGCGCATATATTTTTGTATGTAATGAGAGTATGAAGGAAATAAAGAAATCTACAAATAGAAGTGTACAACAAACTATTCAAGTTAATAATTATTCAGAAATTATAAAAAATGATGAAAATGAATTAGAAATTGGAGAAATCAAACTAAAATTTTTTAATATAAGAAAAAGTGATGATTTAATTTAAGATTAAACAAAGACTTTGTAAATTTGTTAAAGCAATATAATTTTATTTTATTTAAAAATCATTTTATTTAAAAATCATTTATCAAACAAACAAATATGTAATTAATTCTAAGAACAATTGTATATTTTTAAAACAATATAAAAATTTTGTTTAATTCAAAATATTAGTAATTACAATGTATATAATTTTTTATTATTTTAAAAACCAATGTAAATTTGTAAACAATATTAAAATTGTATTTATATAATTTTAAAAACAAATATTTTAAATATAACGAGAGCATTAAAAACATATTATATAATTTGAAACAAAATCATTTTACTGATTGGGATACAAATAATCTTCAATGTTGGGTTTTACAATTTGTGTGTAATTATTAATTCCACCTTGAGCAAAAATTAATTCGTTATCAAAAAGATTTTCATTAACAAGTGGAGGGGGGAGTGGATTTTCATCTTCTTCTAAATTTAAAGGTAAGAGCTGTTTATAATTATTTATTCCACCCACAGCATGAATAATATCATTATTTTCATTATTTTCAATTAAAATAGGTGTATAATCTGCTTCTTCATCCTCGTCATCCCCTTCTTCTTCTTCATATGATTCTCCCATAGTTTTATCTATAGAAGAAAATAAGAATAAAAAAAAACAGAAAAAATAATTCATATAATATTAAAATTAATAAAAAATTTATATTTTACTCACCTTTCATAGCATTTATTCCATTTCCATGATTCAATTTATCCCAGATGTAACCCTTGTAAATTTTTAAGTTCTGTAAAAGAAATAACTCTACTCAATTTGATCATTAAGAATTGATTCAAACTCATTTATGTTTGAAACTTTTATTTTTTCATTTGATATTTCCATTTCTTTTTTTCTTAAATAATCATCTAACATAGCATCTGCAATATATCGTTTCCTTAAATAAAGTCCGTTAATTCTTTCAGCATCAGAATTCTTAATTTCTTGAACTTGAGGTTCATCATTTAAATAACCATCATTTGAATTTTGTAAATTAATTTCTTCTGAAACCGTTTTATCTGCAGCACTTGCAAACTCTGCTCTAATTTGGTTATCTTTACGTCTTTCATTAATAAGATTTTGAGCTAATAAAGCTTCAGCAAATTCAAAACAATTTATTTTCAAAGTTGAGGGAGTTATATTATTATAATTATTTTTTTTTCTTTTATCATTTTTAATAAGACTAGATCGATAATGACATTTAATTCCTACCTTGCCATGTGAATTAGAGGTGGAGAACAATCGATGGCACTATCGGCACTATCGATAGTTTGACAATATCGAGCCACAATCGATGGGAACAAAAAACCATCGATATTTTTCGATAGTACCATCGATAGTGATCTAGTGTTCTTTTCGTGTTGTAAAGTAATTTAAAAGGAAAAATTCAACCGAAAGATATGGAGCGTTTTGTGAAAAAAGGTATTTTTAGTGTATTAATCATTAGTAATTAGATCAATAGTGTGTTTAATTGAAGGTAAACGTTGGATGTCCCCTGCACTTAGTGCAGACAAGCAAGACTGCAGCAGTTCAGACACGGAAAAGGAACCAGCTAGGCAGAGAATTAAAAAAAGCAACATTTCAAGAGTATGGGAATATTTCCAAAGATCGGAAGACAAAAAACTGGCAAAATGTCTTGACTGCGGTAAGGAATAAAAAACAAGCGGAAATACTTCGAATTTGCACGACCATCTTAAGCGGTTTCATCCTGGCTTGGGAAGCAACAAATCAGACACAAGCACAGCCATTCTACTCTCTGATAGCGACAATACTGCATCTACAAGCAGCAGCTTTAAGTCCTGTACGCACTCTGACTTCAAGAAAGCCGCTTTCTACGAGTCGAATTCTCAACGAAAAACCGATATTGACAATGCTTTAACTGACTTGATTGCAAGGAATATACAACCATTTAACATTGTAGAAAATGAGGGATTTGTTAATTATACTCAGATATTAGATCCCAGATATAAATTACCAAGCAAGACACACTTAAGGGATGTGCTGATGGTCAACAATTTCAAAAACACTTCTGCAAAATTATTAATAATACTGAAAGATATCTCGGATATCTCAATAACATGCGACATATGGACATCACTTGCCAATGCAATTTTTTTTACTGTGACGGGTCACTTTATTTATAATTATGAATTGAAAACAGCATCTTTGGCTACAACAAAACTTATACGAACAACTAATCATTGTTCACAAAATATTGCAGATACTTTGCGAAAAGTATTAACTGATTAAAATATTCTTGAAAAAACGGTGTGCATTGTGACGGATAATGCAAGTTCCATGCTTAAAGCATGCGAAATTTTAAAGATTACCAATCTGCCATGCTTTGCCCATACTCTAAATCTGGTGGTACAAGATGCGTTAAAATTCAATGACGGGGCACTAAAAGGCTTATTTTCCAAGTGCAAATCAATAGTCCGCTTCTTTAAGCATAGCAGCGTAGCGACCGAAAAATTAAAATTGGCTCAAGAAGATTCGGAATATAGTTTATTACAAGAAACGCCAACAAGATGGAATAGCTTTTATTTAATGATTGAGCGCATTTTAAAAATCAAAGATGCCCTTGCCAAGGTGTTATTGGAAACAACGAATGCACCGCTACCACTTATTGCTGAGGAAATACTAATACTAAAGGATATTGAAAAAATATTGGCTTTCTTCAAGCAGGCAAGCGAGAAAATTTCTGGCGGAAAGTATGTAACCATACCACTAATTATACCTATGGCATATGGACTGTCCAGAAAAATAGCTAGTGTTTCACTAGAAACGTTGCAAGGAAAAAATATGCAAAAAATCTTAATTAAGTCAATAAAAGAACGGCTTTCCTTGTATGAGCAACGGACCGTATGTAGGATGGCAACTTTATTGGATCCGCGATTTAAACAAAATGGATTTCAAAACCAGTCAAATGCTGAAGAAGCAGCAACATTTTTTGAAAACGAACTTGCAAATTTCACCATGGAAGAGCAATTAGTTGATCTGCTCGTCACACAGGAGACAAGTTCACAGGACACATTATTTGATTTTTTGGGTGAGCGATCCGGCAACAAAATTGGAAACGCACGAGCGGATGCGATTTTAATTAAAAGACATTATCTTGAAAGAACGATAGCCTCACAGGATTTGGATCCTTTGCTGCCTAAATAGCAAGGCTATTATTATTTATTAATAAATGTTACTTTTTATTCCAGGTTAATCAATGCGATTTTCCCAGTATAAAAAACATGTTTTTTAAATACATGTGCATTCCAGCAACTTCCGTAGAATCGGAAAGAGTCTTCAGCAAGGCTGGTCAAATTGTCTCAGAGAGGCGAACCCGTCTTAAAGAAGAAAACGTAAACATTTTATTATTTTTAAACAAAAACTCTTGGATCAAATAAACAATTATTCTGCGATGCGAAACCGCCCTAAAAGGGGAAAACGTAAACATTCTCTGATTTTTAATCCAAAATTTTAGGAAAAAAAAAACAAATCTATTAAAACTATCAGATAGCATTGTAATCTCTAGCAACTAATATGTATCGATAGTACCAACTGCAGTCACTAAAAGTATCGAATAAAGTTCATTCCATATGTATACAATTATCCAAGCCGGACGTGTTTCTTACTCAAGCAGGAATCCACATCAAGAGGTTATGGGCCCAGAGACCATATACATATGTACATATACTTGTATAGGCCACGCGGTTCTTGAGTAAAGAAGTTTCAAGAAGTTGAAAATAGTAGCGGTGTTTGCATTACGAGTGCAAGCAGATGGAATCGAAATCGGATCGCTAAACGAAAACCTTAAGTATGAGTGCGCTATACCAAATCGACAAATTGGAAGAAAAGAATTATGATTCTTGGCGTATACAGATGCGCAGCGTACTGGTACACGCGGAGCTATGGGACGTGGCATCAGGCACATTGAAACAGGATGATGCAGATGAAAACTCGAATTGGTCAAGCCGTGACAGTAAGGCTCTGGCCATGATCACTCTCAGCGTTAAAACGTCGCAACTAAGCTATATAAAAACGTGTACGACATCGTTTGAAGCTTGGACTAAACTGAGAGAGGTGCATCAACCGAGTGGGCCAGTCAGAAAAGTATCGCTCTACAAAACGTTGTTAAGCTTAAAGATGGAGGATGGACAAAATGTTTCCAGTCACCTGAATGCTTTCAGTGAAGTTTTGGACCAACTATCGTCGGTGGGAATTGATATAAGTGAGGAGCTTCGAGCCATAATACTGCTATCGAGCCTTCCCAAGGAGTACGAAAATTTTGTGGTCGCCATCGAGACGCGCGATACACTGCCGGAGTTCGAGGTACTGCGAATTAAAGTTAAAGAAGAGGGAGAGAGACGATCTCAAATTGGACAGAGCGACATGCACGCACAGGCTTTTGTTGCAAACACGACGAAGCCAGTTTCCAAGAAGAATTGGAAGAATGTAATTTGTTACAATTGTGGCAAGCGTGGACATATCAAGGCCGAATGTCGGTTAGATGGAACCGAGAAGAAGAAGCAGGCTACACATGTTCAAAAACAATGCAGCTTATTGGGAGCTCTAGACGCGGATAGCTTTGGTCGCACAAAATGGTGCATAGATAGCGGAGCTACAAGTCACATGTGCTGCGACGAGAATTTGTTTACTACCCTGGAGAAGCACACCGAGACGATTGGATTAGCTGGAGACGGATTTCTGAAGGCAGAGGGAAAAGGAGTGGTCAAGATAAAGACGGATCGTTACACCCTTGTACTAAACGACGTACTATTTGTTCCTACGATGAAAGGAAACTTCATGTCTGTAAGTCAAACCGTTTCTAAAGGCAATTTGGTGCACTTTAATGAAAGGCACGCAAAGATTATTCAGAACGGTGAGTGTATATTTCAAGTAAAGAAAACTGGAAATCTATATACATTCGATGGAAAGTCCAATCAGTGTTTTGCGGCGTCAAACGCCGATGGTATTTTATGGCACATGCGATACGGTCACATCAACTATCGCAGTCTGTCCGATATCGTGAAGAAGAAAATGGTTCGTGGAATTGAAGGTTGTAATTTACCACAAAATACATCCTGTAAAACATGTATGTTGAGCAAAATACATGTTCAGCCGTATCCACATAAAACGGAAAGCCGAGCCAGTGAAGTATTGGAACTTGTTCATACAGATGTATGCGGCCCCTTTAGTACAAGATCGCTGGGTGGCAATCGATATTTTCTCACGTTTATCGATGACAAGTCGCGTCGCATATTTGTTTACTTTTTGAAGGGCAAAGACGAAGTATTCTCAAAGTTCGTGGAAATTAAGAAGCTTGTGGAGAGGAAACTGGAAAACTTCTTAAGTGCATACGCAGCGACAACGGAAAGGAATTTGTCAACGCAACCTTTGACAATTTCTTGAAAGCGAATGGGATTAAGCGGCAATTGACAATCCCATACAGCCCACAACAAAACGGAGTTGCGGAGAGGGCTAACCGTACGTTAGTGGAGATGGCCCGATGCTTGCTGACGCAATCTGGCCTGGAAGAGTCCTTATGGGGAGAAGCTATATACACAGCCGTATATCTGCGGAACAGAGCGCCTACAAACGCCCTGAGAGACATGACACCAATGGAAGCTTGGAATGGTAAAAAACCATTAATATCACATTTTAAAGTTTTTGGTTCTTTCGCAGTTGCATTGGATAAAGGCCACACACGAAGCAAATTCAAGCAGAAAGGGAAGGAATACCGAATGGTTGGTTATTCTCGAACAGCCAAAGGGTATAGGCGTTACGACCCGAGCACAGGACAAGTTATCGAAAAGAGGGACGTACTTTTCGACGAGCGAGCTGATAACATGGCAAAGGATGCTGGATCCGTATCGTTTGACCTACCACAAGGCGCTGGTGTTTCAGATGGTCAACTGGAGGATGAGAGGGACAACTGCAGCAACGATGTAAGCTCAGATGGCAAAGTCAACCCCGGTTCGCCCGAATACGCCAGTTCGGACGACGAAAGCTCATACGACCAAGACAAGGTCGGCATAAAAAATGATCACAGCATTGACGAGTTTATAAGCGCAGACGACGGTGACAGCGTTGATGACGGCGCAGAGGATGAGGACAACCAGCAGGATGGAAAACGAGTGGGTCCTGGCAGACCTAAACTTATTCGCACGGGCAAACCTGGACGCCCACGAAAGCTGTACAATGTCTTAGGATCGGCAATTGGCAGTGACGTATTTATTCCGGTAAGCTACAAAGAAGCAATCGAATGTCCTGATTCGGAATTATGGTTGGAAGCGATGAATCGAGAGTACGAGGCTCTTATAAACAACCAGACTTGGCAGATTGTAGATCTTCCGAGAACAGAACAAGCTATAGGCTGCAAATGGATCTTCACTGTGAAGAGGGATGCGAACGGGCAAGTGCAACGTTACAAGGCACGTCTTGTAGCTAAGGGCTGTTCACAGCAGTATGGAATTAATTATGCAGAGACTTATTCACCTGTTTGTCGGATGGAAAGTATTCGTTTCATACTTGCCCTAGCTGCACAGTTAAAGTTACATTTGCACCAAATGGATGTATGCACGGCTTATTTGAATAGCGATTTAACAGACACCGTGTACATGCAACAGCCACTAGGATTTCGTGCCAAAGATCATGCGGATGGCGTGCTTTTGCTAAAGAAGGCAATTTACGGCCTTAAACAATCTGGCAGAGAGTGGAACTGTAAATTGGATGGAGTTTTGCGTAGTATTGGTTTTAATCCATGTACAAACGAGCCATGCTTATACATGAATAAAGGTGGACGTCATCTTGCACTTATTCTTGTATATGTGGACGATCTGATCATAGCCTGTCAAGATAAAAATGAGCTCATGAGCATAAAAGGCAAGATCGCCCAATCTTTCAACTGTGTAGATCACGGACAATTGCACATGTTTCTTGGACTGGAAGTTCAGCGAGAAGGCGAGCTGGGCGAGATAATGCTAAGTCAGAGCCAGTATATTGAGAATCTGCTTCAGCGGCACGGTATTAAGGAGTGTAGAGCAGCTGCAACTCCACTGGATGCAGGATTTCAAATCACGTGCGACAAAGAGGGATGCAAAATAGTCAACGAGCAGGCATATCAAGCGGCAATAGGTGAACTCATGTGGTTGGCGCTATCATCCAGGCCAGACATTTTACACTCTGTATCTAAATTGGCACAGCGCAACAAGGATCCCCACAGTGAGCATTGGACAGGAGTAAAACATGTACTCAGATATTTGGCATCGACAAAGGATCTTAAATTGCATTACAAAATTAGCAATGATGCTCTAACTGGTTACGTGGATGCTGACTGGGGAGGTGACAAAACTGATAGAAAATCATACACAGGATACCTTTTCTATCTGGCTGGAGGACCGATTTCGTGGAAATCTGAAAAACAACGCAGCGTAGCCCTCAGCAGTACAGAAGCGGAATACATGGCGTTATCATCCGCATGTAAGGAGGCGATTTCCCTAAGACGACTTATATTGGAAATTGGCTGCGGAGAATCTGGAACATCGACAATAATGTATACAGACAATTTGAGCGCTCAGCAGTTGGCAAAGAATCCTGTACATCATTCAAGGTCAAAACATATTGATATCAGGTATCACTTTGTAAGAGATATTGTTAAGGAAGGGCAGATTATTTTAAAGTATCTTTCAACTAATCAGATGATTGCAGATATATTAACGAAGAACCTTCAGAAACAATAGCATTGTGAGCTTACTATAAAGTTAAGTTTGTATTGAAATATAATATGTGAGCTTACATTGAGGAGGGGTATTAAAACTATCAGATAGCATTGTAATCTCTAGCAACTAATATGTATCGATAGTACCAACTGCAGTCACTAAAAGTATCGAATAAAGTTCATTCCATATGTATACAATTATCCAAGCCGGACGTGTTTCTTACTCAAGCAGGAATCCACATCAAGAAAATCTTTATATTTTTTTTATTTAAGAAAATAACAACTTATTTGGGTCGATACTATTGACGACTATCGAAGCACTATCGACGACAATCGATTGTTAAAAATTTACTATCGTCAAATATCGATGGTACCGACTATCGATTGTTCTCCACCTCTAATGTGAATAGCTAAGAATGAAATATCTATTTACACCTCTAGGTCCTAAATCAAAATGACCTCCTATTTTTCTGTCCTGTTCAATCAAATTTTTTTTGAAATTTTTAATTATTGCTCTTCTTGTTAATTGAAAATCTGAATTACTACTTGTTGTATTTTTTAATTTATGTGTTATATTTCTTTTTATTGGTATTCGACTTACAGTATCAATATCATTGTCATTAATCCCAAACATTACTTTTAATGGGTTTGACGTCTCTTGCATTATTCTTTCATTTTTATTTATATTATCTGTAGAAGTAGGGGACATCGATATTTTTTTTTTATTGGCTGTCACAGGAATCGCTGTTGTCTCATTCGTCGACTTTTTACTGCTAGTTGTTGTTGTTGTTGTTGTTGTCTCATTTCTCGAGATCGGTGTGATGGGCGTAGCAGGATTCGGGGTGGATTCAGGTGTCACAGGAGTGGTGGTGGTGGTCGTAGTAGAGCTGGAGCTGGTGCTGACTGCTGGGGCTGGAGTGGTAGGCGTAGCAAGAGTGGTGGTTGTAGCTGATGTTGTTGTGGCTGTAGCCGTTGTTGATGTTGTCTCATTCTTCGAGATCGGTGCGATTGGCGTAGCAGGCTTCGGGGTGTATTCTGGTGTTATAGGAGAGGTGCTAGCGATCGTAGTAGAGGCTGGAGTGGTAGGTGTCACAGGAGTGGTGGTGGTGGTGGCTGTTGTTGTTGTTGTTTTTGGTGGAAGTGGTGGATAGAGGTGATGATCCAAAAATCGCAGTCGTCTCATTCATCGAGATCGGTGTGATGGGCGTAGCAGGATTCGGGGTGTATTCTGGTGTCATAGGAGAGGTGCTGGCGATCGTAGTAGAGGCTGGAGTGGTAGGTGTCACAGGAGTGGTGGTGGTGGTGGTGGTGGCTGTTGCTGTTGTTGTTGTTGTAGCACTCTCACTTTCACTTTCATTTACACTTGATAATTGTTTTAAATAGTATATACCGTCCTCGGTAATGTTTTTATAAATTTTAGAATCTTCTAAAATTTTAAAATTAAATTCAATTTTCATGAATTTATCACTATTTGGTATATTTATTAAAAATTCATACTCGTTTGATGAATTTATATTTATATACGGTTTTATCGTAAATTTTGTCGGAGCGGGGTTAACCGTAAGAAATAAAACCCCGAACACGAAGACCGTATGGAAAAACATTATGTTCTTTTCCATCGTAAGAATAGCTGAGAACTGATTGGAAACTGAAAACTCGTTCGCCCTTTTCATATTGAAGAAGAACAAAGAAATTAACGCACAAAAAACATATATTCACACACGCATACAAACTAAAACAATTATCAAGAGAATTTCAATTTCATGTTCCCCACCTATTTTCGGTCTTTTAAATGAATATACATATATACTACGCACAAGCAAACGCACATTGACCCACACGCGCTGCCCTCTACGCATAGAAAAAACAATTTATTTAGAGAATTTCGTTTTCGTGTACTGAGCTATTTTCAGAATTTAAGAAACCGAGCCAACGCACAAGCACACGCACCTCCCCGTCCACACACATTGACCCACACACGCTGCCCTCTACGCATACAAAATCAATTTATTTAGAGAATTTCGTTTTTATGGACCCAGCTATCTTCTGACTCTGGAAAACCGAGCCAACGCACAAGCACACGATCCCCCTTCCGCTTCAATATTTTTTCAACAAAATATGTGTGCGGGTACAATGTTTTCTTTATCTCTGCTGTATAGAATCCACCTTCTATTGGGTTGCCTTTTAAATCCTGAAGAAGAAATGTTGATGGCGAAGAATTTTGAACTTTACGTATTTTAAAGATTTCTGTTGACCAAGAAGGTGTATACCCCTTTTCAAATAACTGCTTGTACCGGCTAATACGTACAAAATCCCCTTCTTTTAACTTTGTATTTATAAATACTTTCCGGTGGTTGTAGACCGTCGCTAAAAGTTCCTTTTTATTGGTTGCGTTGACGTCAATCGGTTTCATTTTTATTGTTCTATGCTTTCTATTGTTATAAATTTCAATTAGATTTTTATACATCTGAATCCAAATATATTTTCCATTGAAACTGAACTCACGCCACATGAGTTCTTTTAATGTTCTATTAAAACGTTCTGCGATTTATGCTTTTAGAACGCTAAAAGTTGAGTAATGATTAATTTTAAATCGCAACATTAATTCTCTAAATTGTTTATTATAGAATTCATTGCCATGATCTGTTTGTAAATTTCTGTGTACCCCTCGACCAGACTTTAATATTTTTTTCATTGCTTTTGTGACGTCTACAGCATTTTTAGATTTCACTGCTTCCCCCCACCCATATTTAGAAAATGTGTCTATTACTGTTAGCAAATATCTATACCCTTTATTAGTTCAGGCATATGCTCCCATTTCAACTAAATCAGCTTGACATAAATCATTGATTCCCTTCACGATAACTCGACGTCGTGGAAAATTTTTTAATGTACGTCGATGTAATTCATTCACAATATCTCGCTTACTCATAGTTTTAATTTATTTGGTATGAAAGGGGTCTGCTCTTTATATATTGTTTCACTTTTTAATTTCGATTTTGGAAAAATTAAATAACTGAAAATGTTATTTTCTATTTCATTCAGATCTCCCATTATCTTTTGAACAGTTTTGTATGATTCTCAATTTTTCAAGTAATTTCATTGACTTTGTTCTCAATATTATTTATTCGAGGTTTCACTTTAAAAACTGCTTGTTTCTGTGGCTGTATTAAAATTTCTGTAGATATATTTTTCAATACTTTACTTATTTCAACATCAACATAAGTCTTCGTTACTACATCATGTTCATTAATGGGCGATAAACAATTTTTAAATCTTTTTCTCTGGAGATTTAAATTAGAATCGGAATCAGTGAGTAAGCTTTGAAATTTATCCAATCCTTTTTCAATTTCTCTAGAATACTCTTCATTATTTAAAAAATGACCAAACTTTTCGAGTGACATTTTAATTATAAATATAAATGGTGAGTGAGTACTATATTTAAGTTATAAATAAATCAGTCATCGGATTTTTTTCACGGTGTGCGAATGGACTTTTTCGAAGCAATGTTTCCTCAATTTCCATTTGTCGAGTGTGAAGATTAGGTGGTGGGCTTTTCAAATTTGAGTTTATGAAACCATTAATATTTTCAATTTTATTAATTAAGTCTTTAATCAAAATATCTATATTTTCCAATTGTGTAATAATTTTTGTTACTTTAGTTTCCAGATCTGAAACCCTTTTATTTCGATGTTCAAATGATTTGTTAATGGAATCCATTTGAACTAATTTAACATTATTATTTTCCATGTCTATATATATTTTAGTGTCACAATCACGATCATTTATCGGATTTGATGCATTTTTTATTCTTTTGTTTTGTAAATTTAATTGTCCATCTGTATCAAGATAAACACCAGTTAAACTTTCAAGTTCTCTTTTGAAAACTGATGAAAAATCTCTGTCATTTGAAAAATTACCAAACTGGTCAATAGACATTTTAATATTAATTAGAAATGTAAAAACGCTTTCTATTTTATTAATATATTATTTTTGCTTCCCGCAACTCTTCTATTATTGAAATAATTTCATTTCTATGATTATTGTTTCCAGCCGCTTCAGAAGCTTTCAGAAGATGTAATCTATCGACGAGTTCATTGACACTATTCCAATAAACATAGGTGGGCTTTAAATGTTGAAGCTTCATATACGCAGAACCAGTGTGTACTTGATTATATGAAAATGGGGGTGGGGAAGCTGTTAACACTAGAGGCCTAATAATTTAAGAATATTTATTTGAGCGATTTCCTTTTATTTGTCCATCTGGATTATAGTATCTTTTGTGAGCACTTGTCTCAATTAAAATTTTTTAATATGTTTCTAAATCATTTGTAGTATAGCCACTGGGTGTATTATGAAAAATAAGAGAGTATAGGCCATTTGTTAAAGCCCATGAATTTCCACTTGACAATTCCATTTTATTTTTTTCAATTTTAAGTGTACTATTTCCCAACATTAATATGTTATTTTCTTTTCTGGGACCGTAACTATTATCTAAAATTTTTTCCCGCTTTAACTTGCTAATTTTAAGATCGTAACCAACCCCTCTTTCTCCGCTTACATTTTCTTCATCTTCATTTTCTTCTTCTTCTTTAGACTTATAAGAAATATAAATTTTAGTTTCATTTTCATAATCATCTTCATCTGTATCAGAATCTTGCGAATAAAATTGATCATCGCTTTCAGCTTTTTTAGGTGAGACAAGGTCTTTCTTTTTCGTTACCGGCTTGGTTTTCTCATCTACTTTTTCATTAAACGAATTTTTAAGTTTTTTATTATCAGCAAGAATTTCGTTTAAAGGAGCTGTTATCGGTTTAAAAGTTTCTTCCAAATTTAAAGCATTTTCATTGTTCATTTGTTTTAATTCATTGAATTTTCTTCTTAAAGTATTACTACTTTCTGTCAACTGTTTTAATAGTTGACGTTTCATTGCTCTAGTTTTCTCAGGCACTCAGTTGATACTGTGCGAAATGGGGTTGTAATTTTAATATTAATACACAAGTGTTTGAGCTTTGAATAAGTTTTAATTTTTTATTATTGAAAATGTAGATTAAAAGTAATAAAAAAATATATAAATTTTCATGATTTCAAAACTTTATTTAATTCCAAGTATAAATTATTATCATCTTTTTTTAAAACAGAAAAATTACAATCTTTTATAACATCAATAGTTTTATCATCTAAAGTTGAGTATCGTTCTGGTAGGTATAGAATATAATCCTGAAGTTCCAGGGCAAGGGAAGTTCCATAGCTTCTTCTTACGTTGAGCACTTTTAATTGGGTAAAGAACATTGGTCCGCATTTTCATTTTTGTGAGGAGAAGTTTGGGTAATTCTCCATTAAAATCTTTAATCACTTTCATTGCATCCATTTCAATGTTGGACATATTGCTACTGTTGTTATAGTTGTTGTTGTTATCTAATTGTTTGAAAATCAAATGAGAGCAGTTAGTCAATTGTTTTGTAACTGATTTATAATTGTGTTTTACCTGTTTTTAACTGTTTGTAGGCTGTTTGTAGGCTGTTGTATGCTGTTTGATGGGTGTTTGTAGGCTGTTTGTAGGCTTTTTGATAGCTGTTTTTTGAGGTTGTTTGTGGTTTGAACTTTAACTTTGAATGTAAATTAGAATCATTTAAATTCCGAATTAATACTCTCAACTAGCTGAACCCTCTCAAGTTGTAAACGCGTTCTGTCGTTTAAAAATGTAGAATAGACCAATCATAGGAGTGCTTGTAAAAAAAGGGTGGATTTGAAACGATCTCAGAAAAAATTAAGAAAAAGTAACCTGTGAATTTTGATAATAAACCAATCATGAAGAGAGAGAGAGAGTTAGGGTGGGTTGGAGAGTAAGAATTGTAAGGATAGGTGTCCACAATTGTTTGTGTTAAAGGCTTGCTTTCTCTCATAGTTATAGTTGATATTTTTCCCCAAGTATTTCACAACTTCTTTTGGTGGTTGTAAATTTCCGAAACTATCAAAGTAATGTATACTTTTTTTATTTGTATTATAAGCTACCCAATGTGTACCAGTTGATTTGCTATCATCTAGGTTTATAATTCCTGACTCACGATTCCATGGTGAGGTAAGTAATGAATTCCTCATAAAAACACCTCGAAAATGCGAAATATATTTCCGAGCAAAATCTAAAATTTCAAAATTTGAAAATGCCTTTTTGGGTAGCTTACTGATTAGTTTTTTTGGTTTCCTCTAAATGGATTTAGATATAAACCATACCCTTTTCTATAAGGTTTAAGAAACATACCTTCACCCACACTAATACTCTCCATTTTGTTATTATGTCGTTTACTCTCTTTTAGTTGTTTCTTACTAGCATTTGCGTTGTTAATGGTTTTTGCAATAGCTGCACTACCAGAAGCAAGACTACCCAATGCACTAAGTGCAGTCAAAATGGGTACAAGCGGTAAAAATCCGCCAACTTTTGGTACATTAATGATGCGAGGAATTTTAATTTTTTTCTTATTACGACCAATTGATTTACTAACTGCTTTGCGTGCAACCTTAATCGCACTGTTAAGATCTAATGGTTTTTGCTTTTTCAATGCTCGTATTCCTGTTTGAATAACATTTGAAAAGGTCTTAACTTTAGTTCGCCTTTTCCTACACTTTCTCTTGCTCCCCTTCTTCTTCTTTATACCCATTCCAAATTTCTTTTTTGTTTTCATGATATTTGTGACTAAGTATGCTGCTGCTTTCTCACCAAGACTACTATCTGTTGAAGTAACTCGATCCCACGCTTTATTTATTAAAACTGCGTTAGCCTTGTGTCTGTCACTTAACTCCTTGTGTTGTGAATAGGCAATGTCGTGATTTCTACAAGCCTCATCCAACTGATTTACACCACGATCTTCGCGGTCTAATCTTTGTTTTAACTTTGTACCAGGTCCACAAAAATTTAACCAGGAATATGCGCTTCAAATGGAAGCGTGTTATTTAATTTCAAGTGTGAAATCTGACTGCGATAATTATAAAAACTTTTACCCATTTTATTTAATGTTTAATCAATGAGCATTTCTCGTTGAATTAACTACATTATAAATTTGAATATGCGTTTAATACGACAAAAACATCAGATTTGTGTTAGAAACTTTAAGGGTGGTGCATTAAAAAATTCGATTTTGCGACAAAGCCCCCTATTACCCAATACAATAAGAGCACTTACTGTCGGTCCATCAAACTGTGGGAAAACAAATATTATGCTTAGTCTTATTGAAAGTCCAAACTGTTTAAAATTTGAAAATATTTATATTTTCTTAAAGAGCTTACATCAACCCAAGTATGAATATTTAGAGAAATTGATTAAACCTATAAAGGGCATGGTTAAAACAAACTCTATTATGATTTTTGACGATATAGGCTTTGAAAAAAGCTCAGAAAGCTCGATACGTGGATACTTCAGTATGGGTCGTCATCATAATGTTGATTCGTTTTACTTATCGCAAACATATTCGCATATTTCGAAACATCTTGTACGTGACAATGCGAATATGCTTTTCATATTCAAACAAGACGCCCTCAATATGCGAAACATATATCGCGATCATATAAATACAGATATGAGATATGATTTATTTAAGAACGTTTGTGAAAATTGTTGGGAAACAAAATACGGCTTCCTAATAATAAGTAAAGATCATGAGATAGAGAATGGGCGTTACAGGAAAGGTTTTCATGATTTCATAATTATTTAAGAATATAAGTTTGCATGTGTAAGCTCTATTTTCACAGTTTATTATCAGATTCCAAAATGAGTAGATCATTCACCCTTACATTAAATGGTAATAAGCCCATCACGAACATAACTATTTCCCACCTATTGAATTGATTAATGGTGATTATGAGTGTGCCCTAATAGATTTTCATATGTACAATTCTATACCAAACGTTGATGAAAATAATAACTTATTCCATATCCGTGATAAGATTATTGAAATCCCCATAGGATCGTATGAACTCGATGATATTTATGATTTTCTAAAAACTAAACTTAAAGAACATGAGCTCGAGAAAACATTTAAATTGGAAAGTAATAATAACACTCTTCAAGTTCATATTTCAACCACCAAGGAATCTATATATTTTAATAGGAAAAATTGATTGGTAGATTATTTGGTTTCGATGAAAAGGTACTCAACCCTGACCCGATAAAAACGTATATATCTGATCAACCAGTCAACATTTTAAAAATAAACACAATACGTTTAATGTGTAATATTGTGGGTGGATCATATATAAATAGTAGGCAGGATCATGCATTATATGAATTTGGGATTAACGTACCACCCGGTTATAAAATGAGTATCACACCTCACAATCTTATTTATTTACCAGTAAACACGAGAGAATTAAGTACTCTCTCTATACACATAACTGATCAGAGCGGTGATTTGATAAATTTACGCGGTGAAAACTATACGATACGTCTACATTTGAGATTGATACAATGATTATATATAATAAAAGACCAGATACTCTTCATATTCAACCCACTTTCAATCGTAAAGTTATAGGAAGAGGTTCAATACCAAATAGGAATACGCTTACATTAAAAAATAAATTAATTTTATAATCATTGGGTTTTAAATAACGAGTTTAATTAAAAAAATTATGGGGTTGAATGAGGTATTGTCAGTACGAGAAAAACCTTTCTCAGATGAGAGTATTTCGAAAAAAGATTATCGTAGTTATTCACCATATCAACAATCATTTAAGCCGAATGATGAGATTAGAATAACAATTCAGAATCAAGATTTATATGTACTTCCTAGTGAGAGCCTTCTTAATTTTCAAAGAGTTATTAGTAGCATTGGGCAGGATGGCAAGCTGGATACTCAAAATGTCATTGGGATAATGCGAAATAACTGTATGGCCTACTTTTTAGATGAGATACGATATGAAATAAATGGTGTTGAGATCGATAGAACAAGATTTACTGGCATTACTTCTACAATAACAAACTTTATATCTATAAATCAACATGAACATAAGAGGCTTTACAATTCTGGATGGACTGGAGGACCCAATTTTAACGTCTCAGCTCACTTCAACTTTTCAATATTCCTTGGAAATCTATTGGGATTTGCTGAAGATTTCAAAAAAGTCTTATTAAATTGTAAACACAAATTAGTGCTTTTAATAACTAAAAACTTGGGGGATGTATTTGAAAATAATACAGCAAATGTTAAGCTTCAACTTGATATAACTAATATTACATGGAAAATTCCTCATGTAACACCAAGCGATTCAGCAAAAATCAAAATATACGATATTATAAAAAGCGGAGGCAATCTACCAATTGCATTTCGCAGTTGGGATTAATCGTTTCGCATTAATCGTATTTAAAGAAAATCATTAATTTATCACAAATAGTTTGGGAAATTTAAAAGTTTATTTAAATTCTGAAACATACCCGTATGATGATTTAAATTTAGACTATGAGAAAGATCGATTCGCTCACCTATATGAATTGTTTTCTAAATTTCAATCTAGCTACTATAATCGAAATGATGCTAACTTCTGTTGACTTTAAAGTTAAAGCTCCTATTATCGTAATAGATTTATCATATCAAAATGAAACTGTTAAGTCGGGACCGATTGATGTCAGGATTTCTATTGAGCTTGCACAAGCCCCTAGTGAAACTGTTCAAGTATATTGTGTACTGATTCATGATCGTTTAGTTGAATATAACCCGTTAAATGGTATAGTTTGTAACGTGTAACGACGGGTGCTGTGCTAAGACTCCTGGAATCGGCACTTGCGGGGGCACGCTATAGGATCCGGCCTTGCTCGTCGGCTTGGGGGGTGTTGTTCTTGCCTGCACCGATTCAAGCACTGCTACCCTTTATTATTAAATAGTTCGAAAATTGAGCGTGCTGCGACAATACAAAACCGGAAGAAGAGAACAGACGATTCGCGAAAACAGTTTAAGAAATAGGAAAGATGGCGAGAAATTCAGGAGTGCGAACCCACGGCTGTTATCCGGGTCGTTTTGTGCCCTCCCATCCTGTGATCACGCCCTTAGAGCTTGGCTCTGGTGACCCCTTTTGAATATTCCTACGCACACGAATACATCAGCCGAGTTCAGTTCGCTTTAAATTTAAACATCCATGATTTATTCGGATTGTATAACTACCGTGGCCACAAGCTCACCAATAATACTTAGAATAAGGAAGGAATGGAACATTGTCCTCCGGCAATTAATAGAATTAAAGAACTAGAATTTAGACAGTCGGGCTAAAGTTTTCTTCAAGATATTCTTATTAATAAAGGCACTCGCCACATTATATTTACTAAAATCCTCATTTACAAAAGTTATCGACTTTAGTAGTATTCAAAAATCGGACTCTATTAATTCATTACTTATAAGAATTTTGACTCTAGACAATTTCGTTAGTTTACACTCTGATTCTTAAGGGCACTCGCCACATTATACTTATGAAAGAAATGAGAGATCACGCGAGCCTTTTTGCTCAGCACGAGAATGCACCCTAAAGGAATTTCCCTGACAACTCTCTTATTAGACATGTAGTCGGAGCTCTTGCCTTGACCTACGCAATTCAAGATTTTACTATGATCGGATAACTTAATGATATTAACTAGAATATAAACTTAATCAATTTTAGGCAGATATATATATGCATATGTATTCAAATAAGGACTGGCTTCAGGTCCATTTTGTTGATGTCCTGGCGACCAATTTATCAAGTCTCACTAATTTGGCACAGCGCTGCTGACCGACAAGGAAAGCCTTCTCAGCTTGTCTTAAAGGCGCACGGGTATTTACATTATCAAATTATCGGAGGTATACGGTTTGAGGAAAGCTGTCTTTTCTGGATGAAGCATCCAACGGCTGAATGAACTTCTTGGCCTACAAGAGGCTAGCGGACGGAAAGGCGGTTAACAGGAATCTCCTGGTCACTTGGCATAGGCGCACGCGCGGCTCTATGGCGAAGGCATTGGGTCTCACTAATGGCTGGCGCAGAAAGCCTCAAGAGGTTATAACGGCACTGGAACTGCGGTTCCTCTTTGCACAATCCCTGCTACAGTTCACCGAGGCACATCCGCACTAGAAACTCCTAACGGTGCGTTGGTGATCTCGCGAGGAGACGACTTAGAGTCAAGAACAAACTGGCCACAAATTTAAAATTCCATGATGATCCTCCTGGACACGAATTTAATCTTTCATGGTGAGCCTCCTAGAAGCGAATTAACATCCTATGGTGATCCTCTTGGAACTCCTTAAAGGTCTTCTGGTCTTCCTGCAGGGGTGGCGCCCGCAAGAGCACCCCTCAGGAACTCTCTCGCCGAGCGCCTGATGCAGAGCGTCCCGACCAGATTTCTCCTCAAAACACAATAAATCCACTGCCTTGCGCGGCCACAACCACGCTCCTGTAGCACACTGCTGAGAATACTGGCAGAAATGCCTCCCTTTAACAACCTGCAAACAGATTCAACATTAACCTCACTTCTGAAACTAGCCAAGTAATTTTATTACTTTTGGCTTGGAATATAATCCTCACGCACTCGATCCGACAGCACCGCTGCCTTAAGCAGACGCCCTCGGTCGACGTCGATGGCAGAGAAGCCTCCCACAAAACCTGAGAATAATTTCCATTAATTCCAATTGGCCAAGCAAATTTTGTTACTTTGCCATTTGACTAGCAACCGAGAGAATTCTCACCGAGTTAACTGCTATCGCTTCCTCCAACTACGCTGCTGCACACAAAAGCAACTGGTGACTCCACACCAGACCACGAGGCGTTGTTGACTCCTTCAGCTTTGGCTTTTTGGAGATTCACCCGTCTGTATTCCAGCTCGCCAAGAAAAGAATAAGCCGAAATCGGCAAATGGCCGGCGGAACTTCGTGGCACGTAAACAGTGACAGGAGCCACGATTTACAACACTGGCTATCGATAACGCTATCGATATCTATATATCTATCCAGGTCATATTACCAGATGCCGGTAACAATGTTAGATGGCCACATCATTACCAGATTCTATACCACTATCGATATTTATTGGCGGTTATTTTAAACTGCCGCGGCAGGCCGTTACAAAGCCCCCCACGAAAATCAGACTAGGGTATTTCATGCAGGTACCCTAGACTGATAACCCTGAAGCGGCATTACTGACGAATGTCCTTGGCGTGAAAGTTTCCTAAGAGACGGCCTTGCATGTCTTCTAATTCATAGTAAGAACTACCAATCTTCTTTCTCACTCGAGCTTTCACAAACATTGGTCCTAACTTAGCGTTAGGACGTTACCATATGCTGCCCAAAGGCCATGTAGTATGGGCTGGTCCCTATACTAGAATGATGAGAAGCTCGCAGCGCGCAACATATTTTACTGAGGTGCTCGTCCCAGTCTTTCTGATCATGGCGTAAATACGCTCGAATCCCAGCTATTACGGAACGATTCACCCGTTCCGACGCATTGGCTTGCGGAGAATGCACAGCCGTCAACGTGTGTGAAATTCTGTAAGTCTCCATCAACTTGCGGAACGTCTCTGACCGGAACTGCGATCCATTGTCAGAAACGATAGTTTTGGGAACTCCATAAGTCATGAAAAGCTCTTCTTCGAGATATTTAACCACTACGCTCGCATTTATCCTCTTAACAGGTTTCAGAAATACGAATTTTGAGCAATGATCAAGGACAATAAAAATGCCTACATTTCCACCCTTAGAACGTGGGTAAGGACCCAAAAAGTCGATGTAAAGGCGTTGGAAAAACCTCAATGTTTCCGGAGCCTTTCCCAAAGGTGGTCGTAAAACATGATTCGGTGGCTTCGTCGTTTTGCAGGTCTCACATGCATTGACATGAGCTTTTACGTCTGACACTAACCGAGGCCAAAAATAGTACCTTCTTAACCGCTCCACCGTTTTAAGGATTCCTCCATGGCATGCCAAAGGGCTGTTGTGAGCCTGGAAAAGTGCTAACGGAATCATCTCCGTTGGTAACCATAATTTCCAAGCATACTCGTCATGTACTTGCTCTCCTGTTAAGTGTTCGGCTTTTCGATACACGTATCCGTCTTCGACTTTCAAATCAGGAAAATTTTCCACATTTGCAGAGATATTCTCCGCTAGATCTTTGAAAGAACCAGACTTAAAATGTTCCGAACTCAAATCTAACAACAATTCTCGTTGTAAATCCACTGCTGCCACTTCGTCTTCATTCACCCGAGATAACGTGTCTGACACGACATTAAGACGACCTTAACGATGTTTGATTTCGAACTTGTGCTTCCCTAATGCTATCGACCATCTCGCTAAACGAGAATTAAGATCTTGATTCAACATGAGCCAACGCAAAGAGGCGTGATCCGTAACAATTGTGAACTCGTGACCCTCCACATAAGCTCTAAAGTTCTTTACCGCAACCACCGCTGCCAAACACTCTTGTTCGGTTACCGTGTAATTGCGCTGGGCGCGATTCAATTTCTTCGAAATGAACGCTATCGGGCGCTCATCACCTTCCGCTGACACTTGCACCAGGACAGCTCCCACTCCTGTTTTCTCGCATCACAATGGATAGCGAACGGCTTTGTAAAGTCTGGACTACACAAGACGGGAGATTCACAGAGACAACGTTTTAAAGACTCGAAGGCCTTCAACGCCTCTGGAGATAAAGAGAACTTCCGTTTTGTGGTCATGAGGTCCGTCAACGGAGCAGCTAGTGAAGCGAAATTTGGTACGAATTTTCGATACCACCCGCACAATCCCATGAAACTACGTAAAGCACGAAGAGTCTTGGGTACTGGAAAGTCTGTAATGGCTTTCACTTTATCGGGATCAGTTCTGATTCCACCATCACCGATGATATGGCCTAAATATTTCACTCGTTTCATGCAGAAGTGACTCTTTCCAACGTTTATAGTCAATCCCGCACGCTTGAGGTGAACGGCGTTTTTTCTCAGCACTTCCAAGTGCCTAAGGAAGTTAGCTGAGACCACTAAGAGATCGTCTAGGTATTAGAATACTTCGTTCCTAAGGTGAGCAGGGACTACTTTATCCATTAACCTTGACATGGTACTCGTAGCATTATACAGACCAAAAGGCATAACTGTGAATTGATAAAGCGGCCTCCCAGGCACTGTAAACGCCGTTTTATCGCGAGATTGAACGTCCAATGGCACCTGCCAATAAGCATCTTTTAGATCGATGCTGGTTATATATTCCGCCTTTGGGAGTCGGCTTAATATGCCGCTAATCTGGGGCAGAGGGTAAGCGTCCTTCTCGGTAAAGCTATTGACTTTCCGACAATCTAGACAGATCCTTACCTTCCCAGGCTTAGTCACAAGAACTATAGGAGATGACCATGCACTCTCTGATTCTTCAATGACTCCTAACTGTAACATTCTATCTATCTCTGTATACATTACTTTCTCCACAGCGGGAGAAACCGGAAAATTACGCTGTTTGATTGGTTTGACCCGTCCTACTTTGATTGAATGCGAAATTAGGTTAGTTTTCCCCAGTCCTTCTTCCTTGAACGAAGGGAAGCAATTGACTACGTTCGTCAATTGCGCTTTCTCCTCAACGGACAAGTCATGTTGGTCCACATCAATGTCGTTACCCTCTTGACTCAATCGTTGGAGTTCTAGCTCAGCTACTCGCAATCTGCTAGGCAACAAATCATACAACCTCCAAAAATCAATGCCTAAGATTAAATCCTGCGTTAACGAAGGCACAATGTACACTTCTAATATTTTCTTGACTGTATCGTATTTTACCTCCACCCTTGCCGTGCCTACTAACCGTTGAGGCGTTCCATCGGCGGTGGTGACTCTAACATCCAACGGCCGATAGGTAGTGTCTCCCTTCAGGAACTCGTTGGCTAATTTTCCTCCCAGGCAACTCATTGAAGCTCCGGAGTCTGGTGACGCGCGGACTGGTGACGCGCGGCATTCGGAGTCTTCAGTTTGTATGGCGACTTCGGAATGCCGAATTTCGAGTTTTTTTGACAATTCTTACAGTTTGGCTTGTAAGTATTTGAAGCTCCACAGCCATAACAGAAAACTCGTTTCTCGGAAAGGCAATCTTGATATCGATGCCCGTCCTTTCGACAGTTCCAACACACCAAGGAAAGTGCGTCGATCTCTAGCTCAACTTCCAGCTCTGAACCGTTTTGAGAGCTGGACTCATTGAATAATTCCGAAACTTCTCGTCTGAACGGAGATCCTTTCGCATAACCATGCGACTGTTTCACGTCTTCTAGAAAGGCTTCGCGTCTGCGACAAACTTCCCTCAAATCTTGAACAGTTGAAACCTCGACATTCAATATCTCGTGACGTATCTCGGGACGCAGATTGGTCTTGAGAATCCTAACAATCTTTCGTGTGGGAAACGGTATTTGTAATTGATCCAATAAAACGTTCACGCTGTCATAGAAGCTATCAAAGGATTCATTGGGCTATTGCTTCCTGTTCCGGATTTGCTCCTCAATGTCCACATCATCCCGCTTTTCGCGAAATTGTAACCGAAGGGCTGAGCACAAGCTGTCCCAACGAACCTCAGTTACTGACTTGTGATATCGCCAGTAGTATACATTGGCTTTACCTTCGAATAATACACTAGCATTCCTGCATAAGTGTTCCCTTCTAGTGTTTGATGAGTCAAAGATTCAACTCTATAAATGAAATCGTCTATTGAAATCCCAGATCCGTTGTACTTGATCTTCCACCCGTTCAGGATGTGTACGACCTTGTCTGGTCTCACTCCGTTGTCTATCGCTGAACTTCTTTGTGAAAAAGGTGAAGCTACATTTGGCCTATTCGGGTGTGCACTTGAAAACTGTTCGCCAACCCTACGCGTTTCGCCTCTTTCTTCCCCTAACGGTGGGAAACCTTTCTTCCTCATTGTTATCGACGTTGGACAGAGTTGACATTGTTCTTTGAACGCATTCAGCCACTGCTGATTGTATAGATTCGGACATTTTCTTTGACAAAGCAGCGAGCATCCTTCGCTCCATCGCGACGAGTGTCATTGCTGTAACTGCGGCGGTCGGATCGCTGTTGGCGCTCCGGGAATTCCCTGAGTAACTAGGAATGTCGTCTGTAGAGATACTACTATCAGTCGGACGACTTTTAGATTTCGACCGAGTTTGTGCACCTTTTGACTCTGCTCCTGGTCTGCAACTGGCTTGACATACTGGGCAGCAATCGCTCTTTCTAAAATGTGCCTCGATGCACCTTCTGTGAAACACATGTTTGCACACGGTTTCGAATTTTTCTTCTATTTCCTCGATTTCAAGTTTGCATATTGCACAAACACTCTTCGGGACTTCCACCGAAGCTCTGTCTGGCGATCGGTCTAACCCCATCTTGCCGATTTAAAGAGAATTAACATATACGATAAGATATATCTGAATAAAATAATACACGAACTGAATTCGTAACAACTTTCTAACTTGCTTTACGTAATAGGTGTTTAAACTGAGCTCTATGCTTGATGTTTCCGCGGCGTAGGCTTTATAATTACTGAATTTCTCTCAAAACAAATAAAGATTATAGAATGTAGAAGTAGACTTCCTAATTTTCCATTTCAGGATTAGAAAAATCTAAGTAGGGAGAGAGCAAGATTTCCTTCCAAAATTTTTGAACGGACTACGGGCTGTTCGAAAACTAACCCTCTAGTGTTCCAATTCCTCTTGAGGAAAACAAAATTTACCCCTCTGAGATGAAAAGAAATTAAAACCTTTTGTTGGTCAGTCGTGGATAGTGCAGTCTTTTGGGTTGACTTGCATCTCTATATTCCAACGCTTGAGTTACTAGAGAATATTTTAATTTCGACAGTGAAGTTAAGGCAACAAGGTGCTAGTTCAGAAAAAGGCCAGAAAACCTTCCTGGGATTGGTGCTCTCTGTATTTCCTCCGAATGAGATTCTTTTCCCTCGCGGCCCTGATAACGGGGCCTAAGAAGCAAGCTGAAGTTATGCCTTCTTGGTTTCCAACCGTTTAGAGATTCTTTTTGGAGAAAAAGTTTAAATTTTAAGAAAGGTATAGAAAAGATTTTCGAATCTGTCTATCGATGAGTCTTATCGAGTGTCTACTGTATCGAAAGGCCACACTAGTTTGGGCGCCACTTACTTTTTAATTAATAAATAATTATTACTGTAACGTATAACGACGGGTGCTGTGCTAAGACTACTAGAATCGGCACTTGCGGGGGCACGCTATAGGATCCGGCCTTGCTCGTCGGCTTGGGGGGTGTTATTCTTGCCTGCACCGATTCAAGCACTGCTACCCTTTATTATTAAATAGTTCGAAAATTGAGCGTGCTGCGACAATACAAAACCGGAAGAAGAGAACAGACGATTCGCGAAAACAGTTTAAGAAATAGGAAAGATGGCGAGAAATTCAGGAGTGCGAACCCACGGCTGTTATCCGGGTCGTTTTGTGCCCTCCCATCCTGTGATCACGCCCTTAGAGCTTGGCTCTGGTGACCCCTTTTGAATATTCCTACGCACACGAATACATCAGCCGAGTTCAGTTCGCTTTAAATTTAAACATCCATGATTTATTCGGATTGTATAACTACCGTGGCCACAAGCTCACCAATAATACTTAGAATAAGGAAGGAATGGAACATTGTCCTCCGGCAATTAATAGAATTAAAGAACTAGAATTTAGACAGTCGGGCTAAAGTTTTCTTCAAGATATTCTTATTAATAAAGGCACTCGCCACATTATATTTACTAAAATCCTCATTTACAAAAGTTATCGACTTTAGTAGTATTCAAAAATCGGACTCTATTAATTCATTACTTATAAGAATTTTGACTCTAGACAATTTCGTTAGTTTACACTCTGATTCTTAAGGGCACTCGCCACATTATACTTATGAAAGAAATGAGAGATCACGCGAGCCTTTTTGCTCAGCACGAGAATGCACCCTAAAGGAATTTCCCTGACAACTCTCTTATTAGACATGTAGTCGGAGCTCTTGCCTTGACCTACGCAATTCAAGATTTTACTATGATCGGATAACTTAATGATATTAACTAGAATATAAACTTAATCAATTTTAGGCAGATATATATGTGCATATGTATTCAAATAAGGACTGGCTTCAGGTCCATTTTGTTGATGTCCTGGCGACCAATTTATCAAGTCTCACTAATTTGGCACAGCGCTGCTGACCGACAAGGAAAGCCTTCTCAGCTTGTCTTAAAGCGCACGGGTATTTACATTATCAAATTATCGGAGGTATACGGTTTGAGGAAAGCTGTCTTTTCTGGATGAAGCATCCAACGGCTGAATGAACTTCTTGGCCTACAAGAGGCTAGCGGACGGAAAGGCGGTTAACAGGAATCTCCTGGTCACTTGGCATAGGCGCACGCGCGGCTCTATGGCGAAGGCATTGGGTCTCACTAATGGCTGGCGCAGAAAGCCTCAAGAGGTTATAACGGCACTGGAACTGCGGTTCCTCTTTGCACAATCCCTGCTACAGTTCACCGAGGCACATCCGCACTAGAAACTCCTAACGCACAGTGGGCGATTTGGCCAATCCAGCGAAAGAAAATGAATAACTCAAAAAATAAAAGATTTTTCAAAAGAAAAATTTTTTTATCGTAATAATAAGTTAAAAAGCCATACAAAAAATTATTTTTTTTTTAAATTTAATTTTTATTTTTAAAAATAAAAAAAAAAATTTTTATTTCTTAATTTAACAACATTTTGTTTTCTTTTTTTGTTTGTTATTGATTTTTAAGTATAAAAAAATTATTCGGAGTCGCTTGCTCCAATCAGATCCTGATATTTCGCCCTCCTACAAAGCCCAAAAGCAGCATGCCATACTGAAAAAAGGGCGCTTCTGGACCAATTACATGATTTCTGCACATTGAAATATATTAGATGACGCACTTTGACGCAGCTAAGTTTGGTCATTTTGAATAGAGGACGATTCATTATTTTCAAATGTATACAGAATGATCGCGGACAAGTACGGTCAATATTACTTCTATTCCACAGAAGTTAACAATTATTCACACAAAAGGGTAATTTAAAGCTTACCACATTCAATCACCATTTAATAATTCAACACTTATTACAGGTCACAAAACGTATTTTTTTCTATTACTACATACCTGAATTCTTGTAAAACCAAAAAAATCTTCGAAAGGTTAAAATTTTATTTTTTTACAAAAGAATTGAAGTTCGTCGAAAAAACGCTGGAAAGACTTATTATGATTGCGACATAAACCTGCTCACTTTGAAAGCTCACAGCTGATCAAATATATCGATTAAAACAAAAAAAATAGTATTTTTGTGCTAATTAAATATTTATTTATCGGCGGGAATTCAAATTTTGAAACATTTTAACAAAAAATTTTTGAATTTCCTGTCGCTAGATCGGCCAAATCGCCCACTGTGTAACGGTGCGTTGGTGATCTCGCGAGGAGACGAATCAGAGTCAAGAACAAACTGGCCACAAATTTAAAATTCCATGATGATCCTCCTGGACACGAATTTAATCGCTCATGGTGAGCCTTCTAGAAGCGAATTAACATCCTATGGTGATCCTCTTGGAACTCCACCAGACCACGAGGCGTTGTTGACTCCTTCAGCTTTGGCTTTTGGAGATTCCAGCTCGCCAAGTAAAGAATAGGCCGAGATCGGCAAATAGCCGGCGGAACTTCGTGGCACGTAAACAGTGACAGGAGCCACGATTTACAACACTGGCTATCGATAACGCTATCGATATCTATATATCTATACAGGTCATATTACCAGATGCCGGTAACAATGTTAGATGGCCACATCATTACCAGATTCTATACCACTATCGATATTTATTGGCGGTTATTTTAAACTGCCGCGGCAGGCCGTTACAAGTTCAGCGGATTGTCTAATACTTAACAATGAGGGATGATATAGCGGCAATTGATATTCAAGGATTTATCGGGAATAACAATAAATTTATTCTAAAAGAAATGGGTGTGGTATTCAAAAAAGATCCAAAACTGAATTCGCATTTTATTATACACTCCCCCTATGATTTTACTGAATTGGATACAAAATCGAGAAAAACGGCTGCTTGGTTAACAAAAAAACATCATTAAATTTATTGGAACGATGGTATTAACTATTTCAAAGAAGCGCAAATGTATGTACGAGAAATATTAAGAAATAAGGAAATAATTTGTAAAGGCCATGAAAAAATACTTTTCCTCAAAAAATTTTTAAGAACGGAAGATTTATTAAACATTGAAGAAATCGGATATCCTACTCTTAAGATAATAGATGGAAATAGGTTTCCATGTTGTTCACTACATGTGCAGGATGGTGTCTGCGCGCTCAACAATGCACACAAAATTTTGAATTTTTATGTGGCCGAAAGTTCTTATATAAAGTTTTTAACAATCACTTACCTTTTGAGTGTTGAGAGTACAAGTTTACGAGATGAGTAATTCATTAATAAATAATATAAATTTATTTATTATTGAATTTGGGAAAGTGATTTCGAAAGAAGATTTACAAATGCTTGTGGAGACACGGAACATGTTCATGAAAGCTGGTGTAAAAGAGATTATAAAAACAACTTATTTAGAACACACTAATGTATGCACATTTTCTTATGACAATATAGCAACATGTGCATGCTTTCATTTTATAAATCAACAACATAAAGTTAGAAAACTAATTTCATCATATATTGAAATTCTGAAATAAAAGAAGAAAACAAAACAAAATTCATCTCTCTCTTTCTTTTGTTACAACTCTATTTTCAGGGGTGGGTATAGCAACAGGTTTCACATTTTCGATTTCATTAAAAAAATGTGTATAAATATAGTGGTGCACTTGGGAACGATTTTAGTTTAAAATAAACGTTCAAACTAATTTAATTGGAAAAACTAAACAATACTAAAATGATCTCTAAGAAAATTGAGGAATTTTTAAAGGAGTGTGACAATGAGATTTTAAGGAGCACGTAACAAAATTGAAAACATTTCAAACATTTTTCAAAGACGTGGAAGCTACTCCGGTAATAAAATCCAAGTATGGACAAAACCTATCATACTGCGCCTGGGCTTACGATGATTGCAAAGTTGGACCTGACACCTGTAGATGCATGCATGATGAGAAGAGAGAACAAGATGCCTTAAAATTGATGGAGCGATATATTAATTTCTTTAAAAGACTAAATAAAACCTAAATTTGAAAAATACAAAACTATCATTTATTTCATACACCTATATATTTATTTAATAGAATAGAGTTAGAGTTACACCCTCTCCATTCTATGATAAACACACACACACAAGTAGGCCAGGGGTGGTTTTGAAACGATCAACATACTTGAAATGATGTCATTAGGTTAGTAGGACAGTAAGTGACCAGGTCAACAGAAATATTAGGGGTGGATTTGAAACGATCAAGAAATTGGGTCAACAGATAAATAGGTCAGCAGGTCAACAGTAATATTAGGGGTGGATTTAAAACGATCAAGAAATTGGGTGAACAGATAAATAGGTCAGCAGGTAAGTAGGTCAGCGTGTCTCATAGCATTCACCCTCGCTACACATAATTTAAATAATCTGAAAGAAAATCGCTGAAAAGAAATTTCCCCCAAGTTCCCATTCCCAAGTAAAAAAAGTTTAAAATTTAATTTTTAACATTTTTAATTATTATTTATTTTTCTGTTTGTCTGTTTATAATTAACCTGTAAGAAAATCGCTGAAAAGAAATTTCCCCCAAGTTCCCATCCCCAAATAAAAAAGTTTAAAATTTAATTTGTAATATTTTTATTCATACTTTTTTTATTTTTACATTATTAATCGAAAATCTACGTCTCCATCTTCCATTTCAACTAGTTTATATTTTTTACACTAAAAAAAATCTAAAATACAATCATCCAGATAGTTATAACTCTCTGGTAGGAAAACATAATATTCTAACAATTCCAGCCTTACGATTTCACCATATTTTCCCATACCACGGGAAGCTGAAACTATTTCAAAGGCTGTGTTTATAGGAAGTTGATTAAAATCCAACTCACCCTTAGCTCTGTTTGAGCTAAAGGCGAGCATAAGAGGATCCATCTCGATATCCTCAAGTAGGATTTCCAAATCCTCTTTTGTCACTCCCCAAGCGAGGAGGTTATTTGGAGAAATCGAGCTAGAGGTGGAGACGGTGGAGCTAATTAAGTTCATGGTGGTGGTGGTGGTGGTGGTGGCTAATGGAGCTGGTGCTGACTGCTGGAGCTGGTACTGGATCTGGTGGTAAGGCTGGAGTTGGTGCTGACTGCTGGTCACTGAATGATATTTTCCTTTAGGAACTACCAGAATTTATACCCAGCCAAGGAGAGCATTTCTTTTCCCACTGCTCTTAGAAAGGATAATTTATGTAAGCAGGTGATTTCCTCCAAATTCGTTCATCTTTTTGTTCAAATTGAGTCTTGGAAATGTTAATTTCAGGTAGCAGGTGACAAGTTTTAGATTTCCTCCAAATTCTTTCGTATTTTTGTTTACATGCTTAGAAAGGCTAACATCCCCCAAAGTTATGTTAACACAGGTCAGGACTGCTGCTGATAGATAGGCACGGTATGGTATAGGCACGGGTAGGATAGCCATGGGCAAGTCAGCAGAAATATTTGGGGAGGATAGGCACGGGTTGGATAGCCACGGGTAGGTAAGCCACGGGTAGGTCACCGAGAAGATCCCCCCCTTCTTAAACATAATTTCACAAGATCCACCCTCCTAAACACACTAGCACGAGATATGCACAAGCTGCTGACCCACAAGCCGGACAGGCACAAGACGGGTACGCACTAGCACACACACCTTATCCCTTTAACCCACTTACCACCAAATTCACACGCCCCACAACACACGTGACTAATCATGATCACACATGCATAAAAATTTAGGCACCCCAAAACCTTTCCTTTAGGACACCTGCACTCCCCCGTGTGCACGCATGCGTGACAAATTACCCCCATTACCCCCACCTTTCCGTGTGCACTCTCCCATGACTGTGCCAGAACCCGCAAAAACCAACTGCTGGTAGTCCCGCGCCAGTATGGCCAGGTTCGAGCCCTTGGCAACATTGGCGTACGAGGCCGTAGTAGTGTCTTTTCGACGTGACCTACAACTTTTTGTAGCGCTGTCTTTGTCGAACGACCAGTGCAGTTTTGTTTCTTTTTGTAATCTCTATTTTTTCTGCTCGTTCGCTAGATCAGACCACCGCTTATCTCTGGCCTAGCGATCGAGCAACAATAACTATGCAGATCAGCGGTTATTTGCCTACGTGCATTCAGCCACTATTCTATTATAGGGCTTTTTCTAATTGAATGAGTTCCAATTAAAGTACAGTAGAAATCTAAGTTTTAGTTTCTAAGTAGAGTTCCTATGATGATGTCAAACTGCTAACATTAAACGACGACAATTAAAAGATAAATAAAAATCAATGATAAGCTAAGTTTAATTAAATCAACAACAATTATTATTTAAAATAAAATAAAAATAATAAAACCGAACATAAAAAACTAAATAATATAATTGGCGCAGTGGGTGTGATCTTTAAAAAAAAAGTTTAATAAATTTAAACTCTGCCCCACATCAAAGTGATTATTACCCCTAACATCGGTTAATATCATGCCCAAGTCTGAGTGAAAATCAAAAGGGTTTCAGCTAAATAAATTATCTAATTAAAGATCCGCAAAAGAACCTCGTGATTTTACTTATTTGAAAAGTAATCTCAAATACGTGGAATCCCACGGCACGATAAAGACTTAATTCGCAAATAAAATGTATAACAAAAATCAGTCAGCTGAATAAAAGTTTAAATAACGAATATTTAAAATAATAATACCAACAGCAAAAGGATGGCCAAAACAGTGTTAACTGATCAAGCGTTATCGCAATGCTTAACCCAGATCCGGCAAATTCCCCCATTTGATGGCGATACCCTCTATTTGGCCCTTTTATCAAGAGAGTCGAGCAGCAACTTGGTTTCTACTCGACCAATCTTCCAACCCAGATGAACATCATTTACGATGCTGTCGAGAACCTCGTCGTTGGACCTGCTCAACATTTGCTTATGATGTCAACACCGCAGAACTGGACGGAATTAAAACACCTTTTAATCGGGGAGTACAAGACTCAAATACCTATTCCTCAGTTGCTGATAGATATTTATAAAACGAAATATTCCGGAAATTTAAGAAAATTTGTTAATGAGCTGTAGTTGAAGTCGACCGTTATTTCTAATAAAATTTTATTTAGACGGACTAGTAAGCTCAAGATTAATGTTTCTCCAAGCAATGAATTCAGCCATAAGTGAAACTATTCGGAAGGAATTACCAGACAGAATCTTCATGTCAGTTTGCCGCTTTGATATAAGTTCTTCAAGTAAATAAAGACGTGCTGCTCAAGAGTTAGGGATTTATGAAAATGGTAAAAACATAAATGATATCCAACATTTTTAAAGAAAAAACTATTATAATAATTCTCAATTTCAATATGATGATTACTGTTTACGTGAGGGGCCCATTGTACCCCTCTGGCCACCGAGCTTCCGAAAGCTCGGCCGCTCTTGCGCTCCCGTCTTTCGGGCTTCCGCGCATAGTTCGTCGAGCGTGCCGACGCTCGCCCGCTCTCCGCTCCGCTGCAATCTCCGGCCGCTTCGCTGCACTATTCCGCCGCTCCTCTGCACCTTTCTTGGCAGCGATCGGTCTCTATGCTCCTCTCTACATCTTCGGCCACTGCACTCATCCGCCGCTCCCTGGCCCGCGCCCCGATCTCGGGATAATTCCGAACGCAGTCGGCCGCTGTCGATCTCCCGCTCTCGCTTTAGCGAAGTAAAGCGGACGGGAGCACGGCTCTATGTTTAAGCTTAAGTTAGTATTATGTATGCAGCGAAATAAAGCTGACGCACCCCAACCGATCCCACCACGCCTCCGCTTTTTCATTTCGTCATTTTCGACTGCATCGTGGGAAATTTCTACATTTTCTGGAATCCTTTAGCGGAGGATCCTCGCCACCCCCCTACATAAACATGGTCCTTCGAGCCGGATAAGGATATCGTCCTGGAATCCTTTTTTCACCAGCAGCTCTGGTGGTGCCGCCGCTAAAGATAAGTACAAGGTCTTTTCGTCATTTTTCTCACTGCCGGTCTTTAGCAGCGCTCCGAACATACCATTTCGGTCGCAGTGCTGGAAGACTATTTTTCCGTGTCAATTCCACCTCCGCGAATTTTCCTGACAAAACGGCAGTTGAGAATTTTATTCCTCCGCGTCGATCTTGGTTCAATTCGTCTCCACTTCGCTTCTTTTTCGCGCCGCCAAATTCCTCGCCGTTCTCTTTCCGTACATCAAAGTGCAAACGTGCGCGGCATATGTACATATATATGTATGTGCATTCATCCCATACATACTGACACATATATATGTACACATATTATTATATGTCGGCGCAATTAAATCTCTGCAAGTGAAAAGTGAAATTGTGTGGTGAAAAAAGAAAGACTAACATTATCGGCCAACGAGTGTGCACTGTGCGGTAATTTTCCCTGTTCGCCGAACAGTCTGCCGTTGTTTCGATATTCTTTCTGTGTTCATTCCGGTGCGTGTCTTTTTTTCGCCACATAATTTTACTCTCCTTTTAAAGACAGTCAATAAATACAGTCCACTGCATCGATGCTCTACTGTGCCCTTACATACATATGCATGCATGCCCTTGAATATTTTCTTGAATATTTTCTGCACCGATTGCAGGAAATTTTAAATTAAATCAAATACGAATTTAAATACAAATTAAAAAGAAGAGACATCCAACAATTATTAATAATTATTACTGCAAATCCACACGGGCGGGACCGCGATTGCTTTTTTCATTTTTTTGGACATTCCGCAGCAGCCGAGTTATTGATGTTGCTGTTTTTTCCGTTGTTGTTCCGTCTCTTTGCACACGCACTGCTTTGCCGACGGCAAGCAGGGAGGCCGTTGCCGAACGAAGCCAAGGTTTTTGAAGTCCACCTTTCCGGCTTCGCAGTATTATTGAAGAGTAAATAATTTTTCCGGTTACTAATTATTAAGGAAATTATTAATTGATTGATTTTGGGATTACGGCAACCGATCGACCCTGTCGCGAGCCTAAATTTTCTCCTGTGTCAACGGCAAAAATATTTGAGATCCACGTCTGAGCCACGCAGTACATATGTTTCGACCGAAATATTTATATTTACATTTTTTTTCGTTCCCGACCGCAATTTTCCTGACAATTTTGGCTATTTTTTTCTGCTGATCCGCATAGTGCAATATCCGCACGCAGCAGCAGTCGGCCGTCAGGAGTGTTTTCTGACCGAATTTTCGTCTGTGCCTTCTCGAGCCCCGCGCCGCTTTTGCCTGACTCCGTTGATTTTTTGGGATTCAAATTATTCCCTGGCAAGGGATTTCTGGATTGTTTTGGATTTTTTTTGTCCGCGGTACTAAAAATACTGCAATATTTCAACCAGCGTGAGCGGCCGTGTGCAACCTTGATTCTTATCAGATTCTTATTCTTCTGATCAGCTGAGGATTCTGAGAATGAAAATTAAAGCCAAAGGCTGCCAGTGCCATTCCAAAGGCAAAAAGCGACGAGTCAGTCGACACTGTCCACGATCCCGAGCCAAGGCTTACTCGGTCAGTCGCAAAGATGACACAGAGTGCGTTAGAAGTCGCCCTGAAGAAGTTCACGGCCACGACGGACGGAGTTAGCCAGTTCGAAGCTGACATCCATACTCCGGGCGCCCCTGGCACTGACAGTTTCTCCCCCTACATGTGCCGAGTCCATCTGGACGAAGTCCGGGGCTTATGGGAAGATGTAAAAAAGGACTACAGGAGCTGCTTAGACCTTCTATCCCTGTCCGCTGATGACCCTGCCACTTCAACAGTGCTGAGATCCAAATACAGCTACTGTTACACCGTTTTTTCGAGGTGTGTTGCCCATCTTCAGGAAGTGGTATAAAAGGCCGCCGTCCAGCCCGCTCAGGCTCCCGCACCCAGCCAACTGCCCGCTTCTACGGGGTGCCGGGTACCGCCAGTGGACACCGAAGTTTTCGCTGGTGATTACCTTTGGTGGCCCACATTCAGAGACTTGTTCACCGCCATTTATATCCGCAACTCGGGGCTCACACCGGTGGAAAAGCTGTTCCACCTGTTGTCGAAGACAAGTGGCGACGCGCACTCCATTGTCTGTAAGGCCCCGCTAACCAATGAAGGTTTCGTCTCAGCGTGGCAAGGCCTGACCGATCGTTTCGAAAATCGGCGGTCTTTGGTCAACAGTCAGTTGAAGATCCTCTTTAATATCCAGACTGTTCCCCAAGAGTCCGGAGCCGCTCTAAAAGAGCCACAAGGCACCATTCAGAGTTGCCTCACTGCCTTACGCATGTCTTCCATTAATTGTCTCCTGATATATATGGTTTCGTTGAAGCTTCCCAAGATCACGCTTTCCATGTGGGAGCAATCAGTCCACAACAAGGCCGAAATTCCAACCTGGGGTGAGATGGACGCATTCCTGACAGAGCGCTATCGGACTCTGGAGGCAATCGACGACATCAGACCTAGCGTTTCGGGGCAAATTCCGCCAAGATCCGCAACTGCGAGCGCCCCACCGCGCAGACTCAACTCCAGCGAAGCCAGGATGGCTCCGGCTCCCAGAGGGTGTGACCTGTGTTCCGTGGGAAATCACCCCCCTGCGGACATGTCCCCGTTTCCTGACAATGGATGTCAACGATCGGTCCGAGTATATCCGAAGACAGCAACTCTGCTTAAATTGTTTTGCTCGAGGCCACCGACACCGGGACTGCACTAGTGCAAATTCCTGCTTTACCTGCCGTGGCCGGCATCACACACTTTTGCACCACGACAATACAACAGTTCCAAGATCCTTCGATCCATCTAGTCCACGACTCGAACCCATTGCGAGAAGCGCCACAACTTCCGATGATCATCCAAATGTGCAAGTGTGCTTTGCGTCAGGATCAAGAGCTGTCCTGCTCGGCACAGCTATTATTAACATCTGCCATCTTGGTCGCACCTTGCAAGCACGAGCCATGATCAACTCTGGTTCCGAAGCAACGCTTATTACGGAGCGACTCTTTGACAGAATCAAGCTACCATTCAAGCCCGTCCAGACCCAGGTTTCCGGTCTTAATGACACAGTTGCCGCTCAATCCACGAAGCTCTGCAACTTTTCTATTCGAACCTCCAGACCCGGGCTGCAGTTAGAGACGACTGCTTATGTCCTTCCTCATCTAGCCGGAAAACTTCCATCATTCCATATTCCGAGAGACCTCCTAAGGGAGCTTCCTGATCTCCCCATGGCGGATCCGGCGTTTTTCGAGCCCTCCGAAATCGACATCCTGTTAGGAGCAGACATTCTTCCGTCTGTACTTCTGAGCGGTTCCAAGCGCAACATTCTAGGCTCTCTTCTGGCACAAGAGACAATTTTCGGTTGGGTGCTCACAGGCCCATTATCCACAGCCGCTCGCACCGTGTCTGTATTTTCTACGCGAGTTTCCTGCGCATCCAGAGGTCCGTTGGACCAACTCCTTGCCACTCGCAGTGCGGCCGCCTTAAAGGAAAGGTTTCCCAAACGCAGTCAGTCCTACCGTTGTCGACTTTGCAACGGAATCCACCCCCTTCGGAAGTGCCAACAGTTCCTCAAGCTTAGCGCTGAAAAGAGGCTCCACGCGGTTATCGTCCAACGCTACTGTGCCAACTGTTTGGCCCACGAACATTCCGAGGGAACCTGCCGCAGTGGGGACCGATGCAAAACATGCAATCAGGACCACCACACGCTTCTTCATAGGCACGACCGGCCAGTGCATTATCCCTGTTCGCAACAGCGGCCACCTCCCTACTTTTAATTCACACATTACGTACCATCTCTCACGCACCATTTTTCCATCCAGATCAGATCCGACGTCGTCACTTCCACGGAACGCAGTTTCTTCTACAAGCAGACGTACCCGAGGTACCTAGTCCTACCGTAGCCGAGTCTGAGCGGAATTCATCATCAACATTTCGCCGAAAAGCAGACGTTCTCGAGGTACTTAGTCCTACCGAAGCCGAGTCTACACGGAATCCATCCGCGACAGAGAGAGCAACGCATCAGTACGCTCCGTGCCGATCAGTTTCGCCGTCTCAACGCCCTATGATGCGCATCGATCACGGCAGCTGAAGTCGCTCCGGATCCTGTCACCAGCAATATGAAGGACGACAATGTTGCAATCCGAGTGATTGCAAGGGGGGCCCCTCACCATTGTACCCCTCTGGCCACCGAGCTTCCGAAAGCTCGGCCGCTCTTGCGCTCCCGTCTTTCGGGCTTCCGCGCATAGTTCGTCGAGCGTGCCGACGCTCGCCCGCTCTCCGCTCCGCTGCAATCTCCGGCCGCTTCGCTGCACTATTCCGCCGCTCCTCTGCACCTTTCTTGGCAGCGATCGGTCTCTATGCTCCTCTCTACATCTTCGGCCACTGCACTCATCCGCCGCTCCCTGGCCCGCGCCCCGATCTCGGGATAATTCCGAACGCAGTCGGCCGCTGTTGATCTTCCGCTCTCGCTTTAGCGAAGTAAAGCGGACGGGAGCACGGCTCTATGTTTAAGCTTAAGTTAGTATTATGTATGCAGCGAAATAAAGCTGACGCACCCCAACCGATCCCACGACGCCTCCGCTTTTTCATTTCGTCATTTTCGACTGCATCGTGGGAAATTTCTACATTTTCTGGAATCCTTTAGCGGAGGATCCTCGCCACCCCCCTACATAAACAATTACAAATTTTCCAGTGTACCCCATACTACTAATAATTATAATTCAAATCAAAATCCGGGTCACAATATAAATAATATTATTCCATCTCCAAAACCAAGGCAACAGTTCCAAACCCACCATTTTTTAGAAACCAATCTAGACAAAACAAATATCAACATTTTGATACTAATAGATTTCAACAAAGCACGTTGGGTCAAATGACCACTTTTTCTGTGCGAAATTAATTAAAAATGTTATTCGAATCACAACTTGTAAGCATTTTAAGAGTACAAATAATTCTGTTAAAAAATGGAAATTAACCCACTAAACACCAAAAATCAATATTAACCCTTTTGCAACCATTAATCATTCGTTTATTTTAATTATAGTAAAACATTTAGTAATTTATTAAATCGAAGTCATTTTCTAAATTTAAATCATAAAGAGACTCTTCACATTCATTAATTTCATCGTCTTCGTTGCCAGGTTCAAATTCCTCTATCGTTTTGCAGCTACATAATAGGTCAATAACTTCAGGTGGAAGTGTCAAACGCTTCCGCTTTTGTAATCGTCTGTTTAAAAATGTTGTAGAGATTAATGCGTCTGATGTATCCACGGCTCTATTAAACACGTCTAACATGTTTTTTATGCGGTTGTTTTTGCGGGCGTGATGTAATCTATCGGATTTGTTTATTTTATGTCGCGATTCAGCAGCGTGTTATGCAAAATCACCTACTGGGAGCGCCGTATTTTCTATTATTTGTTTCGAATGCATGAGGATTTTATGGGCCGTAGAAGTCATTGGCAACCAGCAATAAAGCTCCTGAAAATGTTTTGCTGTCTTAAAGCAATATATTTAAAATTTACTTGAGTTTATTTTGAACTGGCAGGATAAACAAATCACAATTATTTTAAATCGAAAAATAAGCTCTCTGTCAAAACCTAATATTTCAGAAAAAATGTCATGTTCACTAAAGGCTCGACGAGTAGTATTTTCGTCATTTGTGGAACCGGATACACCTACTCTGGGCATGTCCACGCGAAGTTCGAGTTTTTTCGAAAAATCGTTTTGTATTTCTGTTTTTCTTTTTAAGATAATTGACTTGTCATCTCCTCTTATCTGACACTTTTTTAATTTGCATTTATATCCAAATGTAAGCTAAATTCAAAAAATCTTATCCAGCAATGAAGGGGACTAAGTCCAATCTTTAAGCTTTCTTCTTTTGCACGGAATATTTCACTTTCATAATCAAAAGTATTCATAAAATCCTAAGGTTTAGCAGCGCAAATAGGACAAGACCGGTTAGATTCCGTTCCAGTTATACGGCTTAAAACTTTTCCATCAATTAATGTTAATTAGAATTTTAATGGCACTTTAACGGATTTGGCATCACCAATTTATATTCATACGTTTTTCAAAGCTTTGATTTCGCTTTTTAAATCAAAATCTTCCTGTAAACAATTTCTTTTGTCTCCTTTGTGTACTGCAGCTTAATTGGCCGACAAAATCTTAATTCGGACCTTAATATATCTGTCTTTTTCTCTTCCATTACAGCTTGAAAAACTTCTGTTTGCATCTCAACGATTCTTTCTGCCGTGTGCTGTAAAATAGATTGAAACGAAATTTTGGCAAGGGTCTCATTTGCTTCGATACCCTGAGGTCGATATTTTAATTTGTTTTCTTGTCGTATTGCATTGTACTGCTCTTTCGTAAAATTATTTTCAAGAAGAAAAGCTAAAACTTCATCCGCAGAAAGTGGAATTGGCTCTTTGGAATCTTATGTACACAATTTACGAATTTTTGCTGGCCTTGTTGGGCTTTTCATACTCTTCTTAAGGACTGCAGCTAAATCGGAATCACCTTGTTTCCGAGCTGATGTTGCTGCTGCACGAACGAGAAGATTAATATCAGCTTTCTCAGTTGAAAGGTCTGCGGCTTCTTTTCTTTTTCCAAATTCTGACTTTGCGCTGAATGGCAGACGTGGACGACCAACAATTGGAGTTGTTTTTTTGAAAATCCATTTATCACAATCTTCAATTCTGAATTTAGCTACGCACGATTTTCTTTCTTAAAGATATCAAGCCTCCTGTGACATTTCTTCCACTTTTGAGCTAATTTTTTCCACTTCATCTGACATTGTACGGCCTTTAATTTTGCCAACAACGTATTTCCAAACGGCATCAAATTGTCGTTTTTTTGAGCATTGTTTTCGCCATATTTCAAACAAATCAACTTTTTGAATATCGAGGTAACCTAAAGAAAGTTAATCGCACAATATCGCAGCTTCAAATAAATTGCAAACGACACATTATCTTTTAGTTTTTGTTTTTTTTTTTTTTTTATTTATAATGTGCGGTTATTTATTTTATATTCTCTAATAATTCGAGAACTATTTATAAGTTTTTAAATCTTAATACTAATTTATTTTGTTGACAGTTTATTTAAAACTATCCTTTGATGATACGTCCCTAAAAGTTAGTTTGCAGGGCAGGTAGCTCATTGCGGCGGAGACGGGATTGACTGCTGAGATGCGTCAGACTTCTTGCTTGGTGATTGGGGTGCGATGTGAGCTTGGCGTTGTAGTGGCGCTTGGGTAATAAATAAATAAATTACTCTTAGCCCAAAAGTCGACACTGTAACCCAAATTAGGCGGCGATCGGTGAATGGCAAAACCTAAGCTTCCAGTAGTAATGCTCGGGAGATAATCGGGAAGATAATAGAGTCGCTCCCGATAATGGAAAAAGCTTTCACGAGCCCCAAATTTCCGCCCGACCTGAGCTATATCCGTCCGAAGCTTGGTCCATTCTTTTCAATCAGACCAGCGATCAGAACGGACGTGCTCAGGAGAGCCTATTCTAAAACATATAAACTTGATTAAGTGCCAGGGTAAATATCTTATTTTTGGCACACGGTTGGCCATAAAAATTAATTCAATAATCCTTTTTATAGGATTGGCACCAAGTGCTATAATTTTTCCTCCCAAAAATTCGGCGGCTTTTAGCCTATTTTGTGGGTCCGCATCGGGCGAGACACGTGCTTGAGGCGCCACCAAACCCAAGGCATCGGGGCCCCTCAAGGCAGTGCATATGTCCAACTGTCAAGCTTCACAAGCCCTTAACTCGACGCGCGAGATCAGCGCAACAACAGCAGCAGTGCAGTGCCTAATTTATTCTTGTGCTTTTTTTTTCTGGGTGGCAGCAGAGTCGTCTATAACCCCTCGCGGAACAAAGTTACGCCCATCCATCGATAGAGACGCGTTAATCCACAGTTAAAGAAATATAAGTGCCAATATAAGTGCTAGAGCGATCTATTTAGAGCCGGCCGATCAAAACCTATTTTTTTTCTAGTTTTTGAGGCCTCGGCCGACCCTAACCCCAGCGAGGCACGTGTGTTAGTGCAACAACAACAACAGTCATAAGAAATCAAATTAATTACCAACCGAGTCCCATAATTCGAACCTAAATCAGGCTCAGCAAATGTAGCTGAGCATCGCGGCAATATGCCTTAGTTAAGTTAGTAGTAGAAATTTAGGTTAGTTCTGGTTTTTTTTTTCTCCTTTAATAATTTCACTTAAAGAAAAAAGAGTTGGCTTTCCTTTCGAAAATTTATTTTAAAATATATTGGCCGAGTGAAAAATGAAATATCAAAAAGAACCTGCGGAAAAAAATTAAAAGCGAAGTGAAAACCTAAAACATAAATAAGTGAAACCCTCCCTCAATCTAAAATCATCAGTGCAAACCTTTAATATGAATTAAATAAAAATAAAAAGGTGCACTGAATATCAGCCAAAAATAAAACAATAACAACATCGGTAGCAAAACGTAAATGCCGATAAGAGTTTATTCCAGCTGACCCGCCGTCCAAAGATCTTTCGACGTTGGAGCTGCAGCCAAAATGTAAGTGATAAGCCCATGCATGCAATTTATCGTTTTTGTTTTGCTCCCGACTTTCGTGGCCTGATAAGCCTTTATTCAGCTCCTAATTAATTTCCATAAAGTAAATGCGTTTAGACTCTCTTTGATCGCGAGCTTATTCAGCGATTCAGCACTTTGAGCTTTAAAGAGAATCCAAATGCAGGTGCATCTTCTCTTCCTCTTTTGCATAGCTTTCGCTACACTGAGCGACGAACTTTTTGAAATTAATGAAGTTAATTATTAATACAATTAAATGAATTTTTTTAGTTAAATAATTTAGTTAATAATAATTTTGGTACTCGATGAGTAGTTGGTATTCGAGTTTTAAAATAAATTTAATATCTCGAATGACCTTTTGTATCCAACGTTTCTGGCGGTGTGTGCTTATGATTAAATTAAATATTTCCTCTCTTTAGGAAAAACTTTTAGTATGATGGCATACACTGAAAGAAATTTATTTCGGTCAGATTAATTAATTGTTTGCATTTGAATTAAAACTAACTTTGCTAATATTTTAAACATTTCTAAATAAGAAGAAATTTTCGTGAATATTATAGAAATTATTTTTGGATATAGGAAGGCATTCTTATTCTTTATTTACACTTATAATTATTTATATTATACCTACATTTACCTAACTTTCTAATTTTCACAGCAGAGTTTTTTCTTAATATTTCCCCTCGCCAATAAATTAGTCAATTAAACGAAAAATGAATAGAAATATAATAAATAACCTTAAATAATTTTTAATTAAAACTAATAATAGAAGACAATTATGAATATTATAGACAATAAAATTATAATGATGGAGTCGAGCTAAACTGGTTTTGTTATTGGAAGCCATGCTTATCCTGAAGGATGCCCCGAACGTAGGGTAGCTTGTATAAGGGATCGCCAGCCGTGGCTGTAGCAAGCGATCAAGGTAGGGTGGGGTTAATGGGTGCTAAACAACAACTCAGCATCCACAACAAGCTGCCTTCTGCCACACACTCTTTTCTTTGTCTCTCTTTGGTCTGCCCCCCTCTCTTTTTTTTTCTTCCCCTACCCCTGCACGCGAATGCATATAATTAGCGAATATAATGAATTACTCGAGCCTATGCGAAAGCAGCTTTTTCTCTTACGCCCACACCCAACTACCGAACTAATTTGGAGCCGGACCAAGCGCGTGCATTCCTCTGCTCTCACAATAACATCTGCTCGCTCCCAACAAACATTCGTTGTATGTTACAGCGTGGTATTTCCTCTTGATTTCGGCTATTGCATTCTTGACTGGAGGGATGTTCAGGTCTCGCTGAATGTTTTCGTTCCGAACATACCACGGTGCCCCGGTGATAGTTCTGAGGATCTTTGATTGTGCTCGTTGGACGATGTCCATATTGCTATTGCAGGTATTTCCCCACAGCTGAGAGCCATAGGTCCAGATTGGTTTCAGAACAGAGTTGTACAGTAGTACCTTGTAGTCCAGACATAGCGGAGAGTGTGCGTTGATCAGCCAGTGCAGGGTGTTGGCTTTGAGTTTTAAGTGGGTTTTTTTGGTTTCAATGTGCTTGCGCCAATTGAGACGTCTGTCGAGATGTACTCCCAGGTATGTTACCTCTTGTGCTTTAGGTATCACGGTGTTGTTTAGCGAGAGAGATGGGCAATCCTGCTTGTTTAAGGTACAGGTGACGTGCTTGTTTTTGCTCATTTACTTTTATTCTCCAGTTTGAGAGCCACTTCTCAACGTCCACCAGGTAACGAGCTAGTTGAGCTGATGCTTGTATCGGGCATCTGGAACGGCTAAGGATGGCGGTGTCGTCGGCAAAGGTGGATGTTGTTAGACTTCTGCTTGTTGGTAGATCGGCTGTGTATAAGAGGTACAGGGTTGGCCCAAGAACGCTGCCTTGGGGGACCCCTGCTCCAATTTGATGGTCAATGGAAGTTGCAGTATTGCTTCTCACAGAAAACTTCCTTTCGTAGAGGTATGATTTAAGTAGTTTGTGCGTATATTTGGGTAGTTTTAGCTTGATCTTGTGCATAAGACCGTCTAGCCAAACTCTGTCGAATGCTTGGGATACATCCACAAAGACCGGTGTGCAGTATTTTCGGTTTTCGAATGCGGTTCTTATATCTGTAGTTATTCGGTTAACCTGTTCTATGGTTCCATGGCTTTCGCGAAAACCAAATTGGTGTGCTGGTATTATGTTGTGAGCTCTAAGGTACGGGTTTAGTCGGATCAGCAGGCATTTTTCGAAGAGCTTTGAGAGTTTAGGAATCATTATGATGATCGATTTTTTCCATCTGTCTGGGAAGTGACCAACTCTAGTTATGGCGTTGAATAGATGGGTTATGAAGCAAATGGCGCAGTAAGGCAGTTCAATGATCATTTTTGGGGTAATGAGGTCGCATCCGGGGGATTTCTTTGGGTTAATGTGCTCCTTTATGAGTTTTAAAATTTCTCTTGGGTGAAACACATTTGGCTCAATATACGGCGGCTAGGGTAAGGTGGTTGTTGTTATCCGTCTGTATGTTTATGGATGTGGCCTGTAGATGGATTTCAGAAAATCCATTGTGATAGTGATGCCTCGTGCTACTCCTTACAAGGATCCCTGTCCCTCCATGGGCTTTACCATCAGGATGATTGGTACCGTAAAAAAGGTAGCCATTTATTTGGAAGTTGTATTTGTTTGTTAGGTGAGTTTCCGAGATAAGCATTACGTCGATATTTTTTTCGTATAGAAATTGAGTTACCTCAAGTTTGCGTTGGGAAACACCATTAGCGTTCCACATAGCTATGCGTAGGGAAGCAATTTTTTTATTTAGTCTGTTGAGAAACTAGCGTTTGTATCAGGAGGTTTTGGTTTCGCATCATATCTTGCATGGTAGTTCTCATGAACGACATAAACTCCATTATGCTTTTTTGCAGGGTGTGCATCATAGCTATTAGTTAATCTACTTTTAAAATTTCAAAGAGGTCAAGTGTGGTCAAAATTTTTTAGAGCTTACAGGGTACACCCTTTTAAGGTTATGTTGAGTAATTAGTTATTTAAAAGTATAGCGACATATAAAAACAGCCAGTCTACTTAAGATTTTTTTTTAAATTAGATTTTTGTATTAAAATATAAAGGTTCTGAAGAATAAGCCATATAAAGGGTTTTGTAGAATTCGCATTCCAAACAAAGCTGGTATCACGTCTACCAGTAATTTTCATCGAATTGAATTTTTCCCCACTTCTTTATCAATCAATTCTCTATGCTTCTCCGAGTACGATTTTTTAAAAAATTTTTTGTTTAATTTTTACACCCTCCATCAGGTGAAGAAACATGGTTGAAAATGGAACTTTTTACAAAAAAAATTATATTTAAAACAATTTTTTATTAAAAAAAATCGTACTCGGAGAAGCATAGAAAACGTAAAACTGAATATAAATAAAATTAATTTTATTTTCAATTCGGGTAAGTTGAGGGGTAGTTATGATACCAGAAAAATGACCACTAAAATTTTGATAACCCCACTTTGACCCGATATAAACACCGAATGATTCGCCGCTATACACACTTTAAATTCCCCATAGTATTAAGTTTAAAGATGTACAAAAGTAATACAAAAAAAAAATCTCATTATCTTGTAATCTGTAAGTAGAAGACCCCCGTAAGATCTAACTTCGAGAATATCGTTTTATTTACTAATCTATCCAATAAATAATCAATCAACGGTAAAGGATAATTATCTTTAACCATTGTTTTATTAATTAAAATTATTTCTACTTACATGTACCTTGATTTTCCATTTTACACAATTCAATTAAATGAATTTTTTTAGTTAAATAATTTAGTTAATAATAATTTTGGTACTCGATGAGTAGTTGGTATTCGAGTTTTAAAATAAATTTAATATCTCGAATGACCTTTTGTATCCAACGTTTCTGGCGGTGTGTGCTTATGATTAAATTAAATATTTCCTCTCTTTAGGAAAAACTTTTAGTATGATGGCATACACTGAAAGAAATTTATTTCGGTCAGATTAATTAATTGTTTGCATTTGAATTAAAACTAACTTTGCTAATATTTTAAACATTTCTAAATAAGAAGAAATTTTCGTGAATATTATAGAAATTATTTTTGGATATAGGAAGGCATTCTTATTCTTTATTTACACTTATAATGATTTATATTATACCTACATTTACCTAACTTTCTAATTTTCACAGCAGAGTTTTTTCTTAATATTTCCCCTCGCCAATAAATTAGTCAATTAAACGAAAAATGAATAGAAATATAATAAATAACCTTAAATAATTTTTAATTAAAACTAATAATAGAAGACAATTATGAATATTATAGACAATAAAATTATAATGATGGAGTCGAGCTAAACTGGTTTTGTTATTGGAAGCCATGCTTATCCTGAAGGATGTCCCGAACGTAGGGTAGCTTGTATAAGGGATCGCCAGCCGTGGCTGTAGCAAGCGATCAAGGTAGGGTGGGGTTAATGGGTGCTAAACAACAACTCAGCATCCACAACAAGCTGCCTTCTGCCACACACTCTTTTCTTTGTCTCTCTTTGGTCTGTCCCCTCTCTCTTTTTTTCTCTTCCCCTACCCCTGCACGCGAATGCATATAATTAGCGAATATAATGAATTACTCGAGCCTATGCGAAAGCAGCTTTTTCTCTTACGCCCACACCCAACTACCGAACTAATTTGGAGCCGGACCAAGCGCGTGCATTCCTCTGCTCTCACAATAACATCTGCTCGCTCCCAACAAACATTCGTTGTATGTTACAGCGTGGTATTTCCTCTTGATTTCGGCTATTGCATTCTTGACTGGAGGGATGTTCAGGTCTCGCTGAATGTTTTCGTTCCGAACATACCACGGTGCCCCGGTGATAGTTCTGAGGATCTTTGATTGTGCTCGTTGGACGATGTCCATATTGCTATTGCAGGTATTTCCCCACAGCTGAGAGCCATAGGTCCAGATTGGTTTCAGAACAGAGTTGTACAGTAGTACCTTGTAGTCCAGACATAGCGGAGAGTGTGCGTTGATCAGCCAGTGCAGGGTGTTGGCTTTGAGTTTTAAGTGGGTTTTTTTGGTTTCAATGTGCTTGCGCCAATTGAGACGTCTGTCGAGATGTACTCCCAGGTATGTTACCTCTTGTGCTTTAGGTATCACGGTGTTGTTTAGCGAGAGAGATGGGCAAACCTGCTTGTTTAAGGTACAGGTGACGTGCTTGCTTTTTTGCTCATTTACTTTTATTCTCCAGTTTGAGAGCCACTTCTCAACGTCCACCAGGTAACGAGCTAGTTGAGCTGATGCTTGTATCGGGCATCTGGAACGGCTAAGGATGGCGGTGTCGTCGGCAAAGGTGGATGTTGTTAGACTTCTGCTTGTTGGTAGATCGGCTGTGTATAAGAGGTACAGGGTTGGCCCAAGAACGCTGCCTTGGGGGACCCCTGCTCCAATTTGATGGTCAATGGAAGTTGCAGTATTGCTTCTCACAGAAAACTTCCTTTCGTAGAGGTATGATTTAAGTAGTTTGTGCGTATATTTGGGTAGTTTTAGCTTGATCTTGTGCATAAGACCGTCTAGCCAAACTCTGTCGAATGCTTGGGATACATCCACAAAGACCGGTGTGCAGTATTTTCGGTTTTCGAATGCGGTTCTTATATCTGTAGTTATTCGGTTAACCTGTTCTATGGTTCCATGGCTTTCGCGAAAACCAAATTGGTGTGCTGGTATTATGTTGTGAGCTCTAAGGTACGGGTTTAGTCGGATCAGCAGGCATTTTTCGAAGAGCTTTGAGAGTTTAGGAATCATTATGATGATCGATTTTTTCCATCTGTCTGGGAAGTGACCAACTCTAGTTATGGCGTTGAATAGATGGGTTATGAAGCAAATGGCGCAGTAAGGCAGTTCAATGATCATTTTTGGGGTTATGAGGTCGCATCCGGGGGATTTCTTTGGGTTAATGTGCTCCTTTATGAGTTTTAAAATTTCTCTTGGGTGAAACACATTTGGCTCAATATACGGCGGCTAGGGTAAGGTGGTTGTTGTTATCCGTCTGTATGTTTATGGATGTGGCCTGTAGATGGATTTCAGAAAATCCATTGTGATAGTGATGCCTCGTGCTACTCCTTACAAGGATCCCTGTCCCTCCATGGGCTTTACCATCAGGATGATTGGTACCGTAAAAAAGGTAGCCATTTATTTGGAAGTTGTATTTGTTTGTTAGGTGAGTTTCCGAGATAAGCATTACGTCGATATTTTTTTCGTATAGGAATTGAGTTACCTCAAGTTTGCGTTGGGAAACACCATTAGCGTTCCACATAGCTATGCGTAGGGAAGCAATTTTTTTATTTAGTCTGTTGAGAAACTAGCGTTTGTATCAGGAGGTTTTGGTTTCGCATCATATCTTGCATGGTAGTTCTCATGAACGACATAAACTCCATTATGCTTTTTTGCAGGGTGTGCATCATAGCTATTAGTTAATCTACTTTTAAAATTTCAAAGAGGTCAAGTGTGGTCAAAATTTTTAGAGCTTACAGGGTACACCCTTTTAAGGTTATGTTGAGTAATTAGTTATTTAAAAGTATAGCGACATATAAAAACAGCCAGTCTACTTAAGATTTTTTTTAAATTAGATTTTTGTATTAAAATATAAAGGTTCTGAAGAATAAGCCATATAAAGGGTTTTGTAGAATTCGCATTCCAAACAAAGCTGGTATCACGTCTACCAGTAATTTTCATCGAATTGAATTTTTCCCCACTTCTTTATCAATCAATTCTCTATGCTTCTCCGAGTACGATTTTTTAAAAAAATTTTTTGTTTAATTTTTACACCCTCCATCAGGTGAAGAAACATGGTTGAAAATGGAACTTTTTACAAAAAAAATTATATTTAAAACAATTTTTTATTAAAAAAAATCGTACTCGGAGAAGCATAGAAAACGTAAAACTGAATATAAATAAAATTAATTTTATTTTCAATTCGGGTAAGTTGAGGGGTAGTTATGATACCAGAAAAATGACCACTAAAATTTTGATAACCCCACTTTGACCCGATATAAACACCGAATGATTCGCCGCTATACACACTTTAAATTCCCCATAGTATTAAGTTTAAAGATGTACAAAAGTAATACAAAAAAAAAAATCTCATTATCTTGTAATCTGTAAGTAGAAGACCCCCGTAAGATCTAACTTCGAGAATATCGTTTTATTTACTAATCTATCCAATAAATAATCAATCAACGGTAAAGGATAATTATCTTTAACCATTGTTTTATTAATTAAAATTATTTCTACTTACATGTACCTTGATTTTCCATTTTACACAATTCAATTATTGTAAACACAATTCGAGAAACACGAGCTTGAAGATCACTAAACACTACTAAACTTGCAAGCACGTTTTTATAACAAATGGCATTGTTTGACTTTTACGCTCAGCTGTGTAACGGTACTTTATATTAAGCATACAAAAGAGTCCCGTTGCTTTCTTTGGAAGTAATTCCAATTCAAGTACAACAACAATATATTTAAAACGGCACTTTCATTCTTATCACTTTTGCTGAGCAAAAGCTGCTATTTGACATACTTTGCAAAGTTATAATTACAGAAGTCTTCCAGAACAGCAACAAAATAATATAAAAAATTATAGACCAAATAAAGCCTACAGTAGCAAAAGAAAGCGTGAGTCAGACTCAGGTCAATTTAGGCGTGCAGAACCAATGGACATTTCTGAAAATTTTCAAGTACAAGCCTCAGTAGATCAAATAATTCCACTATTAAATTAAAAACAAATAATATAGAATATAATTGCCTTGTAGGTACTGGATCTAGTATTAGTTTAATTAAGCCGGATTTATTAAAAAATTCTGCACTACAGGAAACAAATCCCAAAATAATATTTACAATGATGGGAAATATAACATTAAACAAAATAAAAATAATAGATGCTTATGAACTAACTGGTAATGTTGGAAAATTAAAGCTATTCGTTCACGACTTTTCCACTAGATATGATACTTGATCGGGAGAGACATATTAGAATTAACGAAAGCCACTACGTTAAATTAAATAACGTTACTTTTAACTTTACTTCTAAAAATATAAACAAACCTGAACATACAGTAAAAAAAAGAGATGAATTAATATATAATATAAAAATATTATAGTAAATGGAAACGTCGAAAATTTGCGCAATACCCTAGAAGATAAGGATTTCAATTATTCTGAGAACATTCGAATAGAACACATATATAAAAAAGATAAACTAGCTATTAACAAATTAATAAATAATTATTCGGACCTAAAATTTGTTGAAGGTGACGATATGACCTTTACACTGTAGGATGCTGCGGGCAAATGCATAGGCAGATACAGATGCCTAAAAGTAGGCCACGAAAGAATCTCGCGGATCTAAGATCCAAGATCTAAGAGAAGCTAGGCCAAGGTCGTAGCAAGGTTACGGCGGGGTAAGAGTATCGCTTCTAATTAGCAAACTCTCAGAGAAATACTCTACAAAATGGAGTTTGCTGACAACGCCGTCCTAGGCGGGGTCTCTGCTGACGTGTTGCCGCCGCTTCAATTTATTTTGTTGAAAAAAGCCATTGTGAGCGCACGTGAACCGAGCACTTCGTCATTTTGTATTAAAGTGTGCTTAAAAGTTATTTTTAAATTTTAAATAAAGGCCAACGGCCTGGATCCATATATCTTTTAATTTGAGTGATCCGTACATTTGTTCATAATTCTGTGTTCCCTATCAAATTTGGGTGAGTGTTAAAAGGCGCTAGTGCAAATTAGTGGACAAATGTTAAAAAAGAGATTGTGGTTGCAGGCGAGCCCCCAAAATTATTGGAGCGGCTAAACAATTTAAGGCGAGCGGCTTATCAGCAATATAAGTTCATCGACCGCTGAAACTATTTCGCCGCCTACCTCAGATCCGTCTTCGGCAATCCACCACTGCCAGTTCGTCTCCGCTCATCCGCCTCTCCCGGCAGCGCTAAATAAATTTGCACAGCTCAGCCGCGCGACCTCGCATCGGTCGGGAGACGCGCGGGATGGATTAAGGGGACTCGGAAGAACGCCAAGAATCTCTCGCATATAAATCTTTGGTTCCTGTTCACTCCAGATTGGCCGCTAGAGGATGGGCCAGCGGAAACCCGGTCTAAATCCGAAGGGAATCGGCAACAGCCGAGTATTTAATTTATTTTCAATATTTATTTTTTTTTTCCATATATAATTTGTTGGGCTAGTTCAAGTTTTCCCTATCTGCTGTAAAAGAAAAGCAAACCAAAGCCAGTAGAAAAAAAATCAAATTCAAAAGCCAATGAGCTAAGTTAAGGGGGTCTTCTACCTTCGCGCTCAAATTTGAGGCCTATTTTTCAAAAATGTATTGCAAAAAAACTACACATGATATCCGAACAAAATTTTTTTTATTTGATTAACTAATGCTTGAACTTGAAAAAAAAAAACATATGAATTTATCATAACATTTGCCATTGGCGCGTCGTCGAATTAACCTCTGCCGGCGCGAAAGAGTCAAACGGCTGGCAAGAAATCTCAGCTTCAGAACATGCAAACAACAAGAAGTTTTTTTTAACTTAATTTAAAGAACGTCGATTAGACACAAGCTTTTTTTAATATTTGCCAATTTCACAAAATGGCAGCGAATTAAAAAAAAAATTAATTTTTTGACCATGTTTTTCAATCTATTTTTTCTCTCCTTTTCGTTCCTTGATTTTTTTTTTGGCACTTTACTGGCACTTTTGTTTTTGTGTGAGCGTGTCCCACTTTAACTTATAGCAGCTGATCGGTTTGGCCTTGGCCTAGAATTGAAAATAGATAAGCATATAATCCACCTTTGTGGAAGAGAAGGCAACCAGTGGCTCTCTTAACTGCTTGGCTTAGAATTGCGATTTTAATTGAACATGTGAAGTTGATTGAATGAGATTGAAATAGATTGAATTTGCAAGAAATTAAATGAGAACTATTTTGTTACTAGAATTATGTTCCTATTTTATTTTTATACTTTAATTTAAATCATACAATTTCGTCTATATTTTTATTATATTTTTATTCTATTATTCTATTCTCTCAGAACTTGTTGCCCTTGACGAAATCACCGATATCGAATTTATTTGTGTTAAACTTTCATTTCCAGGTAGTCTTATTTACATAACTTGCTCCTATGTTCCACCATCGGCTGAGGAGCCCATTTATTGGAAACACCTTGCGGCAATTCAGGCCGTTTCCAACAGGCTTTCAGATCGAGACCAACTCTTAGCGCTAGGGGACTTCAATATACCTGGAGCTCGTTGGTCATCTGATGGGGTGTCAAATGTCCTTCAGACTATGGCACAGCATGACCTTATTGATGGCCTGCTTGACATATCCTTGTCTCAAGTTAACCATGTCCTGAATTCCTTAAACCGCTTATTGGATATTTGTTTCGTCTCTGATCCTCTAGGTGTTGACTTAGTTAGAGTTCCTCCATTGACGCTACCTGAAGATCCTTACCATCCAACTTTCGAAATGACTATCGATACGGGGACGGTTGTAAGGAACGAATCAGATTGTTTAGCCAATAAGGTTCGCTGTTTTCGTAAAGCTAACTTTCATGCGCTGAATAATCTTATATCTGAATTTGATTGGTCAAATCTGTACATGTGTCCTGACATGGCAGCCGCCGTGGACATTTTTACAGTGCCATGAACTCGTTTTTTTTCTCCTGTGTTCCGTTAACCTATCCGTCTGTCTCTAGTAAACCACCTTGGTTTAATAAGGAGCTGACACGTCTAAAAAATGTTAAGTCTAGGCTTTATAATAAATATAAACTTACTCGTTCTAAAACTGTCCTTTCTAACTATCTCAGTGCTCGGTCGAAATTTACCGTGCATAACGCTCGGTCTTATAAAAATTATTTGAATCGTTGTAGGGTTCAGTTCACACAGGACCCGAAACAGTTTTATAATTTTGTTAACAACAAGCGTAAACCAAACCTATACAATTCCTCGCTTTCATTTAAAAATTCTTCAGCAAAATCGGATCAGGCAATCGCCGATCTCTTTGCTGAGTTTTTTAAAACTACTTATTCTTCCTCAAGCCAGATAAACCAGACGTATTCTTTCCCTATGCCCAAATCGAACTTAATTTTCAGTCCTATTTTAGACGAAAGCTCTCTTCGGCTGGATCTTCAACGTGTAAAGCCAGTTTATGCACCGGGTCCCGATGGAATACCGGACTGTGTTCTCAGGTATTGCGCCGAGGCTCTCTGTAACCCCCTTCTCAAACTATTTACCATATCTTTGGAAACATCAGAATTTCCCCTTATTTGGAAGGATTCATTTATTATTCTTCTCCATAAAAATGGTAGCAAGTCGGAAGCTGGTAACTACAGAGGAATCTCTAAGTTGTCGGCAATTCCAAAACTCTTTGAAAATATAATTACTCCTCACCTGCAGCACTTGTGTAGATCCGTAATTTCTCCATGTCAGCATGGATTTATGAGACGAAGATCGACCACTACTAATCTTTTGGAACTTACCTCATTTGTTATTAGGGGCTTCCAACGTAAATATCAGACCGATGTGATCTATACGGACTTTAGTAAAGCCTTTGACTCGGTTAATCATTTTCTTCTTATAAGGAAGGTCGATTTAATAGGGTTTCCCACCGATCTCCTTAATTGGCTTCAGAGTTATTTGAGTCACCGGACTCAAAAGGTTCTGTTCAAGAATTCTCTTTCCAACTCCCTCAATGTCACTTCTGGCGTCCCACAAGGCAGCCATCTTGGCCCGCTGCTATTTACCTTATTCATCAATGACCTTCTTCTAGTGCTACCCAACTCTAGGGTACTTATGTACGCAGACGATGTCAAACTGTGCGTGCAGTATAACGACACCTCATGCCAGTCAGACTTACAATCCGATCTTGACAACTTCCAGGCATGGTGTAGTGTTAACTTATTAAATCTCAACAGCTCAAAATGCAAACTGATGACATTTTCACGTGTCACTCCCCAGTATGTAACATATACGCTTAATGAATGTGCATTGGAAAGAATAACTCTCGTTGACAATCTAGGTGTCCGTCTAGATCCTAAGCTTTCGTTTTTAGAACATATTTCTTGCATGGTTAACAAGGCCAAAGGCATGCTTGGATTTATTAAAAGGTGGTCGAAAGAATTCGATTCCCCTTACGTAACTAAGACTCTTTTCACTTCATTAGTTCGTCTTATTTTGGAATATGGTTCTTGCGTTTGAATTGAATCTGTTCAAAAAAATTTTCTGCTTTTCGCCCTTCGTGGCTTACCCTGGGATGCTGACCTAAGATTACCGTCTTATTCTAGTAGACTTCTATTAATTAACCTACCTTCCCTATCTAACCGCAGAACTATGCTTGGTGTCGTCTTTCTACATACACAAGCTAATTCATGGTGACGTAGAGAGCCCCTACCTGCTAGGACAGCTTAACTTTCACGTTCCTCGACTAACATCTAGAACCTTTATCCCCTCAGCAATAAAGCACTGTAGGAGGGAGTTTGAGGCACATAAACCTTTTAGGGTCTTATGTGCCGATTACAACCGACTTTTTAAATTTATAGAGGGACCTGAGAGCCTCCCTCGTCTTAAAACTGTATTGCTAGTAGAATTAGCTCGTAATGTTGCATGAATCTAAACCTAACTTTCCTCGTTCTTTCCTATATTTTCCTTCTCACGCGTCTATCTAGAATGCGATCGAGCCGTACGTCACACGGCTGCGCCCCTCGGTCGGTTGGGCGGGAGGTGGGCGTGGTACTCGCGCGAGTTAACATGCCCACACTGGAGACAGGACCGACCCAGAGTTAACATGCCTCCTCTCTCCGGTCACACTGGAACCAATACCGAGGGTCAACATGCCCCCTATCTCTTTGGGCACACTTGGAGACGGACCTAGCAACAAGGAGGAGGTGCCAATACGAGCTCTGACGAATATATTGAAAAAATAAAGATTTGTCATTCTGCTGAATTCTTTGAAAGTCTTTCTCCCTCGGCCACAGGATTGTAACTGGCGCAGCCGGACTACGGACAAGGGATTAACAATGCCCACTACGCTTTTCGTTGAAATTCTAAAAGAGGTAATGAACATGTGACAGCAGTGGTTGTGAGTGGTAAAACAGTAAATTAAGTAAAAAGGTATTGAAACATAATGACGTGCAAGTGCAAATAAAACAAAAGAAACAAACAAAATCAAGTTAAAATTGCTTCACAAGCGACCGTATATGTGTACATCAACCGCTGATAAGGCACCGGGATCGCTTGTGCGGGTTAATTTACAACAATATAAAAAAAAAATGCTGTGTGTGATGACCGTATATGTGTACATCAATCGCTGATAAGGCACCGGGATCATCCATACACCCTAAATCATAAAATATTACCAATTAAAAGTGGAAAATGAATCAAAAAAAAATTTTTTATTTTGACATAAAACTGCTGTGTGGTGACCGTTTGTGTGTGTCGGAGAGCACTTGGTGTGCGTATTTGGGAGAGTATTGGTATATGGTGATCTGGCCACACTTGATTCTGACATCCGGCAACACACATATTTTTATGAAATATCACAAGTCATGATTTATCGATTTATAAGTTATGTACAACTATCGAGTCTCTATAGCGTCCTTTTTTTTTTTACCATCGCTACTTTTTCTTAGTCTTGACTTCACTTTCTGCGACGCTAGTTTTCCTATTGTGAAATTCAAATTATATCTAAAGAAAAAACGCTAATCATCAAAGAAAACAAATAAATAATTGTGGGACTTGGTCACTGGATGTCCTAAGTGCAAGGAACGCATGTTATTAGCTGCGTGAACACCACCATAGGTATGCTTTTTGGTCATTTCAAAAGAATAGCAATTTCATCACTATGGTAATATTGCAGCCTATATTTGTTGTAGTTTTGTAGTTTTGCCGTGACGATAGACTGGCGCTGAGTTGTAATCAGAACTCGCTGCGCAAGAAGCGAATGTACATCAATCGCCGCCAAGACAACGGGATATCCGCACAGTGGTTTATAGAAATAAATGTGAGTTGTGTGATTAACGACCGAATATGTGTACAACAATCGCTGTTAAGGCACCGGGATCGTTTTCATTTATCAATTTACATGAACGCAAATTTATTTAAAAAAAAATTAATAAACAGTGATACGGCAAAAACAAGTAAGCATGAATGTGTTTGTGTTACGCCGCTTGTAAAACCCTTGCGACGCTTGACGCTGAGTTCGCTTCTACACTGTTGAATTCTATTGAATTCTTTTTGCACACCACGCACTGCGAGAATAGAACCACTTAAAACAAAAAAAAAAGCAATAAAATAAATTCTAGAAATATATTAAACATATGTATATAAAAAGAAATAAGAAAAATAAGAGAAAACGACGAAACAATCCACAAACAACTTAACGTCTACTGGTGTCACATGTTCACTAACCTCTAAAATACGCTCTATTGAATACTAATTTAATTTATGCATTACAGTCAAAGCCAAAAACAGTAGAAAACTACAAAGGTGGAAGGAAGCACAGCAGCACTGCACGGAAAACATACAACTAACAATAAACAACGCGAAACAAGGAAAAGAGAAAACGGCGTAACGGACACACACATACAGGTTTTCTTTTATTTTGGAAATAATACACACTAAAAAATAGATGCATAAACATAGTATCATAAAATATAATACAATAGTTTACTACATTAATATACAAACGAAAACAAAACAAACCAAACAAACACCCAAAACTTTCCATATACAAATACCATAACCATACCCCAATATATAATTAATCGCGATTATTTGCAAACAAAAATAGAGATTTATTCCTAACAAACGTAAATGTTAAAGAATACTACTAACACAGTGAGGGGCAGATCAGGGCTAAGAAGCGGATCTAGACTATCAGAGATAAGGGAAGCGACAGGAACAGAAGAGGAAGACCAGTCGGTTCAATCGCAAAACAATAATCCTAATCTCACCAACGCTATGGATTCCGGTAACGACACAGGGCCACTAAATTCCACCACCAACCTAAATCTACAACAACTACTAACCCTTGTACATCAACTACCAACCTACGAAGGCCCACCTGACAATCTTGATAGATTTATAGACAGAGTAGATCAGCTTCTTTTGTTAGCCTCATCGGTGGACCAAGCAACATGCGGACAGTACTTACTTGGAACTATCCGTGACAAAATTAAAGGCAGAGCAGACGAAGCGCTGAATGTCTGCGATGCACTCCTTAGTTGGGATGATATCAAAGCAAACCTCAAGCGACTATACTCTAGCAAGAAAACAGAAGAAATGCTTGTTAGAGAGCTACATAATCTTCCGGACGGACTCAGTATGGGAAAATTGTATTACTCAGCCGCAAAAATAAGAAGCGAATTAATGTCACTCGCCAGAGAAGCAGACTCTAGTGGACACTCTCTTGCGGCCAAACGTGACCAATACGACAGATTCTGCCTAAATACATTCTTAGCTGGATTAAAGGACCCACTTAGGTCAGCCATTAGGAATCAAAGGCCAGAGACAATCGAGAAAGCATACGAGTACGGACAGATTGAATTAAACTTCTCTAGAAGCCTGAACAAACAACAAGAAAACCGACGACGCGACAGCACAATATACAGGAATCACACATACGTGAGAGGACAACCAACAAATAGTGACTACAACAGTCGCTACATACCACGACAACAGAACTATAATAATGGCAACAACGCTCGTCATGTACCACGATACGATAACACCAACAATGACAATAATGGCCGCTTTATACAGAGACAACAAAATTTTAACAACAATAATAATAGACGCTTCACACGTCAACATAATTCCCATAACAATAGTAATGGTCGACAAGATAAAGAAACTCTGGGCAGAAACCCCTTCCACAATAACGACCAACCAAATCAATCCCTAAGTCACCAAAACAGAAACAACCGTAATTCAAGAGCTCCCCTATGTAACATCAACGATGATGCAAATTTTCAAATAGAAGCCTCGGGAAGCCAGTCGGTTACATAAGCAAGAAGACTCACGGATCTTCCTTGCCATTTGTTTTATTATCACCAAACTCCATGGTGTCAAATCCTCTAAAATTCCTAATAGACACTGGATCTACTTACTCTTTCATAAACCCGGCACTTATTAATGAAGATCACATCAAAAAACTAACCTCAGATATCAATATCCACACTGTTCTCAGTACATTCAAAATTCGGGAATATACAGATAAAATAAATTTCAAACAATTCAAAAAAATTCCCAATTTTAAGTTCTTATTATTTAATTTCCACCCCCACTTCAATGGTCTCCTAGGCATGGATATCCTATCTAGCCTAAATGCAAGAATAAACTTTGCCGAGTCCATACTAGAAACACCAGAAACCGCCATCCCAATCCTCACAAGGGCAAACCCTGTAGACACATTACATAACCTGCCACAAAATACCAAAATGCTACTTCCGCTCCCAGTAAACTTCATGCAGGGAGACTTTATATTTGAAACTATGAATTTGGATAATCAAATATCCATAACAGGCGGTTTATACACCGCAAACGCAGGATCCGCCTATTTCGAAGTCTGCAATAACTCAGACCAGATCCAAACACTTTACCTCGAGGAACCGTTACAAGCAGAAGAGTTCTCTCCACAAACCCACCAATACTTAAACTGTATGTCCGCGGGAACAGATACAGAACAACCGGATGACCAACAATTAAAAATTCAAACGGAACACCTTAACAGCGAGGAAAAACAACAAATACTCAAACTATGCAAGTCATTCAAAAGACTTTTCCACAACGAAAACAACCAACTAACGTTCTCTAACGCCGTCAAACACTCTATACCAACAACAGATAATATACCGATACACACAAAATCTTACCGTTACCCATTTGTACATAAAGACGAAGTAAAAAAGCAAATTTCAAAAATGCTCGAGCAAAACATCATAAAAAACAGCCATTCCCCATGGAGTGCACCCGTCTGGGTCGTACCTAAGAAAAGTGACGTCATAGGCGAAAAAAAGTGGCGCTTGGTAATCGATTTTCGGAAATTAAATGAGAAGACTGTCTCTGATAGATACCCTATCCCGAACATTGCGGATATACTAGATAGTCTAGGGAAGACCATGTATTTCACAACGATAGACTTAGCAAGTGGCTTTCACCAAATTCAAATGAACCCACGCGATGCGAGCAAGACGGCGTTCACCGTCGAAAATGGGCATTATGAATTCACGAGAATGCCCTTCGGTCTCAAGAACGCCCCTGCCACGTTCCAACGCGTTATGGACAACGTTTTAGGTGACTTAGTCGGTAACGTCTGTCTCGTCTATCTCGACGATATAATAGTATTCTCACCCTCACTCCAAAAACATATAGCAGATATTAAATCTGTTTTCACAAAACTCCAAAACGCAAATCTAAAAATCCAACCAAGCAAATGTAGCTTTTTAAGGAAGGAAATCGACTTCCTGGGACATATCGTAACCCAGGAAGGAGTCAAACCAAACCCACTTAAAATTCAAACCATCAAGGACTTCCCCTGCCCAAAGACAACCAGGGAAATTAAATCATTTTTAGGACTATTAGGGTATTACAGTTAAAAGGGAAGAAATCTATAATAATAGACGATGAATTTAAACAAGCATTCGAAACGTCGAAAGATCTTCTTTGTAATGATCCCATACTCATATACCCTGATTTCAATAAACCGTTCACGCTGACCACAGACGCAAGTAATTATGCTATAGGCTCTGTGTTGTCACAAGGCCCAGATACTAATGACAGACCCATATCCTTCGCTAGCAGGACACTCTCGGACACGGAAATCCGCTATTCGACGATAGAGAAAGAAATGCTATCTATCATTTGGTCTGTAGGTCATTTCAGACCATACCTTTTCGGGCGTAGATTCAAAATAGTCACAGACCATAAGCCATTAATCTGGCTAGAAAATTTGAAAGGTCAGAATCCAAAACTACTTCGATGGAAAACAATCCTGGCCGCTTACGACTACGAAATCGTATACAAAAAAGGGTCGCAAAACGTAGTTGCTGACGCACTCAGCAGAATTGAGCCAAACTTGAACATAAACGAGGACCCACAAATTATACCAATCGCTTCGCAACCACTAAATCACTTCAATTGCCAAATAATATTCCGTATCGGATCAACAACTTTAAGACAAGTAGAAACACCATTTATCCATAAAGTAAGACATATTATCACGGAACCCGTACATACTTTCGACTCTGTTACAAACACTCTTCAAACAATCCTGAAACCGAATAAAACATTCGCAATATTTGCACCGAACGATATTTTCAAAATAATAGAAGAGTCTTATAATAACTATTTCTTTGAAAATGACTTATACAAAATTTTCCGCTGCAATATATGGTTAACCGAAATTACGAATCCTCATGATCAAGAAAACGAAATTCGTGCATACCACTTTAATACCAATCATAGAGGCATAGATGAAACATATAACCATTTAAAAAGGGACATTTATTTTCCGCATTTAAAAGACATTATCACAAAAATTATAAAAAATTGCGATACCTGCCTAACCCTAAAATACGATAGACACCCCCATAAACCATTGATGCAAACCCCAACCGCCCCAGATGGACCATTGGCAGTCGTACATATAGACATATATTTCATTAACAATACTTGTAACCTCACAATTATCGATAAATTCACCAAACTAGCACAAGCCTACCCCATTAGCAATAGGAATTCAATAAAAGTCGTCGATGCCCTATTACAATTTATAAGTCACTATGGCGCACCAAAGAAAATAATTTTCGACCAGGGCGCGGAATTTTCGGGCAATCTATTCAACGACTTCTTAACTCAATTCCAAATAACGGCTCATACAACTTCATTTCAACAATCAACGGGCAACGCTTCTGTCGAGAGACTGCACTCCACCTTAACCGAACTATACAGGATAATCTTGAACAAAAGAAAGGAAGCACGCATAGAACGCGATCATGCCCAAATACTCGCAGAAGCAGTAGCAACATATAACAATGCAATACACTCCAGCACTTCCTATACCCCTTTCGAGCTCTTCCACGGAAGAACACACATATTTAACAAAACAATAACATTCGACAATCACCATGATTACCTTAAGAAATTAAACGAATTTAGAAAAGACATATACCCAAAAGTACAGGAACATTTGAGCGCGACCACAGAAAAAAAATTGGCTAAATTAAACAAGGACAGGGAGACACCAGTCCAAGTCGATCCTAATGATAAAATATTTAGAAAAGAAAACCGTAGAAACAAGATAACACCGAGATTTTCAATACACAAAGTAGATAGAGACAAAGCAGTCACTCTCCTAACAACTAAAGGTCAAAAGTTACACAAACAAAAAATTAGAAAAATAGTTAAGAAATCAATGGAAGAAACATAAGATAGACAAGCATTATTCAATAAATATATCAAACCAAGTAACTTAAAAACCATATTAACAAGAAACAATCTACGATACAAAAATACATAATAATTAAACAAAATGTAACTTTAGCTTTAGATGTAACGTTTATAAACACAACACTCATGTTTAATATTAAGATATCCATAAAAAAAAAACTGTTAAATTCAAAATGTCGTCGGAGTTCGTGGCATACACCAACAACACGTCGCCTAATCACCCTTCTCCGATCCGGCCATTTCCCCTTATGGCCTTCTCTTCGGACTGGGGGGGGAGGAGTTAACATGCCCACACTGGAGACAGGACCGACCCAGAGTTAACATGCCTCCTCTCTCCGGTCACACTGGAACCAATACCGAGGGTCAACATGCCCCCTATCTCTTTGGGCACACTTGGAGACGGACCTAGCAACAAGGAGGAGGTGCCAATACGAGCTCTGACGAATATATTGAAAAAATAAAGATTTGTCATTCTGCTGAATTCTTTGAAAGTCTTTCTCCCTCGGCCACAGGATTGTAACTCGCGCAAAAAAAAAAAAAAAAAAAATTATTATATATTATTATTATATTATATATGTCGGAGAATGGAATATTCTTGATCGGAGAACTTCTAATTTCTTAGTAGTAGAATTGGCTCGTCGGAGAACTTCTAATTTCTTAGTATTCGAATTTGTGTCGGATAACTTCTAGTTTCGTAGTATTTGAATTTGCTCGTCTCTCTGTTCCTTCGTTTCGAGGAACCATTGGAGCAAGGCGACGGTGGCGCGTCGCCCGTGTAGCGGTGCAAGAGTTACCACAAATGCGGCGCGACATCGTCGTCGAGTGCGGTTCAAGGAATCATATAAAAAGAGGTAGTAGTTAGAGGACGATCAGTTAGTCTTGGTCGATCGTCACTGCCGTAAAGATTGAAACGCGCTGTGCTCTTATGAAACCCGAACGTAATTCGACATATACTTATATATATAATTATTTACCCTTCATTGCGGAATGTTAAGCTAGCCCAACTAGGGAACTCAGGCATAAAGCGAAATATTAGATTAAATGAAAAATTGTCTAGAATAAATACAAATTAATTATCAATTGCAACCTTGCTGCTACGCTCTGGATATGGTTGTTTCGGTAGACAGGCAGATTTCTCTTTCGTCCGAATATTTCTTGCGTCTCTCGTCTGATCTGTGTTCGTTTTTCCCCTTCCCCGCACTCGAAATAAAAATAAGGATATAGTTAATAGACGACATAGGTAACGCTTTCGGATTGTCCCCCACTCCCAAATACCGACCAAGCTCATAGCCTCTTCGCGTGCCTCCCAGAGGAGTTACCGCCTTCCACCCGTCGTCCAATACCTGTACATAGCACTAGGTGATATGATACAACACATACAAATAAACATATAATAAAAACTAAACATGAAAGTCCTGTATTTCAAAAACCATATAGATATCTATTTAATTGGGATTCATTGTCTTGTTGCTTCGAGCCCAATATTTGGTGTCTGTTAATTTTTCCTAGGATGTGAACATCTAGCAATTTTTCTAGGATTTTCAGAATGAAGGATGTTAGGCTGATCGGCCTATAGCCCTTTGCTAGAATGTGCCCCCTTCTGCCTAGCTTCGGTATAAATATGACTTTGGCTTTCCTCCACCGGAGCGGGATTTAGGCTATCTACGGAGGGTTCCTTTGGCTGTTAGTAGCATTGCTCGTATTATGCCGTCCGGGATCGGGCTTTTCTATTTTTCGAAAGACTCTATTGCCCACTGGATTCACTCCGTGGTGATGATATCTTGCATTGGTGTGTCTGTCTGTGCTTTCATCGGGGTTCTCTCGTAGGTTCCCCGGGGAGTGGGTCTCAACTATTAACTCTAGTGACTCCTCTATTACAATTGCAGATGTGCCGTCTGGTCTGTTAAGTAGAGTGGGGCTTGTGTGCCCCTTGACAAGAATCTTGCTTAATCTTGCCGTATCTTTTATGCCTTCTGGTGATTCGCAGTAGCTCTTCCGAGATTTCTTCTTGGCTTCGTATATTGCTTTTTGTACGGTTTTTGCGCTTCCTTGTATGGTTCTCATTTCTTGGTCCAATAGCTAGTGTTAAAGGTCTTCCACTCTCTTCCTCTAAGGTCGCTCAGTTTCTTGGTCCACCATGGTGGGTACTGTGTATCTGTGGTTCAAAACGTAGAGTTGAGTCGACACTCTCCAGTTCTCGACCTTATATTTGTCATGTTCTATTTGTAAGGTGAGATCTAACACATCTTCCCAACCCAGAAAACCTTCCGTACTGGGAAATATGAAGGTTTGTTACATATTGTAACGACCCAAAGGTAAAAACCATACGTTAGAGCCCAAAAATGTTATAAATTAACATTTAGAAGCTAAAATTCAATTGCATACTTTTAGGGCAAGGAAATCTCTTATAAATAAATTATATTTTATTATACCCTTGCAAGGGTATTATAAATTTAGTCAGAAGCTTGCATCGCAGGAAGGAAGGAGATATTTCCGACCCTATAAGGTATATATGTATATTCTTGATCAGCCTCAACAGCCTGGTCGATCTAGCCAAGTCCGTCCGTCTGCCCGTTTCTACGCTAACTAGTCCCTAAGTTTTGGAGCTACAGTGGCCATCAATAAAAAGCCAACCATACAAGCAAATCCAACAATTTATTTTTTTTTATCATCCTTAATTTATGAACTACTAAATTTACAAAAAGGAAAGGCCAACATAACAAAAAATAAAAATACTTAGAATAAAAAACTAAATCAACTCACATAAACTCATTTTTGCACGTTTTACGAATTGAACATGTTTTCGATTTTCCACATCTCTTTTCAAGAAACATCACCCAGATTTACCTATATATTCGTTCTAATGCTATTTTCGGTATTCATAGATTAGTTTAAAACGTGTTTTTGTTTAGAAACATTTTTTGTGAATAATTAGAAAAATGTATATATAAATACCAAAAAATTTTAAAATTGTCAGAGAAAATTAGATAATCGTGTAATGTGAGGAGTATTGTCTACACATTTTTTTATAAATCGTTTGTAGTAATTTAAAAATGCTACAAATCTTTTAGCGATGTCCGCATAGTGTGGGACTGGATACTTTTGAATGACGCAGTTTTTTTGTCGTCAGGCAGGATTCCTTTATCTGTGTTTTTGTGTCCCAAAAATGTGACATCATGCATGAAAAATGAATATTTTCAGGATGTACTGGAGCGCCTAGGTATTTTATTCTTGCCCTCGCTAGGGCCGGACATTTGCAAATGAGATGCTCCAAGGTTTCGGTTGACTCGGATTCATCACATTTCTGGCATTTGGCGTTTTCGGCAATGCCCAACTTGACTGCATGTCCCGCAGCTAGGCAGTGACCTGTGAGAATTCCCACTAACAGTCTGCAGTCTTTCCGTTGCGCTCTTTCCACATGTATAGTCACTTGTGGATTTAGTTTTTAAAATGTTTTATTTATGTACTGGAGCAGGCAAGGTCCCGCTCCAATGAAAGTAGATTTATTAATAACTCTTAAAGTTATAAACACAAAGGTTTCTTAGTCTAATTCGGTGAGCAGCGCTGCCGGCGTAGGCTGCAGCGCTGCGACGCTTATATGCATATATAAGTAAGCGACGGCAAAGGGTCGCTGAGGTAGAGGAGGTATTATGTTCACGTAGTGACAGAATGGTCGCGCATGTAAGGAATGCGCTATGTGAACATACTACACATGAGTTTTGATGTTTTGGAGGTTGTGGAATTTCTCCTCCATCTGCTGTTAGCTCGTGTGTCGGGCCGTCTCTCTAGCTCGCTTTGTAGCGTTCTTAGGTAAACAGGAACTTTTTCTTTCATTCGGCAGTCCGATGCCTTCCTTTGCAATTTCGTGGGCCGTCTCGTTACCATCGATGCCCTGGTGGCTGGGAACCCAGTAGATCCGTACTGACGTGGTCGTGCTGAGGATATCTAGTGCTAGTACATTTTTGGAATTGACCGCTGACGATTGCATGGATCTTATCACCGCTTGACTGTCTACGAACACGTTGACCGCCTCATGTGGGCGATCTATGCTCTGCGTAAGCTCTGCTGTTTTTCTTATGGCGAATTCTTCCGCCTGGAATATGCTGCATTGGCCTGGTAGCCTATACGAAAGTCTCATTTAAGGGTCTGTACAGTATATGCCTGCTCCAAGTCCTCCTTCCATCTTGGAGCCGTCGGTATTTATGTATATTGACGTGTTGAGCATGGTTCTGACCTGTTTTCTAGTCGTCAAGTCCCATGAATGTTGTTGTTTTTACGTCCGGGCACGTTCTGGTTATCATGTTGTCAGATATACTGCTCATGCCCGTGCTTAAGCAAGCTGTGAATATAGCGTGATCACTTCTTGAACCCTCTCAGCCCATTTGTTGCCTATAGGCAACATTGTAGAAATACGCCTCAGTTACCTGGAATATACATTTTTTTGCTTCGCGCTTTTTTTCAACATCTTCCTTAATGTTTTCTGCAACCAAAATAACTAATAACTTACTTGTAAGCTGCGAACGTGTTTATTTAGCAGACGTTTTAAGTGCAGTTGTATGAAAAATGGTGGGAAAAGTGTTGGTAAAATAAAAATTCATTTTTTTTATTTTATTCAATAAATATTTAATGTAATGGAAAACTAGGTGGGAATTATAAATATATAAAGGTAAGTAAATTATTTAAAAATAAAAAAATTTAAAAAAAGTTCATAGTTTTTCTACAAGAGTTTTGTGAACATTTTGTGGCAACATCCTGTAACTTTCGAACCAGGACACCAAGGACCTTAAAATTTTCGTCAGTTCATATTTGAATAAAGCCAAATACATATCTGTTTAAAAAAAAATGTTTATCTTGGCTAATTTTAAATGTGGGCTGAGAGGGTTAAGACCCACCTTGAGTACGCGGCGGCCAAGGCATCCAAGGCTACCGCAGCCATATCGAGGATGATGGCCAACACGCGTGGTCCCAAGCTAGCAACAGTGGTGACTTCGACAATCCTGTATGCCGCGCCGATATGGGCTGAAGCCATGAGGACCACCAGTTACTGGCGGCAGTGCAAATCTGTATACAGACGCTGCGCATTGCGCATTTCCAGCTGCTTCTGCACGGTGTCCGAGGAAGCTGCATTGGTGTTATCGGGAGCAATCCCTATTGATCTTCTGGCAGACGAGCGCAGAACAGGGAATTCTGGCAGCAGAACCCAGCGGAGCAGCACCATTGCTCGGTGGCAAGAGTGTTGGAACAATGCGAGCACAGGGCGGTGGACGCACAAGCTCATCCCCGATCTGGTCCCCTGGGTACAGAGAAGCCATGGGCAGCTACCACACATCGCAGATCATCTCAGGACACGGATGCTTCAAGGTCTACCTAAACAGGTTCAAGTACGAGGACAACCTATACTGCGAATATTGCGGCAGCGAAGTCATCGAGGACGCGGAGCATGCCTTCTTCGTGTGCCCCTTCTTTTCGGCAGAACGAGCTGCTTTGGAAGCAGCCTTAAACCGTCGCCCTACACCCGACAACCTAATCAGCTGTATGCTGGAAGCCCCTTCCAAGTGGGAGGCCGTCGCCGGAATGGCAGCAACCGTGACGAAAGAACTGAGGCGCCGGGAGCAGACCCGACGCACTGAAGGCGACAGATGAGCGGCAACTTGACCGCCAGCCGCTCCGTGAAGTAGAGCTTTGCGTCAGTCCCACGGAAGCGGACTCTTCACCTATACCTCCTATCCTACTATCTAATGTTAATGTTATATACTTCATACTCTATTTTAAATAAAAAAAACTAAAATAAAATAAAAAAAACGCAGCGAAACTCACCACGGAAATGTAGCTCACGCCACCCGAAAATTGGCAAGCGCTAATGAGAGCGAGGGAGAGGGAACGATGGATCGTACGTTAAACTTCTGGAAGAAGTTGAAAAGAACTCCGCAAGAAGTTTCGCGAAGCGAAGCGGAGGAGAGTTGGAGATAAGCAGTGAACTGAGACGGACGCGAAAACGTAAATCGATCGAGTGAAAAACCGCGTGTGCGGGTAAAACCTGCAAAACTTGTGGACTTTTGGACATGGAATAAGGGCCGGCGAGTGCCACCTGAGGAGTTTTAGACGTGGAAGGAGATTTTGGAGCAAGAGGAGGATTTGGCAATGCCTGGCCCAGGACCAGCGGCGGGGCAGAGCCATTCCACAAGTGGAGCCAATGAGTGTGTGCGAGCGAGCGAGATGAGTGAGTGGCAGACAGTGAACCGCAACAAATGTGAAGTAGTTCTCGCTGGCTGCGACAAAACTCAGTCCCGCCAGGGTCTCTTTACAGAAAAAAATGTATAAAGATGGGACAAGGTGACTTAGATGAGACGGTGGGCTGACATGAGGTGGAGTTTGCCAGCCACCGGGTTACACTTGACAGAAAATAAGTTGGTAGGGGCAACAGAGGAAAGCACCGAGTTAGTTTTCATGCATGTTTGTGGCCGGAGGGAAAGAAAGAAATATTAGCAAGTTCGCTCTCTAGTCGGAGCCAACCGGCCTCCGACTCGAACTGCTAATTCCACGTGGCCGGCTGTGCCTGGCCCGGCCAAGTTGAATTCATATCTATATCTGAAATTTTCCAAGGGTCCGACGGAGAGCCAAACTGGCTTGCACGACTGTATTTCTCTTTACAATAGCTTAGTTCCAAAATCTTTCCGTTTTCTCTTTAATTTTTCCATGTTTTCTCCCAGTCTAGAACATTTAGATTAAATTCACATATATATAATTTTTCCCACAAAAATATTTATCTATTTTTATCTTACATTTTTTTTTCGTTTTTTTATTTCCCATATATTTTCGATATTTTTTTTCCAATATATTCCGCTATTTTTATTTCACAAATTTTTGCTTTTTCTTATTTCGCATATTTTTTTTTCCTAGTTTTATAGTTTCATAATTTTCAGAGTTTCATAATTTCAAATCGTTTCTCTCAGTGTTTTTCACCACCGTTAGTTTGAATAAAACTTTATATTTATTTAGAGTCAGTCTGACTGCATTCTTCGGTGACACCGCATCGGAGGCTCGCAAAGATTTTTAAAACCACACACACACTCTAGCCACTTCGTTGCGGTTCACTGTCGGCCACTCACCCGTCTCGCTCGCTCGCACAGACGCGGAATGGCTCTACCCCGCCGCTGGTCCTGGGCCAGGCATTGCCAAATCCTCCTCTTGCTCCAAACTCTCCAAAAATGTCCAACTTCGGTTAAGGTGGCACTCGCCGGCCCATATCTCCACGTTCTGTACTTTTCACACACACGCGGTCTTCGATCGCCGATTTACAAGTTTTCGCGTCCGTCTTGATTCACCGCTTAGCTCAAACTTTCCTCCGCTTCGCTTCGCGAAACTTCTCGCGGAGTTTCTTTTCAACTTCTTTCAGAAGTTTTGCCATACGATCATCCCCTCTCTGTCGCTCCTATTGGCGCTTGTCAATTTTCGGGGTGGGTTTCGGTGGCGTGATCTCGCGCTCTCTCGCTCTCTCCTCCACTTTGCGCGTCTTGTCGTAGGTTGTGAGGGACCGTTTGGCCCTCCCAAAATAAACTATAACGTGTAAATATAAAGTAGTAATAATATCATGTAAATATATATATTAATAATAAGTTAGATTTAATTCCCAATAATTTTTAAGTAGGGTAAGGCCCACACCCGATACGATAGTTACAAACTATCATCCCTAACCCGAGCTCGCCCCGTTAGCCTGGAAGGCTAGAACACACACCGACACACACACACCAGCGCACACAGCAAAACTCACCCCGATCACGCCACCGAAAATAGGCAAGCGCTCATGAGAGCGAGCGAGAGGGAGCAACCTATCGTACGGTAAACTCCTGGAAGAAGGCAAAAGAACTCCGCGAGAAATTTCGCGAAGCGAAACGGAGTTGAGTTGAAGTACAGTGGCGAACCGAAGCGGACGTGCGTTTTGAGACGGGAAGAACAGAAACCGCGTGCGAGAACAAAACCTGTGAAAACTTAAAGACAAACCAAACCAAATTAAAAGAGAACTGCGGGCCGGCGATTGCCACCGTCAGAAGTGCGAGACAATTTGTGTGGAAAACACCAAGGAGAAGGAATGGACAAGGCGAAGTCTGGCCCAGGACCAGCGGCGGGACGGAGCCGGTCCAATAGTGTGTGCCGGAGCGAGACGGGTGAGTGGTAGTGTGAGACCGCAACGAGTTGGCTAGCAAGTGTGTGTGTGTAGGAAAAATCTTTGCGAGCCCTCGATGCGGTGGTCACTAGAGAGTGCGGCCAGACCGACTCTAGAAAAATACATGTGCTCGAACTAACCTGTAGAACACTGTGAGAAAGTGTGCAAAACTTAGAAGTTATATAAAAGTATAAGAACATAGAAAAATGCGGAAGTAAAAATTTGTACACGGAAAACAAGAACTTAGAAACTGTATAAAATATGAAAACAAAAAAAATAGCTAAAGGAAAATAAGATCTTCGAAATTATGAAATAATGTAAACGGGCGAGAACACAGAGAAGAAAACGTGTGGAAGTTTGTAAATAGGAAATCATAGAAATTAATAAATTAGGAAATTATGGAAATAGAAGGAAATAATAAAAGAAAAGCGAGTACACTAAGCAAAAATACTTTGAGAACAAAAACTAATAATAATAATGATTTAAAACTTAACCAATTGTGTTTATTAAATCGAAGACGGGGAACCACGAGGTTGGGAGAACTACACTGGGAGAAAATCTTTAAAACAAAAATTTAAACAAAGTCATATAAATTAAATTAAATAATTTAGAATCAAACTAAATTAAATGCCACGAGGTAGAGACCGCTACACTGGGAGAAAAAAAATATATAATAAATTTAAAATATATTTATTATTTATTAATTATATTTTGGCGAACTCTATACTGTGGGAAATTCCCAAGTAAAAACTGAATATATTTTGGACGGGCCAGGCACAGCCGGCCGGAGCAAATTCGCTATTATTTCTTCTGTTCTATCTCGGTTCTTCGGCCCCAAGCATGTATGCAGGCTAATTCGATTCTTCCCTCTGTCACACCCTATCAACATATTTTTTTAGTGTAACTCGGTGGCTGACAAACTCCACCCCGCGTCAGCCCACCGCCTCATAGTAGTCACATTGTCCCAGATCTTTATAAATTTTCTGTAGAGAGACCCTGGCGAGACTGAGTCTCTATCCCAGCCCAGATAACTACCTCACAGATGGCGCCCGAGCAGGGACATGGGGCTTACGAATTTTAGATGAGATTTATGGCCTAAAGACCCATTGAGTTACACTGAAAAAAAAAAAAAAATTTTTTTTTTGTCTGTTGTGGGTACGGCAGAGGGAAAGTTTGCGAGTGCATTTAAGAAGAGTATAAAATATAACAAAATATATATTTGGATAAAAGGTTTCCCCAAGAAAATCCAGAGAAAAATGATATAAAATTTTATATATATATATTTATTTCCTTGTATACGAGAGCCCCAAGAAAAGAAAAGGTATCCGAAAATATATATTCCTAAGCAAGGTACGAAACATAACCTGGAACGAGAGGTTATGTAGGCACGTGGGCAGCAGAACACGTGAGCCCCAGAAAAATAAGAACAGGTCAAAAGAGAAACGAGAAAAGAGCGGGCCCTCTCTCGGTCAGCCCATCAGGTCGCAAGATTTTTCTAGAACACGAGGTAGGGAGAAGCTAACATATTCCCCACAGCACGGCCATCTTGTTTCACTCTCATCGTCGTCTCTCTCTCACACCGGCAGTGGAGCCGATCTACCCCCACGATAGTCAACGGAATTTTTGGAGAGTCCGCATACAACCGTCGCCGAGTACAGTCGCTACTAAGTTGAGTTTAGTAAATCGCCGTCGCAGAATTTTGAAATCGTTTTGCCTCATCGTTGCTACCTTCGGTCCGCCTGCGAATTTATACGCCGTTTTTATAAATAAATTCGAGAATTCCGTGAGCTTCGTTTGACCCCGCAATAAATTTTCGCTGTGTAGGAAAATATTTCTTTCGTGTCTGGAATTAGCTTCGAGGAAGATTGTTTAAATTTTTGCAAACATGGGTGCACGTTGGATTTCGTATCTCCGCAAGCGAGAATTGGAAGCGATTTTAAAGGAGTTTGGGTTAGACGCAACGGGAAGCGTCGAGGAAATGAGAAGCCGTTTGGCTGCGTTTAACAATAAGGAGGACAATGTCTTGGAAGTCGTCGAGCGGCTCCAGGAATGTGAGGCCGAGATTTTAGCCGCGATCAACGAACGGAAACAGCGAGCCCCAAGTCCCCACACGCTGAGACAAAGTCAGCTGCAGATTCCAGTACCTGGAATTACCACGGACGTTGCCGGAGGCACAGAGTCAAGGAGAGACGTTTCGCCTAGGAAACCCGAGATGACAGCAGCCACCCTGGCGGAGAAGCTTCGAAATTGGGGGATAACGTTCGACGGGAACTCGGATCCGATCGCGTTCATCCAGCATCTCGAGGAGCGAGCCACCGCATACGAGGTCAACGTGTAGAAGATGCCGCAAGCCATTCCCGGACTGCTGACGGATACGGCGGAAAACTGGTTTAGGACCAGCCAACTGTTAGGAGAATCGTGGGCAAATTTCAAGAAGGCTTTTCTGGATTTCTTTTTGCCGCCGAGGTATTTTCAGCGACTCGAAGACGACATTCGCAATAGGTATCAGCGACAGGGGGAAACATTTAAGCAATACTTGGTAAATATCCGACTGCTGATGCACAGAGCGGGATACAGCCCCGAGCAGGAGTTGGATAGGATTTATGAAAATCTTCAGCAGGATTACCAACTTTTTACTAGGCGACACGAGTTCACGACGCTGGAGCAGTTGACTGTCTTAGCGGTAAATTATGAGGTCACCCGGGATCGGGATGCAGGAAACCATGCCAGGAGGCTGGCCGAGCTGCAGCCACAGAGGAGAACGGACCACGGATCGTATCCTGGAATGCCCCAAAGGAACCGCCCGAATGTCGCGCCACCACCTGCACGAGGACCTATACCCGCCGCTGGTATTTCAGGACAAGTTCCCCGGGTGGGAAACTTATCAGTGGTGCCTAATTTCAGGGAAGCTTGCAGGAACTGTGCAGAATTAGGACACTATGCGAGCGGATGCCGTAGTCGTCGTGTTGTTTTCTGCTGGGGATGCGGTCGCAGAGGAGTCTGGACCCGAGAATGCTGCCAACGAAATAATCCGGGAAACGAGAGGAGTCTTCGCCAACACGGGGAGCGACCGGAGACTGCCAGGAGGAATCCCCGGAATTAGAAGGAAGATTACAAGTTCAAGACAGCCGGATCATCGCGCGCGTGCGGATTGAGGGGCAACTATTCAATGCAACGTTAGATACAGGAGCTAGTAGGAGTTTTGTGAGCGAGAGAGTCGTTCAATGCGTAGGTACACCTGATAACGTACGGACGGTACGCACCCAAATTAGCCTGGCCGAGGGCTCATGAAAAGAAGTCACCAAGTCGCTGATAGCGAAAGTTCAGCTGGACCAACGTTGGGTCCAAACTCCACTATTAGTTTTGCCTTCAATTATAGAAGACGTGCTGTTAGGCATGGACTTTCTCTGCGGCATATCCGCCACCCTGCAATGTGGTCGTACCTCTATTCAACTCAGTCCCCCTCTCCTAGCCAGTACTAGGAATAACACAGTCCTTTCTCCGCTTTCTGTAAATGATTCCGCTCCGAAGCCGATTTCTAATATCGAACCCGCAGCACCAGAACCTCCAGTCATCGAAGCAGAGCAGGACAGAGAAGCAGCCTCGGCCGACAGATCACTAGGACCCCGAGATGAAAAGGCAGTGCGGAACAATCCGTTTCGACGAACCCAGGAGACGAGGGAAGAACCAGCTCGAGAGGCACCACAGGCCAACCACGCAAGTCGAGGTAACTCGCAGGCAACCCGCTCCCCAGCCAAACCGGAGAACTTACCCGACGCTGGAGGAGCCATAGCAGTTATCAAGGAGACGGAAGAAACGGAAGATTTAGGGCCGCGGGTGAAGGAATTTCTAGAGAAGGAGCTAGCATTGTTTGAGGGTTTGACAGGAGTGTCACATATCGCCGAACATACGATTACGATGCGGGATGACAAGCCCATTAAGCAGCGATATTTTCCAAAAAATCCGGCGATGCAGCGGATTATCGATGAACAGATCGATGAGTTAATACGGAACGATTGCATCGAGGCTTCGTACAGTCCCCACAGTGCCCCGATTGTACTTGTTGGCAAGAAATCAGGAGAAACGAGACTATGCGTGGATTTTCGGCAACTGAATGCTGCCTCCATTCCAGATGCATACCCGCTGCCAAGGATTACACACTTATTGGAACGTCTGCGACACGCGAAGTACATCTCTACACTCGATTTGAAGAGCGGGTATTGGCAGATCCCTATGGCCAAAAATAGTCGCGAGTGCACTGCGTTTACGGTGCCAGGGAGAGGACTGTACCATTGGAAGGTCATGCCGTTTGGCCTGCACTCCGCTCCAGCCACATTCCAGCGGGCGCTGGATAGCGTTATTGGTCCTGATATGGAGCCCAACGCTTTTGCATACTTGGATGATATTATTATCATCGGACGGACTTTGGAGGAGCATATGGAGAACTTGAAGGAAGTATTCCGACGGCTACGAAAGGCGAACCTTCGCCTCAATGCAAAGAAATGTAGTTTCTTTAAGCGCAGCCTGGTATACTTGGGACATGTTATCAGCGAGCAAGGAATTCACACAGACCCCGAAAAGATTTCGGCAGTGCGTCAGCTGAGTCCACCCACCACATGCAAGGAGCTGAGGATATGTCTGGGTATCGCTTCATGGTACCGGAGGTTTGTACCAAACTTTGCCAGCGTGGTCCAACCGATGTCTCTCCTACTGAAGAAAGGGAAGAAATGGCAATGGCAACAGGAGCAGCAGGATGCATTCGAAGAACTGAAGAGGAAGCTCACGGAGGCACCCGTCCTCGCGTGCCCCGTGAAGCAGCACTACTTATCCAAAGCGGCGGATAATTTTGCGGCGAAGCTGGCACCTAAATATGAAGGGCCATACAAGGTCATCAAGTTCCTGGCGCCCACGATCGTGCGTTTGCAGCATGTCCATTGTAAGCAACGCAGGACGGCATCACTAGGAGACTTGAAAGAGACAGCCAACGAGCTGGAACCGGCGAAGCCGGAGAACGAGGCGGAAGTCAGCGGCGTGTGGCCCTAAGCTCGTAGAGTAAGACCGCAGTGACGGTACAGTGGCAGGAACCAGAGGTTCTGCCACCAACAAGGATTGAGGCCCGGAAACGCCAAACAGTTGGCTACGAAATGACAGGCAAGAGCCATTAATAACTAGGAGCACTGTGACAGGAGCCAAGACTGAGTCAGTGGGCGGCTGGCTAAAAGGAAGGCCGCCCGCCTATTGCGCCGCCGGCAGGAGCAACAACAGGGGGACGCTGGGGAGACGGCGTGTGCCTCTCCCGAGTCCGGGCTGCCTCCGGACTTCAACCCACTCCGCCCAGAGGAGACCATGGTACCTAGCTGTCCCGCTTGGACGGCGATCGACCGGTGGCCCGAGAACACCCGACGCTGGCAACCCCCTAAGGCGTCCAATCCAGCCGACGAGGTCACTCGGGACGAGGTGTGCGGCCTCGACAGGATCGACCCGGTGCACGTATTCGGCGTGCGCGTGGAGGTGTCGGAGCAGGAGCAGCCGGAGCCGGAGAGCCACCACCGGCAGAGCGACGGCAGCGTGGTCAACAACGAGGGCGGCCAGGAGGGTGGTCACGGCCTAGACGAGCCGGTGAACGGAGATCGAATGGTCCCGTTCCCGAGCCATTGGGTCGCGGGAAGAGGAACGACAGAATCGGCGCAACCTGCGCAAGTTTCTGTTCCACGCGATGGGAGCACAATACCGCGTCCACGTCAGTAAGACCAACAAGATCATTATTTCGCTGCGCCCCCCGAAGGAAGAGGGGAATGTGAGGGACCGCTTGGCCCTCCCAAAATAAACTATAACGTGTAAATATAAAGTAGTAATAATAACATGTAAATATATATATTAATAATAAGTAAGATTTAATTCCCAATAATTTTTAAGTAGGGTAAGGCCCACACCCGATACGATAGTTACAAACTATCATCCCTAACCCGAGCTCGCCCCGTTAGCCTGGAAGGCTAGAACACACACCGACACACACACACCAGCGCACACAGCAAAACTCACCCCGATCACGCCACCGAAAATAGGCAAGCGCTCATGAGAGCGAGCGAGAGGGAGCAACCGATCGTACGGTAAACTCCTGGAAGAAGGCAAAAGAACTCCGCGAGAAATTTCGCGAAGCGAAACGGAGTTGAGTTGAAGTACAGTGGCGAACCGAAGCGGACGTGCGTTTTGAGACGGGAAGAACAGAAACCGCGTGCGAAAACAAAACCTGTGAAAACTTAAAGACAAACCAAACCAAATTAAAAGAGAACTGCGGGCCGGCGATTGCCACAGTCAGAAGTGCGAGACAATTTGTGTGGAAAACACCAAGGAGAAGGAATGGACAAGGCGAAGTCTGGCCCAGGACCAGCGGCGGGACGGAGCCGGTCCAATAGTGTGTGCCGGAGCGAGACGGGTGAGTGGTAGTGTGAGACCGCAACGAGTTGGCTAGCAAGTGTGTGTGTGTAGGAAAAATCTTTGCGAGCCCTCGATGCGGTGGTCACTAGAGAGTGCGGCCAGACCGACTCTAGCAAAATACATGTGCTCGAACTAACCTGTAGAACACTGTGAGAAAGTGTGCAAAACTTAGAAGTTATATAAAAGTATAAGAACATAGAAAAATGCGGAAGTAAAAATTTGTACACGGAAAACAAGAACTTAGAAACTGTATAAAATATGAAAACAAATAGCTAAAGGAAAATAAGAGCTTCGAAATTATGAAATAATGTAAACGGGCGAGAACACAGAGGAGAAAACGTGTAGAAGTTTGTAAATAGGAAATCATAGCAATTAATAAATTAGGAAATTATGGAAATAGAAGGAGATAATAAAAGAAAAGCGAGTACACTAAGCAAATATACTTTGAGAACAAAAAGTAATAATAATAATGATTTAAAACTTAATCAATTGTGTTTATTAAATCGAAGACGGGGAACCACAAGGTTGGGAGAACTACACTGGGAGAAAATCTTTAAAACAAAAATTTAAACAAAGTCATATAAATTAAATTAAATAATTTAGAATCAAACTAAATTAAATGCCACGAGGTAAAGACGGCTACACTGGGAGAAACAAATATATAATAAATTTAAAAATATATTTATTATTTATTAATTATATTTTGGCGAACTCTATACTGTGGGAAATTCCCAAGTAAAAACTGAATATATTTTGGACGGGCCAGGCACAGCCGGCCGGAGCAAATTCGCTTTTATTTCTTCTGTTCTATCTCGGTTCTTCGGCCCCAAGCATGAATGCAGGCTAATTCGATTCTTCCCTCTGTCACACCCTATCAACATATTTTTCTAGTGTAACTCGGTGGCTGACAAACTCCACCCCGCGTCAGCCCACCGCTTCATAGTAGTCACATTGTCCCAGATCTTTATAAATTTTCTGTAGAGAGACCCTGGCGAGACTGAGTCTCTATCCCAGCCCAGATAACTACCTCACAAGGTCATGTTACCTACTTTTTCGTGGTGAGTTCGCTGCGAGTCCCTGCGTGTTTTTTTTTTTGTATTCATAATTTATTTCCACCTAACAATAAGTACATAAATACCACTAAAAACTAGGACTAAAGACAAAAGACTAAGGGCTACGCGCCGTGCGGTAGCGCCGCCTGGCATTGCTTCGCATGCGCGGGGGTCCCTAATCCGTCTGCTCCTTCCGCTTCCTCTCCAGAGCTCTGAGCGTCTTCAAGACGTGCGCGGCGAAGGTGGCTGCCGCATCCCACAGTCTCTCCTCCCTCAGCATCGTCGACACCAAAGTCTCCTTTCTGATAGAGCATCCCGCTTCTGCCTCCAGCTCCTGCCTCTCAAAGCCGAACCTGCGGCACTCAAAGAGGACGGGTTGCGCGTCCTCCACGATGCCAGAGCCGCACACCGGGCACCAGTCTTCCGTCTCGTGACCGAAGCGCTTCAGGTTGCTGCGGAAGCAGCCGTGTCCACTAAGTGCCTGGGTGAGGTAGAAGTCCACCTGCCCGTGCGGCCTCTCCATCCATTGCACCAAGTCTGGGATGAGGGTGTGCGTCCATCGGCCCTTGGATGAGGAGTCCCACCTGGACTGCCAGCTCTCCATGCTTCTGCTCCTGGCTGCAGCCTTGAGCTCGGATGTGGTCGGTTGCACCGCCTCCCTGGATCTCGAGGCTGTGAACAGCTCCTCCCGTTCCCTGGCTAGCTCGTTGAGCGGAACCAGCCCGGCGTTGACCAGCGCCGCGTCCTCAGAGATGGTCCGGAACGCGCTGACCTGATGGCGCACAGCCTATAGGTTGCCTCCACACTACGCATATAGTGGCTTTCGTCCACACCGGTGCTGCATAAAGGATTTGCGAAGTCACCACCGAGGTTAGCAGCCTCCTTGTTACCTGCTTTGGCCCTCTCGTGTTCGGCAACATCCTCGACAGCGCTGCTGCAGTCCCACTGGCTTTCTTGTGGACATACTCCAGGTGCTCCTTGAACGCCAGGCGTGTGTCGATGAGGACGCCTAGGTACTTGATAGCCCGCTGCGACTGGATTGTAGTCCCTCCGACCGACACATTGGCAGACTCTACTACCTTACGGCTCGAGATCAGGACAGTCTCCGTTTTGTGAGCCGCCAGCTCCAGCCCAGCGACGCCTAGCCACGACTCCACGGCTTGGATGGCCGCGTTTGCGCGGGCCTCCACTGTCGCGATCTCCTTCGCTACCACCACTATGGCGACGTCGTCGGCAAATCCTACCAAGCTAGTTTTGGCTGGCATTGGCAACCGTAGGACTCCATCATACATGGCGTTCCAGAGCAGGGCTCCCAATACGGAGCCCTGCGGGACTCCGGCTGAGACTTCGTATGATCTGGAACCCAGATTCGTGTCCGTCGTGAGTACCCTGTTGCTGAAATAGCTGTGGGTTATCTTCAGCAGGTACCCCGGTATGTTGAAGCTCCTCAAGGACTCCAGCGTTCGGCCCCAGTCTGCCGAGTTGAAGGCGTTTCTGATGTCCAGAGTGACTATCAGGCAGAAGGACTTGGTCCCTCCTTTCCACCTAGATCCTGCGATCGCGTCTTCGGCCACCTTGACGACCCTCGTGATGGCGTCCAGCGTTGACTTCCCCTTCGTGAAGCCATATTGCTCCGGGGAGAGCCCACCAGCTGCCTCGATCGCCCCGCTCAGCCTGGTTGCGATCACCTTCTCGAAGACTTTCCCGATCGTGTCCAGGAGGCATATCGGCCTGTAGGAGGACGCCTCTCCTGGTGGCTTGCCGGGCTTGGACAGCAGCAGCAGCTTTTGCCTTTTCCATCAGTCGGGGAACATCCCCTCCAGAAGGCACTGGTTGAAGATGGCAGCTACTTCAGTCGCCAGCAACGCCAGGGTCAATTTGGTCGCCCTGTTCGGGATCGCGTCCGGTCCAGGCGCCTTCTTGGGCTTTAAGTTCCTACCGGCCTGGAGAACCTCCGCTTCCGTGACCCAGTGGATGACTCCTGGCTCCGTGATGGGAAAATGCACGACCTGGCCTCCGCGCGGAAACAGGGCGCTGATTATCTTCTCCAAGGATTCCGGGTCAGAAGGAGCTTTGCCACCCGCGTTGAGTCTCCTCACCACCAATTTATAGGCTCCTCCCCATGGGTCATCATCGGCAGCATCGCATAGCTTGAGAAAGCATTCCCTCCTGTTGCGGTGGCAAGTGCGGCGCAGGTCGGCGATCTCCTCGCTCCACCAGAACACCGGAGAGTGGTGCTGCCGGAATGTCCTTCTTTGCAGCATGCTTTGGTTGGTCTGCCGGGAGCCTTCGTTTAAAAGGACAACCTCCAGGGAGGCGAAGGCCTCCAGTACCGCTCAGCCTCTGGCATTGGTCCGGGGGGACCCCCATTCCATGGCCCAGGCGTTGAAGTCGCCACCGACCACCACTCTGCACCTTCCTTGCAGGTCGCTGCGTAGGTCGTCCAGTATCGTGCGGTAAGACTCCAGCGAGAGGCTGGGTGCCAGGTAGCAGCTGTAAACCCAGTAGCCGCCAACGTTGGCTCGGACGAAACCCTCAGCCGACCTTATGTCCCGCATCTGCAGGCTCTCCAGACCGCAGAGCCAAAGGGCAGCCCTGCCTGAGCTGTCCGTTGCCCAGTCGCTGCTGCTGCCTACCCTGTAGGGTTCGCTGAGGACTGCCACCTCCGAGCCAAGCTCGCAAACCGTCTGCGCCAGGAGATCCTGCGCCGCTCTGCAGTGATTCAGGTTCAGCTGAATCAACTTCATCTGGATGTGTGGTTCCCGTTCCTCGTGTCCTTCTCACCGGCCGCTGAGCAGATGAAGCATGATGCCTCCTGCCTGCACTCTGCTGCCCTGTGCCCCGGCTTGCCGCATTTGATGCAGCAGCCGCTCCTGTCCACTGGGCTCTTGCAGTGGACCGCAATGTGCCCCAGTTCCAGGCATCTGAAGCACCTCGATGGGCCTTGCCTCTCCCGGATCCTGCAGATGGTCCATCCGATCCGCACTTCTCCACGGTGGAGGACAGCCTTGCCCAAGGGGACCGGCAAGCTGAACACCGCCGATTGGGTCCCTGCGTACCCGCGGCGCATGCTACGAACCTTGAGTCCCTGTGTGTGTGTGTCCGTGTGCGTTGGCCTTCCAGGCTAACGGATCGAGACCGGACCAGAGATGATAGTTCTGTAACTATCGTATCGTATGTGGCTGCCGTAGTCTAAATCTAATTAATATCTGCTAATACGTGGGGAAATATGTGGCTGCTACTATTACTTATTCTATTATATATTATTTAATTATACTATTTCCACTATTTATTGTTATTTATTATTATCTGTGATTATTTATATTATTATTTACTTATATTATTATTTTGGCCGTCAGCCAATGGGCGGACAGGGGGAACAACGGGTGAGAAATCACCTGCCGTAACTGTCTGCACCACTGGAAGTGCGACTATACTCTCCCCGTGAGGGCGGCTGGAAGCAGGTCCCAGTAGGTCATGCTAAAGATGCTGACGAATGGTAGTCGGGCGCGGAGAAGAAAACTCCTGCCCAAAAAAAATGACCACAATCCAAGGTGGAACAGCATATGCCGAGGGATGCGTGTCCGGGGGGTGCTTGGACATTAGTATGCGGACTCTGATGGACCGGCCGACCCATCAGCCTAGTGGCTTACCACGATATTCGGGCTCTACCGTGGCGGACCATCCCCATCCCAGCATACTTGTGGGAATCAAAATGAATCAGCCTTTAATAAACAAAAAAACCGTAGGTGACCGCCAGACCTCAAAGGCGGCAAGGGAAACCCCCCTCATTAACACTAACTCAGAGACGCTAAGCGGCCGAGTGCTTAAAAAGGAAGAGGAGAGCTCCTCGGAGCGCCTTAATATGGGGGCCGGAGAGCGGCGTGATCGGAGGCAAGTCTCTCGACGTAGGGGGCTCCAGAGGTAAACCGAACCCAGGAGGCACGGCCCAGCAGCAGCAAAGGATGAAGAAGACGCTGTATAATGAGCGGAGAAGAGCGGCCTTCATTTTTGCACGAGCAAACCCAGCCGTGGAGGCAGACCCGGAAAAAGCCGGTCTTATTAAATGGGCGAAAGGCGTACTGCCGGATTTCCAGCCTGTCAAGGCGGGAAAGGCGATTGCCCCCAATGCCAAACAAGCCAACGCAGACGCGGGCAGGAGGACCACCAAACGTCAGCGGTCTATGGAGGTTCAACCTCCGCAGCCGAAGCGTTCCAGACTGAGGTGACCGAGGGCAAGATCCTGCAAGATCCGGCGTCGGTAACCTTCTACAAGAGAGCGATCGCGGGATTGGGAGAAGTATTCCCAGGCACGAAGCTAGCAGCTGACAAATTCCCCAGCAAGCCTAGAGCCAGGGAGTGGCTTACGCACAAGCCGGCAGAGCCTGAGAAAATTCTCAAGCTTCTGCAGCTGAGCAACCCCGACCTCCCCTCCTCTGATTGGCGAGTAGCCAAGGTTGAGGAGGCCGTTGGTCCGAGGCGCCAGGTTGTCCTGATTCTCAATGAGGGGACAGTCCAGGCGCTGAAGAAAAACGGGGGGGCGCTCAGGTACGGCTTCGAGAGCGTAGCCGTCCGCATATAGAAGGCAGACGCCAAGCCGTGCCTTAAAGAGGAAGTCCCTGGCATAGAGGGACCTCTCATCGAGGAGGCGCCCTAAGGATTGTCCGACGAGGAGGACATCCTGGAGGGGTACCTCTTCGAGGAGAGCGACTTCGGGATGTCCGAGGAGGAGGACGGGTTAGACGAGCCGACCTCGGACGCCGACATCACTGTGGTGGAGGTTAAGACGCAGAATGTCTCTGACGTTCCTGCAAATAAACCTCCACCACAGTAAGCAGCTTCCGCTGCCCTACTTGTCCACGCGGAAGGTGGTATCGACGCTGTCCTCAGTCCAGGAGCTCTGGATCTGTGGCGACAGAATCCTAGGGCTGAGGGCAGCCAACTATAGACTGTACGCAGCCCCAACAACAGGTAAAACGCGAGCCTGCATACTCGCTAGGAAAGATTTAACTCTTTTTATGCTTCCCAATTTCATCCCTATCCCACCAACCCTGAGGCAAGTTATCGAGGACAGCAAAAGGCTGGGCCTGGACCTCATCATCGGGTGCGAAGCAAATGCCCATCACCATCAGTGGGGCAGCACTGACACCAACGATAGGGGTGAGTCTCTTTTTGATTTTATCCTCTCATCTAACCTACTGGTGGGTAATTCGGGAAACGAACCCACCTTTATTATCAAAAACCGAAGGGAGGTACTTGATATCACCCTTCTCTCTGAATCCCTGAGGGACTCTCTTAAGTCGTGGAGAGTGCTCGAGAAGCACTCATTCTCCGACCACAGGTACATCCAATTCACGCAAGGTTTCGATAGGTTTAACCCAGTCACTTTCCGGAAGCGCCGGAGGACTGACTGGGAGAAATATAGATCCCAGCTGAGTAAGATCCTTTAATCTAGCCAATAGCGTTAACACGGACGCATCGAGGCGTCTCTATAAATCTAACTTATCCCTGTTTAACAGGGAATTAATAAAGGCCAAAAGAAGGGCCTGGTCCGACTTTTGCTCAGGAATCCAGGACTACTCTGAGGCGTCTAGGCTGCGGAAGGTACTCTCGTCGACGCCCTCCAACCCGGGCTTCGTCAAGCGTCCTGACGACAGCTGGACGACCTCCAGTGAGGAAACCCTCGGGGTTCTCCTAGATGTTCATTTCCCCGCTAGCTCTTTCCAGAGCAGCCCACCTAACCCCCCGCCACGGCGGGGTCCGTCCAAAATGGCATACCTCCTTACTAATAGGAACATTAAATGGGAAACTAACAGCTTCAGCCTATATAAATCCTTTGGGGTGGACGGCATCATACCTGCACAGCTCAGCTATGCAGCCGAGCTCAGCTATCCACTCCCTGGCTTCGTCTGATCTTCTCGATCATCCTCGATACAGGGGTCATTCCTAACGGATGGCTCCGCTCAAAAGTTGTATTCATCCCCAAGGCAGGCAAGCCATCGCATTGCACGCCAAAGGACTACAGGCCGATAAGCCTCTCCTCGTTTCTACTCAAGACGCTGGAGAGACTCATCAGTCTGCATCTCAGAACTAATATTAGTTCAATCAATCCTTATCAGAATCACAACACGCGTTTAGGAGGGGCAGATCGACAGCACTCCATTCGTTTACCTTTATCATAAAAAAATCGCTTCACGATAAGGAGTTCACACTCGTCGCCTTCCTGGATATAGAGGGCGCCTTCAGCAAAATTCTCCCAGGCTCAATTACGACGGCACTGACTAAGCTGGGGATTGATCAACACTCGGTGGGTCTCATTGACCGGATCTTGCGCAGCAGAATGGTGGAGGCAACACTGGGGGGGTCAACCATATCCAGACAAGTCAACAAAGGCACACCTCAGGGCGGAATGTGGCGGTCACCGAACTGCTCCAGGGCATAAAAAAGGACGGCTGTCGTGTTGTGGCCTACGCGGATGATGTTGCCTTGGCGTTTACGGAAAAATTCCCGCAAACCCTCTGTGACAGGATGAGCGACAGTCTTTGGTTCCTGGTGGATTGGACTGCCAGGTGCGGACTGGGAGTAATAGCTCTACCTCTGGCTGAGATCTGTATGACAGGCGGCCTGCGCACGACTCCTGGAGACGCCTTGGACGTTCTCCTGGACATCCTCCCAATTGAAATAATGGGAGAGATGACCGCGGCACTCTCAGCACTAAGGCTGAATGGCGCGGGTCTGTGGAGAAGATTGAGTTTCGGACACACGAACCTCGGCTCTGCTCCACACCTGTAGAAGCTGTAGGGATGAGGAGGAAGAGGAGACCGTCCATCACCTTCTCTGTCACTGCCCGGCCCTAAGCAGACGAAGACTGCAGTGCCTGGGCTTCCCCACCCTTGTGGATCTCGCAGAGCTATGCGAGACATCTGCGAGGCAGATAACCCGATTCATACAAGGATCTGGTTTGTCCTCTCTCACGTAGAATTGGTCAGCGGCCTATGAGAACCTGCAAGGGAGGGGGAACGAAGCTTATGCGGTATCACAAAGATCCTCCTCAGCCACAAGTGGATGGACCGGCCCTCCGAGCCGGCCACCACCGCCCTAAACTAACCTATATTATTATTTATATTATTTATTTACATTTATTTATTATTTATTTATATTATGGTTTATATTTATTTATATTAGTTATTTACATTTTTTTATTATTATTTATATTATTTATTAAATTTATCTGTATTATTATTTATATTATTTATTTACATTTATTTATTATTTATTTTGTGAAGAATCACAATCCATGGCACTTTATTATTTAAGTTGGATTTAATAAGAACATCTGATTAATAGTTTAGGTATTTGATTCAAGTTCACGAAGAATATACAATTTATATTGCAACGACATTTTAGTATTTAAGTTAGCCCTAAGTGGCCACTCCAAACCGATCGAATAAGCTAGAATAGGTAGATTTCCGCTGAAGCTAGAAAATACTAAAACCCAGAAGATACTATACATCGACGACGAGGGATTTTTTAAAAAAGAACGAACGGAACACTAGAAAATGGAGTTTTAGTTTTGAGCACGCGGCGATCGAGAAGTAAAAACTAAGACTTGGAAAATATACCCGCCATAGACAGAACCACGTGCGTTAGGCAGACCCGAAACGGTCACGTGATTACCGCCGCCGGGTATATAAAAGCGTGGTCAGCCGCCAGAGAATTCATTCGTTCGCGAGAGCTCAAGCTATCAACATCGTGCCAGACCAAGCCAAGTAATCATTTATCCATCGTCGGGAATTACCATCGAGAACCTCGTGCAAGCTAATTTAAAACAAAGTTTACTTGATATCCGGTCTTAAACATTTTTAACAATTAACATTGAAGTGGCGCAACGGTCGTGAAAGCGTTTAACATTTACTAAGAATCTCTCTGAATTGTGATCAGCAAAATAATATCCTATTAACATCGAGAACGTCGCGCAACGGGAACTTGGTTTAGATCCTTCGTAATGGGAGTAAAGCGGATTTCGTATCGTCAAAAACAAGAACTCGAGTCCCTAACAGCCACGTTCGGGTTGAATACCAGTGCTACCGTCGAGGAGTTGCGTCAACGGCTCATCGAGTTTTCAAGGTGGGGGACGACTTGTCGCGGGAAATCCAAGAACATTTAGCGAAAATGGAGACAGCATACGGGAACGCCGTTACTACCGAGCAGAAATCGCCGCTTACCGTCGTGGTCGACCAGCAACAGGAAGAAGGGCTTGGTTACTGTACGGGGGACACACTCCGCCTACCCAGGACCGCTTCTGCTTCTAACATAGCCACGATACTACAAATCGACGAACGCCGCGGGACACAGTCGCGATCCGAGGGTAACCCCTCGGTCTAGGTTCCCTACCCCAAGCGATACCGGTCCTACTAGTCGGAAGAGCCGAGAGCTGGTTCCGAACGAGCAGACTCCAGGGCACGACATGGAAGACATTTAGGAAGGAGTTCCTGGAATTTTTGTTGCCACCTCGATACTTCCAGACGCTGGAGGATCAAATCCGGACCCATACGCAGCGAACAGGTGAGCTGTTTAAGTTCTATTTGGATGATCTCCGCATATTCATGCAACGGGCGGGATACACAATGGCCCAAAAACTTGAACGCGTGTACGAAAATATGTTGCCAGAGTACCAATTGTACATTCGGCCTCAGGGTTTTCGAACACTGGCTGAGCTGACTCAACTGGTAGTAAACTTCGAGACAATTACGAGCCGAGGAGACTGGAAGCAACATAGTCGTCAGGAGCGCGAGAGTTGTAGTCCACAGCGAAGGCCTGATGCCTCGATAGACCAGCGGACATATTACAACCCAGAGGTATCGACTGGAAGACACACAAAGGTACAACATGGAACCATCTTGCCGGAAACAGAGGCCCCAATTGACGTGCGTAACGCATGTAGGAACTGTGGAGAAATTGGCCATTTTCAGCGTGAGTGTAGGCAGCCCCAGGTGTTTTTGTGCTGGGATTGCGGCAGACGTGGCCTCCGCACCGTGGAATGCTGTCGGAGATCGGGAAACGCCTACGGGCCTCGAGCAGGCGGGGACCGCTCGAGGAACCCGAGAGATTCCCCAAGCCAGTAAATAAAATTTTACAATTAGCACAAGGCCGAGTCCAGGCGCAGGTCCGCATCAAAGGCCGACCATTTACGGCCACCCGAAGCCCGGAGCCACGCGAAGTTTCATCAGTTAGCAGCGTGCAGCGGAAATTGGGCGTGGAAGAGATTGGAGAGAAGTTCGAACAAGGATCCGATTGGCCGATGCATCCCATCTGGATCTTGCGCGTGGTCTAGTCTTAACCATTCACCTGGGCCAACAGCAGGTAAAACTTTTCCTACTCGTGATGCCCACCGTCCTAAATGACCTCCTGCTAGGAATGGATTTCCTTTCAAGGCCAACATCAGCTGCGGAGGAGAACTTTTACAACTGGCGTGTCTGCTCCTTCTGGAATCTTACGAAGCCACATGGATATTTCAGCAAGGGACGACACACCGAACGCGGAGTGCGTGGCTGCCCCTTCTGGAATCGTGCACAGCAACGGCGGGACCATGGACATTTCAGCAAGGGACGACGCACCGAACGCTGAGTGCGTGGCTGCTCTTCCCGAAAAGCAACGAGACAACGAGGGTCTCCTGGTGATCGGAGGGGGTGGCTTTAATCTGAAATACACTCGATAAGAAAAACACGGTAGAACTTTCGGGGTATTACGCGACGTGCGTTAAGGGGTCTTTATTGGATCGATGGTAAATTAGTACTAACAAGAAGAACCTTAAAACTAACTTGGGGAGAGCGGACTAGGAGCTCGATGCACAAAAGTGCAGTGGAAGAGGGAGAGAGAGAGCGAGTGTACGGGATCACACTGCCTCCGGAAAATAAGCGCCCTTTTGGCGTGAACATTCTCCCCCCCCTTGCGAGGATACGCAGCAAAATTATAAGGAGACCTTTGAGGCCCCCTTAGCGATGATACGCTGTAGGAATATTGGAGGCCTTTGCTCGGGAAAGCGTTGGATACGCTGAGCGCTCGTGGACGTGGAGAAGTGTGTGGTGATCCTGGCCACACGACTGGCATCGGACGTCACTGCGGCAAGATCCAGTGGAATGGTGATGGGCGAGGCAATTGACGCAGTATTTCTTCTGGATGACTGCTTGAAGCCGTTTCTCCGCGCTAAGCCGAAGAAAACGGTGGCACTTCCGAAGAGGATGGTTCCCTTGGCAGACTCGGCATGGGTTGGATAAAATACCTCGGGAACGTCTGCATTTCACATCGTCGTATGGAACCCTGTAATTGGAGGAATCGGGAGCGATAGTCACTCGTGTGGAGAACGAGGAAATCCTTTGGATCGGAGCAGAAGCAGTATCAGGAGCAGTCGGTTCACTGGAGGAGCAGTTGCTTGGATGCAACAAAGTGTGATGCCGACCGTGACACGTGAAGCACTTGTGGGCGCTTGTGCAATTACGAATTTGATGATTGCTTGCAAAGCAATTTAAGCACAACTGCTTTTTTCGGATGTAAGCGGTGCGATCCTCTGTTGTCATCTGACGGAAGCATGGACATAAACGCACTGGATGGTTCTCTTTGGAACATACATCGCATCTTTTGGATATCGGAACGATCCTCGTACTGAAGGATTTCAGTATTCGTGGCGACACGTCGGAGGGTGTCGGTTCGGACGGATGGAGGCGCACCGTAGTAGGATGTATAAACTCTATGGCCTCCAGAGTTCTATGGCGCTCAGTCAGGAAAGAGTCAAGTGCTAGCCACGTAGGAATGTCGGTCTTGTTCGGGATAGATTGCTCCCATAATGAGAGCGTCAGTTTTGGAAGCTTCGTGGAACACACATACACCAGGAGACAATCCCAATTTTCCGTTTGAAGGCCGGACAAATTTAGGGATGTGAGGCAGTTTTGGATCGTATTTTGCAGCTCCTTCAAGGCTGCCGAAGATTCGTGTGCAATGGACTGCAAGTTTAATAGCTTTTTCAGTTGGCTGTTCACCAGCGCTCGTTTGTTTTCGTAACGCTCAGATAAGTTTTCCCAGGCTGAGCGGAAACCATCGTTGGTGAGTGGCGAATTGGAAACTACGGATTGAGCTTCACCACTAGTCTTGGCATTTAGATAGAACAACTTTTCAACAGGGGTCAGCGCAGGATTGTCTATATAGACCGCTGTGAAAAGGTCTCGGAAAGTCGGCCAGCGAATGTAATCGCCCGAGAAAACTTCTGTTTCGCACGGAGGAAGCTGACAGCCAGACGGATAGGAATTTTGGGGCGCAGGGGATTGGACTGGAGCTGCGTTAGAAGAGATCGTATCGATCTGTTCCATGAGCTGGGCGGCACACCTTCCGTAAATAAAATAGGCATACTCGTATTTTGCCTTCAGAGTGAGTAAGGTGTCCGCCTCGCCCTCTAAGCCAACTGAAATTAGGTCTGAACAAGCTTCATATTCTTCTTTGACCTTATTCCATAGCTCTCTGACTTGGTCGAGATGGATTTGGCAAGTGTATTTGGATGGACTGGGTGCTGCCGGATTGTAGACTGTGGAATCGAAGTGACTTAGACGGTCACAGATCGAAATGAATTTATTTAAAATGGAAGAACTCATTCTGGATATTTAAAAAACAAACTGGATTGTCTGTTTATGGATATATATTTGTTTAATTAGTTATACGTGTCGACGCAGGAATTGGAATTTAGGAACCAATCGGAATATAGAAGGAATGAATTTATGAATTTTATTGTGTAGTGGCGGAGATGTACGGTCACACTAATGCGGATATGGAAGCGCACTTGAATTTCTAACTGATTTAGTTAGTTGGGATTTTATAAAAAATAATTTTAAAATTGTTTTGTATGCCTGGATTTATTCAGTTGACCGCTGCTGTATTTTCCGCGGTACTGTTCTTGGAGATAAGGCGTGCGTGTGAATCTGTTTGTTCATTAGCCGTTGCCCATGCAGAATAGCGGAGACAACGGAGGCGGAAAAATAAAGTCGGAGTTTCTGTGCCGTGATTTTGGGGATATATATTTATTTATTTATAGGAGCGGTGGACTGTATTTGTAGAATTAGAATTGTAGAATTTGTAGAATTATGTAGTTCAAAGTTTAGGAAATATTGCAAATATATTTATGTTATTTTGTTTATTTTGCTTTTGGCGCTCGTAGATCAGTGGAGTGGACTGTATTGTATATCGGAGAGTGTAAATATGTAAATGCAAGCGGAACACAGTGAACGGTTAGAATTTCGGAACTAGAAGTTTCACTGTGGCTTATAGCATACGTACATACATATATTTAAATTTACACTTGTGGATGTTGGAATGTTTATTTACTATTATTATCCAGGATAGGAATATTTATAGCGTAAATTGTTGGTGCCGATTGTAGATAAGTGAAGTGGACTGTATGTATTGGACATATGTATGTACGTAGGTGTAGGAAGTGGAAATAAATGCAAGCGGATCACAGCGAACGAAGAGAAATTCGACTTTGGAAGTGTCACTGTGGCTTATGGCTTATTTAAACACACACTTTTTGAATGTTGAATTCGCGGAAAATTAATATAAATTAATTGCGATTCGGATGTGGAAGCTGCCGTAGTGTCGGATCAATCGGACGGATGGCTCGGATTTAGACAAAAATCATAAAAAATGACCGGCAGCAAAGTAAAAATGTTTACTTATATTGTGCGGTGTTAAAGCCACCGGAACTGCTGGAGATAAATTATCCGGCTCGAAGGACCAATGATCGGAGGGGGGTGGCTTTAATCTGAAATACACTCGATAAGAAAAACACGGTAGAACTTTCGGGGTATTACGCGACGTGCGTTAAGGGGTCTTTATTGGATCGATGGTAAATTAGTACTAACAAGAAGAACCTTAAAACTAACTTGGGGAGAGCGGACTAGGAGCTCGATTCACAAAAGTGCAGTGGAAGAGGGAGAGAGAGAGCTAGTGTACGGGATCACACTGCCTCCGGAAAATAAGCGCCCTTTTGGCGTGAACACCTGGAGACACCCACAGTTAATCCAAGGAAACAGCATTGCACTAGACGGACACGACACCCCCACGACGCTGCCACAGGAGAGACCCAATCGAGCTGGGCTTCGGCGTTGCCCCCGAAAAACGATGCGGCTCGACTGCAGAACCCTTTTCGTCAACGCACAGGATCATCCCTAGTCCAGACGACCAGGAGGGTCCGATTCCGAGATCCACTCATTGAAGGCGTGCATGAGCCTGGGTCCGACCGACCGCCGCCGGTGGATCCTCAAAACGAGGAAAGCTTAGCCGTCATCGACACCACTCCGGACGTAGTAGTCGCACCAGAAATGCTAGATCAGCGGGTGAGTGTTTTCCTTCAGACTGAGCTAGACAAATTGGATCTCCTCGAGGGCACATCCCATATTGCGGAACACCACATCGTCATGAGAGTGTGACGAAGTCACAACCTTTGTACATATGTAAATATCTAGGTATAAGATAAATATAAGCTAGACATAATCATAGCCAAAACGCCTGCCCTCACTCATGCACTCAGGCGAGTTCCACTCAAGCACACTCCCACACTCACTCAAAGGTGCATTCACACATGAGACCCACTCAAGCCCCGACGAGAGAGGGAGCAGCGGCCGACCGCCGCTATCACCAAAGCGCAGGCGTGGGAAAAAGGGCGGGTGCCAAGCCGCCCTCCCGATTGGCCAGATCCGATCACGCTATGAGCACAAGACCGACACCAGAGCGACGGCACATGCGCTGAAGCATTCTGATCATCAGTTACGCGCAGAATGGGATCATTTATTAAGATGCCCGGTAAGATCACCGCTTTTGATATTGGTGATGTTTTGAAGGCGAAGTGCCCCCAGGCAGGCCTTCTTTTTCAATGTAATTGGTAAAGGGGGTATGCCAGTTATGACTCCTAGTGCTGCAGTGGGGTATGTCCTGATGGCTCCAGTGATGCCTATGCAGACCAGTCGTTGTAATTTGGTAAGTGCAGCCGCAGCTATCCTCTGGGTAGATTTCGTCCACCAAGCAAGAGATGCATAGGTTAAGATCGGTTTTACCACAGTGTTAAAAGACCAGTAGATCATTTTGGGACTTAGGCCCCATGTTCTGATGTAGAGCCTGTTACACGCAAAGTGTGCTCGAATGGCTTTGTTTATGGTCTTTTTCCAGGTGTGCATTCCTGTTGAGCTTGGAGTCAAGTGTGACTCCTAAGTAGTTGGCCTCAACCGAAAAGTCAATGATAGACCCATTTAGGGATGGTCTTTTTAGGGAGAGAGACCTTTTTCTAGTAAATGGGACTAAGACTGTTTTTGATGGGTTTATGGACAGTCCTTTGTCCTGGCACCATCTGTTGGCTATATCAAGGGCTTGCTGCATGCAGTCCGAGATGGTTTGCTCATGCCAGCCCACTATATAGATGACTAGATCATCAGCGTAGCCTTGAGTGGGGAACCCTAGTGTAGCATATCTACCCTTTCCATATATCTAAGAATGGGTATGTCTTAACGTATGTACATAGTCACATTGTGCCAGACTAAATAAAGACATACAAATACCCAAAATGACCAACAACAATAATATAAGCATTCCAGCGCCCAAGAAATATGATCGAACGCTTATACATAAGCCGATCGCGGGGCCTGAGAATGCTGAGCATGCACTTTGCAGCTCAAGTGGTCAAGCCATACATAAACATATGCATGCCTTCTGCATACATATGTATATGTATAAATGTAATTCAGAAATATATAGAGATAAGCAATATATGTGCGGGTTAGCTGAACCCAAAATCAGCTCAGAGGATTCATTCAAATAAAGAACACAAAGCCAAGCGGATCGGTCTTTTCCAGCTATAAAATAAATTAATTACATGGCGACCGTGACATGTGATTTTGAAACGATAAATACCGTGTAAATGTATGGCGGATGAGCCAGAATTCGAAAAAGCGGAGCCAAGAAGGCAGAAAGATCCGCCAACATTAAAATAAGCTTTAGAAAACCCAACAGACGGACCACGCCCACTCACAATATCTGAGTATCGGGCTCGACAGCAAAAGAAAACAATTAAAAAACATAAAAGAAGTGGCCGTCGGGTCAAGCTTCTCCAACAACGGCGGCTGGTCAAAGAAATGACCCAGCTCGCCAAAGATGAAGAGAGCCGGCAACGCTTCAAAGAGCGTTTGGAACAAATTGAAGAAAAACTTCGCACTGGTGCGAAGTAACGCAAACGGGCTGCAAATTTTGCCAATGCCCCAATTTGCCTAAACAAGGCAGCCGAAAAACGCTACAAAGTAGAGCTGGAAAACCATCGATGGCACTATCGATACTATCGATGTTTTTCAGTTTTTTCAAAACATCGATGGTATTCGAAAACAATCGATGGTTTCTCCGCACTTACACATATCAAGAGAGCAAGTAAGTTTGGTAAATTTTATAAGGAATAGAAATTATAGTTCTCACGATGCCACAGTTCAGATATCGGCAAACAAAACGGTTTCGATTTCGTTAATAATACCTCTTATTTATGAGTTGCACCAAAAATTATGCAAAGTGTACAGCCAAGTAAAATCACAGCCTGCGCTTGATATTTGCGAGGTCGCAAAAAAAAGATTGCCAGAGCGTTTCTCGCATTACGAAACTCGGACTGTTACTAGAATTGCTACTTTGCTGGATCCCAGATTTAAAATGGATGGTCAGAGCAAGCCATGAAAGCTTTGGAGTCAGAGTAGTTTTCAAGTTTGTCCCCGAGTACCTCGTACACCTGATGTTTCAACACCACCAAACACTCCACAAGAAGAAAAAAAGCAGTTTGTTTACTTATTTGGAAAATAAAATATCACAAAAAGTTCACTCAAACCTAGCCGATGCCATAATGCTCTTGCGAACTTATTTCGATAGGCCTAATGAGCCGGCGGATAAGGATCCCCTTGTTTATTGGATGGTAAGAATATAATTTTCCTGCATTTTTATAAAGGGCGACTGTAATATTTTACATATTCTAGAAGGGTATATAAACTTCGGTTTACGTTAAATACATTTTTTTTTAACTATCGATACTATCGATGTTTTCTTAGCAAACAATCGAAAACATCGATGGTGTCCACCATCGATTGTTTTCCAGCTCTACTACAAAGAGCGCATCCAAGAAGACAAGTTTCCAAGTTTCGCAAGGTGCGAAATAACGCAAACGGGCTGCAAAATTTTGCCAATGCCCCAATTTGCCTTAGTTTTTAACTTCTAAATTCAAGCCGATGCGGGAAACCGCTGCTTGAAAAATACTAATCTCTGTTAGGCTTTTACTAACAAATGTGGTTGGATTTTTAATTTTTTTTTTAAATTGTAATTAAATCTGTAAGCCAACCACATTAACTCACACACTACCTTTTTCACACTCAAAAAAAAAAAAAAAAGGGTTTTGGTACAATGACAAGCGTAAAATAAAAAAAAAAAAGGAGAGAGAATTTTAATTTTATTTTCATTGATTTCGTAGAAGAAATAGAATATCTAATTTTTTTTTTTTTTCACTGAAAGGTTCCATTGAATATATAATTTAAAATGGGATGGTTTAGCTCTAGCAAGGAGGCAAGTGACAACACTGCCAATGTAGTAAATGAGGTAAAAATAATCGATCATAGGGAAGATATTGAATCCTTGCGACTTTTACTACTAATTATAACAGTAGTTCTAGTTCTACAATTTTTGCTTACACTTTATGTTAAGCATAATAAAATTATTAAAAAAGATATATCAGCAGGGCCAACCATCTGGATCTGGTTTAAAAAAAAAAATGATCAAGAAGCTCCAATCTAAGAATGGAATGGAGCGAAATAGCGAAACGCATTGACGACTTTCGCTATAGATTTGACAAATCTTACAAATGCATTAATAGAGATGCAGTAATTAAACCAGAGACCCTAAAAAGCCACACGGAAATTGTAGTAGGCGAATATAATAATATAGTTACTTTAGTAAATAACTATAAAAATAGATTCACACCTGAGCACTGCAACAAATGTCTAAGGGTAATAAAATCCCTTAATACAAGATTAAATAATATCAAAAACAGGAGACATATTGCAATTAACGTGCCAGAAAGCCTAGATCAATTGGTGGAATTCGATCCTGACCAGTTCAAAGGGCTAGATGAATCTATTCAAACAAGCGACGCTGAATCCGATAGTGACATTGAAACACTAGAGGAAAGCGATCCAATCGAATTTAAGCCTGAACCCATAATAATTTCCGAAATGGCTCAAACAGTAACAGAATTCATCAAGCTAGCCACATCTCTGATACCAGAGTTTGATGGTAGGCATGAAAATCTGCAAAGCTTCTTAGACGCTCTAGGTCTATTAGACAGCTTAAAGGGCGCTCATGAGACAACAGCCATAAGCCTTATAAAAACAAAACTTAAAGGCCATGCTAGGAATCTCATCAGTAATGAGCAAACAATTAATGAAATTATTGCCCAACTGTCGACAGCAGTAAAAGGAGAATCGGTAGAAGTCATATCTGCCAAGCTCCTCAATCTGCAACAGAAGAACAAAACGGCTAACCAGTACACCCAAGAGGTGGAAAAACTGACGAAGGCCCTTGAAGGCGCCTATATCAGTGAAGGTATCAGCCAATCCATTACAAATAAATACAGCACTACAGCAGCTGTAAAGGCCATGACACAAAATTGCTCCATCGATAAAGTTAAACTTATCATGCAAGCAGGCACATTCACAAACATGAATGAAGCCATTTCCAAATTCGTCAACTCTTGCACCGAGATAACAGGTCAAAGTAACACTGTTCTCCATTATCGACGAGGTGCAAATAACAATAATAGAGGAGGCCGAGGTTATAATCGTGGCAGAAATAACTACCACAACAATTACAACCGAGGCAGCAGTTACAACAATAATAACTATAATTACCGTGGAGGAAGACGAGGTCAAAACCAAGGAAGAGGCCGAGTTAACTCCAATCAGAGCAATAACAACAACAATGTGAGGATGTTGCAAAATACGTCGGAAAACTCACAGAACCCTTTAGGAAACAATCAATAAATGCAAAGTTCATACCATCAATTATAGTCTTAATACATTCGTAACCTTCTATAATCATTCAACTGAAAATAAACTAACATTCCTCATAGATACGGGTGCAGAAATCTCACTTTTAAAAGTAAATTCTGATAACTTCAAAATTCACGATGAAAAAATAATAAACATCGAAGGCATAGGCCAAGGCGTAATAAAATCTCATGGAACAACCTCAATAGAACTTCGATCAACAAAATATATTATTCCACATGAATTTCATTTGGTAGACTCAAATTTTTCAATACCATGTGACGGAATAATAGGAATTGACTTTATAAAAAAATTCAATTGCCAACTAGATTTCAAACCAAGTGAAGACTGGCTTATAATTAGACCCCAAAATTTAAAATATCCAATATACGTTCCGATAACATATAGCGCAGGCAACAATACAGTCCTTCTGCCAGCCAGATCACAAGTTATTCGAAAAATAGACATTAATACCGTAAATGATTACATATTCGTTCCTAATCAAGAAATACATAATGGAATTTATATTGCAAATACAATAGCAGCATCCAAACATGTATACATTCGACTTCTAAACACAACTAATTTCGACCAATTGGTCAAAGTAAACGAAATCCAATATGAAAACCTAAAAGATTACGACATTCATAACACCGATCCAGAAAATAGAAGCGAACAAGTACTTTCCAAACTAAAGAAAAATTTTCCAGAGCAATTTAAAAGCCAATTAACTGAATTATGCACAAAGTATAGTAATGTGTTCGGACTGGAAACCGAAACAATATCAACAAATAATTTTTATAAACATCCCGGCATCACTGGCCGAGAACATCTGTGAGGCAGATGATAAATAGCCTGTGCGAGGACCAGCACCGGCGCCACCTGAGCTCATAGGCCCAGGCCCAACGAGTGCAGGAGGCAGCCCGCCGCCTGCACCTGCGAGGGAACATCCGCATGCCAGCCCGGCAAAAAGCCGAGTACAGCTATTATTTTTTTTGTTGCCCTGCGTGGCACTCCAAAATCGATGCACTGCGCTGCATATTAATGTTAAACGAAAAATTGTAACATTGAGCGTAACTTTTTCTGCCCGATGAGAGGTGTGGCCCGTGAAGCCCCACAAAAAAAAAACTAGGTAGGTGTTAAATGTTAACGTTAATGTTAAAAGTGCTAATTAATGTATATGATTTCTCTTATCAATTTATATTTGAATTATATTGTCTTATTGGTTTATATATGAATTTGGTTTTTTGTTTTAACACATGTGTGAATCTTAGGATCGGCTGAGGCCTTATAAATTTATATTTGATTTAATTATTTACATATAAACATATGTTTTTTTTCAACAATTATTCCGTCGCAATCGATGGATGGGCGTAACAACGCTCAGCGAAGGGATATTCTAACAACTTCTTACTTCCTAATTATGGCTTCGATTAGCAGCCATTTTAAGTAATGTTTATTAATTTAAATACAGAAATACAAATACAAAAAAAAAAAATTTTTAATAAAATCATATATGCTGGCTCGATTTGGGCAAAATGGAAAATTTTTTCGTTTTTCTTCTAATTAATAAGTCTTTATTATTCTACTCCCCCGTTAGGGTGAGAGATTAATATTTGGTTGTTACAATAAGTACAGAGCGTAAGCTCTGGAGTACAATTATTTACTTCAAATTTTTTGGTTTTGTGTTTGGTTTCAGTTTTCTTTATTTCTTCCCACTGGAAGTTCTTTAGCTTCTTTATTTCGTTCTGTATTTTATTTATTTCGAATTTTCTTGCTTTGTTAAAAGCTGGTAATTTTTATGGCGTTTCACTTTGCCAACTTTATTTTCTTTATTAATTTTTTCTGCCTTGTTAAAAGCTAAGAATAAATTTTGGATTTCGCTGTACTAATTATTTTTTTTTTAGTTAAATTTTTCTTCTATAACCAAAATTTGAGACACACAGAAATTTTAGTAAGGGAATATAATAATATAGTTAACATAGTTAACAACTATAAAAATTGGCTCACACCTGAGCACTGCAAGAAATGTTTAAGGGTAATAAAATCCCTAAACACAAGATTGAATAATATTAGGAAAAGAAGACATATTCCGATTAACGTGACAGAAAGTCTAAGTCATTTGGTGGAATTCGATCCCGACCATTTCAAAGGACTAGACGAATCTATTCAACCAAGCGACGCTGAATCCGATAGTGACATTGAAACATTAGAAGGAAGCGATCAAATTAAATATAAGCCAGAAAGAATAACAATTTCCGAAATGGCACAGACGGTGACAGAATTTATCAAGCTAGCCACATGTCTGATACCAGAGTTTGACGGTAGGCACGAAAATTTACAAAGTTTTCTTAGATGCTCTAGGTTTATTAGACACCTTAAAAGGCACATATGAAACGACAGCGATAAGCCTTATAAAAACTAAACTTAAAGGCCATGCAAGGAATCTCATAAGTAATGAGCAGACAATTGGTGCAATTATTGCCCAACTGTCAAGTGCAGTAAAAGGAGAATCGGAAGAAGTTATATCTGCCAAGCTTCTCAATCTGCAATAGAGAAATAAAACGGCTAACCAATACATCCAAGAGGTGGAGAAACTGACGAAGGCCCTTAAAGGCGCCTTTATCAGTGAAGGTATCAGCCAATCCCTTGCCAATAAATACAGCACTACAACAGCTGTAAAGGCCATGACAAAAAATTGCTCCATTGATAAGGTAAAACTTATTCACAAACATGAATGAAGCCATTTCGTGGCAGAAATAGCAACCACAACAATTACAATCGAGGCAGCAGTTACAACAATTATAATAACTATAATTACCGTGGAGGAAGACGAGGTCAAAACCAAGGAAGAGGCCGAGGTAACTCCAACCAGGGAAACAATAACAACAATGTGAGAATGTTGCAAAATACGTCGGAAAACTCACAGAACCCTTCAGGAAGCAATCAATAAATGCAAAAGTTCATTCCATCAATTACAGTCTTAATATATTCGTAACTTTCTAAAATCACTCAACTGAAAATAAACTAACATTCCTCATAGATACTGGTGCAGATATCTCACTTTAAAAGTAAATTCTGATAACTTCAAAATTCACGATGAAAAAATAATAAACATCGAAGGCATAGGCCAAGGTGTAATAAAGTCTCAGGGAACAACCTCAATAGAACTCCGATCAACAAAATATATTATTCCACATGAATTTCATTTGGTAGACTCAAATTTTTCAATACCATGTGATGAAATAATAGGCATAAATTTTATAAAAAAAATTTAATTGTCAGCTAGATTTTAAACCAAGTGAAGACTGGTTTATAATTAGACCCCAAAATTTAAATTATCCAATATACGTTCCGATAACATATAGCGCTGGCAACAATACAATTCTTCTGCCAGCCAGATCACAAGTTATTCGGAAAATAGACATTAATACCGTATATGATTACATATTTGTTCCTAATCAGGAAATACATAATGGAATTTATATTGCAAATACAATAGCAGCATCCAAACATGTATACATTCGACTACTAAATACAACTAATTTCGGACAATTGGTCAAAGTAAACAAAATCCAATATGAAAACCTAAAAGATTATGACACTCATAACACCGTTCCAGAAAATAGAATCGAACAAGTACTTTCAAAACTAAAGAAAACTTTTCCAGAGCAATTTAAAAGCCAATTAACTGAATTATGCACAAAGTATAGTGATGTGTTCGGACTGGAAACCGAACCAATATCAACAAACAATTTTTATAAGCAAACATTAAGACTTAAAGATGATGAACCCATTTATATAAAAAACTACAGAAGTCCGCATAGCCATATTGATGAAATTCAAAAACAAGTAGGAAAATTAATAAACGACAAAATCGTAGAACCGTCTGTATCTGAGTACAACAGCCCACTCTTGTTAGTTCCGAAAAAATCATTACCGAATTCAGAACAAAAAAAATGGCGATTAGTAATTGACTATCGTCAAATCAATAAAAAACTTCTTTCTGATAAATTTCCACTCCCAAGAATTGATGACATTTTAGATCAACTTGGTCGAGCTAAATACTTTTCATGCCTTGACTTGATGTCAGGTTTTCATCAAATAGAACTTGAAGAAAACTCAAGAAACATAACATCATTTTCAACAAGCAATGGCTCATATCGCTTCACGCGATTACCATTTGGACTTAAAATAGCACCAAATTCATTCCAGAGAATGATGACCATATCATTCTCCGGTTTGGAACCTTCTCAGGCATTCCTTTATATGGATGACTTAATGGTGATAGGATGTTCCGAAAAACACATGATTAAAAACCTAACTGATGTTTTTAATGTATGCAGGAAATATAACCTAAAGTTGCATCCAGAAAAATGTTCATTTTTCATGCATGAAGTGACCTTCCTAGGCCACAAATGCACCGACAAAGGAGTTTTGCCAGATGACAAGAAATTTGACGTCATCAAAAATTATCCTGTCCCTCATGATGCGGACAGCGCAAGACGATTTGTAGCATTCTGCAACTATTATCGTCGATTTATAAAAAACTTCGCCGACTATTCACGGCACATAACTAGATTATGTAAAAAGAATGTCCCTTTTGAATGGTCAAACGAATGCCAAAACGCATTCGAATACCTTAAAGAAAAGCTTATGCACCCCACGTTATTACAATATCCTGATTTTCGCAAAGAATTTTGCATTATAACAGATGCTAGTAAACTAGCTTGCGGAGCGGTTCTAACTCAGAACCGTGAAGGGATTCAACTCCCAATAGCTTATGCATCTCGTTCATTTACAAAAGGGGAAAGCAACAAGAGTACAACGGAACAAGAACTCACGGCAATTCATTGGGCAATTACCCACTTTAGACCATACATTTATGGCAAACATTTCACTATTAAAACGGACCATAGACCATTAACGTATCTATTCTCTATGACTAATCCCAGTTCCAAATTAACTCGCATGCGGCTAGAGCTTGAAGAATACGACTTCACTGTAGAATACCTAAAGGGAAAAGATAATTTCGTAGCAGACGCACTTTCGCGTATAAATATAAAAGAATTAAAAGACATGCAACATAAAGTCCTGAAAGTCACTACCAGGCAACAAAGTAGACAGGATAAAAACTGTACAGTATCAAATAAGGAACTATTGCCTAGGCAAAGTATCCAAAATGTATCCAAGCCCAACGTACATGAAGTCATAACAAATGATGAAGTACGAAAAGTAGTGACCTTGCGAATAACTGAATCTATTTGTTTACTAAAACGAGGAAATAAAGTTATTGCAAGAATTGAAGTTGACGATTTATATACCAATGGAATTCTAGATTTAGATCAGTTCTTCCAAAGGCTTGAAACGCAAGCCGGTATACTAAAGATCAGCCAACTCAAATTGGCACCGAGTGAAAAAATCTTTGAATCCATTTCAATAGATGCTTTCAAGCAGATGGGCAACGAGAAATTAAAATCATTGAGAGTAGCGCTACTCCAGCCGGTGACCATTATACAAAATGAAAAAGAGATACAATCAATACTGTCTACATTCCATGACGATCCAATTCAAGGAGGTCATACAGGCATTACAAGAACGCTAGCAAAAATTAAAAGACACTACTATTGGAAAAATATGACTCGTCATATAAAAGAGTACATACGTAGATGTCATAAATGCCAAATGTCGAAGACAACGACACACACAAAGACCCCAATGACTAAAACAGAAACCCCAGCAAATGCTTTCGATATAGTGATAGTGGACACCGTTGGTCCACTACCGAAATCAGAATATAACAATGAATACATCGTCACACTAATATGTGATTTAACGAAATATCTGGTAGCCATACCTGTTGCGAACAAGAGCGCAAATACAGTCGCAAAAGCTATATTCGAAAATTGTATACTAAAGTACGGTTCAATGAAGACGTTCATTTCGGACATGGGTACCGAGTATAAAAACAAAGTAATTTTAGATATGTGTAAATATATGAAGATTGAAAATCTCACATCCACAGCATATCATCATTAGACTTTAGGGACAATAGAACGAAGTCATAGAACATTCAATGAATACATTCGTTCGTACATTTCTGCTGATAAAACTGATTGGGACGTTTGGATACAATATTTCACATATTGTTTCAACACAACACCATCAGTCATGCATGAGTACTGTCCATATGAACTAGTCTTTGGTAGATTACCAAGACAGTTCGCAGATTTTAATAAAATAAATAGAGTAGAACCACTTTATAATGTAGAAGATTACTCTAAGGAAATAAAATTTAGATTAGAAATAGCATACAACAGAGCTAGACTTATGTTAGAAAAAGCTAAGTCTTATAGGAAACAAAACTATGATAAGAAATCGTTAGATTTTGAATTAAAAGTAGGAGATAAAGTTAGTCTAAGAAACGAAGCGGGTCATAAGTTAGATCCAGCATATTTAGGTCCTTATACGGTAGAAACCATAGAAGATAGGGATAACATAATAATTAAAGATAACAAGAATAAGAAACAAAAAGTACATAAGAATAGGTTAAAAATATATAATCAATGAAACGTTTCATTAAAGAAAAGGTCTGATCAACCCCAAAAAAAAAAAAAAAATAAAATAAAATAAAAAAAAAAAAAAATACATAAAAATACAAAAAAATATATATTCTTCTAAGAAATTTAAACCTAAAACGTAACGTAATTCAATTTAAAATTTTACTTGTCATTACACACAAATGCCTTTACCCTCGAGACAGAGCATTGCTAATAATTAAGTATATAATAAGAAACAAATAAATTTCATTTCAATATATAATTTAAAAACACAATAAATTCACACTAAAACTAAATGACTACATGTATTACGTCATTTCTTTAAAAAGGGAGGTGTAGCATATCTACCCTTTCCATATATCAAAGAATGGGTATGTCTTAACGTTTGTACATAGTCACATTGTGCCAGACTAAATAAAGACATACAAATACCCAAAATGACCAACAACAATAATATAAGCATTCCAGCGCCCAAGAAATATGATCGAACGCTTATACATAAGCCGATCGCGGGGCCTGAGAATGCTGAGCATGCACTTTGCAGCTCAAGTGGTCAAGCCATACATAAACATATGCATGCCTTCTGCATACATATGTATATGTATAAATGTAATTCAGAAGTATATAGAGATAAGCAATATATGTGCGGGTTAGCTGAACCCAAAATCAGCTCAGAGGATTCATTCAAATAAAGAACACAAAGCCAAGCGGATCGGTCTTTTCCAGCTATATAATAAATTAATTACACCGCCGAATCAGGGCCCTTTTCCCGCGCCGCTTCCTCGGGCCGCTGGTCATGTACATATATATAAATATGAAGTTGAATCCCGGAGTCTTGCCGCCGCCGGCCAGATAACTATATCATAAAATAAACCTATATTGTGGCGACCCTCGCCTCTCATTTGTCCCGTATTCCGCTCTGGGTTTCCGCACCCTTTCCTCGCGTCTCGGGGGAATCACGCCGCTCGGAAATTCTTCCAGGCGTAGGGCATAGGTGGACCGTCCGGAAAGTCTTCCGGGTCCGGGACATAGGTGGACCGTCCGGAAAATCCTCCGGGTCCAGGGGCGCACGCCGCTCGGAAAGTCTTCCAGGCGTGGCGCAAGGTGGACCGAGCGGAAAATCCTCCGGGTCCGCAGGAACCGCCGATCGGAAAGCCTTCCAGGCGGTTCCGAGGTTTCCCCTCTCGTTTTCGCTCTCCCTCGTCTTTTCCCCGCTTAGTTCGACCCCTTTTTACAATAAATAGCTAAAATCTTCGGCCGCCTTTCTGTCCTGGTTGTCTCAACAATTATAAATTTTGTGAGGACCTCTGGAGCCGCTGAGGTTCACCCCGGCCAGAGACGCTTCCCTACAAGAGATGACAAAAACCCATCAAGCAGCGTTACTACCCGAAAAATCCGGCAATGCAAGCAGTTATTAATAAACAGATTGATGAACTATTACGTGACGGGCGGATCGAACCGTCAAAGAGCCCGCATAGCGGCCCCATAGTGCTCGTCGGTAAGAAGACAGGTGATATCCGTATGTGTGTAGACTACCGGCAGCTAAACGCGTGATCCATACCCGACGCCTACCCATTACCCAGAATCCATCATATCCTCGAACGTTTGCGAAACGCTCGACCTTAAGAGTGGATACTGGCAGATCCCCGTTGCACCAGCCAGTCGCGAATATACCGCTTTCACCGTGCCGGGGAGAGGCCTCTTTCATTGGAAAGTAATGCCATTCGGGTTACATTCGGCGCCCGCGACGTTCCAAAGAGCCCTCGATAGTGCCATAGGCCCATATATGGAACCCTCGGCATTCGCGTATCTGGACGATATTATTCTCATAAGTAGGACTCTAGACGAGCATATCGAAAACCTTCGCGAAGTCTTTAGGCGACTTAGTCAAGCAAATCTGAAACTCAATCGAGACAAATGTAGTTTTTTCCAACGGAGCCTGAAATACTTAAGGCACGTTATCAGTGAATCCGGGATTCACACTGACCCAGATAAGATCGCCGCGATTCGTGCATTGAAACCGCCAACAACTATCCGAGAGCTACGACGGTGCCTCGGAGGCGCTTCGTGGTATCGACGGTTTATCCCAAATTTCGCGGCCATCGTTGAACCCATCTCCACGCTCCTCCGCAAGGGCAAGAAATGGAGTTGGGACACGGGACGATCACCCGACAGCCGGACATCTAGGGACACGGAAAACCAGCAAACGAGTCATGCAAAAGTATTACTGGCCTGGCCTCTTCCGAGAAGTTACCCGGTATGTACGACGTTGTCCCTCTTGCCAGAAATATAAAGTGAGCCAACTCAAGGCCGCCGGTCGAATGTTCACCCGCCAAGTCGAGGAGCCGTTCAGCGTAGTCTGTGCGGATTTCATGAGTCCATTCCCGCGCTCTCGCCACGGAAATAATACGTTATTGGTATTCTTAGATGCGTTCACTAAGTGGGTGGAGTTGGTCCCGCTTCGAAAGGCAACCACGTCTCATCTCGAGCGGTCATTTGGAGAGAGAATTTTAAGCCGCTTCGGTGTTGTATGTAATAACGGGACACAATTTACCAGTCCAGGTCCTTTAAAACGTTCTGTAAGAACCTCGGAATGGGACTCCAACACACATCCCCCTACACACCACAACAAAACCCAACGGAGAGAGCAAACAGGACCATAAAGACGATGCTGGCCCTGTACTTGGATGGAGCAGAGCAAAACACCTGGGACGAACTATTGCCCGAACTTTCACTGGCCATATACACGAGTATTTCGGACACGACAGGATTAAGCCCGGCCTTCATTGTACAAGGGAGAGAACCAAGATTACCCAATACGCTGTACAATCAAGCCACACCCGAACAGACCTCGAACCAGCCATTTAGATTTATATTTATTTATTTATTATATTGGCGCTACAAGTATAAAACTTTTAAGTTAATGCACCAGTCACAAAATGAAATATTACTAACTTAATACTAACATTTATTTCTTAAGTTTCTAGTGATTGTTACATATGTATATGTTTTAAATTTCTAGCGTTTGTTATACATATGTTTTATGTGTGTGTGGAAAGATACGTTTTGAGTTTGTTTTCGAATTGTGATGTGCCTCTTATTAACTTTATTTGATTCGGCAATTGGTTCCACAGTTTAATGGCATAAATTAGAAACTGTCTATCAGAGCTTGCAAGTCTTGTGCGTATACTAATAATATTGTTTGTCCGTTGCACTATGGGGCCAACGACCAGTTTTTGTGGCATTTATTAATAACTTGCGAACGAAACAACATATTTAAGTTCTGTTTTTTGATTTATGTTCATGATAAAAATTGTAATATATTTTAGGAAAAATGGGAGTGGTCCCGCCTTCAAACAAAAAAAAAAAAAACACAAATTTTTTTCAGTGTACAAAAAAAAATTATTTGACCTAAAAATTTTAAAATATAATCCTAAAATAAAACAGAAAAGTAAAATTGGTGGTGGTCTTAACGTGTTTAAAAAAATAATCGAGGTTTTACTACTTGCCTCACAGTTTTTTTTTTAACAAATAGCATAATATGTTTGTACAACTAATGTTTCCCAACAAACCAACAGCTCTTGACCGCTTCGTGACAACAACGGTAGTATCAGAATTTAGCCAGGCATCATGTTTTCGTTCGAATTGTTTAAAATTCCATTTGCATTTTTGCCAATACTTCGAAATCCTTTAACATAGGCCTTTGCTTGTTTCTTTTAGTACTTCTTCGACGTGCTCAGAACAATTTCCGCGAATTAAAGCTTCAAAACAATCGATGATCACAAACACATAATATAAACCACAAGGATTGGACTGCATGTTAAAAAAGCCACTCTTATTAATTGTTTGTACACTTTTTTTCACTTTAAACTTTCAAGATTTTTCAGCAATTAACAAAAAATCGGTTATCGTTGTGCTAGTGCAAACGAAACAGCTGACTTAACAGTGGATAACTTAAAAATGGCGCCCTCTGTTAAAATTTCAAGTACTTAACAGGATAGATGGATGTTTTTTGAATTCAATCCACTGAAAAAAAAAATTATTTAACGAATTTTAAAAAATGGGTTTTGGCCACATATAGGGGTCGTTTGCCCCATAGTGCGTTGTGAGGAAGAATATCTAATTAAGTCAAATATATAGTCAGGTTGCTATGTTACTACAATTTTGTGGAGAAATAATAAAATTCTGACGTCTATCCATGTTCGAACATTTAAATTTAAAATTTTGTTCGCGCTCACTGTTACTTGGTCAATTCTTCCCAAATTGTAAACATATCGTGCAATATTGTTAAACGTAACTTTTATCTTTTGCTGGCTTATGGCATCACAGTTACCAAATACTTCAATCCCGTAAAACAGTGATGGTATGACTAGAGTTTTGGCAATTAATAGTCGAATATTTGTCGGGATCACAGACTGCGTAATGTAAAGTTGCCGCAACATTCCATATGTTCTTCCTGTAACTACATTGACATGGTCATTCCAAGACAGTGTCTTATTAAAAAGAAAAAGCCTAGGTTACTTGCCTTATCTTATTCTTAATTTGAGTCTCCCAATCGCAGCTTCTGTAAATGGTCTTCTTGTATATAACAAGGCACTTTGATTTCGAAGGGTTAAGGCTCAGATGAATGGTCTTAGCCCAATTGGTCTTAGCCCAATTGTTTACATTTAACAGGTCAATATTACATACATTTATACATTCATTAACTTGACTTAACGGACGGCTGACATACATCTGAACATCATCTGCATACATATGGACATTACACATAGACAAAACATTTGGCAGGTCATTAACAATAAAGGCCCTAAAACTGATCCTTGTGGTACACCACGAGTGGTGACCTGAAGTCCTGATATTTTGTTCCCAACAACAACAGCTTGCCTTCTATCAGTGATATACGCCTTAATAAGTTTAACAGCAGTTGTTGAAAAATTATACATTCGCTGCAGTTTTGTTAATAAAATGTCATGCTTTACAGTATCAAATGCCTTACTAAAATCTAGCAGGGTTAATAATGTAGCCTTATTTTTATGCATTTCTTGGCGAATATCCTCTACTATCTTTACAACTGCTGACGTGCAGCTTCGTTTTTGGCGGAAGCCAGATTGGTTATTGTTCAACAGATTGTTATTGACCAAGAAACAATTTATTTGTCCAGCCAATAGTTTTTCAAAAATTTTTGACAAATATGGGAGTATTGAAATTGGTCTAAATTCGTCGTATGTTTTAGGAATTGGCATAATTTTTCCAATTTTCCAAGATTCAGGATAAGTCGAAGTGTTTATTGCCGTGTTAAAGATATGCGTGATATAAAGCAATATCTTTCCAAGTATTATTATTATTATTACAAAGGCCTTGTTGCACTGCGACCAGATGTTAGGTCTTTTGTGCCGGCCTGTAGGATTAGGGTAAAGCCCCTATACCTAGGCTTCTAATAAAAGAAAGCACTTTGGTAGGGTCTATTTGTTCCCAAATCCTGTAGGGGGGAATAAGTTCACCTCCTAGATGTTGAAGTCGACGTCTGATTGGCGAGGGGCACTCACATAGGATGTGTTCCGATGTTTCTTGCTCCATCTCGCAGAATCTGCATGTGTCGATTTCTGAAAGTTTTAATTTCTTAAGGTGATACCTAAGGTTGCAGTGACCCGTTAGGTAACCTGTTAGAGTTCGAATTTCGCTCTTTGGTAGGTTGATGATGCGTTTTGATCGCGTCATCTGGACGAGAAATTGTTTGGCTTGTCTCAGCCCTGCACTGTCGGTCCAGTGACGGTTTATCTCCGATTCCTCCCATTTCCTGAGCAGTTCTCTTTTGTGTCCTCTCGATAGTCCACAGAACGGCTCAGGGCCGATAAAAGGTGTCATCGCCCCGCGTTTGGCTAGGGTGTCTGCCACCTCGTTTCCCGTATGGCCTTCATGCCCTGGTACCCAGCCCACCGTTAGGGTGTTTTTGGAGGCAAGGGCATTCAGCTGTTGGAAGCAGGTTTCTACAAGTCCGGACGAGATCGTGAAGGAACTCAGCGCTATAAGCGCTGCCTGACTGTCTGAGAAGATGTAAATCCGTGCGCCTTGCATTTTCCTGCGAAGGCATTCTCGTGCACAGATTTCTATGGCGTGTATCTCTGCTTGGAAAATGGTGGGCGATTTTCCCATGGCTATGGATTTATTGAACCTTGGTCCGAAAATACCAGCCCCGGTATCACCGTTTTCCAGTTTCGACCCATCAGTGTACCATGTTTGTGATCCACTGGGTAGAGATATTGATTTTGTTTTCCATTCATTCCTAGTGTATAGGACTACAGAGAAGTTTCTGTGGAGAACAAGTCTTGGTTTCTGATCGTCAGTTACGCGCAGAATGGGATCATTTATTAGGGGTTCAAGGACCCTAAGATGCCCGGTAAGATCACCACTTTTGATATTGGTGATGTTTTGAAGGCGAAGTGCCCCCAGGCAGGCCTCCTTTTTCAATGTAATTGGTAAAGGGGGTATGCCAGTTATGACTCCTAGTGCTGCAGTGGGGCACGTCCGGATGGCTCCAGTGATGCCAATGCAGACCAGTCGTTGTAATTTGGTAAGTGCAGCCGCGGCTGTCCTCTGGGTAGATTTCGTCCACCAAGCAAGAGATGCATAGGTTAAGATCGGTTTTACCACAGTGTTAAAAGACCAGTAAATCATTTTGGGACTTAGGCCCCATGTTCTGCCGTAGAGCCTGTTACACGCAAAGTGTGCTCGAATGGCTTTGTTTATGGTCTTTTCCAGGTGTGCATTCCAGTTGAGCTTGGAGTCAAGCGTGACTCCTAAGTAGTTTGCCTCAACCGAAAAGTCAATGATAGACCCATTTAGGGATGGTCTTCTTAAGGAGAGAGACCTTTTCCTAGTAAATGGGACTATAACTGTTTTTGATGGGTTTATGGACAGTCCTTTGTCCTGGCACCATCTGTTGGCTATATCTAGGGCTTGCTGCATGCGGTCCGAGATGGTTTGCTCATGCCAGCCCACAATATAGATGACTAGATCATCAGCGTAGCCTTGAGTGGGGAAACCTAAATTGTTGAGCTCATAAAGTAGCTCGTCAATGACCAGAGTCCACAGAAGGGGAGAGAGTACTCCCCCTTGAGGGCACCCCCTTGTGGCTGTGATTGAGGTCATAGTTCCTCCAAGGTCTACAGTTATGATTCTGGATTTAAGCATTTCCAGAATCCACCTAGTGATAGGTGTGGAGACATTCTTGCGTACAAGAGAGGCACGTATAGCCTCATATGACGTGTTGTCGAAAGCTCCTGAGATGTCTAAGAAGGCACCTAGTGCTATCTGTTGAGCGCCAATGGCCTTTTCAATGGTTGTTGTAAGGCAATGTATGGCGGTCTCAGTTGATTTACCAGCTTGATACGCATATTGGTACTTGTTTAGGGGATGTTGCTTGAGATTTACCTCCCTGATGTGCTGGTCGATTATCTTTTCCATAGTTTTGAGGAAGAAGGAGCTAAGGCTAATCGGTCTATATGATTTAGGCAATTGGGAGTCTTTCTTCCCTGCCTTTGGGATAAACACAACTTTTACTTTAGCCCAGTTGCTTGGTATGTGTCCAAGCATGAGACTGGCTCGAAATAGACGGACCAGGGGAGTGCGATTAGATGCAGTCCCCGCTGCAACAAGCATGGATAGATCCCATCTGGTCCGGGTGATTTGTATGGGCTGAAATTTTGTAGTGCCCATTTTACGCTATTTTGATGAAACAGTCTTTAGGGCATGTTTCCAATGTGTTCTGAGCGATAGGGGGTTCCCCTCTCTCAGCCCCATTAGAGTCTGCCACCATAGTCACGTGCAGGTGCGGGCATTCTCCAGTCTCCGAGAGGTAGGTTGGTGCCTCACGCTCTGAGATGGGTTGGTCCACAGCCACACACCCAGGGAAGTGAGTAGCCAGGAGTAGACAGCTCGTCTCCTCTGGGTTGTTTGTGTGTGTTCCATCCGGCTTTTTCAGCGTGCAGGTGCCGTTTGAGTGGTCCTTGGAGAGGGCTTTTTGTAGCCTAACAGCTTCCGGGAGAGACGAGATCTGCCCGCAGTGTTGACGCCACGTAGCCCGTTTTGACCTTCTCAGCTCTTTGTTGTAGAGCGTTAAAGCAGTAGTGTAGGAGTCCCATGAGGCCCTCCCACTCCTCGCTTTATTGAAGAGCCTGCGCGCAGCCTTTTTGAGATCGCCAAGGCTTTTGTTCCACCAGGGAACAGTCCTTTCGGTCTTGCGTACCTTTTGGTCGCAGCTGGCGTGATATGCTAGTTCAACATTACTGTGAAGCACAGTAGCTTCACGCTCTAACTCGTCTATGGATGTTATTGGACGGGTTGAGCAGTCTCTGGTTTGCTCAAGTTCAAAGCAGAAGAGATCCCAGTTGGTTTTCCTGGGATTTCTGGTGACTAGGTCACATTGCAAGGCACATCCTATGTCAAATCTAATGTGTTGGTGATCTGACATAGTGATCTCATTTGCAACGTGCCAGTTGGAGACAACGGACAACATATTAGTACTACAGAGAGTCAGGTCAAGGACTTCCTCTCTAATGGCATTAATAAATGTGGGTTCGCTACCCTGGTTTAGTAAACCTATGTTATTACTAATAATGTATTCAAGAAGGTACTCACCCCTCTTGTTGATGTCACTGCTCCCCCAGACCGTATGGTGTGCATTGGAATCACAGGCGATAATCCATCTGAGCCGGTTTCTCTGGCAGTGCTCAATCAGGGCACAAGTAGCCGCCGTAGGCACCTCCTCCGAGTCGCCGGGTAGATAGGCAGAGGCCAACACTGCCTCCTGCTCGCCGTGGGCGGTGGGTATTTTGACCCAAACCGCCACCAGGTCCTCAGTTATGAACTGTGAGAGGGGAACAAATGTTAGGTTTTTGTTTATTAACAACGCCGATCTAGGGCGAGGTTGGTTATTTGCATACAGCAACTTACCGGATGGGGTGCTAAGCCCCAGGACACGTCCTGCATTTATCCAGGGCTCCTGGATGAATGCAATGTCCATGTTAGCGAACCTCTCGCAAAGTACGTCTGATGCGGCCTTTGCGTGGTGGAGATTCGCTTGGAGACATCGGAGGTGTCTCCTGGTGTTGGGGAAGGGGGAGAGGCGGGGAGGACATTAGTCCGCCCTCTTGCGGCCCCTGGCCGCTATCTTCCGGCCGCGGTTGGTGCCTAGAAGTGCCTCCTCCTCCTGGGTGCGCCTCGCACTCTTGGGAACGCGCCCGGTGCCTCGTGTGGTGCGCCCGGTTCCGCGCGTGATACGCCCATGGAGTGGGGGGCGCAGGAACTTCCGCAGTGCTGCGGGCTCCTGGGCCATCGCGGTGCCCTGTGGTGTCGCAGCAGCCATAGCAGGGGCACTGGCAGTAGAGCAGGTGGGCTTCTCCGCTGCGGGAACGGGAGCCACTGCCTGTCTTTTTGCCTGCGTGTCGGCCTTAGGCTTAAGGGTAGCCTTGCCGAACGCAAAGTTCAGAGCTATGCCCTAGCTCTTTCAGCCGGTTGGCCGAGGCTGGGTCCAGCGCGATCGTTATGACCGCCGTGTTCTGCCTAGATTCTCGGTGGAAGACGCGCCAGTCTCCCACGCTTAGGCCACTGTTTTGGCCTTCAATCAGGTCCAGAACCTCTGAAGTTTTCATTTCCGCATTAGGGAGCGGAAAGTAGCCGATGTAGACAGCGGCACGTGGAGCCTCTGTCTCGGGGACTACTTTTTATGTGGGCGTCCTTCCACAACCGGAGCTTTGGCACCTCGGTGCTCAGCCACTCGGCTGTCTTTGCGTCACCACATGTTATGGCCATCCAGCCTGGTCGGAAGGTGCAGCCCGAAAACAGCGGCTTCGTGGAGCCGTGTTTCAGGGCCATCACCCTCGACAGAATGGCGGATTGCACCGTCTTCAGCTGCTCCGTCGTGAGCAGATTTTTGGGTAGTCCTCAGGGGTATTGCCATCTTCACAGAGCTGGCTACGTCCCTGTAAGAGGCCATGACACCGACTTGGGTCGACTGCTCCAGTGCTGCCTGCCTAGCCGCAGCAGCGGATGTGGAGGCTACTGGAGCCTCCGTGGCAAGCTGCACTGTTGCGGGATCCTTCGTCAAGGCACTAGGTGCCGCGGTTTTCGTCATGGGCCTCTTATTCGACACTCCTTCTGGGGTCGTGTTGGCCGATCTACCTCTTTTATTGGTCCCGCCACTCTTGCTAGGCACTGCCCTAGGAGGGTCCATAGGCTTCTGGGCGAGCCTTTTGGCCTCCTCTAAGGGTATGCCGTTCGCAAGGTGTCTGCGCAACCTTTTTCGTGCGGCGCCCGATAGAGCGATCCGCTTTATTTTATCAACCTTGGGAGAGGCGAGAAGGGCTTCTTCCTCTTCCTTGGTGATGTTGTCGGTGCCAGAGCCTTGTGAACAGACGTCCATGGCTTCTTCGGGCTCCCGGAGTGGGTTCGATATTGATCGATTTGGGGCTGCTAGAGGCACCCTGTTTCAGTTTTACTTGTATTGGTCTCCATATATTGGTCCCACGAGTAGTGAGGAAGGAAGTATCCCCCGGGGCAGAGCCTCATACCCCGGATCGGGCGCTTGTACGACCGGAGGTGCCAGGTATCCGGAAGCCACCGTTAAAAGACACACTAACGTAGTGCCATTCATCACAGGGGCACGGTACGGTAACACCGGTGATTACGGGTTTTTTCGAGTTGTCCTCTCTAGATCCGCCATATTTAGTCTAGAGCAGGGGCACCTCGAGCAGGATGTGGTTCTTCACCACGTATGGTCGGTCTTTAGTAGTCGGCATGTGACTGCCAACTACCACTAGCTGAGTCGGATCAACGCGGCGGCAGGCGCACACGCTTCACTGACACAGCCTTAGCCCCCTAAAAGTATTAGTTTTATAAATTTCGGATGCAGCTCATCAAGCCCAATTGCATTCGATTTAATATTCATAATAGCTTCTAACACATCACTTTGACTTACACAAGCAAATTCAAAATGATTAGTACTACATAACGGGGACTCAGCGAACAGATACGAATTATAACTACATTCAGGTACATTAGTTTGCAAAAACTTGTCATTAAGATCGTCCACATTTACGTCAGTATTTATCACAGATTTTGTATTGCCAACTCCCAAGTTTTTTATTTCTTTCCAGACCTGCCTAGAACTGTTTGTACTGGTAAGCTTAGCGCTGATATAAGCAATTTTAGTGTCCTGGATCAATTTGTTTACACGCGCCCTTTCAGTTTTGAACAGGCCAAACAAATGAGCAATCTTATATCGTCTCCAATGCGCATAAGCCCTATCTCTTCTGTTTATAGCCCTCTTAATTTTATTATTGAACCATGGATTTGTAGAGTTCTTAACCCGTTTTTCCCTAATAGGTACATGCCTGTTATATAGATAGTCACTGTTAGCGTTCAGATGGTTCAATTGAGTTTCGGTCGATGGTAGCATAAAGATGCTATTTCAATCACAGTGGCAGACGTCATATTCTAACTTATCATAGTCAATATTTCTAAAGTCTCTATACTTAAAGGTTTGCTCAGTGCGGTCTATTTGAACATTAAAGGTCAAGAATATGAGGTCATGTTTTGAGAAATTCGGCACAGCGACTTGGTTATAAAGGAGAATTTCGTCATTATCGTCAACAAACAATACATCAAGCAAGGTATTCACCGTACTTGTGTAATGTGTTGGTATCACAGAATTTACAATTTGTACCCCTAAAGATTCAATATCGTCTCGTAAGTTGCTCTCGTCCAAAATGTTACTATTTAGGTCGCCGGCCACAAATATGTCAGTATATCTATAGGAAAGGCTTGCTAACGAATTGATAATGGTCTATACATGCAACTAATTAATGTCCTAGATCTGCTACATCTTAAACTACCTACTTCCAGGAAAATATATTCAATGGGATCATCAGCCTGTTGTTTACTAACTAATTTGCATTTAATATTCGATTTTATATATATTGCCACACCTCCTGCATGCCCTTCACGATCCGAGCGGTACAGATTATAACCAGAGCCTTCATATAGTTGACTATTTGAGGTTGCAACAAACCAAGTCTCTGAAACAACATTCGAATTAATGAATTAATATCTAAACTCTTTTATTTTGTTACACAGGCTCTGAGCATTTATGTGACATATTTTAAGACCATCCTTTCCTTTGCTCAGAATACGAACCATCGCAAAGCTATTTAAATTTGCCATATCTGCGAAAACGATTTACTAAATAAAATAAACAAAAATTTAACGGCACGAACCTATACGAACAATAATAATTACTAAAAGATAATATAGAACTTTCTTAAAACTAACAAATAATATAGGGACAGTAAAACAAGAGTATTTATCAGCGAAAGCTATTATTCCCAGCATTAATGACTTCGGCGATAGTAGAGCTCGATCCAGAGCGGGAGAGTGGTAGCTGAGTACCGGTGAGTGCCAAAAGGTCATCGAGATGCTGGATGATGTACACATCATCTCTCCCACTGCACTTCACGTGCACAGTCCCGCGTCGTGTAAACACCGCTGCGAGAGTCTTTCGCTTTTTCAGCCGAAGGGCTTCTTTAAAGATGATGAAATTATCTCTCGTAAGCTGCTCGTTGACATATAGAGCAGCCGGCGAGTCAAAGCCCAGCAGGTGTATACTCAGTTGTTGTTTTGCTGCTCGACGGTACTCCCCTAGTGCGCGCAGAAGTGCTACCTTCTCCCTCGCCGACTCCAGTTTGACAATAACTGGAGGATCAACCAGTGATTTTTGTGATTTACGCACCCTAAAGATGTCTCGGACTCTCGGCGCAGGGACCAAGTTCATTGCAAAGCAGAGCTTGTTGAACATTGGTCTCAATACTTCGCCCTCCATGAAGGGGACCCCGTGCATTCTTAGTGTACACGCCTCGCTTTCGGCACGCTGTGCGTCGAGCCTACCTTGCACCGATCCGATTTGAGACTTCAGGGAGCGCAGCTCCTCAACTTCTCTCTCCAGCTGAGACATTCGATCGGCCATCTGCTTCATCTCCGTGGCAACACCTAGAAGCCGTCCCTGCAACACTCCAAGCATCCTCTCCTCCACTTCGCGAATGGTAGATTTAATGAGCTGGGCTTGCACATCGAACCGGATATTCATAGCCGCGATCAGCATCGATCAGCCTCCGATGTGGCATCAGAGGGACGCACTCGCTTGGCACCAGAAGTTTCCTTCAAACGCTTTCCCTCTGGCAAAACCATTTTTCTCCGCTCTCTTTGTGAGTGAGTGCAAGTGTTCGAAGAAATTTGCTTTGTGTTCCTCCTTCTTCCCTTTTGTTTGAGTGCTTTCGGTGATGCGCGCTGAGTTGGTTTCGGTTGTTGTTTGTTTGCACCTTCGCGCGTTCAAAGTTAAATGCACGCTTAAAATGTTTATTATACTATTTTTAGCGACAATGTTAATCAAATATAATTCAAGAGTGTTTAAGCGATTTTTTGAGAGATGTTTTGCTCGGCGATTTGTGAATTTGATATCAATTTGTAATTATTCACGGGGAGGGACAAAAAAACACGTCTTGTTTCTCTTGCGTCTTGTTATGCATATCTTATGCCATCTCCAGGAAAGAAAGCTGGAGAGATGCGGGAGTTGTTCCAGATCGTCCGGGACAACAGCGAACGAGCATCGAGCGAGCAAAGAAGACACTACAACCTCCGCCGACGGGAGTGACGACCTGCCGTAGGATCCTTGGTACTCCTTCGCCGGCACGACCTATCCAAGGCCTCAGAGAGATTCACGGCCAAGCTTGCGACCAAATACGACGGACCATACAAGGTCCACAAGTTCCTGTCTCCTAATCTCTTACAATTACAGGCACCCGGGAGTCGACGCCGACTCACGGCCGGCCTGAACGACCTAAAGGCATACCATCACGATGACACCGACGAAGAAGAGCAACAGGATGTCAGCGAGAAAGCCACGTCCGCAAGGTGTACTCAGTGGCGAGACACAATTATTTTTTTTTAATTTAGAAAAATGTACTGTATATTAGGGCATGTAGATGAATTACCTAGGGAGAAGATAGGTTTGGACTAGCAGATCGCACTCTTAGGGACCTTGATTTAATTAAGATAAACTAAGTATCTTTTCCGCGTAGCACCATGAGTTCCAGAGAGCCGAGGCGCCGAGCGGCAGGCCCAACCGACGACGAGGTCGACGAATACACCCTCCAGATCGACGAGGCTCTGCAGCAGTCCATGGAAGGCCTCCCGCGTCTGACGCGTGGTGGCAACGAGAGCTCGTCATACAAGAAGCCGAAACCACGGGCCGTAATCCGAGCCCCCCAATACCCCGAACGGCTCAACGCCGTAGAGGGGCCCAGCGCCGCCGCACGTCCCAGTGGGCCCGAGATGCCGACGTCACCACCGCGCTACGAGGACATTTCCAGTGCCAACCACGAGACCAGAGCAGCCACAGCAACCACCCAAGTCTCGGGGGCCGGAGAGCAGCCTTCCACGGCGAACCCGGTCGAGCCAAGCAGCCAGGGTGCGTGCCGAGCTCCAACGGGCGAACATTCCAGCCCAGAGCCCCGACGGCATCCCACCACCCGGCGAGACCAAACTCGCTCACTCCCAAAGTGCTACGGGACTCGCGACACCTTCCCATCCGGGACGCCCACGTCTGGAGACCACTCACCAGGCTGCCAGGGTACGTGCACCAGCCAGCCGCAGACGCCCACAAGATGGCCCTGGCACCTCCAGCCAAGCAGACAGGGCACAACCACAACGTTCACGCCCGGAGATCAGCCACCAGCCGCAACACTACGGTGCTGTCCGCCCACCGCCGACCACGACCAGAGAGGAAATACGCTGCGGAGCAGTGCGCGAGGACATGTCCTCAATCAGCAACCCAAGGGCCAGTCTACGCCGCCGAGCCAGGCCACCAACAAGCAGTTCGTCAGCCGCCAGCTCACCTGAACCTACTCCAAGGGCGAGACTTGTGCCGGCAACAACCGAAGTGGCCGAGCAGCCGACATCAAACATGGTAGTGGCTCCTGAAGACTGGAGAGTCACTACGCCGGGGCGGCAGATACCAGCAAGTCTGCGGGATTTGATTAACCACCTCCAATCCATGGCACTATATTATTTAAGTTAGATTTAAGAAGAACATCTGATTAATAGTTTAGGTATTTGATTCAAGTTCACCAAGAACATATGGGCAATTCCACGAGAAGGTCAACCGCAGCAAAAACAGAAAATATGCTCTAAAATTAATATTTTTAACATATTAACATTAAGAAATGTTCCAATTGATCAAATTTGAAATCCTTTATCATATTCTAAAACAAATTTTGAAATATTCGAAGGCATACTCGCGCAAAAGCGATTTTTTATAATTTTTGATGAAAAACACCATAAATAAGATCTTTTGTTTCGTTAAAAACTTCCAAAGCAGAGGAATTATGCTTGGACTTTTGCATTCTATCATCACTGAGAGATTGCAAAGAGTCAAAAGTGACCACATTTATACCTTTATGATTTACTTAAATAGTAAAAAAGCATAATGAAAAGTACGATGGAAAAACATGTCCCGTGCGATATTTCCCGTGCGACATCGATACAAAGTAAATTTAAAAGAAAAGTAAACGATCTTTATGCTTTAAGACAAAATTATTGTTAAGATAAATGATGGCACAACATTTTAAAAGTAGACTCATTAAAATATTCCTTTAGGTTTCGCTAAACTTTGACTTTAAACGGTAGGCCGACAAAACGACTTCCATTTTTTGTATCGTGCGACATCGGTAGTTTTTTGCAATTATCTTGAAAATTAAAAGTTGACCGAACTCAACTTTTTCACCAATAATAGAGCTATGGAAGAGTAAAAATTTAAACATACTATTGTATCTTTGTATTGTATCTTTTTTTTTGCTTTAAAAGCATAAAAGTGTCCCGTGCTACATCATGGAATTGCCCATATGTACAAATTATATTGTAACGACATTTTAGTATTTAAGTTATCCCTAAGTGGTCACTCCAAACCTATCGAATAAGCGCGAGCGCTGGCCGCTCACACTGCCGCTCACACTGCCGCTCAGAAATTCGCGACCTTCTGGCGTGAACACTGTCTAATAATCAAGACGATAATGAACCTGTCGGCGAGAATCTTGCTGAAGAAGGAGCAGAGCTTTCTCCTGATGAACCTGAACCATCTGAATGCAGAGGACCTGGGCGACCAAAGAAAGTGTACACCGGCCTGCCTGGACGGCCACGTAAGCAGTACAATATGGTCAATGCAATGTATGCTGAAAAAGTCCCCGTCCCTACGAGTGTAAACGAGGCAATGGGAATGGATAATTCTGATGGATTGAAGGCTTCTATGCAGAAGGAGATATACAGTCTTCAAGCCAATGCGACCTGGACTTTGGTGGACCTCCCAGAGGGTCAGAAAGCAATCGGATCGAAATGGGTGTTTGCAGTGAAGCGTGACAAGACGGGCCGTGTCCTAGCGAACCTTGTGTCTATGTCCAAGATGCTGGGAAGAGGCGAAATATAATTGTTGTATATGTAGATGACCTTATTATTGCCAGTTCGAGCAAGGATGAACTTTTGAAAATAAAGCATCTAATTGCAAAAGAATTAAAAGTTGTGGACGGCGGTGAATTAAAGCATTTTTTGGGAATTGAAATCGAACGTGATGGCGAGACTGGTGGCATAAGGATTGGCCATATGCAGTACATAAAGAAGCTCCTGAATGACTATAAGATGCAGGATTGCAAGCCAAACGTTATACACCTAGAAGCCGGATTCCAAGTAAAATGTGACAAAGTCGATTGCCAGAGGGTGGATAAAGTTGCCTATCAGTCTATAATCGGATCCCTTATGTATTTGGCAATAACCACTCGTCCTGATATATTGCATTTTGTGACCAAACTGGCACAGCAGAATGCAGACCCACATAAGGAGCATAAAGCTGCTGCAAAGCGGGTGCTGAGATACCTACGAGGCACTGCTGACCTGAAGTTGCACTACGAGCGTGTACCAATACACTGCTTTGTCGATGCGGACTGGGCTGGTGATTCCAGCGACAAAAATCAGTCACCGGTTGGGTGTTGATTGCTGCTGGTGTTGTTTTTACATGGGCTTCGAAAATACAATCGATGGTTGCCCAAAGTAGCACAGAAGCGGAGTATGTGGCACTCTGGACTGCGGCGAGGGAGGCGGCCTATGTGCGAAAGCTGATAAATGAGATGGGATTTGGAAATCTATAACGCTATCTCTATTCCTCTTTCTATCGTTAAACAACGAAGAGATCCTTAGCATAAGATCAACTCTTTAACTTCGAGTCGCACTGAAGCAAGGCTTTCTTATATTAGCTCGTATGCTCTCAACTGCCTGTGTGCAGTCATATTGTTTCCCACTTTACTTAGTTCTAATAAAGTACTCAAATTGAATAGGTTATGGGCCCAGGCCATCGCGAGTAAAATAAACTGCAAAACTGTAAAAGTGAATATTTCTGAGTTTGTAGAATATTCTGGACTTTTTGATATTGTCATTATGAATATTTGTGATTGACAAAACGAGTTCGTCAATACATATGATAGACAAATTAGATGATGATAATTACAGTGCGTGGGCTGAACACATGAAAAGTGTGTTAATACATTCGGACTTATGGAAAGTCACGAGTGGTCGAGTCGTCAAAAAGGAAAGCTATAGTGACGAGAAAAAGGCTCTATTTGACGAAAAGGATGAAAAAACCCTTGCGAGTATAATGTTGTAGGGTGGTAAGGGTGCATCAGACCAAGGATAGATCAGCATAGTATTTGCTGATGTATATTCCTTGGGCCACTGGTGCATCAAGTCGACTCGTAGGTGTATATCAAGCCGATAGACACCACCTTCTCCTCGGAGAGGGTCCTCCGCGCGGTACCTCCTGGAAACGTACCTCGGTACGGCTAATACGAGCGGCAATTTCCCGTGTATCCAAACCCTTTAACACCCATGACTCCTCCTCCCCACCGAGACCTGGGAAAGTCTTAAAACGTCCTCCCCTCAAGTCAGGGGTGTCAAGCGACCCGTGCCCCCTGACTTTTGGTTCGCAGCTGAGGGGTTAATCCAGCTGTGTCTGAACGGAGCCTTCTCAGGGCCGGGCAACCCTGGGTCGTAAGTTGCCTTGCCGCGGCTTTGGGGCGAAGCCGCGGTCGACCTTCTTCAAAGCCCCAAACCCCCTCTGGCCCGCCGCGCTTGCCAGGTCGAGCAACGCGGGCGATCATGTAATAATATGGACTTAAAATACCGTTCTTCGGAACTCCCGGGAGAGGATAAACCCCAAAAACTGTCGGAAGAGGACGAGGAGGAGCTGCTGAGGTCCAGTTTGGCCTTGGCGACTCAAAAACATTCGGTGACCGACGAAGATGAGCTGCCGATGTCTAGTTGTGACATCCCGACTCCGTCGAGACCCGAGGGGAGAGCTAGTAGCACTCCCCAATCCGACCACAAAGGTGGGGCTCAGCTGGGCACCACTGAAGACAAAAATGTAGAGCAGCTGACACATCAGCAACGACGAGCGAGGGTCAACAGAGCCCGCTTCATTCTCGGCAAGATTGCCAAGAACGAGGCTGAGGGCAAAATAGACCCTCGTGACGCTGAGAGTAAGGCCCGATTCCTTGCGGAGATCGCGGAATTCGAGACGCACCGCAAGGCGAAACCGGCGGCGCTCCAGCCCTCTAAGGCGAAGCGCAACCGCTCACAAGAGGTGAGCGTGAGCGCGCCTAAAAGGGCGAAGGACCCATAGGGCAAGCCGAGAGCCACAAACTTCGTCAGTAAGGCAAAGAAGTTCAGTGAGGTGGCCAGAGACAGTCTGGCTATGGCTCTGGTGGACGAGCTCCACGACGACGGTCGTCTGCTGTGAGAAGTGGGAGGAGATAGAGGCCAAGTTGGCCGACATGGTAACTGACAGGTTGGTTGCCGTGCCGACCGGCCCTATCCCCTCCTTCGACTCCTCAGACGTGGTCAGGGGGCACCGGGTCATCAGGTGCGACGATGGGTTTTCGAGGACCTTCCTGGCGGAGTGTGTGGCTACGATTAGCGACACCTGGGCTGGCCTTAAGATTAGGCTAGTCCACGCCAGGGAGATTCCGAGGAGACCCAGAGCCCGCATCTGGTTGCCGAAGGGGCAAACTGATCATGCAAGGGTGATCGCCTGTCTGAAGGCCCAGAATCCGGATGTCCACACAGAAGACTGGACCATCCTCAAGGCGGAAAAGGAGATGAAGTCGAGCCAGCCGTTCCTTCTTCTCATTAATCAACGCTGCCTGTCGCAGCTAGAAGCCAACGACCACAAGGTCCGGTACGGCATACGGAAGGCCAAGATTAAGGTCTTCCTTGCCGAACCGGACGAGATATTAGAGGAGGTCGATGACACCAACAGGTTGTTGGACGATATGGTCATCGACGACAAATCCCCGGACACAACCCCAACCAATCCCGATGTCGAAACTCGTGCAGATTAACCTGAAGCGCAGCACCCATGCTTCAGCAAATCTCACGATCCTTCTCAGTGAGAAGGATATCGACATCGGACTGATACAGGAGCCTTAGACCAGGGACGAGCAAGTTGCTGGCCTAAGGATCCCAGGATACATAGTACTGTGCACCAACTCGGTGGGTAGGTCGAGAGCATGCATAGTAATTAAGAATCATTTTAACGCTTTTCTCTGTTCCAATCTCAGCTCACCAGATCTAGCAGTAGCCAGATTCGTGGCAGCGGATGGGAGCGGAGTTATCATCGCCTCTGCGTACATGGCCCACGACGATCCGGCTCCGCCTGAACCGGTCGTCAAGCTGCTGCAATGGGCCGAAGACACTAAGACGACCCTGGTGCTGGGATGCGACGCGTACGAGAGGCACTCGCTCTAAGGGAAGCTCGGAAACGAATGAGAGAGGTGAGTTTCTCTTTGACAATATTATTAGTCGTAAGGTTACGATTTGTAACAAGGGCAATACACCAACCTTCATATTCCCCAGTACAGAGGGTTTTCAGGGTTGGGAAAAGGTGTTAGATCTCACCCTTCAAATAGAATATGGCAAATATAAAGTCGAGAACTGGAGAGTGTCGACCCAACTCTCCTTTTCGGACCACAGATACATCTTCTTTGACTTATCGGCATCGGCAAATAAGCCGATACCGAGTCGTAACCCCCGCAGGACAGACTGGGACAAATTCGGCGAAATTGTCCACTCAAAAGTTAGCAACAGGAGGGTAAAAGTACAATCCTCCTCTAAGGCCCTCGACAAGGAAGTAGAGGACCTTACAAACATCCTTAACAACGCATTCAAAGAGACATGTAAAGTTTCATTCTCCTAGAAGCAGTATCCACCATGGTGGACCAAGGAACTGAGCGACCTCAGGAAGAGAGCGCGCAAAACCTTTAACACATGCTATGGGACCAAGAAATGGGAACCATATAAGGAAGCACAGAAAGCATACAAAAAAGCAGTATATGAAGCCAAGAATGAATCTTGGAAGAGCTACTGTGAATCATAAGAAGGCATAAAAGATACGGCAAGATTAAGCAGAATCCTTGCCATGGGCACACAAGCCCCACTCTTATCAACAGACCAGACGGCTCGGCCACAATGACAATAGAGGAGTCGCTAGAGCTACTAGTCGACACTCACTTCCCGGGGAACCCACGAGAGAACTCGGCACCCGAGGAAGGCACATATACACAGACAGACACACAAACGAAAGATATCATCACCACGGAGCGAATCCAGTGGGCAATAGAGTCTTTTGATAAATACAAAATCCCGGGCCCGGACGGCATAATACCGGCAATGCTACAAACTGCCAAAGGAAGCCTCTGTAGATGGCTTAAAGCCATATTGTTGGAGCAGTAGTTTAAGGTTTCTTTTGTTAAATATAAGTTAAATATAAGTTTACTTTTGTTAAATATGAATATGAAATGAAATGTAAACAAACTGAATGTAAACAAAAACAAAATGTAAAAAGCTTATCAGCTTGATCTAACACACTCAGTTTTGCTCATAGCCGAGTGCAACTGATAAGCTTTCCAACTTCGGCGCGACGCATGTTCGGATGCTGTTCGCAAAAAACAGTCGTAAAACTGAATTCGAGAGCTGCAGCTGCGCCTGCGAATAAACTTCTTTACATCGATCTCCTCGTCTTCTTCTTCGTTTCGCTTAGGAAATTCCCCAGCTAGGCTGCCAGCCGCCAGTCCAGCATTTTTAAACAATTTTTCTTCGGGAAAACTCTCCCGATTTTTCATGGCGCCCGAGCAGGGACTACGGCTGGCATTTTCCTAATTTTCGCGTCGGAAAAAACGAACAAAAATAGTGCATTTTCGTCGTCTCGGCACTTGTTCTGTTTTTTTTAATTTTGTTGCGAAAAACCTAGCTGGTGGAATTCGGCGAATTATTTGGATTCGGCGATCGAACATTTGGAGTGGACAAAAAGGAAAGTTTTGGAAATTATGCCAAATAATAACCAGGTATTCAGTGCCAAAAATTAAAAATAATTAGCACTCCACTTTATGTGTGTATTTTGTGCATTAATAATTCTTGGCATATATGTTAAATTGGAAAACCAATTAAAATCCCAAATTAACCACCACCCCCAAATAAAAATATAAATATAAAAAGTGAACTGCCTTTGGTGTTAAATTCTGTGAAAATTTGGAGAAATTTATGTGCGTTATATACATACGGTTAAACTGCAAAGAACAGTAAACCTACATACATACATATACATAACGCCAGTTTGCCGCCAACTTCGTTTCTCTTTTGTGCAGTTCCAGAGCAGTTATTTGTCTGCTATATAGACGGTGTCAGTGGCCGAAATATATGTATATACCGCACATCGGTTATTTTCAGCAGTACATACTGTGGCAGTGGCTCTCAAACTTTACATAGTGGAAAGTTCCTGCAAAACTCGGCAGTGAATTTAAGCCCTGCTTACATTTGTATGTATACATACATATATGTATATGCAATTGCGTGGACATTAATTCAGTTTATTTGGAGATATTCGGCCTTAGAAAATTTTATTAAATTTTTGGCATTTTTCGGCGGTGTTTGTGGGCATCTTTAACCCGTACGGGATCCACTTAAATATTTCGGACATTTTATATGTCAAATAAAATTCAAATTTTGTGAAATTTCCGGCTTTGGTTTATACATCAACGGTACATACACATACAAACCACATATTCTGTGCATTTCGTTAGTTTCTCGGTGCACATTTAACCCTTATATAACCCAATAAAATTTATTATTTGAATTTGAACTTGGAAATCATCAAATTTTTATATCTGGGAATTTATTACAAATTGGTTGAGTGCGCATTTAATTAAGTGAGCATTTACGAGTGAGATTTAACCTTTGTTTCGGAAAGTTGCCAGCATTTGGAGTACTTTTATTTATACCAATTAACTTCAAGATGGAAAAAGAAAAGGAAGTATCGGCAAAGCCTAATGCCAAGTTAATATTGGCTATGCAAAAACATGATAGGGTTATGAGCGACATTGGACGAATGCGGACTGCATTTGAGGAAAGAACAATTTCGTTCGATAGTTTTCAACTGGAATACCGAATGCAACTTCTCGAAACATATTGTGAAAAATTAATGGATATTCAGTCAGACATCGATGTGCTAAACCCAGTAAATGATTTAAGAGCGTCTGTTGAGGATATGTGCATAATAACAAAGGCTCTTTATCGGTCCGCAATGCGAGAAGTCCAGCCTCAGAGACTTAGTCAAGGGGAAATCAGTATTTATCGTCATTCCTCCAGTTTACCAAAAATGAATTTACCCAAATTTAGTGGAAAACATTCCGACTTCAAAAATTTCATTAGTCTTTTTGAGAGTTTAGTTCACAACGACCAATCTCTAACGAACATAGAAAAGTTCAACCATTTGCTGACCTGTCTTACAGGTGATGCATTAGGAACTGTTAAGGCGTTTCAAATTTCTGATGTAAATTATGAAAAGGCATTGGCTAGTCTGAAAAATGTTTACGACAATAAGTGCTTGATATTTTTCGACACAATTTCTCAACTGTTTGACCTCCCTCAAGTATCAAAACCCTCTGCATCCGGCTTGAGGTCCCTTATTGATGAAATGTCGGCTCTGTATACATCGTTACAGTCATTGGGAAGTGAAAAGGACATAAATAACGCAATTTTTATTCACATAGCAATGTCCAAGGTAGATCACACAACAAAATCCCGATTTGAGGAACAGCTAGATTATAATACTTTACCGACGTGGTCTGATTGCGCGACTCAGTTGAATCGGCGATACCAACATTTAGCTGCCGAGGAGTCAACCAAGAGTAAAGGGAAGCCTAGCCAAGGATCCAATAAAGGATATTCCAAATCCTCCTTCTCATGCACGCAAACAGACCGCCGACCTGAATCGAAATGCCGATATTGCTCAGCCACAAATCACAGTTTAGGCAGTTGTCAACCTTTTTTGGCTCTATCGGTGATTCAACGGTTCGATTTCACGAAACATAATCGGTTGTGCATAAATTGCCTTAATCCAGGTCATCCAGTGAAAAAATGCAAAGCGGCAAAGTGTCGTGTTTGCTCTAAGCCTCATAACACAGTGCTTCACAGATACGGGGTAGAGCAGCAACCGATTTCTTCGGAATCAGTTCCTCAAGTGCATGCCCAGGCATCTTCAGTAGCTTTTGATCATAATACTCAAGCGCAGTCTTGTCACGTCGCAAGTAGTGACCAAGTTATTCTTGCTACTGCTGTCGTTAAGGTACGAGATAGATTTGGACAGTTTCAAGTAGCACGAGCTCTCTTAGATTCAGGATCTCAAATCAATTTTATGGCAGAGGACTTAGCACAGCGTTTGCGTTTACCCAGGCAAGAATCTTATCTGAATATTACTACTGTAGGGAAAAACGACTCGGTAGTACGGCACAAAGTCCACACCTCGATTCATTCTCGCGTCAATGCTCATAGTTTCGCTACCGATTTTTGGGTGTTAAGGTCAATTTCATCATATCAACCCGATCATGAAGTAAATTGTGCCCAATGGAAAATTCCGGAAAACATTGAACTGGCAGACCCTCGGTTCCACAAGCCCGCAAAAGTAGACTTACTGATTGGTGCGGAATCCTTTTTCGATCTTCTGAGCGTAGGCCAAATAAAATTGGGTTCTGAGCATCCTTCACTTCAAAAAACTTTATTAGGATGGATTGTTTCGGGAAAGTTCACTCAACGCGCATCGAAGAACGCTCAGGTATGCAGCGTCTTTGGAAATGAAAATATAAGTTCTCTCGACTCTCTGGTGGAACGATTTTGGGAATTGGAACACGTTCCTGAGAGATCGAAGGCTGTTTATACAGCTGAACAAATTGCTTGCGAGCAGCACTTTGAGCAAACCGTACACAGGCTTTCGTCTGGTCGTTTTGAGGTGAAGTTGCCATTTAAGAAAGATCCAAGTGTCTTAGGCTTATCCTTCGAAACGACAAAGCGCAGATTTCTTGCACTGGAGCGCAAGCTTGCGAATAATCGTGAGTTACTTGACATGTATCAAGAGTTTATGAGAGAGTATCTTAACCTTGGGCACATGTCATTGCTTCCAACACCTCCTCCAGGGAAACACTATTACATTCCACATCAATGTGTCCTGAGACCTGATAGTAGCACCACAAAATTGCGAGTTGTTTTCGACGCTTCAAGCAAAACGTCAACCTCGATATCATTAAATGAGACTTTAATGGTGGGTGCAACTATTCAGAGGGAGCTTTACGCTATTCTGGCAAGATTTCGATTGCACAAATATGCCTTGACGGCTGATATCTCAAAGATGTATAGGCAAGTGAACATTGCCAATGAAGACAGGGATTTTCAACTTATCGTCTGGAGAGAAAAATCGACGCAAGATCTCCAAACCTATCGCCTCAACACTGTTACTTATGGGACAGCCTCTGCTCCGTTTCTGGCCATCCGTTGCCTCATAGAGCTATCAAAAATTTACGCTAAGTCACATCCGGTTGCATCAGAGGTGATTTCAAGCGACTTCTATGTCGACGATATGCTCACAGGAGCGAACAGTATGGAAGAGTTGGAGGAAATTCGTAGAGAAGTGACTAAGGTTTTGGAGTTCGGGGTTTTCATTTAGCCAAATGGGCAACAAATCACCCAAGTTTAATGACCAACCAGGGATCAGAAAAATCCCTTATATTTAACACTTCTGAGTCCGTCAAAACGCTTGGTATGAGATGGAACCCTCAGAATGATGCGTTTCATTATAGCTTGGAGGACTCGTTTCAGTCCTTACCACCAACTAAACGAAACATTTTGTCCGTCACAGCTCGTTTGTTTGACCCTTTGGGATTGTTATGTCCATTGATTACACGAGCAAAAATCTTACTTCAGGAACTGTGGCGACAAAAATTAGATTGGGACGAATCGGTTCCCATGAATTTGCATACCAGTTGGAACGAATTTAAGCAAAATTTATTAGCAATTGACAAGATCTCCATTCCTCGATATATCTGTCTGTCTGGCTATGACACTGTTCAAATCCACGGGTTTGCTGATGCATCGAGCCACGCCTACGGCTGTTGCATTTATATTCGTACCGTGGCTGGGACAAATAGTTTATCAAGACTTTTAACCGCAAAGTCTAGAGTGTCCCCACTTAAAACAAAATCAATTCCAAGGCTCGAGCTGTGTGCAGCGCATCTGCTGGCCAAGCTATGGTCTCAAGTAGCTCCTTTGCTTAACAAATTAGAGTTTGAAAGCATTAACTTCTGGTCGGACTCACAAGTCACATTATACTGGTTAAAAAGGGATCCGTCTACTCTAGCAACATTTGTCGCAAATCGAGTTTCTGAAATCCAAGAACTCACAGAGAATGTAGTTTGGCGTCATGTGCCCACGGAAGAGAATCCGGCTGATTTAGTATCACGTGGAACAGACATAGAAGGTTTGATGTGTACTCTATGGGAAAATGGACCAGACTTCTTACTCCGAAATCCAAGCGAGTGGCCTGAGTCACATCAAATTGAAGTTTCAACGGAGTTACAGTTGTCGGAGAACAAGAAAAGCGTGGCAGTATGTGCCGTCACAACAAACCAAACGAATGCCTTTATTGAGCTTGTTGGAAGATGTTCATCATTTAATAAACTCCTACGGATCATGGCCTATGTAAATCGATTTATTCAAGGGAAGAAGCGTCAACGCGAGGTCGTCATTTCGGCTAACGAACTGAAGTTGTCGTTCCTTAGGATGGTCCAAATATTTCAAAAGGCGGAGTTCGGCTCAGAATACATCAAGTTGGAAAAGTCTGAAGTTTTGAGCCCACATCTACAACGGTTGAATCCTTTTATACACACCAGCGATTTCGAAGGTGTGACATTCAACCTAATCCGAGTTGGGGGAGATTGCTAAATGCGCCAATTCCGTATGATGCCAAATTTCCTCTATTAATGTCCTCAAAATCAGAATTTGTTTCACTATTCCTTCGCAACCTGCATCGAACTCATTACCATGCCGGCGTCAAGGTGATGGTTTCACTGTTGAGACAACAGATATGGCTGATCAATGCGCGAGAAGCATGCACGAAAATTGTCCGTAGCTGCGTTCACTGTTTCCGGTATAAACCAGTGCTGATGAGCCAGATAATGGGCAATTTGCCAGCCGATAGGGTCGAATGGCGCGCCCGTTTCTAGTTTGCGGAGTAGATTTCTGTGGTCCATTTTATGTGTCCTTAAAGATCCGCGGTAGACCTCCTATAAAAACTTATGTGGCCGTTTTTGTGTGCTTTTCGTCAAAGGCTGTTCACCTTGAACTTGTTGTCGACTTATCCACTGACAGCTTCTTATCTATTTTTAAAAGGTTCGTCGGGAGGAGAGGGCTGCCGGAGAAGGTGTACAGCGACAACGCCACCAACTTCGTAGGAGCGTGCAACGTTCTGAGGGAGCTGAGCGAAGCGTTTCACCGCAGTCGGGACGAGCTGAGAGGATACGCGGCTCAGAGAGGCGTAGAGTGGTATTTCATACCGCCGAGGTCACCACACTTCGGAGGACTGTGGGAGGCAGCCGTCAAATCCGCCAAACACCGGTTGCTGCGCGGAGTCGGCAACGCCAAGCTCACAGCAGACGAGTTGAGCACCCACCTGGTCGAGGTAGAGGCGCTGCTCAATTCGCGTCCAATCGCGTCGCCGGGCAACGATCCCAACGATGGAGAGGCCCTAACTCCTGGACACCTGCTAATAGGTCAGCCTCTGATCACGCTGCCGCAAGAATCAGACACAGGAGGAGTCTACAGCAAGGCCAGTTGCGCGTTTTTGAAGCGGTGGCGAATGCTGTCCGCGCTCAAGCAGCAGTTTTGGGACGGGTGGTCCAAGGACTACATCGCCAGCCTGCAGCAGCGCAACAAGTGGAGCGTCGGAGGCCGCGATCTGGAGGTCGGCTCCCTAGTGCTCGTCCACGAGGACAACTTGCCCCCGCAGCGTTGGCTAACAGGCCGCGTGGTGGCAACAATAGTCGGCGAGGACGATAGAGTGCGTGTGGCGGAGGTGCGGACGTCAGGAGGCATCATCAAGCGCGCCATCCACAAGTTGGCTTTGCTCCCTGTCGAGGAGTGTAAAGCGCAGGAGCCCTTTAACGGGGCCGGAATGTTGGAGCAGTAGTTTAAGGTTTCTTTTGTTAAATATAAGTTAAATATAAGTTTACTTTTGTTAAATATGAATATGAAATGAAATGTAAACAAACTGAATGTAAACAAAAACAAAATGTAAAAAGCTTATCAGCTTGATCTAACACACTCAGTTTTGCTCATAGCCGAGTGCAACTGATAAGCTTTCCAACTTCGGCGCGACGCATGTTCGGATGCTGTTCGCAAAAAACAGTCGTAAAACTGAATTCGAGAGCTGCAGCTGCGCCTGCGAATAAACTTCTTTACATCGATCTCCTCGTCTTCTTCTTCGTTTCGCTTAGGAAATTCCCCAGCTAGGCTGCCAGCCGCCAGTCCAGCATTTTTAAACAATTTTTCTTCGGGAAAACTCTCCCGATTTTTCACATATACAAGTCTTGTATAAGACTAAGGCCCATCCCGCTAAGGTGGAGGGAAGCCAAAGTCATATTTATACCAAAGCCAGGCAGAAGGGGGCACATTCTAGCGAAGGACTATAGGCCGATAAGCCTAACATCCTTCGTCCTGAAGACCCTAGAAAGACTACTAGATAATCACATCCGAGAAAGAATCGAGAGACACCACCTATCGGACGCGCAGCATGCGTACCGAAAAGGACGGTCAACAGAAACAGCACTACACGAAGTTGTAGGTCACGTCGAAAAGACACTACAATATAAGCAATACACGTTGGCCGCCTTCCTAGACATCGAAGGTGCGTTCAACAACGTGAACGCCGACTCCATCCTGAGCTCCCTCACCTCGATGGGCATTGAGAGAGGCATCAGAGAATGGATCGGAGTTATGCTAACGAGTAGGACGATCACTGCCGAACTGAGTGGCACTCACCTCACACGGTCAGTGAAGAGAGGCACACCTCAGGGCGGCGTCCTATCGCCTCTACTTTGGCTCATAAACATGAATAACATATTGGAAGAGCTCAATATGGGTGGCGTCAAAGCAGTAGCATACGCAGATGACGTGGTGATTATTAGTGAGATAATGACAGGGGCGCTGGGTTGCTTAAACATATGGGCAAAGACCTGCGGATTAGAAATCAACCAAAATAAAACAGAACTTATGCTCTTCACTAGAAGGACTAAGATACCAGCATATAATATGCCCAGAATAGATGGCATAGAGCTAAAACTATCAGAGCAGGCTAAGTATCTCGGTGTGATACTAGACCCGAAGCTCTCGTGGAAAGGAAACATTACTAAAAGAGTGAGGAAGGCAAGTATTGCTTTCTATTCTTGCAGGAAAATGTTCGGACATAAATGGGGACTACACCCAAAGATAATAATATGGCTTTACACAGCGGTTGTTCGGCCAATTTTAACATACGGAGCACTAGTATGGTTGCCAGCGCTAACTAGGGCTTATAACATCACAAAATTAACTAGGATACAGAGAGCAGCGTGTGCTGGCGTGACGGGAGCAATGCGCTCATGCCCCGCAGCAGCACCAAATGCTATCCTAGACATAATGCCGATAGAACTGTTCGTAAAGGACATGGCCGCGCAGAGCGCAGTAAGACTGAAAGCAAGTAACTGCTGGAGGGAATACGGCGCAGGCCACGGCAAGATACTGGAAGGAATCAAGTTAGAAGCAAACGCACTAATGGACTACATGACTACGGAGATGAACTTCGGAAATGCCTACACAACCACATTCCTAACAAGGGAAGACTGGAGAAGGGAGAGAGTAACCGGGGCAGAGGAGGTATCCCTCTACACCGATGGCTCCAAAATGAGCTGCGGCGTGGGGGCTGGGATCTTCGCTGAGCAATGGGGGATCAAGGAGTCCTTCACTCTCTCAGACTCAGCGACGGTCTTTCAGGCTGAGGTACTCGCCATAACGGAAGCAACCAAGCTTTCGATTCGGCGAGAACTTAGCGACACCAAAGTACGATTTTACTCTGATAGCCAGGCGGCTATAAAATCCCTAGCGGCCGTGAGAACAAACTCACGGATGGTGGCAGAATGCGAGAAGGCCCTTAATAGACTTGCAGAGAGAAACGAAGTACAAGTCACCTGGGTACCGGGTCATTGCGACATCCCAGGGAACGAGAAAGCGGACGAATTAGCCCGAGCAGGTTCGCAGGGGCAAGATACCAACGCACTGACACCGATCTCGTTAAACTCGGTCCAGACAAGGATCCATGACCACTTCAAGTAGACAGCCAACAAGGAGTGGTCAAGTAAGAGCGAACATAAGAGATCAAAGAAATGTTGGCCGACATACGACAAGAATCGAACTAGAGAGCTGCTATCCAACAGCAAGCGGGATATCAGAAGATTCACAGCAGTCGCAACAGGTCATTGGGCGATCGGAACGCACGCAATGAAGATGGGGCTACCTTACAACGCTAGCTGTAGAAGCTGCAGAGAAGTCACGGAACCAGAGACACCAGAGCACCTGCTCTGCTTTTGTCCGGCCCTAAATTACATCAGACTACGTCACTTCGGTGCCTACCAGCTGGAGTCACTAGAAGGCATAGGATAGCTGAAGGTCTCAGCGATCCTAGGCTTTCTCAGCGACTCAGGATGGTACTAAAGGGCAACTACGACCACAACATGAGAACATAGGGAGTGGACCAAAAAGGAGCCCAGCTCTACTTGGAGGCTCCAGAAGGGGGCCTCACCACTACAACCTACCTACCATAATGTTGTATGTTAAGACATCGAAAATTAACCACATAAAGCATTGTGAAACCGCTAAGGAAGCATGGAAAAAGCTGGGAGAAATACACACACCTACGGGACCAGCGCGTCGTATTTGCTTATTAAAGCAGTTGGTGCAAATTAGAATGTGTGAAACAGACACTGTGGGAGCGCATGTGTCCAAATTTTATGGCATGGTGGAAAAATTAAAAGAAGTGGGTTTTTTAGTGCAAGAAGAAATCCTAAGTGTTCTACTATTGTCAAGTTTGCCTCAGTCGTTTGAATGTTTCGTGATTGCCCTAGAAACACGAGATGAGTTGCCATCACTAAGTATGCTGAAGAAGGGCAAAGACAAAAAGTACAAGAGAATCAATTAGAAAAATCTGAGCAAACGGTTTTTGGAATTCGGCCCACGAATGCAAACGAGAAGAGCGAGAATAAGCGAGATGGACAAAGAGAACACAAGCAAGCAGCAAACGGTTACATGCTGGAATTGTGGAGGTAGAGGACACAAAGCTGCAAAGTGCAAGGCAAAGAAATAATCGCAAGAAAGTGAGAGCGCAAACCCGAAATTACATTCTGCTCTGTCACTCAGCTAGACAAATTGCCGAAAAACATGTGGTGTTTGGACTTAGGAGCCACTGCTCATTTGTGCTCTGAGAGAACATTATTTAAAAATATAAGAGAATATAAAGAACGCATTCTCTTGGCTGGAAATAATTATATTGAAGCTGATGGTCGCGGAACAGTTTTTTTAAAGTGGAAAAATGCTACTATGGAACTGATTAACGTACTGTACGTAAAAGACTTGCAATGCAATTTTATGTCGGTGACGCAAGCAATTGAAAATGGGTTCCAAGTAAAATTTGAAAATAAAAGTGCGGTTATCAAAAATAAAGAGAACAAAATTATTCTGGTTGCTGAGTTGCAAAATCAATTATTTTAATTTAAAAATGAAGCAAATGGTGCAAAACAATCATGTTTTGCTGCACAGGCCAATCCACTGGAAATATGACATCAAAGATTTGGACATCTAAATGTTGCGAGTTTGAGTACCATGATCAATAAAAATATGGTATATGGTTTGAAAAAACAAGAATTTAGTGGTACAAAAGAACTGCAATGTATCACGTGTGCAAAGAGCAAAATATGCGTGAAGAAGTTTTCATGAGCAAGTGAATGTCGTGCCACCGAAGTGCTTGAATTGGTGCATACCGATATATGTGGTCCTAAGCAAGCTGTTTCCACGAGAGGTGCACACTATTTTGCTACATTCATAGATGACAAGTCTCGATATGTGTAAATAATAATGTAAATTAATAATATAAAAATAATAATATAAATAAATAATAAATAAATGTAAATAAATAATATAAATAATAATACAGGTATGCGGAGCATATCCGGAGGGATCCTTTTGGTCCCTCTAGACATGGTGTTACTGTATCTTCATTGCTGAAATTGGGAAGCATGAAAAGAGTTAAATCTTTCCTAGCGAGTATGCAGGCTCGCGATTTACAAGTTGTAGGGGCTGCGTACAGCCTATAGCCGGCTGCCCTCAACCCTTGGATTCTGTCGCCACAGATCCAGGGCTCCTGGATGAGGACAGCGTCGATACCACCTTCCGCCAGGTGGACAAGTAGGGCAGCGGAAGCTGCTTTACTGTGGTGGAGGTTTATTTGCAGGAACGTCAGAGACATTCTGCGTCTTAACCTCCACCACAGTAAAGCAGCTTCCGCTGCCCTACTTGTCCATCCTCGGACATCCCGACGTCGCTCTCCTCGGAGACGTACCCCTCAAGGATGTCCCCCTCGTCGGACAATCCTTCGGGCGCCTCCTCGATGAGAGGTCCCTCTATGCCAGGGTCTTCCTCTTTAAGGCCCGGCTTGGCGTCTGCCTTGTATATGCGGACGGCTACGCTCTCAAAGCCGTATCTGAGCGCCCCCCCGTTTTTCTTCATCGCCTCGACTGTCCCCTCGATGGTTGCCCAAAGTAGCACAGAAGCGGAGTATGTGGCACTCTGGACTGCGGCGAGCCAGGCGGCCTATGTGCGAAAGCTGATAAATGAGATGGGATTTGGAAGTCTGCAACGTTATCTCTATTCCTCTTTCTATCGTTAAACAACGAAGAGATCCTTAGCATAAGATCAACTCTTTAACTTCGAGTCGCACTGAAGCAAGGCTTCATTATTAACTCGTCTACTCTCAACTGACTGTGTGCAATCATATTGTTTCCCACTTTACTTAGTTCTAATAAAGTACTCAAATTGAACAATAAATAATATAAATAATAATGTAAATTAATAATATAAATAATATAAATAATAATATAAATTGTAAGGATGCTTTTGGCTGGGGTCGGCGTCTCAGTTTGCCCAGGATCCTCTTCAGATAAATTTATTATCTTATAGACAGTTGAGGGGGGTATCATATTGTTATAGGTGGTAAAATCTTGCTCGGGTCACTGAGCAGCAGTGCTTGAATGTAAATCGAGGTATGTTTATAGGATATTACGGTTAGAAAACCCACAAACCTCCGCTGCTGCCGAGGAAAACTTTGCTACAGTGCCCGAAATACTCACGGGCAGCCCGATCGCGGCTAACACTGATGGCCTAAATAATACGCACGGGCCCGGTTACTCGAAGGCGGCACCGTCGTCTAGCACTTTTGGGAAACTCCACGAAAATGCCCGGTTACGCACTGGCGGCATGATCGCAGCTACTGTTAAAGAATAAAAATCTTAATATCTCACGTTCTGTTTTCCAAATCTTTAGTTTATTCACAGTCTTTTATCTTCCCTAGCTAGCCCTGTCTTTCCCTGTCGCACTCACTATGCTCACCCTGTTTGCCGTCGCCAGTGTTCTATTTTTCCCTGTTGGGTTCGGGATCGCTGCCTCGTGTTCCTGTGTCGTCGTTTTGTTCTTATTTTCAAAGTCTTAGTTTTTACTTCTCGATCGCCGCGTGCTCGAAACTTAAACTCCCTTTTCTAGTGTGCCTCTTCGTTCTTTTTTCCAAAATCCCTCGTCGTCGATGTCTAGTATTTCCTGGGTTTTAGTATTTTCTAGCTTCGGCGGGAATAATAATAATAATTACTAGAGGTTAGTGCACTGCGACCACTAGGGTCTATTGTGCCCTCGTCCTAGTGAATGAGCTATAGCTCCTCGAACAGTTCAATCGATCGCAAGAATGCGATGATGTCGCCTGGTCGAAGGGCCCTCATTTCCTTTGTGGTGAGTGTAAGGCCCCCAAAGTGGGCCAACCTCATCCGACTGATAGCCGGGCACTCCTCAAGTAGGTGCTCCGGAGTCTCTTCTCCTTCCATACAAAGTCTTCAAAGACTGTCCTCCCCTATTTTGAGATTATGCAGATGCTTGCACAGTCTGCAGTGCCCGGTCAGGAAACCCGTGACTATTCGGAGAGATCCTTTGCTCAACTCCAAACAGTCCTTGGTCCTCTTACTGTTGTAGCTACCTAGCAGAAGTTTACTCTGCCTTGCCCCTTTCGACGACCGATCTATTGAAGATAATTTTAAGTGGCTCTGAAAGTACGCCAATACAACTTTTTAGTAAAAGAGGTGAGAGCATGTCGCAATCAAACTTTTCAGAGTCATTAAAGCTCTCCGCAGCAAGATGACAGTCGGATTCACTAACAAATAAGTTCCCAATATTGGAGCTTGGAGTGATGGAACGAAGCATAAAGTCGTCATTCCATAAAAATAGTGGCTCGAAGTTCGACGAAAAATATTTGGCATATTCGAGATCAGAAGATGCAGATGAAGTATTTAAATACATATGGGAAGGGATAGTTGAAGTTGTCATCTTGGAGTTGACCAAATGCCAAAAAGATATAGGATTCCTAATTAATTTTTGATCCACATCTGCTATGTATTGATTATATAGGAATTTATTCAGAAATTCGAATTCACGTTTATGTTGTCAATATCTATCGAGGTCTGCAGAATTACCATTTTCAACGAAAAGCTTATAAAATTTATTTCTCAGAATTTTGTACTTTTTAAGTCCTCGCGTATACCAGGGTAATTTAAACGAACCATAGAACCTTTTTTTATCGTGTTTTTTTATGATTGCTAAAAGAATTTTTAAAAAATGTTCATAGCAAGTGTCCAAGTTAACATGCGAATGGACCTCTACCCAATTAACATGATTGATGTCATTTCGAATTAAATTAAAGTACTCTCAGGAATATAAGATGAAAATGTAAGTGGTTTATGTGGAGAGAATATATAAGTAATAATTGAAAGTAATAAGGGCTGGTGGTGAGCATCGCACTCAAAGAGAGGATCGTTACAGCAAACTAGATTTAAGTGAAGGTCCTGGCTTACAAAATTTAAGTCTAGAAGCGTATTTAATCTATTGAATACATGATTAATTTGCACCAATTTTAAAAGAGGACTTTTTGCGTTTTGTCATTCAGATAACTTGAGATCCAACTAAGAAGATCAACCGGAAATCCCATTAGATCGAGTTTCCGAACAAGAAGAGAATGGTTGACAGAAGCAAATGCTTTACTGAAATTAGTATAGATTACGTCTGTCTAAAAGCCCTAATGGAAGCCCTTAACTAGGAAGGAAGTGAACTCTAAACGATTGGTTGTCGTTGATCTTCGCTTTAAAAATCCATGCTCACATGGTGAAATAATTGATCTGCAGAGGTGCTGCAAATAAGGAGTATTGATTTTCTCGAAAAGTTTTGGAATGGCCGACAACTTAGAGATTCCTCTATAGTTGCTTGCATCCAATTTGCTACCTTTTTTGTGGAGAGGAATAACAAATGATTCCTTCCAAATAAGGGGAAAGTGGGAGGTTTCTAAGGACAAAGTAAACAATTTTACAAGGGGATTGCACAGGGCGTCGGCACAATACCTGAGCACACAGCCAGGTATACAGTCGGGACCTGGCGAATAAACGGGCTTAATGCGGAGAAGATCTGAAAGAGTAGAGGTTTCTTCCAAAGTAGGACTGAAAATAAAGTTCGATTTGGGCATGATGTAAGAATAAGTCTGATTGGAGTCAGTGGAAGTTGAGTTAGTGGTTTGAAAAAACTGCGCAAACATATCGGTAATAGCCCGATCGTTATTTACGGTTGTATTTTCAAACGAAAGCGCGGAAGGATTCGTAATTGGCTTATGTTTAGTGCTAACAAAATTATAAAACTGTTTTGGGTCCTGAGAGACGTAGACCATACAACGAGTTAAATAATTATTGTAACATTGCGCATTCAACACGGTAAATCTTGACCGAGCCGATAAATAAAGGGATAGGGCAGAATTAGAACCGGTATATTTATATTTAGTATACAGCCTAGATTTTTTGTTTTTAAGATGGCTCAACTCTTTAGTAAACCAATGAGGCTTGTTCGATGTTGATGGATAGTATAACGGAACACATTCAGTAAAAAATGAATTTATGGCACTGTAAAAAATATTTACGGCTACTAACATGTCAGTGCACATGTATAAATCGGACCAATTAAAATCTGATATAAAGTTATTCAGCCGTTCGAAGTCCGTCTTGCGAAAACAAAGGACTTTCTTGGCTGGACAGTCAGATATGTTCTGTAAGTCAGTCCCAATGTCGAGAGTCACGTCGAAAGTTGGAAAAAAAGGATCTTCGGGAAGCGTCAACGGCGCCACCCTGGCTAAACTGACTCTTGCCGGATCTGAGAAAAAACAGAGATCAAGCAAGCGCTCTAGAGAATTTCGTAAATGGTTGACTTGAGACAGCGAAATGTCGAGCAAGCCAGCAATAAAATCATGCTGTGTGGAGGTGAAAAGTATATTTGAGGAATTATTTGAGGACCAAATAGCCCCTGGGATATTAAAATCACCAAGAAAAGCGGTCAGTGGGAGTACGCCTCCCTATACCGCCACAAACCGCAAGGACCACCGCTAAGACCACCTCAACACCTTCAGTCCCAAAAAACTAACCACTTCCTTCCAACTTTCCTATCAGAATACTAGAGGCTTACGCAGCAAGCTCTCGAAATTGTATTCTGACAGTTTTTCCTTCGCATCCCAGGTAAATGTATTTACCCTGGTTAAAGCCAGATATCCTTAGCTCTAAAATTTTCCCGGGTAAATATACAACTTACAGGGTTGACCGACTAGTCCAGCGTGGAGGTGGAGTACTAATTGCCGTTGACTCCTCCCTCATCTCAGAACTTGTTGCCCTTGACGATATCACCGATATCGAATTTATTTGTGTTAAACTTTCATTTCCAGGTAGTTTTATTTACATAACTTGCTCCTATGTTCCGCCATCGGCTGAGGAGCCCATTTATTGGAAACACCTTGCGGCAATTCAGGCCGTTTCCAACAGGCTTTCAGATCGAGACCAACTCGTAGCCCTAGGGGACTTCAATATACCTGGAGCTCGTTGGTCATCTGATGGGGTGTCAAATGTCCTTCAGACTATGGCACAGCATGACCTTATTGACGGCCTGCTTGACATATCCTTGTCTCAAGTTAACCATGTCCTGAATTCCTACCGCTTATTGGATCTCTGTTTCGTCTCTGATCCTCTAGGTGTTGAATTAGAGTTCCTCCATGGACGCTACCTGAAGATACTTACCATCCAACTTTCGAAGTGACTATCAATACGGGGACGGTTGTAAAGAATGAATCTGATTGTTTAGCCAATAAGGTTCGCTGCTTTCGTAAAGCAAACATTCATGCGCTAAATAATCTTATATCTGAATTTGATTGGTCAAATCTGTACATGTGTACTGACATGGCAGCCGCCGTGGACATTTTTTACAGTGCCATGAACTCGTTCTTTTTATCCTGTAAAAAGGTCGAGGGCTCCAAGTGAAATTAACGAACACAATTAATTTGGTTATGCAGCCGTCAGGCTGACTTTGGTTTTCTTTATTTATAATTTTTTAAATCTGGCAGAAATGGTTCCGCCAGTTATACTCTTCACAAGTATCTGTCCTCATAATTCTTTTGTATATTTCTTAAATATCTTTCGCCTAAGGCTAAGCCGCTAAGCTGCGCTGCCGGATACGCCAGCAGCGGAGCGGCTCTCTTATGTATATCATATACATATATATGTTTATCGAGAGGGCGAGTTATGCACTTATGTATTTGGCACTTGGTAAGCTTGGGAATGCTGACCATGCACTTATACTTTGGAGCCTTCAAGTGGACGATCATGTTACGTCCGACTTGGGCCTTATTGGTTGCATAAACATAGTAACAAAGTGCTGCTATGTGTTTGTATGTATGTTCTGAATACTATTACATAGGCGCATACTACAATCCTTTGTTCCGTTAACCTATCCGTCTGTCTCTAGTAAACCACCTTGGTTTAATAAGGAGCTGACACGTCTAAAAAATGTTAAGTCTAGGCTTTATAATAAATATAAACTTACTAGTTATAAAACTGTCCTTTCTAACTATCTCAGTGCTCGGTCGAAATTTACCGTGCATAACGCTCGGTCTTATAAAAATTATTTGAATCGTTGTAGGGTTCAGTTCACCCAGGACCCGAAACAGTTTTATAATTTTGTTAACAACAAGCGTAAACCAAACCTATACAATTCCTCGCTTTCATTTAAAAATTCTTCAGCAAAATCGGATCAGGCAATCGCCGATCTCTTTGCTTAGTTTTTTAAAACTACTTATTTTTCCTCAAGCCAGATAAACCAGACGTATTCTTTCCCTATGCCCAAATCGAACTTAATTTTCAGTCCTATTTTAGACGAAAGCTCTCTTCGGCTGGATCTTCAACGTGTAAAGCCAGTTTATGCACCGGGTCCCGATGGAATACCGGGCTGTGTTCTCAGGTATTGCGCCGAGGCTCTCTGTAACCCCCTTCTCAAACTATTTACCATATCTTTGGAAACATCAGAATTTCCCCTTATTTGGAAGGAATCATTTATTATTCTTCTCCATAAAAAAGGTAGCAAGTCGGATGCTGGTAACTACAGAGGAATCTCTAAGTTGTCGGCAATTCCAAAACTCTTGGAAAATATAATTACTCCTCACCTGCAGCACTTGTGTAGATCCGTAATTTCTCCATGTCAGCATGGATTTATGAGACGAAGATCGACCACTACTAATCTTTTGGAACTTACCTCATTTGTTATTAGGGGCTTCCAACGTAAATATCAGACCGATGTGATCTATACGGTCTTTAGTAAAGCCTTTGACTCGGTTAATCATTTTCTTCTTATAAGGAAGCTCGATTTAATAGGGTTTCCTACCGATCTCCTTAATTGGCTTCAGAGTTATTTGAGTCAAAAGGTTCTGTTCAAGAATTCTCTTTCCAACTTCCTCAATATCACTTCTGGCGTCCCACAAGGCAGCCATCTTGGCCCGCTGCTATTTACCTTATTCATCAATGACCTTCCTCTAGTGCTACCCAACTCCAGGGTACTTATGTACGCAGACGATGTCAAACTGTGCGTGCAGTATAAGGACAGCTCATGCCAGTCAGACTTACAATCCGATCTTGACAACTTCCAGGCATGGTGTAGTGTTAACTTATTAAATCTCAACAGCTCAAAATGCAAACTGATGACATTTTCACGTGTCACTCCCCAGTATGCAACATATACGCTTAATGAATGTGCATTGGCAAGAATATCTTTTGTTGACGATCAAGGTGTCCGTCTAGATCCTTTCGTTTTTAGAACATATTTCTTGCATGGTTAACAAGGCCAAAGGCATGCTTGGATTTATTAAAAGGTGGTCGAAAGAATTCGATTCCCCTTACGTAACTAAGACTCTTTTCACTTCATTAGTTCGTCTTATTTTGGAATATGGTTCTTGCGTTTGAATTGAATCTGTTCAAAAAAATTTTTTGCTTTTCGCCCTACGTGGCTTACCCTGGGATGCCGACCTAAGATTACCGTCTTATTCTAGTAGACTTCTATTAATTAATTAACCTACTTTCCCTAGCTAACCGTAGAACTATGCTTGGTGTCGTCTTTCTACACAAGCTAATTCACGGTGACGTAGAGAGCCCCTACCTACTAGGACAGCTTAACTTTCACGTTCCTCGACGAACATCTAGAACCTTTATCCCCTTAGCAATAAATCACTGTAGGAGGCAGTTTGAGGCACATGAACCTTTTAGGGTCTTATGTGCCGATTACAACCGACTTTTTAACTTTATAGAGGGACCTGAGAGCCTCCCTTGCCTTAAAACTGTATTGCTAGTAGAATTAGCTCGTAATGTTGCATGAACCTAAACCTAACTTTCCTCGTTCTTTCCTATATTTTCCTTCTCACGCGTCTATCTAGAACGCGATCGTGCCGTACGTCACACGGCTGCGCCCCTCGGTCGGTTGAGCGGGAGGTGGGCGTGGGACTCGCGCGTAAAAAAAAAAAAAAACTACTAAATGATCCTTATTCGAAAGTCGGTTGGAAACCGTTTGGATAGCGGAAAGATGGTTCCAATAAATAGGAAGTTCGGACAAAGGAGGAATGTGTAGGAACAGGTAATGAAAATAGAGCCACCATTGACGGTTAGCTTTAAATAGAGGAATTCAACATCGAACTTCTCGAAAGTTATTAATTCCGACGCGAGAGTGGAGTCAACCGCTATGAGGACACCACCCCCACGTCTGATAGGCCGATCCAGCCGATATATTGTGAACACAGCTGGGAAAACTTCGGAGCTCAGAATCTCCGGTTTTAACCAGGTTTCTGTGAACACAATAACCTGGGATACAAACGAGAGACTATCAGAATATAATTTGGGAAGCTTACTACGTAAGCCTCTTGCATTCTGATAGGAGACAGAGAGGGAGTTGATTATTTTTTTGGAGCGGGAATGGAAGTCGTAGTGGGCGCAGTGGTCTGATGAAATGAAAAATTAAGGTGGAAAAATTCAAATTTTCCAACGCCAAAATTTAAATTTTTCCACATTAATTTTTATTTTATCGGCTCTGGTTTTGCCTTGGATAAAGGCGATGACATCTTCTGATGTCTGAGTAGGGGAGAGCCGAGAAACAAATATGTGTTCCGTAGGTGGAATAACTACAAGGGCTTTCGGCGATGCAGACTGTTTATCTGCATTGCCCATATTGGCCGGTAGTCCGGGCCTGACATCCTGGGCAGATAAAATAGCGGGGCTCTGAGGGGTCAATATTTGAGACCCCCCAATGGACAAATCGGATATCACCGGGGGTACTTACACTCCCGCAACACATTCGGATGCCGAATCTTTCTTGGCACTCGATTTCAAAACTCTTCGAATTGATTCTAAGGTCGAATGCTGTGTCGAAAAAGGCTGCTGTTGGGAGTCTGCCGCTGGTTGATGAGATCCGCCTATATGCTGGTGGCCAGTTGCGGTTTTTTGCTCCTTGGAGACTCATTTAATAGCTTAAGGCTATTAATTGAGTGTCCAGCGCCAAGAGCATATCATGAGTTTTACGAAAACTCGATAATATGTCTTTAAAACCGTCCTTGGTCTGCCGCATAAAAGACATCATTTCTTTTTCAACCTCGCGACAGGCCTCGCAGCAGTAACGCAGACCGATGTTTCTTCTTACATCGTCCACCGTCCGAACAACAACACCAATGCACTTGGCATGCACAATGTTGTTGCACAGCCAGCAGCCGACTGTAAGATCGTTTGCAGTAATTGAACGGGAACTTTATTTATCACAAAGCAGAAGATTTAAATAAAGCCCCGGTTGTTTTAATGCAAAAATTAACACAAAACGAAAGCGCAAGAAAAAAACACATCCGTTCACTTGGAAGAGAGATTCCCAATTGCCTAAATCAAATAGACCGATTAGCCTTACCTTCTTCTTCCTGAAATTAATGAAGAAGATAACACAGGCCGACAAAATTTTGACCCAGAAACCAGTATATACTTTTCCGAAGGTTTTCGGTCGAAATTTCCGAATTGGCTCTGGTTTCCAAGATATTCTAACCTAAAAGTGCAAAAACAGTTTTTTTTTTTGCCTATATTTGAAGTTATGTAGCATCGAATTTATTTTTTTACTGAAAATACTAAAAAAAGCCATCTTAAAATATATCCCTTGCCCTTTCAAATGCTGTTGAGTTTGTTTAAATATCTCTTTTTTTCTCTTAGATATCGTACTTTGAAATTTATATAGAGTATTTTTTGTCGAGTGAGCTGTCTGACATTCCGCGCGATTTCGTTTATGGTCATTTTATGGTCGCCATATTGAATTTTTACTTACAAAAAATAAAAATCTAAATTCAGAATTTTATCTCAGTTTGGTAAACAGCGACCCCGAATACCCCCATATACCCAGTTTGAGCTTGAGCCAGTAACTTTTTACGGATTTGGTCCACCATATGGGATCCGCCATCTTGAATTTTGAAAATTTGAGTCCGGATTCGTGATCATCGACCCCAAAAACCCCCGAGTAACAGATTTAAGCTGTTTTATGTGCAAAGAAAAATGTTTGCTTCATAGGGCCTATCCATAATGTTTTTTTTGAGGTAAATTCATAAACATGAAAATTTCAAAGTACGAGATTCAGGGCGGTGAATCTCAAGCAACTTCCCCTAAACAAATACCAATATGCGTATCAAGCTGGTAAATCAACTGAGACAGCCATTCATTGCCTTACAACAACCATTGAAAAGGCCATTGGCGCTCAACAGATAGCACTAGGTGCCTTTTTAGACATCTCAGGAGCTTTTAACAACACGTCATACGAGGCTATACGTGTCTCTCTTGCACGTAAGAATGTCTCCACACCCATTATTAGGTGGATTCTGGAAATGCTTAAATCCAGAATCATAACTGTAGACCTTGGAGGAACCATGACCTCAATCACAGCTACAAGGGGGTGCCCTCAAGGGGGAGTACTCTCTCCCCTCTTGTTGACTCTGGTCATTGACGAGCTACTTTATGAGCTCAACAACTAAGGATTCCCCACTCAAGGCTACGCTGATGATCTAGTCATCTATATAGTGGGCTGGCATGAGCAAACCATTTCGGACCGCATGCAGCAAGCCCTTGATATAGTCAACAGATGGTGTCAGGACAAAGGACTGTCCATAAACCCATCAAAAACAGTCTTAGTCCCATTTACTAGGAAGAGGTCTCTCTCCTTAAAAAGACCATCCCTAAATGGGTCCATCATCGACTTTTCGGTTGAGGCCAACTACCTAGGAGTCACACTTGACTCCAAGCTCAACTGGAATGCACACCTGGAAACGACTATAAACAAAGCCACTCGAGCACAGTTTGCTTGTTACAGGCTCTACGGTCGAACATGGCGCCTAAGTCCCAAAATGATCTAATGGTCTTTTAACACTGTGGTCAAACCGATCTTAATCTATGCATATCTTGCTTGGTGGACGAAATCTACCCAGAAGACAGCTGCGGCTGCACTTAACAAATTACAACGACTGGTCTGCATAGGCATCACTGGAGCCATCCGGACATGTCCCACTGCAGCACTGGGAGTCATAACTGGCATACCCCCTTTACCAATTACATTGAAAAAGGAGGCCTGCCTGGGGGCACTTCGCCTTCAAAACATAACCAATATCAAAGGCGGTGATCTTACCGGGCATCTTAGCCCTTTATCAGGCATAAAAACGAATTTTGATGCGGTTTTTTTTATTCGATAGATATTCGAAAATAAAAAATACAACTCTTTTTCGTTTTTCCAGATTTTGATTTTTAGCCGATTTATTGAGGAATATATATTTGTTGCAGATATGCAACAAATACGTTTTCGGGGAAAAAAAGACTAACTATATCCAGAAAATTCAACAAGTAAATATTTTGAAAAATGATATTTTATGATAAACATTAAATTGTATTCCAAATGACTTATACAGGATAATAAGGTTTTTAGTCTTATTATAATTTTAGGTTTTTGATATAGAAAAACTAAAAAAACTAATACAAGTTCAAATGAAATAAGTGCAAATGTTTCCATGTAATTATAACACATTCATTTAAATGACAATCTTTAAAACAATTGTTTCTTTTGTTAAAGCATAAAGCAAATCCACATTTGTTGCACATAACTTGCGCATATCCTCCACAGTAAAGTAAAGGCGAAAATGTTGATGTCTGGGCACCCCTCTAACCAATCTTATTACAAAATTCGATGCTGCACCTAAATCTGGCTCGTTAGGGAGTTGAACCTTTTCTTTTCCAGAGTCTATCTCAAACTTGTTGCAGAAGCCAGAAATTCCGCTTAGGCCATATAGTTTAAATCCCCATTTATGAGGCTTGTTGGGATCGTACCGCTTTAAATGACATCGAGATTTGAAGAGAAAATCTGTTTATTGACACATTGAAACTTCTCCTTCTTACTTCTCCTTTAGTACTTTAGAAAAAGTATTATTAATTCGTCAAGAAGGGGCTGTATTTTAAAAAGTCGATCGTGGCAGAGATCGGACGTTGGGAGATTATTATCGTTGTTGTTGAAATTAATGGAATGTTCGATTGCTTCAAAAGATTTTCTGATCGCTAATATTCCAAGACTTTTGGACCAGTATTGGTCAGTTTTTGGAAGCCGTGAAATGGACATGTATAATGAAATTATAACATATAATAATTAGCGAATATCCACAGAGTTGAAATGGATATTTGAGTTTCGATTTTTTTGACGAATATATGTAAATGTTTGTTTCATTGCAAATATTATTAAACATTTTATTCGGAAACAGATACAAAAAAAAACTGTCTGGAAAATATTTGCTTTCCTCATCAGCAGAAAAGTCAAGCTCATCCTCGCTATCCGCACTATCAAAAATACTTTCGATTTCCGACGAAAAACACCATTTAAAACAATTAATGTAATCACCATAGTTGAACACAAAACACAGATGTATTATGATAACATAGATGTATTATATAACTTATAAAAGAAGACACAAGACAATATAGAAAACACGAAAACATGTGTATGTTGCATAACTGCAACAAAAATTATGAAGAAAAATTTTACCCAGAAACGTATTTTGTTGCATATCTGCAACATACCAATATTGTCAATTCACAGGTAAAATACAATAAGAAACATAATAACTCGATAAAACATGAAAAATAGATCACATTACATTTCCAATAGTGTAGTTTTTCAAAACAATTAACCTTCACTTTAATAACAATGTAATTTTCAATGCCTGCAAAAAACGTTACTTCGCTTTCTTACAAAATTGGCGAGAAAGTGAGCATATTTTTCGCACAATACACATTAGAGTGCGGCCAGACAAAATGTGTTAAATGCTTTATGCAGATCTATATTAAATAAAAACTTTTCACTTGCGCGGTGTATATTGAAAAATATTAGCATTTAATCGGTATGTTGCAGATATGCAACCCGACCGGATAAAGGGTTAGGGTCCTTGAACCCCTAATAAATGAACCCATTCTGCGCGTAACTGACGAGCAGAAACAAAAACTTGTTCTACACAGAAACTTCTCTGCAGTCCTGCACACTAGGAATGAATGGAAAACAAAATCAATATCTCTACCCAGTGGATCACAAACTGATGGGTAAAAACTGGAAAACGGTGACACCGGGGCTGGTATTTTCGGACCAAGCTTTAACAACTCCATAGCCATGGGAAAGTCGCCAACCATTTTCCAAGCAGAGATACACGCCATAGAAATCTGTGCTCGTGAATGCCTTCGCAGGAAAATGCAAGGCGCACGGATTTACATCTTTTTTGACAGTTTGGCAGCGCTCATAGCGCTGAAATCCTTTACGATCTCATCCGGACTTGTAGAGACCTGTTTCCAGCAGCTGAATGCCCTTGCCTCCAAAAACACCCTAACGGTGGGCTGGGTGCCAGGGTATGAAGAACATATAGGAGACGAGGTGGCAGACTCCCTAGCTAAACGCGTCGCGATGACACCTTTTATCGGCTCTGAGCCGTTCTGTGGACTATCGAAAGGACACAAAAGAAAACTACTCAGGAAATGGGAGGAAGCGGAGATAAATCGTCACTGGACCGACAGTGCAGGGCTGAGACAATCCAAGCAATTTCTCTTCCCCCAGATAATACGATCAAAACGCATCATCAACCTATCAAAGATCGAAATTCGCACTCTAACAGGCTACCTAACGGGTCATTGCAACCTTAGGTATCACCTTAAGAAATTAAAACTTTCAGAAATCGACACATGCAGATTCTGCGAGATGGAGCAAGTAACATCGGAACACATCCTATGTGAGTGCCACTCGCTAATCAGACGTCGACTTCATCATCTAGGAGGTGAACTTATTCCCCCCTACAGGATCTGGGAACAAATAAACCATCCTAAAGTGCTCTCTTTTATTAAAAGCCTAGATATAGGGCCTCTACATTAATCGTACCGGCCGGCACAAAAGACCTAACATCTGGTCGCAGTGCAACAAGGCCCTTGCAATAATAATAATAATAATAATTCGGCCACGACCTCTATTATTATTACGATTATTATGGTTATAATTATTATTGTAATTATTGTTACGACTGTAAAGTTACCTCTTTAATTTCCACGTCCGCGGTTTCCGCCGCGCTTTTTTAATTATAGGACAGTGTTTGGCTGTCCGGTTGCCACTGTGCAACAATTTACAAATTTAGATACGGCCTCATTCATAGTATTGAAGGTACCAGCTTTCATAATAAGTCTTACCTTATCGATTGTCCAATTTGTAGTCATTGCTTTGACTGCATGCTGGGTGGAATAACTTCTGGCTAACTCTAACGGTTAACCGTCTGTTATATATGCACCTTCTAACATTTTTGTCATCTTGTCAACCTTTTGTGTGTACTGGTAAGCAGATTTATTTCGTTGCTGTAAGTTCATCAGTTTTGCTGATAATACTTCTACACTTTCGCCCTTGACATTGCTGTTTAATCTGGAAATGACTTCAGTTATTGTTGTTTCGTTTCCGATTAAATTTCTGGCTACACCTTTTAGCTTTGTTTTTATTATTGAAATAGCTAATTGTTCGTGTTCGCCTTTTAGTTACTCAATTATTTCCAATGCATCTATGAAACTTCTTAGATTTTCGGCTTTAACATAAAAAACTAAAGTCAATATTTGTTTGTGCCATTGTGAAGTTTTCTGGATGTTCGGTCTCGCTAATAGTCTCTTCCGACTCCTCAACGTCTATTGACTTTTTTCCCGTTGTGGGAGCGCTTTTGGGGCTGGAGGTGTTATTTTCTCCTGATTGGTTACACTTTTTTATACTCTTGCAGGGTATTATAATTTTAGTCAGAAGTTTGCAATGCAGTGAAGGAGACATTTCCGACTCTATAAAGTATATATATTCTTGATCAGCATCAACAGCCGAGTCGATCTAGTCATGTCCGTCTGTCCGTCTGTCTGTTCGTCTGTCCGTCCGTTTCTACGCAAACTAGACCCTCAGTTTTAAAGCTATCTGAATGAAACTTTGCACATATGATTCTATATGCTCTCGGAACGGGCCGGATCGGACGACTATATCTTATAGCTGCAATAGGAACGATCGGAAAATTTTTAGGAAAAAATTATAATTTAGGCAATTTTCAAGATATTTTCATAAAATTTCAGATATGGTCATTATTTTGAAATTTCGGTCTTAATTTGATCGAAATCGGACCACTATATCATAAAGCTGCCATATATATATAAATTCATTTAGATTGTTCGCAACATTTTTGCTCGCAACATTTGTGTCAGTACCCGAGAAAACGAAAAAGTCTTACTTACTTACTGCAAGGGTATTTAAACTTCGGCATGCCGAAGTTAGCTTTCTTTCTTGTGTTTCTTTTTGTTTTGTTTGTTTTTTTAATTCTTTGTTATTCCTCTCGGGAACTTGTAGCGTGTAGCGGTTGGAGAAGTGTTTTGGCTCCGGAGGAATCTGTGGTTGCGGTGCTCGCCTTAGAATCCGGCTCTCGCTCGTCGGCTTTGGGGGTGGTGGTCTTGCGTACACAGTTCCTATCACTGACTACACAATTAATTAATTATATAAAGACAAGAATATAGCGAGCTAGCGACAAGAGAGAATAAATTGAACGAACCGGAAGAAAAAGAATAAATAAATTTGAGAAGGAAGCTAAAGAGTAAGAAAGGCTGAGAGAAAGTCAGAGAAAGCAAAGCCACTGATGGTCTTGTAGTCGCATTTAGCCCGCCCAACCTATGATCACCTTCCTTGGAGGCATATCTCCGGTGACCCCTTTGATACCCTACGATCACGGGTACATCAGCAGAGTTCTATGTTTATGTTTTTAGGTATTCATTGTTTTAATAATTCCGTATCATTTGAACAATAGTGTAGTTCGGGAACACATCTTAATACCATTAAAAAAAAAATACCATGTTAAGGCTTTAATATAACTATTAATTCTTATCGACAAGAAAAATATTTCTAAAAGTTCTGAATATGAGGTAATAACTAATTAAGCCGTTAGTTAACTATGGTTAAGTCTCAATAAAATCGAGCGAAATATATTCTATTTAATTACAAGTAATAGTTTTAGAGAATATTCCAAAGTTAGATTCCAATACTGGTCGAGATGGTTTTCAAGAAAACCGTAAACTAAATAATTTATTCCTAATCGTGATGAATTTTTGCTTGTTTCTATCGGCTAAATGGTATTGATTTCGAAAATCTCGTAAAGCAAGATTTCATAAGAATAGCGAATAGTTTTAATGCTTTTAAGTTTTCAAAGATTTCATTTCGATTCGTAAGGCATTTGTAAGAGATCATAAAGATCACGAGAATAACCGCACCATAAGGTCGGATTCATATAACTCACTTAGGATGGTTCCAACGATGAAGATCGATCTCCGACGTGGGTCGCTGGAAATGAAATACACAGACTCTCGCCCTATTTCGACATAATAACTTCGCGAAATCCCTTAGCACTCGCCTTCACTTGCTTCTTAGCCATAACAAAATTCATGGAACTTCATGTAAGACGGGATCCTGAGACTCCGGTAGTGGTAGCTGCGCCGTAGGTGGGGCTCGCGGGCTTCATGTGCCCCCTCTTTTCGGCAGAACGAGCTGCGTTGGAAGCAGCCTTAAACCGTCGCCCTACACCCGACAACCTAATCGGATGTATGCTGGAGACCCCCTCCAAATGGGAGGCCGTCGCCGGAATGGCAGCATCCGTGACGAGAGAACTGAGGCGCCGGGAGCAGACCCGACGCACTGAAGGCACTGGAGCCTCCTGGTCCACCGTCACTGGTAGATGAGTAAGCGGACGAGAGTTCACTATGCTCGCCGCCTCAATCAACTAGTTCTCCAGTACGTTCTCCTTGGGTGCGAGCTCCTTCATTGTGTGCGCCAGCACCTCTTTCACGCACTGCCCCATCCTTTCCCAAGCGCCACCCTCAGCTGGGTTCGCCGGGCGATTAAAGATCCACTCAATTCCTTTGGACGACAGCTCGCCCTGGATCCTTGCAGGCTCAAATACTTCGCTGAACTTCCTGGCCTCTCTATCGGCTCCAATGAAATTCTTCACGTTGTCGCTTCTTATTCTGACCACCGGTCCACGGCGGCTAATGAAGTTCCTCATGGCGATTATACAGGAATCTGTAGACAAATCGTGGGCCATCGCCAAGTGGATAGCCCTTGTGGTTAGACACCTTAACAATGCCACACACCTTTTCTCTGTGTGACGTCCAACAGTCACAAATAGCGGTCCAAAAAAATCCAGGCCAGTATACTTAAATGGGCATCCGTTGGCCTCCAGCCGGTCTCTCGGCAAGGGACTTATCTCGGGCTGCGTTGGTCACGCCTTCCGAAGCTTGCATACATTGCAGTTGCTCATCACCTTTCGTAGCAGTCTCCGTAAGTTCGTAATCCAGAACATCTGCCGGATCGCTCCAATAGTTGCTTCCGTGTTTTGGTGGCACATCCTCTCGTGGTGATGCCGCACAATCATCTCTGATAGTGCCTCCTCGTGAGACAGTATGATCGGCCGTCGCGCGCTATATGGCATATACGCCGCGTCGTCGATCCTTCCGCTGGTTCGCATTACTCCGTCCTCGTCGAAGTACGATGACAACCCATACAGTCGGCTGCCTTTGGCGTCCTTTCCTTGGCTGTCTCTAGCAAAAGGTTCTCGCTGCGATTGCCTTATCAGTGCGCGCTCTGCCTCAGCGCACTCCTTTGACGTCAGTCCGTGATCCTCTCGATTGCAATGCAGTCCACGGCATCGTCGAATAAATCTGAGCACCCATGCGGTGCTCCTCACCAATCGGTTGCAACTCGAGAAACTCTGTTAAGTTCGCCGTGACCAGGACAAACTCACATTTCATCTGCTCTTCATCTGGCGTCGGGAGATACCAGTCCTCGCGCGATCTCAGCCAGCTTTCTTCTGGTCCTCGTACGAATGGAGGACCACTCAGCCACCGCGAACCAATACTCAGGTCCACGCAATCGCGCGGCCTCGTCGCGTCAACTGCCACGTTTTCGGCAGACGGAATCCATCTCCATTGGGACGCCTCCGTGGATTCCAAGATCCCCGCCACCCGGTTTCCGTCGAATTGCTTGTATCTCCGGTAGGTGCTGCTTATCCAGTGCAGCACAGTCTTAGAATCCGTCCATAGTACGCAGCTGCTGACCGCCACACCGTGCTCTTGCTTGATGGTGTCCATCAGTCTCATATCCAATACTGCTGCTTGAAGTTCCAGTCGCGGGATTGACATAGTCCTCATCGGAGCGCACTTCGTCTTTGAACATGCGAAATGCGTCTGCAATTCTCCGCTTGAGTAGGTCGCCCGCCAATAGACCGCTGCTGCGAACACCGACTGGCTGGAATCCACGAAGACGTGCAGTTGCAGTGTCCGCACTCGTCCTTGGCCGAAATAGTAGCGTGGACATCAAAGCTCCTCAATTTTGTTCATTCCTTGGCGCCAGCTCTCAAAGGCTGCGGCTATCGTGTCTGGTAACGGCTCGTCCCAACCGACTCCTCTCCGCCAAATCTCTCGCATTAATACTTTAGCGGTCACCATTTAGCAGCTCAAAAACCCAATCGGGTCGAACGTAGACATGACCAGGCTCAGGAACTCCCTCTTCGTGGGGACGCGTTCTCCTGTCATCACGTTCCTTGGGACTCGATGGTATTTGACGCCGAGCTTAAAATCATCTGTAGCTGGCTGCCAGTACATGCCTAGCACCTTCTCCTCAGCTTCGGTCCATCTGACACTAGTGATGGATTCAAGTGGGTTCAACGCTCTGACCACACTTGCCGAACTGGAAGTAAATAGACACAAATTAAAACCAGCTTCCGCATGTATATCTCTCACCCGTGACTAAATGGCGATATCTTCTTCTTCACTGGGGAAACTGTCGATGTAGTCATCCACGTAGTGATACTCGTTGATCGCCAGGACTGCTCGCGGATCCGTGCTGCTATACTGCGAAGCATTCACGGACTTCACATAATCCGCCGAGCATGGCGAGCAGTCCGCTCCGAACGTCATCACCTGCATCTCATATATGTCGGGTTCCCGTAGATCGTCTCCGTTCCTCCATAGGAACCTCTGGGCGCATCTGTCCTGTGGCTGCATCAACACCTGATGAAAGATCTCCTTGATGTCTGCACAAACCCCAACTGCTCCTTCCCGGAAATGGAAGACCACCCCTGGGAGGGGCTTGTACCGCTGTGGACCTTTCAACAGCGCTAAATTCAGGGACACTCCGTTCACTTTGGCAGCCGCGTCGAAGACCAGCCGGATTTTTCCAGGCTTGTTCGGGTTCTCTACACCGAAGTGCGGCAGGTACCAAACCTTGCCTTACTGGGACCTCTGGACTTCCTGGGGCTCCTGTCGTCGTGCGTAGCCCTTTTTGACGTAATCGTCCATAATTCCATTGTAGGCCTGCGCGAAGTCCACATCGCGCCTCATTTTCCGTTCAATGTTGAAAAGTCTCTTGAGTGCCATACTGTAGCTCTCTGGCAGTCTCACCTCGTCGTCTTTCCATAGCAGCCCAGTCTCATATCGTTGCCCTACTTGCTTAGTCGTCTCCTCCAGGATACTCAGGGCCCGTGCATTGCCGTCATCTGCGACTGACGGCGCCAGCTCCACTCCGCCAGCTGCGACTGGCTGGGCCGGCTTCACTCTGAAATTCTCGATCTCGAAATAATCGCTGACCATTTTCTCCAGAAGATTATCCTGTGGCACGGCTCGGAGGCACGATCTCTGAAGCGGTGAACTCGACTTTCCTTTCACCGGTCCATTTACCACCCGTCCAAATGCGGTGGCTGCTGCACACGGACCTCCAGATCCATAACTTCTGGTTCTTAGGGGTATTCCAAGATGCGCATGATCCAATCCAATTAGGATCCTTGGTGCCGCATTATTGTACGGCTTTACAGGCAGGCATGCACTCGCGTTCGCTGATTTCACATCTTCCCGACGCAAGCTCTGCATCGGAAGGTTCAAATTGGCTACTCCGTATGCGGTCTTTAGCCCATGGCGCTTTGGTTTGCCCGCTGCACTGATCTGCAGGCTAACCATCCTCGTGTGCTCTTTGACGGACTTTCCACCAAACCATTGCACATTCAGTTGTCGACTCTCACCATTCAGGTTCAGGCTTCGAATGAGTTCGTCGTCGATGAGCGTGACAGACGATCCTTCATCCAGCAGTGCGTAGGTGTCGACCTGCGTATTCTCCCCGTACAACGTCACGGGCAAAATACGGAATATCAGGGGACCTCCATCCAAATCGACACTCAAGTTCCGATGCGATGATTCCTGGCGGTCGCATGTCGATCGCCTTTCATCCTCCTCACGTCCCGCGTCTATAACTGACGTGGGCAGGCTCTTATCCTTGGAATCCACTGACTGTGGCATTCGTATCCGTCGGCTGCTGTCTCTGTACAGCTGCCGGTCTTGGCTGCCCTCCTGCGGCCTCCATCTGCGACTGGCGGCCGTTTGGGATGTCCAGCTGGGTCATGGATGTCATCCGGCATCCAGACGTTGCATTCTCGGCCCTTCTTGCAGAACCGAGCCATGTGTCCATACTCCAGACACAAAAAACCTAACCTCAACTTCTTCACGGACTCGATCCGCGTTGCCATGGAAGCGTGGTCGAATTCCCTGCAGTCCTTGATCTCGTGTTGTCCCTCACACAAGGGGCAACGTCTGGGGCGGTCTGCATACCGCTCCTCCTCGCGAACACTATTCGCGTGCAATACCCTTCGCTTAGGGTGCTCCTTGATTCCGACTTCCATGACAGTGCACATCAATTTAGCGAATTCATGAAGCCACTCGCTTAGGTGCACCACTGTCGGATACGGTTGTATTGTAGCCGCGTGCTTCTTCAGTCCAACCTCTTGCTCACAGGCAGCTTGGCAATCAGCTCCTCCATTAGGGTTGGCTAGGTGCTGGCTGCCGGTCAGGGTTGACTGCAGGAACGCTGCCAGGTTGCTTACCCTTTTGGCGAACGGCACGATTCTTGAGATGTTGCCCTCCTGAATTGGCTGCACATCGCGCACGCTCTCCAATTGGCTACGGATCAGTAGCTCCGGACGTCCAAACCGGAATCGTAGCTGCTTTATAACAGCTTGCACGTTGCTGGGGTGGATGAGCAGCGACTTCACAGCTGCTCAGGCCTCGCCCTTTAGGGCTTTCACGAGCCTCTGATTATTAACCAATTCCGTACACTGGTAAGCTCTGGTTGTTTCCGTGAACGCGCACAGGAATATTGGACATTCCTCTGGCTGACCTTCAAACTCGGGAAGATCAGGCTGTCTGCATGGCGTCCACCCAGGTATTCTCGTCGGCGCCACACCATATGGTAGGGTCGATGGCGTTGATACCTCCAAATTGTGTGTTGGCTCCCGTGGCGGGTGAACATAACCTCGATCAGGCTGCGCCGTGGCGGTAACACAAAATGGCCCAGAATAGCTCACTGTTCTTGTTGTACAACTCCGTGTGACAGGTTGCCCGTTTGCCCAATGGCCGCCAAGCGTCGGCGCCAAATTTCCACTCAATTGTGGTGGCAAATTCGCACTCAATTGTGCCGGCAACTGCGCATCCAACGATGGCGTCACTCCAAGCTACGGTTGGAGATTGTCACTCGTAATCTGCCTGGGCATGCTCGAACCCTGCCGTGGTGTTTCTCTCAGACATGGCACCATTGCAAACGCCGCACCGCTCACCGCACCGCTCACCGCCGCGTGCTCCGATTCCAACGGGATCCCTGGCGGCCTCTGCTTGTCCTTCACTTGCCCTTGCCTTCACCAGCTCCGACTCTAATTGCGCGATCTTTTCCATTAGAGCCGCTACAGTGGAGTCCGTAGTCTGCCTGGCAGGTTCTTACTCGAAACCTGTCCAGTTGCTGTGGGCTGCAGGTTACTTGCCGCTTTCTTGCGGCGGTTCCACTGTTCTTCGGAGTCTGTGGCCGCTGCCGACACCAGCCACACTTGCAGAGCTGGCCGGGTTGCCAGTTGCTGTGGCCGTGGTGGTCGCATTTGCGGGAACACCCGAGACATCCAGTCTGGGGCTCCGCCGGGGCGAATGCTTAGTAGGCAGAGTGCGAATAAAAGAAAATGACGCCGGTCGGCTTATCACGGGGAAATGACTTCAAAACATCTAAGAAAAACACCTCGTGTTCGATAACAAACAGAGTAGTTGGAGTTGTTTTATTCTGTAGAATACCAAATGGTTAAACTTAACCTGAAATACAATCTCTATCTTACATACCGCAGTTTCTCTTTCGTCTCAATGTGATAGCAAAAACGCAGAGATTTAGTCCGCCGAAATTAAGCTTGGCTTTACCCGATTAAGTGCCCTAATACGCAATACATCGAAATCCCGACACAAATATCTCCAAGTTTTGGCGGCTCTAAATTGAAACTTCACTAACTATCACTAACTAGCCCTAAACCGTTCCGCGACAAGTAATGAGAGCATATAGAAGACTATCTGTAAAGTTTCATTCAGATAGCTTCAAATCTGAGGGACTAGTTTGCATAGAAACTGACTGAAAGATAGACAGACGGACGTATCGATGGATCGACTCGGCCGTGGATGCTAATCAAGAATATTTATACTTTAAAAGGTCGGAAATGTCTCCTTCACTGCGTTGCAAACTTCTGACTAAAGTTTAAATATCCTTCACGGGTTTATACATAACTTTTTGTCATATCAACCATAAAAACATAATGCCATGATGCTAGTTACTATTTCATTAATAAATATTATCATTTTTATGACTTGTATTATTATTCTTATTTTAGTAGTTTTCTAAAAATTATTATTATTATTTTTATTGTTATTATAATTATTATTATTTTTTTTATTTAGAATGGATTTAAGTCTCCAGTTGATTACTGACACCTATGCTCTTTTCTCGCAATTTAATATTTACGTGCCACAGGAGGACTATGATAAAGTTGAAGGTCTACAACTTATGTTTAATAAAATGCTGGATAACGTAAGTCATAATTCTTAATTGGTAATTTATTAATGTACGTTTTTACAGGCCAAAAAGGTTTCTGACAGAATATCAGAAATGGAGGAACCTCTTTTAAGAGAACTGAATGATGGTATATCTTCATTTGTTCACGAGTTTGAAGAATTCAATCGTGATTTTGAGGCAAATGGTCCAATGGTTGAAGGAATTTCAGCCAAAGAAGCAAGCGACCGAGTCTTTTTATTTCAAAACAGATTTGATGAGCTTTGGAGAAAATTTGAAATGTATAGTAGTGGTGAAAAGCTTTTTGGCTTGCCAATAACCGATTACCCATTGCTTCATCAGCGTAAGCGAGAGTTTAATTATCTTAACAGGCTATATTCCTTGTATATCCAAGTCTTAAAAACTATATCAGATTATTATGATATGCCATGGGCCGATGTTAATATTGAAAAAATCAGTGCAGAATTGGCCGATTTTCAACTGCGTTGCAGAAAGCTACCCAAAGGTATGCAATCTTGGCCTGCTTTTATAGACCTTAAAACTAAAATAGATGACTTTAATGAAACATGTCCCTTGCTCGAGCTTATGACGAATAAAGCTATGAAGGAAAGGCATTGGATTCGTCTTAATGCCCTATTTAAAACTGATTTCGACCCAACAAGTCCAAAGTTTACACTAGGAAAATTGCTTGAAGCTCCAATTCTAAAGTTTAAAGAAGATGTTGAAGACATATGCGTTGGCGCTAGTAAGGAATTAGATATTGAAGCCAAGCTGAAGCAAATTATTTCAGATTGGGGATTGGTTAATCTACAATTAGGGCAGTTCAAAAATAGGGGAGAGCTTGTCCTTAAGGGAGGTGAGACATTAGAAATAATAGCATCACTGGAAGATAGTTTGATGATCATGAATTCTTTGGCATCAAATAGATATAATGCTCCTTTTAAAAAGGAAATACAACTTTGGTTATCAAGGTTAGTAAACACTGGAGAAGTTTTAGAAAAGTGGCTCATGGTGCAAAATCTTTGGATTTATTTGGAAGCTGTTTTTGTTGGTGGGGATATCTCCAAACAGCTACCTATGGAGGCCAAACGCTTTACGAATATTGATAAAAATTATGTAAAGATTATGATGCGTGCCCGAGAAATACCTAATGCAGTGGACTGCTGCACTGGAGATGAAACTCTTGCCACAAATTTAACTTGGCTACTGGATCAGCTTGAGACATGTCAAAAGAGCTTAACAGGATATTTAGAATCAAAACGACTACTTTTTCCGCGATTTTTCTTTGTTTCCGACCCAGTGTTGTTAGAAATACTAGGCCAGGCTTCGGATCCAGCTTCAATACAGCCCCATCTTTTGAGTATATTTGACGCCATTGCTACTGTAGACTTTCAGGAAAAAACTACTGACATCATAGAATCTATGAATTCAATGAATAAGGAAAAAGTCAAGTTTGAGAATACGGTACAGTGCTTAGGAAGTGTGGAGATTTGGCTAGGTCGCTTGTTAAAAGAAATGCAAGATACAATGCGAACCATACTTGCTTTGATGTCAGTAAGTTTGAACGACCCAGAGTTTAACTTTGCTGAAGAGTTTCCAAGTTTCTGTGGTCAAGCAGGAGTAGTTGGGGTACAGCTTCTCTGGACCAAAGACTGCGAATATGCTCTCCGAAAATGTCGAACCGATAAGACAATTATGAAACGCACAAACAATAAATTTTTAGTTCTGCTGAACTTCTTTATTGATTTGACTGTAAAGGATCTAACATCACTCGATCGAATAAGATTCGAGACTATGGTTACCATTCATGTACATCAACGAGATATTTTTGATGATTTATGTACACAGCGGATTAAATCGGCTGGTGATTTTGAATGGCAAAAACAAGCTCGGTTTTATTATAATGAAGATAATGATGATATTATTGTTGGTATAACAGATGTAAATTTTATATATCAGAATGAGTATCTTGGCGTAACAGAACGATTGGCTATCACTCCACTTACGGATCGCTGCTACATAACCCTAGCGCAGGCTGTTGGAATGTGTATGGGAGGTGCGCCTGCCGGTCCTGCTGGAACTGGAAAGACTGAAACAACGAAGGATATGGGTCGGGCATTAGGAAAATTAGTAGTTGTGTTTAACTGCTCTGACCAGATGGATTTCCGTGGCTTGGGACGCATTTACAAGGGTCTTGCTCAGTCCGGCTCTTGGGGATGTTTTGATGAATTCAATCGAATTGAGCTACCTGTACTATCTGTTGCGGCTCAGCAAATATAGTAAGTTTTTTTTCTTATTTGACATGAAGCTATTATTCAATTACAATTCTTTTTTAAGTATCGTCTTTACGGCTAGAAAGGAAAAGCGATCTAGTTTTATATTTTTAGATGGAGATGTAGTTTCTCTTAATCCGGAATTTGGAATTTTTATTACAATGAACCCTGGCTACGCCGGCCGCCAAGAGTTGCCTGAAAACCTTAAAATAATGTTTCGTACCGTAGCCATGATGGTGCCAGATCGTCAGATAATTATTAGGGTAAAGATGGCTAGTTGTGGTTTTAAGGAAAATGTTGTGTTATCAAGGAAAATGTATACCTTATACAAATTGTGCGAAGAACAGTTGTCTAAGCAAGTCCACTATGATTTTGGTCTTCGAAATATATTGTCTGTTCTTCGTACTTTAGGTTCCCAGAAACGATCTAATCCAAATGATACTGAGGAAACAATAGTTATGCGCGTATTGCGAGACATGAATGTTTCAAAACTAATTGATGAAGATGAAGGACTATTTGTGTCATTGGTGGATGACATGTTTCCAGGTATAAAATTGACCACCAATGTTTACAAAGATCTTCAAAAAGCCATTATAAAGACATGCGATGAATTGGGTTATGTAAATAATCCCGAGTGGAACCTTAAAGTTGTGCAATTATATGAGACATCTCTTGTGCGACATGGTCTAATGCTAATGGGACCCACTGGATCAGGTAAAACAAGCTGTACTCTTTGTATTCTTAAGTGCTTTACAGAGATGGGCAGAAATCATAAAGAAATGCGAATGAATCCTAAAGCTATAACGGCACCGCAAATGTTTGGAAGATTGGATGTAGCCACAAACGATTGGACGGATGGAATTTTTTCAACGCTTTGGCGACGTTCCCTTAAAGTTCCAAAACATCAAAACTGTTGGATTGTTTTGGATGGTCCAGTTGACGCCGTGTGGATCGAAAATTTAAATTCCGTTCTTGATGATAATAAAACACTCACATTAGCAAACGGCGATCGAATAAAAATGGCGGATAACTCTAAGTTGGTATTTGAACCAGATAATGTCGATAATGCATCTCCTGCTACAGTTAGTCGAGTCGGTATGGTATTTACGAGTTCATCTGTATTAAGCTGGAGAGTGTATATGGAGGCCTGGTTAATAAATCAGGGAGAAGATGGTGATGTTTTTCGGCGATGTTATGAAGCTCTTTATGATGATGCACATGTGTTTCTGCAGTCCAGGCTTACATCAAAGATGAGAATTCTTGAAGCTATATATATCCGTCAAATGCTAGATATTATGGATGGCTTATTAATGGACATATCTTTACGTTCTGAAAAGGCTTTGGAGCGTATATTTTTATTTTCTTTAATGTGGTCATTAGGAGCTGTTCTTGAACTTGGGGAACGTGAAAAATTGGAAGAGTTCCTTTTGAAACATGCATCTAAATTACGTAAGTTATTTATTAAACCAGTAGAACTTTAATATTATATATATTAAAAATATATAAGGATTAAACGAAAATGTTGAGGTTTTTATTATATTTTATTTCACATTTCTAATATTTGTCGGGTTATTGATGCCAGGAGCCTCGTCGTCCGTCCGTCCGTCATAATCATTTTCACAACTCAATTTGTAAAGCTGCTTGCATTTAATGAGTCCACTTGCGTCTACTTTGGCTTTTTAACGCTTAATGTGTCGTTTCGTACAGACTGCTTTTTGTCATCTCAATTTTTGACATTCCCATTTCATTATGTCTCTTTCTCACATTAACCAAGCAGCGCAAGTGGACACGTTCAGCAACAGCTTTATCGCTCTCATTCTAGCAGAGTCCCGTTTATAGATAATTCATCTACTCCTACTCACACATTGACAATGAATAGGAAAACGCATAACAGCAGAAGGAACATGGAGAAGAAGTAAATAGCGACTAAGCGCATACACATTATTTTCGCCCCGACATATTCTTATGTAGCTCGGTTCACAGATTGATCGCGACTGCCTCGCTGCTCGCACGTAGCATTTCTTATTGTTGTATATTGAACAACATTTATTTCCAGAATGGATGAGTAAAAAGGAATAGAGGGTAAGGGTGCACGTTCAGTTTGACCCGGTTATAATAATTGGACGTTGATGCACTACGATCAGTACATTCAAGTGGCCCATCTGACACCAAGCACGTGCCTGTTCGTGTTAGGTGTTAGTAGGCGCGACAAATGAAAGTATAGAACAGGAATACGAGGAAGTGACTACTGGCGTGCTGCCAGACTGTTTGCCTGCATGCGTACTAAGTGGGTTAATATTAAGGTTTTTAGTTTGGGAAGGCTATCTACGTTTGATGTTATCATGTACAAATCATTATAATTTGCACATAAGACTCTAAAGGGTTCATGCAATTCAAAAGACGTTCTACATTGACTCAAAACTAAAGGAATATAGGATCTAGTATTTCTACTCGGTACGTAAAAGTTAAGCTGACCCAGCAAGTCAGCACTTTCCACGTCACCGTGGATAAGATTAAAAATGAACGTAATGCCAAGCATGGTTCTACGGTTAGCTAAAGAAGGTAAGTTAATTAGGAGAAGTCTACTAGAGTACGAGGGTAACCTCTGGTTTGGATCCCAGTTCAAACCGCGTAAAGCGAAAAGCAGAAAGTTCTTCTGAACTGACTCAATGCGTGTACTGTGAACCCCATACTGAGGGCTCCAGACGCAAGCTCCATATTCTAAGATAGGACGAACTAACGAAATATATAAGGATTTTGTAACATAGGGGTCATTGAATTCTTTCGACCACCGTTTAATGAAACCAAGCACACCTCTGGCTTTATTCACCATGCACGAAATATGATCGATAAAGTCAAGTTTAGGGTCCAGTCGGACACCCAAATCATCAACTATATTAATTCTTTCCAAAGAGCAGCAGTTAAGCGTGTAAGTCGCGAGCTTGGGAGTGACACGAGAGAAAATCATTAGCTTGCATTTAGAGCCGTTTAGGTTCAATAAGTTTATGCGGCACCATGTTTGGAAGTTATTGAGATCTGTTTGTAAATCAGACTGGCAGGAAGCGTCCTTGTATTGCACGCAAAGTTTGACGTCGTCCGCGTACATAAGTACTCTGGAGTTAGTCAGAACTTTCGGCAGGTCGTTGATAAATAATGTAAACAACAGGGGGACCCAAATGGCTCCCTTGCGGGACGCCAGAAGTAACCCTGAGAACATTAGATAAAGAATTTTTAAAGAGGACCTTTTGCGTTCTGCCATTCAGATAACTTGAGATCCAACTAAGAAGATCAACCGGGAATCCCATTAGATCGAGTTTCCGAACAAGAAGAGAATGGTTGACAGAATCAAATGCTTTACTGAAATCAGTATAGATTACGTCTGTCTGAAAGCCCTTATGGAAGCCCCTAACTAAGAAGGAAGTGAACTCTAAAAGATTGGTTGTCGTTGATCTACGCTTTAAAAAACCATGCTGACATGGAGAAATAATTGATCTACACAGGTGCTGCAAATGTGGAGTAATGATTTTCTCGAAAAGTTTTGGAATGGCCGACAACTTAGAGATTCCTCTATAGTTGCTGGCAACCGATTTGCTACCTTTTTTGTGGAGAGGAATAACAAATGATTCCTTCCAAATAAGGGGAAAGTGGGAGGTTTCTAGGGACAAGGTAAACAATTTTAGAAGGGGATTGCACAGGGCGTCGGCACAATACCTAAGCACACAGCCAGGTATACCGTCGGGACCTGGCGAATAAATGGGCTTAACGCGATGAAGATCAGAAAGAATAGTGCTTTCGTCTAAAGTAGGACTGAAAATAAGGTTCGATTTGGGCATGATGTAGGAATAAGTCTGATTACAGTCAGTTGAAGTTGAGTAAGTGGTTTGAAAAAACTGCGCAAACAGATCGGCAATAGCCCGATCATTTTTTACGGTTGTATTTTCAAACGAAAGCGAGGAAGGATGCGTAATTGGCTTACGTTTAGTGTTAACAAAATTATAAAACTGTTTTGGGTCCTGAGAGATCTGGACCCTACAACGAGTCAAATAATTGTTGTAACACTGCGCGTTCAACACGGTAAATCTTGACCGAGCAGATAAATAAAGAGATAGGGCAGAGTTAGAACCGGTACATTTATATTTAGTATACAGCCTAGATTTTTTGTTTTTAAGATGACTCAACTCTTTAGTAAACCAAGGAGGCTTATTCGATGTTGATGGATAGTATAACGGAACACATTCAGTAAAAAAGGAATTTATGGCACTGTAAAAAATATCCACGGCTGCTGCCATGTCAGTGCACATGTATAAATCGGACCAATTAAAATCTAAAATAAAGTTATTCAGCCGTTCGAAGTCCGTTTTGCGAAAACAAAGAACTTTCCTGGCTGGACAGTCAGATATGTTCTGTAAGTCAGTCCCAATGTCGAGAGTCACGTCGAAAGTCGGATGATAGGGATCTTCGGGAAGCGTCAACGGCGCCACCCTGGCTAAACTGACTCTTGCCGGGTCTGAGACAAAACAGAGATCAAGCAAGCGCTCTAGGGAATTTCGTACATGGTTGACTTGAGACAGCGAAATGTCGAGCAAGCCAGCAATAAAATCATGCTGTGTGGAGGTGAAAAGTACATTAGAGGAAGTATTTGAGGACCAAATAGCCCCTGGGATATTAAAATCACCAAGAACTATTAAATGATCCTTATTAGAAAGTCGGTTGAAAACCGTTTGGATAGCGGAAAGGTGGTTCCAATAAATAGGAAGTTCGGACAAAGGAGGAATGTAAGAACAGGTAATGAAAATAGAGCTACCATTGATGGTTAGCTTCACACAGAGGAATTCAACATCAAACTCCTCGAAAGTTATTAATTCCGACGCGAGAGTGGAGTCAACCGCTATGAGGACACCACCCCCACGTCTGATAGGCCGATCCAGCCGATATATTGTGAACACAGCTGGGAAAACTTCGGAGCTCAGAATCTCCGGCTTTAACCAGGTTTCTGTGAACACAATAACCTGGGATGCAAACGAGAGACTATCAGAATACAATTTGGGAAGCTTACTACGTAGGCCTCTTGCATTCTGATAGGAGATAGAGAGGGAATTGATTAGTTTTTTGGAGCGGATGTCGTAGAGGGCGCAGTGGTCTGGTCGGGCCTGGGAAGACTTATTCCTACGGGCCGCCGTTTCTTTTTCTTAGCTTCAAACTCTTTGACGACAGTATACTCTGGCCAGAAGTTGGTAGAGCATATTGTTTCAAAGAGTTCATTCGGGACATTTATTTTGAAAGATGAAATATTCCTAGCATAAGAAAATTTGAATTTTTCCACCTTTATTTGTATTTTTTCGGCTCTAGTTTTGCCTTGAATAAAGGCGATGACATCTTCCGATGTCTGACCAGGGGAGAGCCGCGAAACAAATATCTGTTTCGTAGGTGGTACTACTACAAGGGCTTTCGGCGCTGCAGACTGATTGTCTGCAGTGCCGATATCGGCCGGTAGTCCGGGCCTGATACCCTGAGCAGGTAAATTTACGGGGCTTTGAGGGGTCAGTATTTGAGACCCCCCAGGGGACAAAACGGAAATTATCGGGGGAGCGATCCCTCCCGCAACACATTCGGATGCCGAATCTTTTTTGCCACTCGATCTCAGAACTCTTTGACTGAATTCAGAGGTGGAGGGCTGTGTTGAGAGAGGCCGCTGTTGGGAGTCCGCCGCTGGTTGTTGAGATCCGCCTATATGCTGCAGACCAGTTGCGGTTCTTTTGCGCCTAGGAGACTCATTTAATAGTTTAAGGCTATTAAATTGAGTGTCCAGCGCCAAGAGCATATCATGAGTTTTACGAAAACTCGATAATATGTCTTTAAAACCGCCCTTGGTCTGCCGCATAAAAGACATCATTTCTCTTTCAACCTCGCGGCAGGCCTCGCAGCAGTAACGCAGACCGATGTTTCTTCTTACATCGTCCACCGTCCGAGCAACAACACCAATGCACTTGGCATGCACAATGTTGTCACACAGCCAGCAGCCGACTGTAAGATCATTAGTAGTAATTGCCTTTTTACAGGTCTTGGCGAAGCAGATAATTGCGGACATTATAAAGACTTACCACTGTACCTTTAGGTAGAAGAGATAAGAGTGCAGCTGCACCGAGAGAGCGGGAGAACGAGAGAGCGGGTAAACGGGTGAGCGTGGGAGCGAGCTTAACGTTTAGCTGTCGCGACGGCGCAAACTAAACGGAGAAGGCACAAAGAGGAATGCAAAAAATGCAAAGCAAACACCGACAGCACAAACTAAATTGTGAAAATAATAACAATTAAATACACAAAACAGAATAGCTGCATGCACACGAAGTGAACGGGAACTTTATTAATCACAAGGTAGAAGATTTAAATAAAACCCCGGTTGTTTTAATGCAAAAATTAACACAAAACGAGAGCGCAAGAAAAAAACACGACCGTTCACTTGGAAGAGAGACCGATCATTTTAAAATAAAACGAAGCAATTTACATACAATACCTAACGTGCCTCTACATACTTAGATTTGTTCTTATAAGTAAAGAGCACGCAAACATTTTTGTATCTTAACAATAGTGTTCAGTTTGCTGCTTGCCTCAATGTGCGGGAGAGCGGCGATCAGCTGATCACTCGCTCGTTTCTGGGCAGTGCATACGACGGGGAGAAGGAGAACGGAGGAGAGGCAAAAATCAGTCTGAATTTGCACACGACGCTGAACGCCCGCCGCCGGTCTAACCATCTATTTTTACATATATACACACACCCGCCTGTACATAATCTTAGTTTAAAGTAAATCACGGAATAATTATAACGATTGAAATTTATTCAACCTTGTTGTTTACTCTTGTCCTAAGTCGAGGTATTCCTGGATCACCGCGTCATACCGGGCTTTGAGGAGGGGATCCCTTTTTAGGCGCTGCTCGTTGCGGAGGAACTGAGCTAGAGCGAAGGATCGTGAAGATGCTAGCTCGGAGCCCTTGTGCTCGGGGTCGCGCAAGGGGAGCGTCACAACATACTTGCCCCGATGGTCCCTTCTGGTGGTTTGTACGAAATTTTGTTCGCAAAACGCATCAGACTCAGGGACGATCTGTGTGGGCACTTCCTCCACCTCCCAGAACTTGGTGAGGAGCTGGTCCAGAGAGTCCTCGAGGGCGCAGGTAACTCGCGTGGAGAAGGCGGACACTCTGCGTGGGGCTGCTGAATGGACTGGGCCTGTCAACACCCATCCAAAAATGGTTTCCTGGCCGAGAAGTGAACCGCAGATGTCAGCTTTGGAATTGCCGAGGAGAATAGACGGAAGAATGTCTCCAACAAAATCAAAGAAAATTGAACAAAAAACAATCGCGGTCCCGCCCGAATGGATCTGTAATAATTTTTGATTTGAATGTTTGTCTCTTGTTGTCTCGCTTTTAATTGTGTTTATGTACGTATATATGTATATTAATTTCGTAGCGGAGGTTTAGTTGCTGGAATCGGGTGCAGATAATATGTGCATATATGTATGTATGTATGTATGGGATAAATATGGGCATGCATTTATGGAGGCACAGTGGAGCGTCGCGGAGTGGACTGTATATTAAAATGTCTGGAAAAGGACAGTAAAATTATGTGGCGAAAACAATGGCACACACCGGAATCAGAACAGAAAGAATATCGAGACCAACGGCAGACTGTCCGGCGAGCAGGGAACTCCCGCACAGTGCACACTCGGTGGCCGATATTGTTTATGCCTTTTTTTTCTCACCACACAATTTCACTTTTTCACTTTGCGAATTCACGGAGTTAGAACTGCGCCGACATATAATTATAATAATATATGTACATATATATGTATATGCCAGTATGTCTTGGATGACTGCACATACATATATGTACATATGCCGCAACCGTTTGCACTTTGATGTACGCAAAGAGAACGGCGAGGAATATGGCGGCGCGAAAAAGAAGCGAAGTGGGGAGGAGACGAATTGAAAATTTCGGCGGACTGGGAGCACTATTTATTTATGCGGACTAGGAGCACTATTTATTTATGCGGACTAGGAGCACTTTGTATTTATGCGGAATAGGAGCACTAGCAGGCAGTAGAAGCAGAGGTAAGATCGTACTTATCTTTGGGCGGAACAAGCCGGGAACTGCTGGCAGAAGTGGCGAAGATGAACGAAAAAATCCGGCTCTGATGGACCAATGTTTGTAGGGGGGCCGATCCTCCAAAAATAAGCGATCAAGTAGTTTTAGGAAACTGCAGAAATTCCCACGGCGCAAACCGAAATAATTCCAAACGAAAGGGTAGCGAAGGCACCAGAAAGAATATCAAGAGGCGTGGGCGTCGTGGGACTTCAATGTTTAATTCTTGCATTCATACAGGGTCCGCCACGTAACATTTTTTTTTTTTTAATGCAATAAAACAAAAACGGTTCATCCGATCATCAAAATTTTTCATATTAAAGTACAATCCTTCCGGTTACTTATGGAATACAAGTTCGTTCAAATGGCTGCCTCGGCTGGCCTTGCAGTACGCTATACGGCCGACCCGATTTTTGAGGACATTTCCGGCCGTATTTCGGCAACGGCGACGCGCCATGTTAACGGATTGGTTCTTCCCGGAAATCGAAGAGGAGGACTTGGACAACATTAGGTTCCAGCAAGATGGCGCTCCGTGCCACACAGCCAACGCTACGATCGATCTTGTGCGCACTGTTTTCGGAGACCGAATTATCAGCCGAAACTCTGATGTCCTTTGGAGCTGTGATTTGACACCGTTGGATTATTATTTGTGGGGCGCCGTCAAAGACAAGTCTTATGTGGACAAGCCAGCGAAAATTCAAGCTTTGAATGACAACATTCGCGTCGCCGTTATGATGTCCTGCAAGGCCAGCCGAGGCAGCCGTTTGAACGAACTTGTATTCCATAAGTAACCGGAAGGATTGTACTTTAATATGAAAAAAAAAATTTGATGATCGGATGAACCGTTTTTGTTTTATAGCATTTTCAAAAAAAAAATGTTACGTGGCGGACCCTGTACAAGGGGACAAAACTAAGCATGGGGCCCATGAGCGGAACCTGCAGGTGTAAAAATTTTAATTCGAAAAGTTTTGTGTGTAAATAGATTGCTTTAGATCGCGGCCGCGCTAAGTTTGCAATTCGACTCGGCAAATTGCGTGAAAATAAAACTGCGATATATAAACGCAGCAACGGCTCTTTTGGAATTTGGCGGCTCTTCTTCTTCGCCTATTCCCGGCTTGGAGAAAGACGGGAAAGAAAAACGGCGATACATAGGCGCCGGAGCTGCATTTCGCGGTACTTTGCGACGCTCTTTTCGGTTGTTTTGGCGGCTTCTTGTGAGTAGAATCTGGTGCATAAATGGAGTAAGTGGACAAGTTGTGTGCGGGACAAGAATTTAACGAATTTTCTCATTACATGATTTTTGGGGTGGTGAGTTGCGCTAAGTTTGGCAGTTTTTTATACACTCGTCATCATGAAATCGGATTCAGAGGCTCCGACTTTGAAGCAATTAAAAAATTTTCAGTCAAATCGGAACCGGTCCCTCAAATCGACGTTGCAGAATTTTAAGAAGTATTCGCAGTCAAGAAAAACGAGGATTTATTTAAAGAAGCGTCTAGAGCAAATGGAAGAGCTGCGGAACGCGTTTCGGGATACGGATTCCGTGATCGTTAACCTATAAGGGTTCGCTGGATCGAACTATGTCGCGAAGAATTTCCAGTCGGAATTCGAGGAGCGCTATATTGCCTATTGTGCCATCGCAGAGGACTTGGATAAACTCCCACCCGAGAATCCTCCGCCGCCGGCACAAGCGGGCGGGGGTGCCGATCCGGAAGTGCGGCTGAACATGCCTCAGGTGTCAGTGCCAAATTTTCGGGTGAATGTGTGGACTGGCCAGGCAACTATGACGCCTTCACCAGCCTTATACACAACAACATGAATCTGAGCAATGTGCAACGGTTGCACTTTCTCAAAAAATCGTTGCCAGGAGGGCGCGATAATGACATCCGGCAAATGCAGCTTACGGAGGAAAATTACGCCGTGGCTTGGGGACTGATGATTAAAAGGTACAAAATCCTCGTCTCGTTTATTCGAACCACTTAAACGCTATCAACGCGTTGCCCAGCCTGCAAAAGGAAAATACGGAATCAATACGGTCGATGTTAAGCAAAGTCAAGCCTTGGACGGCAAATCGCAGCACTGGTTGGCGCATTACATAGCTTCAAGGTTGCCCAAGGAGACTCACAACGCTTGGGAGCACCATCAAGGAAGCGGTGCCACCGTTCCTACTTACAAGGATTTGGAATCATTTTTGAATGATCGGTTGGTCATAATGGATGCGATTGAAAATCGACTGCAATTATGTCCCAGGATCTACCGACCCGAGCAAACGAGTGCGAGTGCATAATGCACAGGAGCGCTCAAGACGCCCGGATAGCGCCTGTTACCACTGCGGCGGCGACCATATCCTTCGTAGTTGCACAACCTTTCTGGCCTTGGACTGTTACAGGAGAAAAGATATAGTGAGCAGGGCAAAATTATGTATTAATTGCTTGAGCAAATCGCATGTGCTGTCATGATGCACCAGCAATAAGAGCTGTCAAGTTTGTGGGCAGCGTCATCACACGCTGCACAATGGACGGAAAGATACTCTTGGGTTGCAAAAATCATAACTCTTGAACCAGTTGAGATATTTGTATTTTTAAATGAAAGGTACTTTTAGTACCTTTCGAATGAGTGGTCATACTACATGGTGTGATTAATAGTAGATATTATACTCGCAAATTAATGTTCTTTGAGGCAGTTTTCTAAATTTTTATCCAATTTCGAAAAATACTTTTCATTTGTTGTCTCTTAAAATTCTAATATGGTGTATATTTAATTTTTTAAAAACCAAATAAATAAATTTTAAAGAAAAACAAAATTTTTTTTTTTTTAATTTCTTTTTGACCAATTTTCTATTGTTTATGCACTTTTTGTTCAAAATAATCATTAAATTTTACATCATTTTATATTTTTGAAGAATAATTATTCATTATAAATTCATTTCAAATCATTAAGTGTCCTTACAAAGTCAGGAATTGAAAAACAAGCCGCCAATACAGGAAAAAATGTATGCCCGCCATACAATTTCGTACTGCGCAGCGACTGTGCTTGTAGCAGAATTTGTATGAAGCCGCGCGTTTTTTTACGCTGAGTTGAAAGTATCTTTTGCTTTGGAAATTCGTACAGGCAGTTTCGGGCAGCCGATTTTTTTTGCATATGATAAAGAGCATATTCAAGAACAACACCTCATACGCCAAACACAAAATGGACCAAAATGCCATTTTAGACATTCCATTAAATTGAAAAATAGGTGAAAATTAGTACTTCGGTAAAACAGGTATGCCTGCACGTGCAGAAAATATTATAATTTTATTCTACCTTGGTTTAACCGAGATTTGATGACCCTTTCGATAGAGACCATAACCAGCCGCTCGGTTACATATTTTACCTAAAAATCGACCGCAAAGTCAGAATTTTTCTAAAAAACGACATGCTTGTTTTGCAACCCAAAAGAGGTTCAATTTTGAACACGTGCAACTTCTAAAATATTAAACCGATTTGAATAATTTTTTGGATTCAACCCTTTTGAGCTGTTACCTGTCGAATGCAATAAATAATAAATTTGATTTTTGCAACGTATCTCTATTTTTCCGGCCAATGTCTGGCTCTGCCTGAACCGGTAGTCAATCTGCTGCAATGAGTCGAGAACACAAAGACGACCCTGGTGCTTAGATGCGAACCGAACGCGACGCACTCGCTCTGGGGAAGCTCGAAACTAATGAGAGAGGTGAGTTCGTTTTTAAGGTTATTTAAGGTTACGATTTGTAACAAAGTCAACACACCAACTGTTATATTTCCCAATACGGAGGGTTTTCAAGGCTGGGAAGAGGTGTTAGATCTCACCCTACAAATAGAATATCGCAAATATAAGGTCGAGAACTGGGGAGTGTCGACTCAACTCTCCTTTTCTGACCACAGATACATCTTCTTTGACTTATCGGCATCGGTCAGTATGTCGATACCGAGACGTAACCCCCGCAGGACAAACTGGGACAAATTGGCTAAATTGTCCACTCAAAAGTCAGCAACAGGAGGATAAAGGTAAAATCTACCTCAAAGGCACTCGCCAAGGAAGTAGAGGACCTAACCAACATCCTTAACAACACCTTCCAAGAGAATCACTAGAAGGCATAATAGATACGGCAAGATAAGGCAAAATCCTTGCCAAGGGGCACACGAGTTCTTCTTTAATCAGCTGACCATATGGCTCGGCCACAATGACAATAGAGGAGTCGCTAGAGCTACTAGTCGACACTCACTTCCCGGGGAACCCACGAGTGAACTCGGCACCCGAGGAAGGCACAAACACACAGACAGACACACAAACAAAAGATATCATCACCTCGGAGCGAATCCAGTGGGCAATAGAGTCTTTCGATAAATACAAAAGCCCGAGCCCGGACGGCATAATACCGGCAATGCTAGAAACTGCCAAAGGAAGCCTCTGTAGATGGCTGAAAGCCATATACATGGCCTGTAAAAGACTAAGGCACATCCCGCTCCGGTGGATGGAAGCAAAGTCATATTTATACCGAAGCCAGGCAGAAGGGGGCACATTCTAGAGAAGCACTATAGGCCGATCAGCCTAACATCCTTCGTCCTAAAGACCCTTGAAAAATGACTAGATGTCCACTTCCGAGAAAGAATCTAGACACCTAACCTAATGGACGCGCAGCATGGGGTACCGAAAAGGCCGGTCGACAGAAACAGCACTACACGAAGTTATAGGTCACGTCGAGAAGACACTACAATACAAGCAATACACGATGGCCGTCATCCTAGACATTGAAGGTGCGTTCAATAACGTGAACGCCGACTCCATCCTGAGCTCCCTCACCTCGATGGGCATTGAGAGAGGCATCATAGAATAGATCGGAGTTATGCTAACGAGTAGGACGATCACTGCCGATCTAAGGGGCACTCACCTCACACGTTCAGTGAAGAGAGACACACCTCAGGGCGGCGTCCTATCGCCTCTCCTTTTGCACATAAACATGAATAAGATATTGGAAGAACCTAATATGGGTGGCGTTACAGCAGTAGCCTAGAAGGACTAAAATACCAACTATAATATGCTTAAAATAGATGGCATAGTGCTTAAACTATCAGAGCAGACTTAGTATCTCGTTGTGATACTTTTTTTGTTATTGTAATAGCAAATATTATTTATTTACTACATTTTTTTTTTGTTTTTTAAAGCCAGAGCAACTATGGCCTTCAGGCTATGATTTCTTAATTTAGGTTCAGTTTTATTGCTAATTTATATAATGTAATTATGTTGTTTGGTGTAATTTCTGACAGGAGTTGGATTGGTGTAGGGATTTTGAGGGAGGTGCAAATTTGGTGTATATTGCTGCAGTCGGTGGCGATGTGTTGTACTGTTAAAGTGGCGTTGTTGCAGTAGGGGCAGACAGGTGCAGGGGTCTTTTTAAATAGGTGTTCACGCGTGAGTTTCGTGTGTGTTAATCTGTATCTTGTATGTAGAATTGCTTGGTTTCTGTTTCTTGTTGCTGGGATGTAGGTTAGGTTAGGTTAGGGCGGTGACTAGCCCGGCATAGAGCCGGGCCGTCCACTTGAGCCTAAGGAGGCTCCTTGTGATGCCGCATAGGCTAGATCCCCCGTCCGCTGCAGGAGCTCATGGGCCAATGACCTACGTGAGAGAGGACCAACCCGTTCCGCTTAGATCGGCGAGATCTAAGAGGGTGAAGAAGCCCAGGTACTGCAGTCTACGTCTGCTTAGTGCCGGGCAGTGGCAGAGGAGGTGGAGAACGGTCTCCTCCTCCTCCTCATCTCTACAGCTTCTGCAGAAGTCGTTGTGGTGCACTCGCAACCTGGACGCATGCGTTCCAAGCAGCCAGTGACCAGTTAGAGCCCTAATGGCAAGGGCGCAGCTTTTCCTGTTTCGTGACAGTAGCTCCTTAGAGCGTTTTGCTGATCGGCGTGGCCAGATCATTCTAGCATGGCGGCAGGAGGTTAGGTTTTCCCATTTCCTGTCCGCGAGAAGGTGGAAGTGCTCCTTGCACAGTAGTCTGCGAGTGGCCAAGGGCATGTCAACTAACTCCCTCTCCGGTTGGAGAGGGGAGGTTGTACCCTGCCGGGCCAGCTCATCGGCAGCGCAGTTACCCTCGATGTCCCTATGTCCTGGGACCCAGATGAGGTGGAGGTCGTATTGCTCCGCCATCTCGTGAAGAGATTTGCGGCAGTCGTTGATGGTCTTCGAGTTTGAAGAGATAGCTTCAAGTGACTTCAGGGCAGCCTGACTGTCCGAGAATATGCAAATAGAGGCGCCAGCCCCGACTGAGGGGAGCTGGTGAAGGGCCTCTTTGATGGCGTAAACTTCCGCCTGAAAGACGCTGCAGTGGTCGGGTAGCCTAAAAGAGACGCTTAATCCCAGGTGTTCAGAGAATATACCTCCTCCCACCCGGCCGTCCAATTTAGAGCCATCCGTATAAATGTGAAGGGACCCTAGTGGTCCAGGTGGTCCTTGATTCCATTCCGTTCTATCGGGAATGGAAACTTGGAAGGGTGTGATTGGGTGTTCCGCGGGGACACAGTAGTCAGTGCTCCCCTCAATAAGGTGTGAAGCAGAGTCGAGATTCGTGTGTCCGAAACTCGTCCTTCTCCACAAACCCGCGCCATTCAGCCTTAGTGCTGAGAGTGCCGCGGTCATCTCTCCCATTATTTCAATTGGGAGGATGTCCAGGAGAACGTCCAAGGCGTCTCCAGGAGTCGTGCGCAGGCCGCCTGTCATACAGATCTCAGCCATGCGTTGGATTTTCCTAAGCTTGCCCAGGCAGGTGGACCGCTTTAGAGCTGGCCACCAGATTGCCACACCATAAAGGAGTATCGGGCGGATAATGGCCGTGTAGAGCCAACGGACTATTTTTGGGGTCATTCCCCATTTTAGCCCGATAGCCTTACGGCAGGTTTAGAGCGCGATTGTGGCCTTTTTGGCCCTATCGTCCGTGTTAAGGGACCAATCGAGTTTCCTGTCTAAGATGAGACCAAGATACTTGGCCTGATATTTAAGGGGATATTGGGGATTTTGTATTTCCTGGTAAAAAGGACTAGTTCAGTCTTCGCTGGGTTTACACCCAGTCCGCATCTGGCAGTCCAATCCGCCAGAAACCGAAGGCTGTTGCTCATCCTATCGCAAAGGGTTTGCGGGAATTTTCCCGTGAACGCCAACGCAACATCGTCCGCATAGGCCACAACTCGACAGCCACCCTCCTCTATGCCCTGTAGAAGCTCGTTGACCGCCACATTCCACAGGAGAGGGGAGAGGACTCCGCCTTGGGGTGTGCCTCTGTTGACTTGTCTGGAGATGGTTGACCCCCCCAGTGTTGCCTCAACCGTTCTGCTGCGCAGTATACGGTCAATGAGACCCACTGTGTGTTGATCAATCCCCAGCTTAGTCAGTGCCGTCGTGATTGAGCCTGGAAGGATGTTGTTGAAAGCGCCCTCAATATCTAGGAAGGCGACAAGTGTGAACTCCTTTTCTTGGAGCGATTTTTCTATTAAGGTGGGAAGCGAATGGAGTGCTGTCTCTGTCGATCTGCCTCTCCTATACGCATGTTGGCATCCAGATAGGGATGATTGGGGAATGTTAGTTCTGAGATGCAGACCAATGAGTCTCTCCAACGTCTTGAGTTGAAACGAGGAGAGACTAATCGGTCTGTAGTCCTTCGGCGTGCAATGCGATGGCTTGCCTGCCTTGGGGATGAAGACGACTTTTGAGCGGAGCCATTCACTTGGAATGACCCCTGTGTCGAGAATGATCGAGAAGATCAGTCGAAGCCAGGAAGTGGATAGATCGGCTGCGTAGCTAAGCTGTGCAGGAATGATGCCATCCACCCCTGGGGATTTATATGGGCTAAAACTGTTTATTGCCCATTTGATGTTCCTATCACTAAGAAGGTAGTCCATTTCGGACGGACCCCGCCGTGTCGGGGGGTTAGGCGGACTGCTCTGAGACGAGCTAGCAGGAAAGTGAGCATCCAGGAGAACTCCGAGAGTTTCCTCACTAGAGGTCGTCCAGCTGTCATCAGGACGCTTGACAAAGCCCGGGTTGGTGGGCGTCGTCGATAGGACCTTCCGCAGCCTAGACGCCTCTGAGTAGTCCTGGATTCCTGAGCAAAAGTCGGACCAGGCCCTTCTTTTGGCCTTTCTTAATTCCCTATTATATAGGGCCAAATTTGTTTTGTATGAGCGCCACGATGCGTCCGTATTGTCGCTCTTGGCTTGGTTGAACGACTGCCTCGTGGTCTTCTTGAGGCTACCTAATTCTTTACACCATCACGGTGGCTTCTTCCCAGTCTTCCCCCCATTCCTACTACGGGGACAGGACCTATCCATAGCCGTGCTACAAGCATCGGTAAAGGTTTTAACAAGGCACTCCAACCCCTCTGGACTGTAGTCCAGGTTGGTTGGGGTTGGAGGAGGTTTTAGGATCTTATTCAACTGGGATCTATATTTCACCCAGTCAGTCCTTCGGGGGTTCCGAAAAGTGACCGGGTTGAATCTATCGAAGCCCAGCGTGAATTGGATGTACCTGTGGTCGGAGAAGGAGTGTTTCTCCAGCACCCTCCACGACTTTAAAGTATCCCTATGAGATTCAGAGAGAAGGGTGATATCTAGTACCTCCCTGCGGTTTTTGATGATGAAGGTGGGTTCGTTCCCCGAGTTTCCCACCAGTAAATTGGATGCAAGGATAAAATCAAAAAGAGACTCACCCCTGTCGTTGGTGTCAGTGCTGCCCCACTGATGGTGATGGGCATTGGCGTCGCACCCGATGAACAAGTCCACGCCCAGCTTTTTGCTGTCCTCGGTGACTTGCCTCAGGGTTGGGGGGACGGGGTCCTGATCGTGCCCCAGGTATGCGGAGCATATCCGGAGGGATCCATTTGGTCCCTCTAGACATGCTGTTAGGAAGTCTTCATTGCTGAAAATAGGAAGCATAAAAAGGGTTAAGTCCTTCTTAGCGAGTATGCAGGCTCGCGTTTTAGCTGTTGTAGTGGCTGCGTACAGCCTATAGCCAGCTGCCCTCAGCCCCAGGATTCTGTCGCCACAGATCCAGGGCTCCTGTATGAGGACAGCGTCGGTGCCACCTTCCGCCAGGTGGTCGAGTAGAGCAGCGGAAGCTGCCTTACTGTGGTGGAGGTTTATCTGCAGGAACGTCAAGGACATTCTGCACTTTCACCTCCACCACAGTAGTGTCGGCGTCCGAGAGTGGCTCATCCTCTTCCTCGGACATTCCGACCTCGCGAAGGCCCCTCGCCAGTTCGCTCTCTTCGGAGGCGTAGTCCTCCAGAATGTCCTCGTCGTCGGACAACCCTGGCGCCTCCTCGATCTGAGGCTCCTCTATATCGAGGTCCTCTTCCTTTTGGCCCGCCTTAGCGTCGGCCTTATAGTCGCGCACGGCCACGCTGTCGAAGCCGTACCGGAGAAGCCCCCGTTATTCCTCAGCACCTCGACTGTCCCCTCATTTAGAGTCAGGACAACCTGGCGCCTCGGACCAACGGCCTCCTCGACTTTGGCGACTCGCCAATCAGAGGAGGGGATGTCGGGGTTACTCAGCTGTAAGAGCTTGAGTATTTTCTCCGGCTCCGCCGGCTTGTGGGACAGCCATGCCCTGGCTCTCGGTTTGCTGGGGATCTTGTCCCAGTCTACGACGACGAGCTTCGCACCGGGGTAAACCTCACCCAGTCCTGCGATCGCTCGCTTATAGAAGGTGACGGAGGCCGTGTCCTCGCACGCGATCACCTTCACGCCACCCTGGTGCCATCCGGCATCTTCGCATCGGGGCAGTGCACCTCCCGACTCCAACAGCTCCTCCACGAACCGGTTGTGCAGCTCGCCAACGATCCAACGCCATTGGTCCCTCGGGATCTGTCCGTCACTGGAGCCCTCATCCACCACTCCAATCAGGATCTTGCCCTTGGTCACCTCGGCGAAGGACCGCTGGGGCTGCACCTTGGTACGCTTCGGCTGCGGTGGTTGCACCTCCGATGAGCGCTGGCGTTTGGCAGCGCTTTTGCCCGCGTTCGCGCTAGTTGGGTGGGCACCGGGATCTGCTGCCCTTCCCGCCTTCTCAGGCTTGAAGTCTGGCAGGACACCTCTCGCCCACTTTATGAGACCCGCCTGTTCCGGGTCCGCCTCCATGGCTGGATTGGCTCTCGCGAGGATGAAGGCCGCCCTTCTCCGCTCGTGATAGAGCGGCCTTTTCCTCTGCTGCTGCTGGGCCGTGCTTCCCGGATTGGGGTTGCCTTTGGAGCCGCCTGCGGTGACGTCGAGGGACTTGCCCCCGATCACGCCGCTCGACGGGCCCATCGGTTCGTCCTTTCCGTTGGCTCCGGCCCCGGATGAAGGCGCTCTGAAGAGCTCTCCTCCTCCTTTTTATACACTCTCGACCGCAAGGCGTCTTCGAGGTGTTTTTAGCGGGGGATACCCCCTTTCGCCCTTAAGGTTTGGCGATCACCTATGTTTTGCTTGTTAGATTTATTGTACATGTTTTGGTCCCACGAGTATGCTGGGTAGGGGATGGTCCGCCACGGTAGAGCCCGCATACCGTGGTAAGCCTAATTAAAACTGATGGGTCGGCCGGTCCACCAGAGTCCGCATATTAATGTCCAAGCACCCCCCGGATACGCATCCCTCGGCATATGCTGTTCCACCTTGGATTGGGGTAATTTTTTGGGCAGGAGTTTTCTTCTCCCCGCCCGACTACCATTCGTCAGCGTCCTCAGCAGAGACATGACCTACTGGGACCTGCTTCCAGCCGCCCTCACGGGGAGAGTATAGTCGCACTTCCAACGCTGCGGACAGTTACGGCAGGTGATTTCTCACCCGTTAGTCCCCCTGTCCGCCCGCTGGCTGACGACCTTGCTGGGATGTAAGCAGGTTCTCTTTTTTGGTTAACTGATTTGTAATAGTGGTTATATTTGTCCCATATGGTGGTTAGAGCCTCGTTTGTATGTTTGTTAATTAGTTTGTTAATGTCGTGTTTGTTGTTTGTGTAGTGTAGATGCAATGAGGATCGTGTGGCAGATTTAGCTGCTGAATCTGCAAGTTTATTGCCTCTTATCCCGGTGTGTCCTGGAGTCCAGAGCAACTTTATTTTGTTTCCGCTTGTTATTAATTTTTCTCTTATTCTCCGTGTTGTGGTGTCCCTGTTGTTTATGTTTTTTATCGCCTGTAGAGTGGATAAAGAATCTGTGTATATCATGTGTTTTCCTTGCTTTTTCCAGCACTTGCTATTTAAACTGCCGTAAGGATCGCTTCTGCCTCAGCTGTGCAAATTGATGTGTACAGGGATGTGATCCGGTTTTCAGGGTTGGGAAGAGGTGTTAGATCTCACCCTACAAATAGAATATGGCAAATATAAGGTCGAGAACTGGAGAGTGTCGACTCAACTCTCCTTTTCTGACCAGAGGGTCCGGTACGGCATACGGAAGGCCAAGATTAAGGTCTTCGTTGCTGAACCGGACGAGATACTCGAAGAGGTCGATGACACCAACAAGTTGTTGGACCATATGGTCATCGACGACAAATCCCCGGACATAACCCAAACCAACGAGTCGAGTCGCGCACAGCCGCATCTAACCCGGCTCCGGCCTTCAGTGCCGCCTCATAGTGCACCTGCAGCCAGGGAAAACGAATTTCAGCACAGCCTGCAGGCAACGGAGGACCCAAATCCGCACGATTCTTACAGATGTTGTTCAGGCCAAGGGCCACTGTACCCCCGCTGCTCTCAGAGCTTTCCTCTCTGCTCTGCCGCGGCAATGATCGGTCTCCGTCGCTAGGCGAACTTCGGGACTGCTCGCCTCCGACCGTTTTTCGTTCTCCCGCTCTTCTTATGTTATGCAGGCGGGAGTTCGGGTTCTAGTATGTAAGCTAGTATTTAGTCATCAA